>CM072885.1:27614901-28214901 GCA_037013685.1 Acridotheres tristis | reverse complement strand
GAGCAAAGTCTTTTAAGATGGAAGGAGAGTGAGAAGATGCTGAAATGGCTGAAAATCTTTTTTGAGAAATTGTAGGAATGAACTAATGTACTGAATATTCCTTTAAACCATGGAAAGAGACATGGGGGGATGGAAATGTTCCTTCTTAGAAGACGATTTGATTAAAGAACACCTGTGTTGGGAATTTGAATTTCTGCCCTGAGAAACGAAGGGGATTGCAGTTTTTTTCTGAAGATGAAGCCTGAGCAGAGAAAAAGGAGACAAATAAAAATCGTTGCTGTTGGACATTTTCAATTCTTAAAAGTAATATCCCATGGAATCGACATGACCCATATCTACAACTTTGGGACGGCTGTAGAATTGGGAGGAGGTCACGGTTGCAGATTTTCCCGGGCGGATGCAATCGTGAGAGGTAAAACTACAAGAGGACTTTTTTTTTCTTCTTGTGGAACACATCTCCTACAACTTCAACAAGAGGAAACTTCTTTTCTCCAAAAGTAAACAGAAAAAGACTAAATTAGGCACTGACTGAAGTATTTGTTGTATGTTTGTTTTGTTGTTGTGAAGACTGGAAGAGGGAGGAACAGAGTAATGTGAAAAATCTTATTCTGAAATTTCTTTTTTTTTCCTTTTTGTTTATGTAGTTAATAAATTTTCTTCTATACCCTTTCAAAGTTTTAAGCCTGCCTTGCTCTTTAACTCCTGGTTCTGTCTCACAACAAAAAGAAATAAGTTTATTTAAATTGGCAACTCAAACCCTAGACATTAATTTGGTGCATTGGCCGGGAAAGTAAAAATTAAACCATACCTGTCTTTTCAAACTAAGACATATACTCATATGGAAGTGCATGTAATGAGACCCCCAAACTATCAAAAGCTCATTAAATCAATTTGTCAAGCAGTGCTTCTGAGAATGTCACAGCAGTCCAACCGAGATATTATAAAAAAATAAAAGCATTAGCTTTTTCAGAAGCATATTTGAAATACAAGGTAAGACCACTCAGGGTATCTCAGAGACCAAAAGTTAGAATTAAGTATTACTTTGAAGATCAATTCAGGGATGAACTAAAAATGAAAACAATACACTTGGATAACACTAAATTCTTACAGATGTCAGACATCATTCATCAAAGTAATTTCCAAAAGTTGCAAGCTTTTTAGAAACTCATGGAAGTACTTCAGGTTTAACTTAGTTCAACCCTTGAAAACTTTTTTTGTTGGCTGTGTTTTGATGTTTGTTAAACAAATCTTCAAATATCATCTCATTATCATTAGAATCTAATGCAGGACATTTGATATCTAACCAACAATGATGATCGTAGTTAACTTTTAAAACATTTCTTCACTTTCCTCTACAATATCCTGTCTATATGCTTGGGAGATTAAAACCCACAGAAAGATTATACATTTAGCCAGTATCAGAAAGTGATGATTAACTACATTTTGTGCATTTGTATTAAATATATATTGTGTCCAAGTATGAACATCAGTTGTCAGCTTCCATTTGGAAGTGTTTCTTGTTTAGAAGACTGTAAGCAGTTTTACCAAGTATAACAAGTGAACTTTTCTACATTGCCCTGGAATTAAAATATGTGACAATATCACAGTTATAGAAGACATCTGAAAATGGGTTAGACTAGAAAATGAACAAGCAACTATAATAGACAATTCTGAATTACTGACTACATGTTCTTCATTATCAACTATAAATATTTATATAATTTGCATTACTTTAATTTATTAGATATTTTGATAATTTAGATAAACTGGCTTTGAGAACTGTGACCTTGCTGAGCTTATAGCAATCTTTACAGTTGAGTTATCACCTCTTGAAAAATGGCATTATAATGAAACTGCTGACATAAGTTTTACTATAGCAATGCTAATGTAAGGTTATAACAGGCAATGAAGCCTCTGGGATATCTCAGGTACTGTCATTTCTTGATGCATTTCTTGGTACCAAAATGATCAAAAGAGTGACAATTAAGATGTTAAGATGTTGTATTGTTGTAATAGCTTATCAAAGCAATGCTGGAAAGAACAATGAAGTAATTTAATTTTTAACATCTTTTTATTCTTTCCTTGGCAAGTACAAAATTATATAATTCTTCTTGAAAAGAAAAGGTAATAATTGAACGAATGAATGATGATCCTTGAAGGCTACAATTATCATTACCTCTTATTCCCACCAAATGTGTAATGGACTAACATACCAAACCACCAATAGGTTCTTTAAAAAATAAAAATCAAAGACATATATAATACTGAATTTTGGCTTAAAAGGAAATAATTAACAGTGCAAAAAGGAGTAAAATGTTAGTCATATGGTGACAGCCAAATATCTCAATTACTTCACAGACCAATATTTGGCATTTCAGGATCAGCACTTATGCAAGGCTCATGTACTTGTTGATGAACTCTGAAGATATATCCTTACAGGCACGTCCTTGTTACAGACACTCAAGGTTGAATAATCTGAAGACACTGCTGAACTTCATATAATATTCTGAAAGGACCACAAAATTTAACGTCATGGTATGCTTCTTTGTTTTTATAACTGATCCCCACAAACGACAATTAAGAAATACTATTGCATTTTCTGAAATGCTTTGTCTGTCACATATTCTGTGGTTTTATATAAGGATACAGCTTTTAGTCTAGTTATGTTGTATGTTTTGGGTGTGATGTGACAGTGTCTGCCCCAAGAAGCTGCCAAGTATCAAGTAACTGTCATATAATTTATGAACTAAAACAGCATATTTCCATTTCTCATTACACAAACCTTATCAAATTATCCTTACCCTGAAGTAGATCCTGAGGGAAAAACAAAACAAGAACTGCATAAAAGATAATTGTATGTAACTAGCATGGTTATTTTTTTCTTTGCTAAATCAATTTCTACAAAGTTGAAAGGCATTATATTAGCAAAAGATAAACATTCACCATGCCTAGAGGGTAAGAAAACAATAACAATGTCAATTACAGGGAAATAAAAAATGAAAAAACAAAAATATTTTCTCAAAAATTTTTGAAACAAAACACATCATGTGGAATCAGAGAACGGGCAAATAAAGAGGTAAGAGATCTAAAGCTTTGCCCATTGGTATTCTGCCTATTTAAAGATGAGATAAAGTGACTTTTCCACTAATGTATTTCCAGATGTAGCTGAGACATCACTTCAAGGTTAAAAGCTCAGTAATCAAAAGCAAGTTTGGTAACTGAAGAAAAACATTCTGAAAAAGAGACTTCCACTTGTTTGTCACCTTGATGAATGCTTAGGTTCATGTTTGGGAGAAACACTGCAGTACATAAGTTGTATTTGGGACTTTGCAATCCCTCGGGATATGTCAGTATTCCCAAGCATGAAGAAAGAAAAGACAGAAGCCATCTCTGATCCAGAAATAATTTACAAAATGCTAGTTTACTAGAAACACTCATGCACTAATAGTTTCTAGAACGGTCATTTTGAGACCCATTCCGTTTCAGCTCAGAGCATGAATAGCTCCAGCTAGCAACCTTCACATCCTGTAGACATCCAGGAAGAGGATGATTGACCTTGCATGATTTGCTGTTCACAGCCTTTCCTATACGACTGGAAGAACAGATGACATTCTCTGTCTGCAGAAGAGTTGAATGTCTGATGATGAGAACAGCTTCAAGAGCATGGACTCTCCTGCCCATAGAAAGAGATGATAGGGCCTCTGTAGACTGAAACAGAGTCTGTCAAAGCAGCTCAATTCTATCATCTGTTTCAGAGAAAGGTAATTCACAGAGGGTTTTGTTGGTTTTTTAAGGTTTTTTTGGGGGGTGATATTTTTGCTTGGTTTTTTTATTTATTTGGTTTTAACATTTTCACCTGCTCTATGTAAAAGAAAAAGCACCTTGAATACAAATAATGAGAACAGATAAGCGAGTCACTACTGATGGTGGGTTTAGGTAAGCAGTTATCCATTTGAAATTATTCTGCTGCTGACATCTGGTTGAAGGATTAGCTAAGAGTTTGCAAGGAAAGGTCTGTGAGGGTGTATGCTGGGCTTTGCATCACTTATTAGTGGCTTGTCATCAGTCTCATCTGTTTTCTCTCTGAGCCAGGATTATTAGAAAGGCGATTGAGACGATTCTCACGTTCAGACTTGGATGTTTATTGTATCTTATCAAAGAATTACAGAAAGTACAACAGCACCTCTAGCTCCTTGCTAGAAGTGGGAAAAATGGCCACAGCTGAGCCTGCTTCAAGGCCTTTTGAAGCTAAACAAACCAATAGAAGTTTAACACCTATATTATTTATCCTTTTGACCCAATAATAGATTCCCACAGCCCTTAGAGTGACTTTAGACTGACCAACCAAAGGCTACTACCTAAGTTCCATGAAGAAGGAAGAAGAAGATGAACAAAGAGAAAGACACCACCCAAAATTCTTCATCTTGTCCCATATCCACCACTGTACTATAAAACCCTAAAATTTAAAACCCATCTCCCAGTGAAAATACATATATCTAACCCACTATACATTTGTGATTTTTAACTCATTATTCATATTTACAAGCCTTCTCCAATGTTTCAGGTCCATAACAGTGTTTTCCAGGGGGTCTGTGCCTGGAAGCACAGAAAGCTCAAAAACGCCAGATTCCTGAGAAAAAACAAAGTCTTTTCTGTCTAGGATTAAGTGATTCTTCGTCTATACCATTACAAACAGAAGCACAACTGCAATCTAATTTCTGAGTCTTTGTCATTAATACAAACCTGCCTGTCTTGTCTCACCCTCCTTCAAAAGATTTGAGAATATAGACAGTAACAGCAGCCTACTGAGGAACATTTCTAAAGTTCTAAATTGGGTAGATGCTTGAAAAAAATTGACTTTTTTCCTCATTTAGCAAGCACTCTCTTGCAACAAAACATCAGCTTCACAAAAGAGACCCTGACATTTGAAGTGCATTTAGTCATTATTGCATGTATATTTAAATATCTTTCTAGTTTTTTGTTTAGTAAGTTTTCATGGATGCTGACATGGGCAAGCAGAGAATAAAGGTCCTGTCAAGTGAGAGTAACTCAAGAGCTTTCCATATGGATGCATACTTTTTCTCTCTACCTCCTCAGACAAATTGACCTGAGGCATTATAACAAACATTTATTTTGTTTTCAGAGATGAGTCAAAGGAATTTTGTACCAGACTGCCTGAAAGCAAGACTTGACTCTTCTTGGTATAGTAGAGCTGAATAAAAGGGAATAATTAAGTGTCTTGTAGAGATTCTAGAGCTTTTGTAAGAGTCTGATAATTTCCATACCCTGAAAATTCTCAGGGACTGAGAACTTCATGGATGAGGCTGACCGTCACACAGTGCACTAGCAGTCTCCATTTGAGTTACACTAAAAAGAATGGGAAAAAAAAGTGATATTCATAACTTATGTGAGCAAATTGGACTGGTTATTCACAATACAGTGATTTGACAGAAATAAATACAGCTTCCATATCGAAAAGGAGACCTAGTAATTATTCCTTCTGAATGTTTGCAGTCTTCTCTATAAAAAGGGAATGGAATGATCCAGATTTAAACTGAGATATTTATGTGGTAGCTATATGTGTCTAACTCGTGGGTACAAATGAAGAAAACTAATGTATATGTATGTACAGATCAATATGTTTTTCTTACTACACAGAAAAACTTAAATGATAATTTTATAACAGAAAACTTATATATGTAACATGAGTCCAAAGAGAATTAAACAGAGCAAAGACTGAATAAAATGCTTTGCAGCATTAGCAGTAGGACAATAACTGTAGATATGAATAGAAATATTTAAGATATAAAAGATAAATAAGAGGTTAGCTTAAAAATTCAATCTTCATTATGCTGTTCCAGACTTTGAGTCAAGAGTTTGACTGCCTCTCTGTCTGTCCCTCTCCTTCTTCAATAACTTCTATTAACCCATTGAAAACAAATCCAAAAAAGGCATTTAGATCCTGAAAGATATTAAAATCTCATACTTGTGTTTCACAGCATGGTGAATGAAATGAAGAGTTATCTTTTTAAGCCTCCTAGTTGGTATAACTAGCCAACAGAGAAGTTCTTTTATTTGTTACTAGAGACTGTGCATTGTGTTCTTTTTAAATAGTCATCTGGGCAGGAAAAGAAAAGGTGTCTTCTCTGAAGGTTATGTGGTTCAGCTGGAGAAGATGCCTCCTGGAAGAGATGACTCTTTCCCTATAAGCAATGAAAGCTGAGAACACACAAGTCAGAATTTTCCAGCACAAGCTGGACTAAAAGACTCCAAAAAGGGCAGAGAGAAGACATATTGTCTAACTCACATTAGCAGAAAAGTGATTTTTCAAAAATCCAGATATGATTGCAAAATGGTAGCAACCATTTTCAAGACCTTTTCAAGGATGTGATAGGACAAGGAATGATTTTTTTCCAAAGCCTTACTATCTTATCACAGCATTTAAATTATGCTCCTTTCAGTGTTCTCAGCATGCTCTAAAAAGTTGACTGTGGTAGAAGTCTGACTGAAAACCCACAGAGAAAAATGTTTGGAAGCTTTACAAAGAAGATATTTCATGTTATTATATCTAATGTTGCAGAAGGGTTTGTCAACTAAATCCTGGCAGAACTGGCATAATATCTGGAAAACTGGAAAATTCAACATATCAGCTGGGTACACACAGAAAAATTGTAAATAATAATGATACTTTTCTTCTTGAACTGTGTTCATTTCTGCTGCGGGATTATTAGAACTATCAACAAACAGTGAGTAAAACAATTCCACAAAACATGAAGAAGAGAAATCACACTACCTGAAGTAGGCTTAACTAGTAGCTCAGGTAGAAAAATATGGTTAGGTGTACCAATGCACAAGTTTGTTTGTACTTCAGAAACAAATTTCATTCCAAGTAGAAGTGTTTCAGTGAAATAATAGCCAGCATGACTCTGTAGGGTCTTTTCAGTGCCTTTGACAAGGTGGCAAGATTGATAATTCAATTCACCCTGAAGAAAGTTCCCTGCCTGTAATTCCCTTCAGGCATCTCAGGGGAACTGTAGGGCTTCTATTTGAAGGTGCATCCAGAGGCAGTTCTTTTGGATAAAGATATGAGGTTATAATCAGCAACATAATGGCAATATTTGAGTACCTTTTGAATAGGGTTTTTTTCCAGATATAGGGCAAAATATTGTTAGGATAAGATCTGTAGCCATTTCTCTCGTTTTGAGTACAATTCGTTGATCATCTAATAGCACATTCCTTTCTTCTAGAACTCAATAGGATCTCTGTCACATTTTACTTCATAAATATCTTTTACATGAGCCAGAGATAGACACTTTGAGTTATGTTTTATCCCAATCAACACAATCAATTTATAAGACTTCTACAACTCAAATTCTGCTTCTAACTCATCTTTAATTGTGAATCAATTCTTCCTAACAAGACACAGGATTTGACACAAGCTTTATTTCCAACAACATGTCCCTTGTTCATTCAGTCTCCTGACCTGACATTGTCATTATGCTGTCACCCTTTTTCTGCAGCTCCCATTTTAACTCATCATCATTCAATATATTGACACCACCCTCCACCCTTGGAATCACTGGCAAATTCCAGGGCCTAAACTTCTGAGTGAGTTACTGCAGCATAACTTTGTCAGATATGCAGCAATTATTAATTTGTACATATTTTGCATGCAGCCATGCAAGTTAAGGCATTTTAGAATTTGTACTAGTAATGTTGTTTTATCCATTTTCATTGTTAAATTGAGACACTTTACTCCCCATTGTTAGGGATCTAAAACTGTATACATATATGTTCATTTGATGTAAGATACATTTTTTTAGCATAAAAAATGGATCAAGACTTTATCCTTTATTAATTTATTTGAATCAAGTACATAATGACCTTACTCATCTCATTTGAATGGTATCCTGTATCTCTACTCCAGACTCTAGTTCAGGTTTTGAATCCTTAAGAACTCATTGTCATTTTCATTTTGATGACCACAACTGTGATCTAACATTTCTGGTTGCAGCATCTGTCTGTTGAACTAGATCTAAATCAGGACTACATCAGTACTTCTAGAAACATGAGATCAAGGATCCCTGTGTTATGGATAGCATGATGATAATTCATGGTTGATCTGGCTTCTGACGTACTATTGTCCATTCCTGTCTGTTGCTCAGAGCTTCCCAATAATACTGACTTATTTGTTAACCTCCCATATCTTTCTGCCAAATTCTGACTTGTAAAAAAATAAAGCCATTCTTTTTAACTCTTCCCACTCCTCTACTCTCATTAGCATTATTATCCTTTTGCTTTGTTATGGTAAAGAGGTTCCCTGGTATGTCTGACAAGAAATGCAGTGCTGCATTAAATTTTACATTAATTTTTTAAATGCATGGCTTCAATATGCTACTTTGATTATGTGTATCAGAGGTAAAAATACAGAAGAAAAATACAACATACACTGTACTAGATAACTTAAAAGATTTTGCTTTCCATCTGACTGTGCATGCAACCATGATTTATAGGCAAGAAGCCTGTGCAAGGTAAATAATATCCATTTGAGAAGGGTCTGACTTAGTAGAAAACCCCATGGTTTCAAATCCTAAAATATGAGGTTTGCATTTTAATTTATGAGGAGCATTAAAATATCATTCCATACTTTTTCCTCTATATGAATGCATGACATTGCTAGAAACAATTGCACCGTTAAGACAATGGAGAATTGCTGTATAAATCCCACTTAAATCTCTCATGACCCTTCTTGCAAGTGTACAACAAAACTCTCTTTTTTCTTTAGGCAGAAGGAAAGGCCCCAAACCTAATTACACCTAAGACATTTCAGCCCTATGATATAGCATGGAATGCAGGGTAAGGCATTTTTTTTCTCATGTCTCTGAATTTCTGGAAAGCAGATTACATTCTGCTTTATGGCTCGAGTTACCACTGAACTCATTCATTTAAACTACATTTTAAAACATTGATAATTAAGTCTAATTTTCAATATAGTATGCCTCTTAATTCCATTTCAATTTGATAATTATTTAATAGGCCAATGTTTAGCAAGGTGTGAAATAATTCTCTGCTCTTGGGCTATACATGCATTTTTTTACATTCATCTCACTAACTACAGTACTCCATTCACATAACTGTATTTACAGGGGAAAAAAATCCTTGGTATTAATTAAATCTGCCACTCCTTGAGACCATTAATTAACGTGTGACGCACTTTGTGAATATCTGATGGCATTCATTGGTTTCCAAAAATAACAAACACGTTGTGCTTTGTGAGATTGGAATGATGCATAAAATGCAATTACACAACTTGTCCTCTGTCATCTTATATTCAGAAGTATTTATGTGAAATATATTGCCTTAAAAATCAATACAAACCTTTTATTATCCCAAGAAGGTCATTAGGTATCATTACCATTGTTATCTGGAAATAGAGTCAAGCATTAGCTTTCCATGTCTGGCAGCAGGTCTTTTGTTACTCACAATTTTTTTCAAATGCTATGATTCGGACGCTGTTCTAGGCAAAATTTATGAATTTTACACATTTCCCAAATTCTGTCTGAGCAGATATTCCTGGGGCTGGATTCAAAAAGGCTTTTTTGGTTAAAAAGAATAAACCAATGGCATAAATGGAAGAGAAGAGAAAACCGAGGAAATCTTCATGCCATACCTATAATTATTACCATGATTTATATAGACTGGGGATAGATCTGAATACAAAAAATACTAAAAAAATTAAATCTCCCAGTGTTGGTCATGAAAGGATTCAATTTATTTTATTATCTTAAAGCACCTCATCAGTTTGTAGTTGTATTTCCTGTTGGGGGTTGAATTTTTCCCTTTTCTTTCTGTGGAATTTTTTCCATTGTTATGCCAAGTATTTAGGACTACACCCAAAAACTCAGATAGCTAAGGAAACAGTTTCTCTCGATAGGGAGAGGAGAGGGGGAACACTGAAAAAGAAGAGGTGGTGTAGGGGCCTGCTCGCTCACTCATCTGGCTCGGAGAAGGACGGTCACTAAAAACTCCGCTCTGCCATCCCGGCGCAGGTGAGCCGCCTTCCTTAGCTGTAGGATCCCGCAACCTCCCTGCTCAAACACTCTCTCTCCCCTACACCTCCTGCCAACCTCAGACATCCTTTTGGAGCATCGGGATCGTTGAGCAGCGTCTCCCATCCGCCCTTTCCATCTGGAACACAAACACCATTCACTGCAGCTCCCCTTCAGCCGTGTGGGATCACCGCATCTCCTTCCTGCTCACCCAGAGGTGGCAGGCAGCCCCAGAACGGTGACTGCACCACAGTGGGAAGGTGTCCACAACCGGGAAAACTGTTTACTGGGCTTTCTGCTCTGTTGCTGTTGATCTCACAGTTATTGTTGTTGTGCTTTGTTTCCCTTTGTTGTGTATATATATATATATATATATATATATATATATATATATATATCTCAGTAAAGAACTGTTATTCCTACCCCCATATCTTCGCCTAAAAGCCCTTTAATTTCAAAACCATAGGAAAGTAAAGGGAAGGGGGGGTTTATACTCTCCTTTTCAAAAAAGAGACCCCTGTGTCTTTTAGCAAATACCTGTCTTTTCAAACTAAAACATTTCCAAAGGAGGAACCTTTCTCAGGATCTTAACTTGGAGCAAACCTGCAACTAACAGTTTATCCGTTGAATCCATTGAAAAAAGATTTGCCTCTCAATCTTAAGAGATATAAATTACATCCCAATATTAGAGAGTATCTTCACATTTCTAGGGCTTTTGGCTTAGCTCATAGACATGCCTTATGAACCGGTTATCTAGGGGGGAGGAGCAAAGAGGTGTTACAGAGTGGTTATGGATGTACTGAAGATGACTGCGGAATAATTTAGTGATGGAAACAATCACTGGATATCCTTTGGTACTCACTCAGGTCTTTTTGGTCTGATATTTTTAAAGAGGCACAAGAGGCACATAGCTGTGTTGTAGTCTCCATATCCATTTCTTCATGTTTGCCAATATTATTTTATGGAGATATTTGGAGATGATAATCTGGTTTTTACTACAGGAGAGCCTTGCTAATCCAGAGAGCAGAAAAGATTTAAATTTTTTTTTTAAAAGTCAGAGCAGTGACTGAGTAGCTGAGCAGTGGCTTTTCTACCTGACGGAGTACACATTTTACAGAGAAGCTTACATGAATTAGTAAAGGAATTTATTTTAAAAATTGTGTTCTTGCCTTCTTGTGTTCTTCATTCCACCTGCTTCTTTTTAGAGGACTTTTATCTCTTGGAGGTAATATCAGAAAATACATTAAAATTATAATCGGCGTATTTCAAGACATGATTGTTGCACTGTGGCAGAAAGAGTGAAGCTTGTACAAGTCCATGAGTAGTAGCTGATCACGGGTGCTAAATCTCAGCAAAAGTTGTTTAATGAAAGATCTTGCACTTCTTATTCACCCTTCAGATTGACACTATCTCAGCTCACAAACCTTATTCAAGCTGCTAAAGAGTGTGATGCTCTTCAGATTTTAGGTCAGATGTGTTGACATGCTGTAGCATGCTGCCTTTTATAAACCCAAGAAACTTCTCAGGTATTTGCCAGCAGATTAACAAGTTACTCTAGTGTATGTCATCAAAATAATTCCCTGGAAACCACTAGAGAAATCTGTCTAAGAAGCTTGCAAAGAGAGTCATGGTACTGTATCTTAAATTCCAATTAATGCTCCAAATCGGAAAACTGAAAAGGGTCCCAGTAGCAATATTTCACACAACCCCATGCTTATCATTGCATATAGAAGTAGAGATTTTCAAACCAATTTATGGGAGTCATAAAATTCTTTAATTTTCTTAGTAAGCATCTAAACATGACAAAGGCAAGCTATTATTTCAATAACTAGAAAATATTTTAAGAGAAAAATTGGAATTATTCAAGATTCTTTTCATCTAGATTTTTCACACGAAATTATGTAGAACTGTACCTTTCTTTTTCTATAACCAAAGTCTTACTGCAGCTGTAATTCAGCATTGCATTATGACAGTTCATAGTATTGCAACATTTTCTAAACCAGTGTGTAATCTATGTTCAGTCAGTGTCAAATCAGTGTAACATCTGGTCTATCAGAGAAATTCTCCTTTAGGGATATGTATCATTATAATGACAAGGCTCTTACATTCATCTTTAGCGACTAAGATATCCGTGCATGCATTGTGTGTATCCTGAAGCAGCTTGCAATATATGAGATAGACCAAGTCCTAGATGTCATTTTATGTAAAATTTGTAGATATTTCTGTGTTTATTTTGTTATAAGCAGTAAAGTCACTTAAAAAAAAAGAAAAGAAAAAAGAGAAAAGAGAAATCAACTAGAAGATTTTGCAACAGAGCAGCAAGAGATTATTAACTTTTGTTCTTCATAGAGGAAAATTATCTGTAAATTAAACTTGATAAGCTGTTTCACTATATGTCTTGGGACCCTGCTACCTTTCTGGGTAATGTGCAGGCTGACTGGCCTCCCCACCTAAACACCTGCTGGCTCCATGTAAACCTATGTCCTTTGATGTTCCTTTGAGCTTTACTCTCTTTTCTCAACCTTTCTGTATGCAAAAAATGAAAACCTCTCTCAGTTAAGCCTCTCCAAAGTCACAGAGAATCATTGAATAGTGTGACAACAGCACACACTTCCTTGTAGATGCATTGATAGAAGTATAGATTTTTTTCTAGTATTTCAAATAAATGTTGCACATCTTCATATACCAGACAAGTGACATTCACACTGTAAGAAATTTAAATTCTTGTGAATATTATTAATTAATTATCCCCCAAGTTATGTCCAAAACATGAATGGAACATTTTCAATATTAATTCTTCCTTTTAAAATATGGCAGTGCTTTAAAGTCATCCTTAACAAAATAAAATTAAACATCAAATAAGTTTTCATATAAAGCAAAACTAGTAACAGAATAATTTTGGTAGTTTACCCAGCATAAAGCCTTTCCTTTACTCCTCTGTCTAGCCCCTCATACCAAAAGAAAAGGGTTGTAAATAACTTTTTCCCAGACTGCAGTATTCTTTACATCCAAACAGACAGAAAGTGCACATAGCCTTAATTTGCTTGGCAAAGTAGAAGAGAAAGAAGTATGATTGCAGCATCTGTGTGGACATTGCTAGCAAATTGAGAAAAAAATTGAATGAGCACAGAGATTGCTCTCACTGCTGAATGACTGATCAAAGCAAGACCGAGGTCCGCTGGAGGAATGACAATAGGCCCTATGGATTTGGTGTAGATTCCCTGCAAAGACATTTTGGAACTCTTGGCTCTAAACAAAGACTTCCACAAATCCAAACATATCAGCATTCTTTAGAATTAAGTACACCAAGAATAATGAATTGTTTTGCCTCATGGATCCATAAAAATGTTCCACAAAAATAGTATTATTTTCAGATGTGCTTGTTTATGGTGTTTATAATGCACTTAATGTGTTATGTGTGTACTATCTCCACAATTCTGATGGGAGCACAAGTCAAGAAATGTGAAAAGTAGGTATTCTATTTACGGTATATTCCTGCTTCCAACAAATTCCTATTTCCTGTCTCAGGAAATAATCTTTGCCACCATTTTAATGTGATGTTAAGAAGATATTTTTCCTTTCATCCTTTCAACATATATCAACAGGTTTGGTTATTACTGGAGGTTTTTCCCCCTTTTTAAGCCTATATTGTACAAAAATCACACCTAATGCTGCTGATTAATAATGAGACAATTCATAGTGAAACCTCTGCAAAGCAGGAAATTGCACGAACAAGCAGAATTATCTGTCACCACATGATAAAATTTAAGAAGCTTCTTGCCAAATACAATTGACAGAACGAGTAATAGATTAATCTTTGTAGCAGTAAAAGTAAGCTATAAACCACCACCTTCTTTTACCATACAAAAGCCTCTCCTTTTAAACACTGTGATGAAGTGCAGTAAAACAAAATAAAAAATGGTAGTGGGAGAACCAGTGATGTTTCTTATTCACTCATGTCTGGGTTTCAAAGGCAGGTATTTGCTAAGGAAAGGCAAGTGCCCCTTTCCTGAGATGGAGAGTGCAACCCCCTCCCTTCTAATTATTACAGTTTCAAATCAGAGGCTTTCAGGCAGAAGATATGGGGATAGGAATAACAGTTCTTTATTAATATATCTAACAAGGCAAACGAAACAACAACAGCTATAAAAACTGACAACAGAGCAGAGCAGCGTAGCTCAGTCCCAGTCCCTTTTGGCCAAGGCCTCTCCCTGCGCTCAGTTCCCGGTGCTGTGGGCAGGGCAGGGCCCGCGCAGCTGAAGGGGCTGGGGGATGGCGGCAGCGGCCCAGGGCTGAGAGGGATGGAGGAGCCGCTCCCCCCTCACGGTGTCGGTCGTGGTGCTCGGCACAGTGCCCGGAGGTAGGAGGATGAAGCGGGAGAGCTGCGATGTCCAATGGCAGGGAACGTGGCTCCCAGTGTTGGGATTGCGAGGAGGACACTAGGTAGGAGACCTGGCCATCTTCCTCCGACTCCACAAGCGAGAGAGAGAGCAAAAAAGAGAGAGCCCAGGCCCCTGTCCCACCTTTCCTTTTCCAGTATTAACCTGTCCTCCACCCCCCCTGCAAGAGAAAACTACTACTACTAAGGTGTAGCCACAAATACTTAGCATAACAATGGGAAAAACTGGATAGAAAGAAAAGGAAAAAATTCAACCCCCAACAACTCAGAACACAGTGAACTGTGTTAATAATTTTAGTGTTCACTTCCTGTCTAGGTCAATTTAGTTTTGTTACTGTTTTTATGAAAAAGTAATGTAGACAAAAATAAATGTAGCCACTTTCATAATTTCTGTAAGCTTGTTAGCATTGAAACACATAATCACAGAATGATTATATGCAGGTGCTTTTATTGAAGAGCTCTGGGAATCAGGGGTCCAGACCCAAATCTGACTCTGACATGAATCCGAGATGAACATGTTTTTATACCCTTTTTGTTATATAACTATATATTAATTATTAAACCCATATTGTTCTATTGTATACATTGATCTTATCCAAGCATGATTTCTTGTAATTTTCATTAGGCCCCCCCAAATATTCTTTCTCATGATTCTTGTTACGATTACATCGTTTCTCATGATTCTTATTACAATTAAACAATAATCATATTCAATTACCAAACAATCGTTACATTTAACAATCATATCATTTATCATATGATGATTACGCAAGTGTAGCTTCACATGATCTAGAAAATACAAAGCTCAATATTTGTTCCCAGGACCTGTTTCCCTTTCCCAGGCCTGCCCCCTGAATCTACTGTATGCAGTTCCCATGATTTTTAGAAACATTTTTACCCTGTGTTATCAAGCTTACAAATGTTTTACAATGTCTCTTTAATTCTGAGGCCTGAAAGCAATGGCAAAAATTACTTGGTAAATTTTTTATTTAGGCTTTTAAATTTCTTTTTCATTTCTCTGTCTTCTGAATGGTCTAAAATATATTATCATCCAATGGAAAAGTGCATAATACACTGAAATGCAAGTTTAGAAAATAATTGAGGTTTTATTTTTAATTTGTTTTAATTTTATTTTAATTTTTTTCCATTCTGAAATGTAAGCAATGCTTTTCTTCAGTTCTTCAGAAGAACAAAATCCCCCAGTATTTTATTAGGCTAAATGGTTCATTTGAAACTCAGAATAATCTTTCTTGGATTACTTGCATTACTTCTTCCATTGCTACTTATAACATGGAATAAATAAATAAATAAATAAATAAATAAATAAATAAAAAAAATGTCAATAGTATTTTTGTCCTATGATGTATTTAAAGAACTCTTGAGTAGTCATTTAGTGCCTATTTTTTCAAGGCATCTTTTTGATATGTACTTCAAAGGACATTGAAATGTCACGTAAGCACAAGAATGTACCTCAATTCCTTCTTGTTTCATTAATATAATTTTTATTATCTTACAAGTTTTATTGATGATCTTATATTACTTATGTTATTTGTATCACTATTCTTTGATATTACTGAAACATTAAGCTGTAAATTTTTTGTACGACTAACAAAAAGAAGAATCAACATACTGTAATTTACATGCTGCAAATTTCAGTTTTAGGGGATATTTTGTAACCTGTCCTTTTGCACACAGAATAACTCTACAAGAAAACCTTGATTTAGTATTTCAGGCAAGAAAAACATCTCCTCATTCTGGCAAAATGTTTGCTTCTAATTGATCTTTGCACAATGTGGGAAGTTGCCTAATTTAATTCTTCAGTATTGCAGAATACTGTCATTTTTGAGTAAGTATAAATAATGTATTCATTCCAACTGTTAAAGACAGTGCAGTCTGAAGACTCGAGTGCCAGACTTGAATTCCTGGTACCTATTCACAACTTGCCTATGAATCTGCTGTGTAATATTAAACAAGCTACTTTCTTGTTTTCCTACTTTCTTTACCTCAAATAAAAGGACATGAGATCACATCTACCCTCTTTGAGAAGAATTTTGAAGTCCCTGACTATTGGTTTCAAAATTATCGTGAATAGAGCAGAAGAACTGGGGACTGATTTTTTACCAGGATTTTACTGAACTTTATAAAAGTTGGCTAAACCTCTGAGCAAGCTTTATTACTTGTGCAGGTGTCAGAACTGCCCTCATTTTAATGTTGGATAGTGACATTTCTGGGAATACTTAAGGACCTTAAAATAAAGTAAGTAGAAATTTCACAATTATGAACTGTAATTGCAGATCATCAGATACTACGCCTTCTTTATGCATGATAAATTTCAAAAAAATCTTTTCTACAAAAAAAAAGTTTTATTTTGAAACTTGTAAAACTTCTAAAACCCTCTGAAGATTAATATTCATAGTTTTATTTACATGCTAAATTAATTTATTTCAAGTTTATAATTTTTTACAGCAATATTGTTCTACAGTGTTGAACTCTATCTCCAGCCATCGTTCCCAGCTATTAGAGAACAATTACATTTACATTTACTATTGTTGCATTATATGAGTTTTCAGTCCCCTTTCTGACAGCACGTTTAAATGCTCTTCTGAAATTAATTTTGCACACTTTCTGGAGCTTGACTTTCTCAGTTTTTAAACATTTACTACGTGTCACATAAAGAGGAGTTCAGGTGAGCTCTTATGAGTTCGTTTTGCAAAACCATTGATGATTTCACCAGTATTTTCCTGTAGCTCCTCAAGCTACATTTCCTTTTATCATGGCATCTTTATAGTGATAACATAATATTAATCATCCTTCTCTATCATGTTCTATTGATGTATCCATAGATACATATTTTTGGTTTCCAGGTTTTTTTCATTTAAGGGTAGGTAATTTTTTTGGTTTTGGAATCCATTTGTTCACAGGTACTTGATCTTACACATTATAGTACAAAATCCCAGAAACAAAACCCCTAAACCAATAATGAAACCCAACGAACCAAAAAAAAACCCCAAAAAACCAACACCCCCCAAAAAAAAATTGAAAAAACCCCCAAAGCACCCTCACAAACAAAAACAAACCCTCAAACAAAGAAAACCAAAACCAAGCCACACATTTAGGTTCCAAGCTCCCAGGAATTCATAACATTTTCAGTCTGAGACCAAATGATAGTTTCTATTCTTAAGAATCTGTGAGCAGCATTCAGAGCTTTAGAAATGTATGGAAGTGTCCTAAAATGGAGACAAGGCTTATACTATGCCACTATATTTTATATACATTTTCCGAGCATCCAAGAAATCACCATGATCTCCATGTAAAACAGGTACTGTTTTGTATCCAATATACAATATCATTTATCCCTACCAGGAACCACATGGAAAAGAATATCTTCTTGTTTCCACTTGTCCTTTCCTATACAGCAAAGAGGAATTAAGAGAAAGTCACATTTCCATTTTTAAATAGTCTTTCAATATTCTCTTAGCCTGAATTTCACATATTCACCTATCTGATTACTTTATGTCATTTCAGGACATTCTAAGGAACATACATTGTTTCCACTATGCTTGAGCATTCTTGTACATAAAGTTCATATTTACAATGAAAGACAGGATAACTACTGCATCTTCTTCACACAAGTTTAAGAAAATCCTCCCTAGTGAGCATGTTTCTGAATTTCTGCAGTCTCTTTGATTTCTTTTCTCATTATATTTTAGAAATTCACAAAGCAAAGAGAAAATCTGAAGTGCTCTTCACATTATCACTTAGACATTCTGACTTTCTCAATTCCAAATCTGATATATTCTGCAAACATACAGCATGACCCAGAAAGAAAGTCTGCATATTTGAGAGTGCTTCCACCCTTCTATATAAACCTTAAATTTCCATCCATGCATGAATGTGAAGTAATCAAAATTTTTTCTAAGGGAATAAAAAATTAGATAAAACAAACCTGCAGTGAAAAATACCAAGAATTTCCTAATAGGGATAACCAACTCAAAGTAGACAGGTTCTCATTAATATAAATAATACATAAATAAATAAGTATTGGCTTGCCATGGTAGTTTTTATTAATACCCATTGAATCACCTTCAAATTCAAGAAAAACATCTTTTCTGGTATTCCACATGTGAGGTCCCTCAATTATTTCAGTTCACCTATCCCTCAAGAAGCAACTGTTTCTGTCTTGGGATTTATGTGTTGTAACAACTGAATTAGGAGAATCAAGCTTTTCATGCTTTCCATGCACTTTCTTTCTAACCTGAACATCAAAACTCCCTTTTAATACCTGTAAAAACATCCACTAACAAAGCAGAAGGAATTTATTCTCCAGTGATGGAGATTCCTGTGAAAACTGGGTCATTAAATTGTTATTCCATATTTGTTCTTATTGAGAAGGTTATGATAGAAAAATGCCAGGAAGAAGTTTGAGACGAGAACAGAGGGCAGTGAAAGCTGCCAGTTTTCTTCTTTTCCCTGGGTCCTCTGGGCTAGCTCTGGACCGCGGGGGATGAGGATACCGACAAGAGCAAAGGCAAAAGACTAAAGGAGGCTCTTTCTCCCATGGAATAAGTGGGAACATATTGCAACTCCCAGTTGGGAGATGGAGAGCAAGAGAGCGAGCAGTAAATGGCGGGCAGTTTTAAACTCGGGAAAAGGGGAGGGGAGGAACTGAGCCACAACCAATAGGATTCTGCCGAGGGGGAGGGGCCAAGGAAGGACTCTACCACTCCAGAAACCTGGGGGGGGGGGGAGAACAGAATAAACCATTCAGTGCAGATATAAAACAATTTCTTAGTGCAATACAACATCTCCCCCTTTTTTGTTAAATAAAGTTAAAAGAAAGGCGTCGGGTTTATTCGGATTTAGAATATGGATTTGCCCACCATTTATGATTTGTGGGCAAGTTAGACTGCTTTTACTTTGCCAACTCTATGTGTTTGACTTCTGAGGTAGTAGGGATTAAACGGTTAATGGCTTTAAAAACAAAGCAATGTAGAATTCCTAATGCCAACACTATAAGAAAAAGAACCACAAAAAACAACAAAACTGTTTTAACTATGGAAGTCCACCATCCTCAGAGTCCCCAGCCTTTGAACAGTCCACTAAACCAATCTTTGGATTCTTGCTTTACTTGTCCCATCATGCTTTTCATTTCTCAGAGGACTGCGTGGATGTTGGGAGCCTTTGAGGTCAGGTTCAGGCAGCAAAGCCCTTCAAATTCCTGGTACTCCTGTCCGTGCAGCAGCAGGAGGAAGTCTATGGCCACATAATTTTGAAGTGCAGCCTGCCCGGTAATCTCCTTGTCTTCTAGGAGGGAGCTGATGGCAGTGGATGTTAAGTTTGCCTGTTTGACTACCCAGCACTCTAGGTGGCCCAATTCACCTAGAGCTTTGGCTGCTGCGACCCATGGAAGGAATAGGAAAGCAGCAATCCTTTTTGACCTGGCATAATGAAAAATTTCAGAATCACAATTTGGGTCCAATTTGTCAGCACTTCTCTTTTGTATTTTGTTGACCAAATTGTTTTTATGAATCCATTCACCAATTAAGGTTTGGTTGGGTGCTAACAGGGGCAACCACGTGACGGCACATGGCCCTCCTAAAAGTCAAGAAGGGATTCCTGACCATGCCTGATCTCCGCAAATTAAGAACAGACCCCTAGGGAGGCTTTTGGGACTTGAATGGTAGGGATTGTTTGCTGCGACGTGGCTCAGAATATTACACCACCTTTTGGTGGTGAATTCCTCTCGATATTGCAATATGTTGTAAAAGGCTTTAGTGCTAGATAACAGGATGAAGGTAAAGTGAACTTAGTATGGTGCTGGAGAGGAACCCAATAGCTCTAATTCTTGGGGTTCCTGAGATGTTTTGGGCAAATTTGGCAGCAACTCCTCTACAGAGTTACAGCTCGCTGCCAACGATTTTGGCATTGTTGGATGTTGTGTGACTTGGGACCTGGGTTAGGCAAAGGTGTGTCAAAGTTGGCTGGATATTCTCCAGCATGCAATGGAATTCCTACCAGGCAGGTGGACATAGGGTCTCTTACTGCTGCAGTGGACAAGTATATATTTTCTTGTTGGACTGTCTGTGCCAGGGTCACCCAGATGTTTTGGTGTGCCTGAGGGATGATCCACGCAGCTATTCAGCGCGAACCGGATGACAACTTGGACAGGGATCATTGTGACATTGGGTGGGAGGTAGGTTTTTTTTTTCTAAAAAGAAAAATAATTTTTTTTTTAAAGCATGTTAAAAGTTAGTGTTTCTGCCAGAACGTAACCAGATCTTGGGAAGGTTTTCTCTTTCTGGTGACATCTTCTTTTTGAAGCAACTGCTACTTGCTTTTCATCCCCTTCTGCTGGAGCTGGATTTTTGGGAACAAAAGGTTTTACCCACTTTTGGGGTATCCAACGTGGGCCTGAGGGGGTGGATATGCACACGTAGCCACACCCCCAGGTAAGGAGTTCATAAGGGCCCTTAGTCTCCCAGGCTTCGGGGTCCTTAATTAAGACTGGTGGACGCTGGAACAACTTAAACTGATCACTGCTGTTAAAGTGACATACCACTGGAGGACACATATTTTCAAATTAACAATTTAGAAAATTAATGGTAAACATGGCTTTGCAGAGCTTTTGTTGTGGTGACATCCATCCACATTGTTGAACTGCTCTGTCTAGCCAAGACTTGCTTGAGCATCTGGTGGGCATGCTCAACCACACCTTGGCCTATGGTGGAGTGGGGGATGCCAGTTTTATGTTCCACTCCCCACTGCTGGCCAAACTCTAGGAATTCCTTGGATGCATATGCTGGCCCATTATCAGTCTTGATTTCCCTAGGCATCCCCAGCACTGAAAAGGCTTGCACTAGGTGTTGTTTGGCATGCACAGCCCTTTCTCATGCATGGGCCACATACTCTCTGGTCCTAGTATTTTTGTTTGTTGGTTGTTCTTTCTTTTTGATTTTTCTTCTTCTGTTGCTGACTTTGAGGACAGTCTCTGGCAAAGTGCCCTGGCTTCCTACCCTGGAAGCAGATGACATGTGGAAGCTGCTCTGGTGATGCCTGTCACCTCTACTTCTGGTGTTACAGCTGCAGACTTTGGCTTTGTCAGCGCTAGCTTTTTTTTCAGTGCACTGAAGAGCTCTGCTTTCTTGGCACATGCTTCAATCATGTGTGCTAGTATAGGCGGAGGACCGATAGGCAGTCCCAAGGTCACCCTGTGGCAGGCTTTGTTGGCATTTCTCTGTGCCACCTCCTTAATTAATTCTGCCTGTGCCACTGGGTCTTCCACTTGCTTCTTCACTTGTGCACGAAGACAATCGACAAACTGCAAAAAACTCTCTGAGGCAAACTGTTTAATATTAATATAACTACCTTTAGTTTCAGTCGTTGATAATTGGTTAAAGACCTTTTCTGCCGCTCCACAGATTTTGTCTAAAATGAATTTGTTAACACCCGAGCTCAGTTTTTGGGGTTAGCCCACTCCCTCTTGCCGTATAGATGTTCTTAGGTGACGTCATTCCCATCTGCATCTGTTGCACCCTGGGTACTTTGCCTAAGTTCCCCCAGCAGTCCCTTCAGAGATCTCTTCCAAGTGCTTTCCCAAAGATAGAACTTTGAGAGAGTTAGGAGACACTGGAAGAGATCCTGGAGATCGGCCAGGACTAATTCATGGGATGTTAGGGTAGCTTTCAGTATTCCTTTAAAAATTCCACTGCCTCAACAAAACTCCCTTTGGGTTTTGCAAATTTCTTTTTTGTTTTGATAGGAGAAAGGTTGATAATTTCTAGTTCCATTTCTCTTCCCAGTATATATGACAGGGGTGGCTGAGTGTATGGCTTCTTCTACCTGATTACCTGGTTCTGATCTCCAGGGTCCCTCCCCCTGGGGTCCCCCAGCCTGGGGTCCCCTCCCTTGCCCTCATCACCATGGGAACTGGGAAGAGGTCCACCCCTTCCCGCACAGGAGCCAGGAAGGGGACCACCCCCCGCCCCCGGGAATCAGGACGGAGACCACCCACCCCAACGTGGGAGCTGGGAGGGGGAACGTGGGAAACAATAACAGGACAGGGGGTGGAGCTTCTCGGGAAGGAGGAGCAACCATGGGAACCAGGATTGCAACACATGGGGGTGGGGTTCAGGATGATGTCAAGCAGGGCGGGAACATGGAGGAAGGGGGGGAGTGTCCGAGGGAAGGAAGGGATTGTGGAATGGGAAAGGTTTGGGGGCAGGGGCATGGGTGTAAAAGAGATTGTGGGAAACACGATCCTACAAAGGTAGGATGGGGGGCCTGCTACTTGATTGGTGCCATCTTGGACCCCCTCCACGTGGCCACCGCTCTGTGGATGGGGGGGTTGATGCAGCTCACCTGCAAATCACAACCTGGCCCTCAGGCCCACCCAGCTAGCTCATGCAGGTGGGAACCGTCACCAAGAATGGGCTGCTTCCCAGATACAAATGTCCCAGGAATGCAGCTAGGGGTGTGAGGCCCTTCTGGTAAAGTCCACATCCGGGAGAGGCAAAGGACGAGAGGGAGTCCTTATGTTGGTCCAAGGAAAAGGTTTATTGTAGGGTCCGAGGGGAGGAGGCAACCACAGGGGAGGATCCAACAAAAGGCAAAAATCACTGCTGTGCAGCAACTTAAATACGGGGGAGGTCTCAAGGGAGGGTACAACACATAAACCATTCACAGTAGCTTGGGGGAGGAACACAAGACAGGGACAAATACATAAGTAACCAATAAGGGAAAACCTGGGTGGGAAATAACTTGTGAAAACCAATAATATCTTAAGGGAAGGGTAACAGACATGAAAGTTTCTGGAAGGTTGGGAGGAGATAGGGAGGATTGACAATGACATGGGAGTGGATTTAGGAGACTGACTGGGAACAATCTGGAAAAATGGGACTGGACAAGGGTAGATTGATAGGGTGAGGGCAGGAGCTTGGACACCTGGTATTACAACAAATAGGGGGTAACAACATCGGAACAAACCATTAATACAGGGGAAAACAACAATAAAATAACAAACCACAACAGGGGGTCATCTTTATGCTGAAGTCAAGGTGCAGGAACTGGGGTAGAGGGGTGCAGGAAAGGTTCTCTGTCAGTCTGTGCACAACTGCCAAAGCCAGGGTGCTGAGGGGGAGGCAGAGGACCAGGGAAGCAACTTCTGTGCCGGGTCCCCTGCATTTTTCAGGGTGCCCCATGCATCCCCCCAGCTCAGGGGCAGAGGGTTTGGGAGATGGGGTAGGGGTAGGAGGGGTTTGCTGTGGCTGTCCTTTCACTTCCCTTTTTATCAATTCTTTTCGAATTAAAATGAACAATGGGAGAAATTTGGGTACTGTATTGTCTCCCTGATCCACTCTGAGAGTTAATAGGTCTCTGATTTTGTCCCAGAAAGAGACAGAATCTACATTTTGCAGTGTAAACTGGAGGAAATGAAGAGATAAGCAGCACACAAACGGCATCAATTGTTTCCTAGAAATTGTAACATTCCCACTACTTAAGATACCCCAAACTTGGGAATATATGCTCCTTTGCTGTGCAGAAAGTTGAGAGTCCATGTTAAAAGCAATTTGAACAATTAAATCTGCCTTCCCTCGCAGACAAATGCAAACAGAAACTGAAAGTGTTGAAAATTGTCCACAACCAGTCTGGGGTCTTCTCCTCCCCATGTGACGCTGGGGTAGGAGAAGAAACCATGCACCGACGAGCTGCACAGCTTTTAAACTGCTGCCAGCAACGTGTGCCGCCACTTCACTGAAAGCACACTGCGGTCGCAGCTCCCGGCGCCAAACCACGACACATGCATGGCTCCACGCCAGCCACGCAGCCCACTGGCTCCATGCAACCTCAGCCCAGCACCTGCCACGCCACTCGTGGCACGCCAGGTCACCTGCAAGCCACTGCCACAGCTTAGCTTGTGCTGCGCCACTGCACGCTGCATCATGCGGGCCACCTGTGCCATGTGGCCCCCCGGTGGAAACCCACCCCCGCTATGACAGGGGCTATTTTGGGGTCCCCGCTAACACTCACAAGGAGTACTCATCCCCCCTTCGGCTGGCTGGAACTGCTGCAATGGAAGTCCTCTGTCTAGGGCTGACCCGTCTTTGGGCTTAAAGGTAGGCTACCAGTCCCTCTTTGTCAGCAGTTGATGTGCAAAAAGCAGCCCCTGCCGCCAGAGTAGCTGAATAGTCCAAAAGGCTTCTAATCCACGAGTGGAATCCAGCTGCATCGTGGGCTTCTGACCTTGTGGGAAGCCTGACGTTGGAGCACCAGCTCTTGGTTTTCTTCTTTTCCACAGGTCCTCCAGGCTAGCTCTGGACCGCGGGGGATGAGAATACCAGCAAGGACAAAGGCAAAAGGCTAAAGGAGGCTCTTTCTCCTGTGCGATATGTTCCCACTCTATTGTAGCTTCTTAGGTAGGAGACTGAGAGAAAGAGAGCGAGCAGTAAATGGCGGGCAGTTTTAAACTCGGGAAAAGGGGAGGAACTGAGCCACAACCAATAGGATCCTGCTGAGGGGGAGAGGCCAAGGAAGGATTCTACCATGCCACAAACTTGGGGTCAGAATGGAATAAACCATTAAGTGCAAATATAAAACAATTTCTTAGTGCAATACAACAGAAAGCCATGTTATTTGATTCCTAACTGGCATTACTTCCATATTAGAAGATTCCACAAATAATCTGCTGTAGACTACCTAATGATATTCTTACCACATTCCATTGAAACTTAACAAGACAAGTTCTTAAGTCAATGAAGCTTCAGTGGTTTCCTGAAGTACCATATTAAATAAGATGTATGGAGCTGGCCGTAACTAGCAGCAAGAGTAACTTGTGGGGGTGTCAACTCTCCATGACAACTCTCATTTGGCAATAACAGTGAATACTTGTTCTGCTTTCTGGAACTCTTTTTATTAAATTAGTAATTAACTGTGTACCATCACTGTTGGATCATACACCGAGAAAGTCCCAAGGGAAAATAACTACTTGAGTTTCAGTGATTATAGTGTTGTTTTTAAGTAAATTTGCAGCCCTGAAGTTTTTGTCATGACTGTTTCCCCAATTGCTATGGAATCAACTATTTTAAGCTTTGCAACAGAGAAATGACTGCATTTTTTATGCCATCACAGAGCACAATTACATTCACATCTAACTCCACCTGCTGAAAAATCTGAATTAGAGTGCACAGAGTTCATAGGAAAACCTGACAACTATCTTAAACAGTAGTGAGGATTGATACATTTTGTGAAAATGGTTTTCCTGACAGACTGGGACGTAAGCCACCAAATTGTTTAAGAAAGTGACAAAACATATAAATGCTGAGCAATGTACTAAATTTACACTGCATAAGCTGAAGTGGCTGTATATGGACAAATGAACTGGAAACTCCTGGACATACCAGTGGCAGCATGTCTACATGTATGTTCACACTGTAAGCCCTAAAACATACCTCGGAGAACTGTACTTATTGTTTGCCATGTCTTTTACTGTTTTATTTCTGGGGAGAAAGTAAGACAAAAGCTGAAAGTGTAGAAAACCTCACTAAAAATAAACAGAAAAATAAAGAAAGGATTTTCTTATAGCAGCAGGGAAAAAAGTATGTGCATGCCTGCAGTTATCAGAATCAAACCACTCCTTTCAGCATCTAGGAACACTTTAATAGGAATGTTTTCAGCACAAAGCAACAGCAAGCATGGAAACAGTTCATGTTCTTTCTGACTGTGAACATTTTTTCTACAGTCTTGTCACATCAGCTGGTAAGAGTATTTGGGCTTTTGACTCAATAGGAATGCCATATGGGTCACAAACTTCCAATTTTACACTGTCTGAAATGTTTTCATTCCAGTAAAGGAAGTTTCTTGGAGGCTATCATGAATAGAAACATAGACAGATGAGTCTCTCATATGCATAACTACATGTTGCTAGAACTAGGACAAAGTGTGTGAATCTGAAGTGTGCTGAACAGACTTAAATCTGCATCTACAACATCTTATATCATTAGCAACTTCACTGGTGAAAAAACAAATTGCTAAATAAAATCAGAATAAACTTGTGAAAGAAAAAAGAATCTAGAATAGCATATTATAGAAACAAGAATAAATTGAAGCTATATCTTCAGAGATGGTTAAAAATTTTAACCATCTCTTTCTCATTTGTATAAAGGGAATGTAAACTTGCACTCACTGACAACATCATCCCTTTTGTGAGACTTTCAGGATGCTGTCATAGTATCCTACCACTAAGTGTTTTAGGGAAGGAGACAGCTGAAAATAGATACATTACATTCACCTGCCAAAGTGTTGATTTTGTATATAAAAATGTCAAGATCTTGCACTACAGCCAAATGAATTCATAGTAGACTAGTGACATCTAAATTGCCAATTGCAAGTAATTGCAACATATTTTCTCATGCTTTTTTTCTTTTTCTTCTTAAAATAATGAACATGCACATGGTTTGTAAAGATTATAAAATAGCTTAATAGACTATCTCAACATTTCTTCTCAAATCATATTCTTTACAGAGTGATTTAGTGTGAGTTGTGGATTTGATTAGGTCAGAAAGGGTATTACCACTGGGTTTGATAAAATATGCATAAGTGAGCCCTTTTTTTGCACTACCTCCTTACACCAGACAGACTCTGACAGAATCATTACCCCTTTTGATATTTTCTAGTCAGCCTCTGAGCTCTCCAGCAGAGGTAACCTTAAAAAAAAAACAAAACAGTGGAGAAATGCAACGGCTGGTGCTTATCTCTGTCAGACAGATTCTCTAGGCAGTGTTTCAGCACTGCCTTTTGCCTCCCTTTATAAACAGAGACCTGGAAAGAAGAGTTGGCATTACCCCTGAACATGATGAGATTGAGAGAGACCTGGAGACTGGAGAAGTCAGGTGCAATAGAAAATATTTCTCTGCATTTACAAAGAGAAAAAACATTAGCCAGCAAGACTGTGAAAGAGATGTAAATTATAAGAAAATAAAGCAAAACATGGCAAAATACACATCAGAACAAAGACAGAGTTGCCATATGTGAACTGCAGTCTTGTTTTATTTTTGACTAATTGGTGAAATGGCCTTTAGGAGTTTCTAGTAAGCTTTCTAAGGAAAATAATCCCAAACAAATGAACAAGCCAGCCAAACTAAAAACAAACAACAAAAAAGCCTCATAGTAAAGAGCATTCTGAGCAGCACTCACTGAAAAATGACCCAATAATTTACTTAGGGATATTTTTCTCCTCCAACCTGAGGATCTTTTTCTCCAGCATGTACAAGTGATACGCCAAGAGTCTAACAAATACATGAATTATAATCTGGGAAGGAGAAACACTGAAATGGAATATATATCTAGTTAAAAAATCTTACTGAAATAAAAACAATTTTTAAAAATTGGGGGTTTTTTTTGTTGTTTTTTTTTTTTTGTTTTTATGACCTCCACGTCTTAGAGCTGGTAGAGCCCTGCAGATATTAAATTCCATGTGAATGATAAAGAGGAGCTTGGGAATATAGGCATGCAAAGCATCATTAATTGGTTTTATCTTAAAATAAACAGTATTGAAAAAACCAGCAGGGGAGTGGGGTATGTTCTGTGTGTGTAGGTCTGTGTGTGTGTGTAAAGTTGTTCAGTCACTCCTATTAGTGGCTGGTCAGTTCTTCTACAAATCTTGAGCTACAATGCCTTATTCACCTAACCTGAACATACTGTAACTATTCCAAATATAAAAATAAAGAATGGATAATCCAAGTGAATCTTAGGATGCCTTTCCACCATAAAAGCTAGACTGAAACCTAAGAAGCAAGAAACTCTTAAGGAAGTCAAAAGGTATCACATGTACTGTCAATAAACTGCTTTTCACTTACCACACTTACCAGCCAGTCTCAGGGGGTGAGAGAGGTGAAAGTATTTCAGAAAGAAGAAGCATGAATAAATGTATAGGAACAAAAAGAGAAAAAACAAAACATATGGTGGAGAAGTGAAAACAAATCCAAAGTTTAAAATAACACCCAAAGAAAACAGACAGCTGGGGAAAAGAAGAAAAAAAACCAAAAAACATAAAAACATTATTCAAGGTAAAAGAACTCTCTAAAGGGGAAGATATTAGCAGGCAGTTTTTTAAAAACAATCGGGTTCAGGGCTGCCTGTCCTTTTCAGAAGGTTATTGTAGCTATGTCATGCCAAGTTCTCTACCAAAAGCTACCCAAACTAGTGATGCAATTAAACTGAGTTATAAACTGATCAGTCTAGGAAACCCCTTTTATCTGTGAGCTGGCATGAGAGTCTAAATAAGACAAATAGATTTTATAAAAACACTTATTAGGGAATGGCTGTGAAACCTTATTGTCTTTTTAAATATTAAAAAAGATGGTAGGCACACTTCAAGATATTATGACATTTCTAATAGTCTGTACATGATTTGCAAGTAGCAGCATTGTTGTACATAAATTGACAAAGAAAATTCATGCTAAAATTTTTTGCATTTGATGTTTAACACATATTATTTAGACTGGAGAAAAGTATATGAATGCAAAAAAATAGAGGAAAATGTAAGAAAGTTACCAAAGTCCAAATATAGAGTGAACTTTCAGAATGCAGATCAGTGGCATTTCCAGCTTTGTGGGACATAGTGAATAAAATATAGCAATAAATAGTATGTATTTTCTTATACATAAAATAATCTGCCATCTTTCTTCAATTCATTTTACAGTCATGGAGTACACTGTCTTAAACTTCAGAAAATTTATTTTGTCTAATTATTACTGCTATGAGAAATAAAAGACTTTGAAAGTCAGTCAGTGACCATAAATAGTGAAAGGTGTGCGGTATGCTCATGAACTCAAATGCTCATGATTATTTGCCTTTTCTTTTGGCCAGACAGTAGTAGCAGTGCTGATAATAAAGGCTGGTATATCTGGTTTTGTTAGAGAGATTCTGTTTTCTTTGAAATAGGAACTTTCCAGGCACTGGTACTTCAGACACCAGCCAATATCTATTAGCAGATAGCACTGTGAAGCTGCAGGCTAGGTAGAATCAGAGCAATGACTCCTATGATTGGCACTGTTAATGACTTTTCCCCTGAGTTCTTGTTCTGGCTGGTATTTACTATTCTGCCCTGTCTTCTCTGGCCTTTTGCATATTACATCAGTGAACAAAAAAAGTTTGAATTGCAGAACACTACTCTTGATGAGACAAATTTCTCTAAAGTTTCTTTATGAATCTGTGTGATTCTTTTTCCTAATAAGCCTTCCAGCCACACAAAGAATGTGTTGCTGTTGGACAAGAGGTAATAGATGAAGAATAAACTCCATAGGAAAGCAAAGAGCTTAATTGTTTTTCCTTTTGCTGTAATAAACAACCACTTAGGTAAAATAAAGTCTAGAGATATTACCACCTCTCTAGCAATGAAGATACACAGTTAGTTTGTGCTTGAACGTTACAGAACTCCTTCTGAAATTACTACAGCTATGTATACTAAAAGTGGAGTGTCATTAAAATGGCTCTTCATTTTATCTACTTCTGGCCATGCATAGGTGTTCAGTCTAATCTTGTTATCTAAGCAATTTGCAGAGTCAGTAAAGTTAAACAGAGAGGAGTCCTGTGTAGATATCTAAAATAGGTGAGGATAAATTAACAGCTAAAGATGCCTCACTTTTTTGAATGACAAAAGCAAAAATAAGTTAAATAGCTTGACCAGATGTCAAATCCTAGATAACTAAAGTGAATCTCACACTGAATACCTACACTAAACAGAAAAAAATAAGTTGAAGAATCAATGTTTCTATGACCAAATTTGCTTTAATTTTAATGGGGTTTTTTCTTCTCCCACGTCCCTTAAAAGATTAAAATAATCACTTTCATTATACTGCGCACCTTATGTTACAACCATTGCTTCTTATAACAATAATAAGGTTACATAGGAAGTTTGTTTTGAGAATTAGCTTTCTTTTTTTACTGAAAAAGTTGGATTCAGCCTTAGCCATGCAAACTTCTTTGTTACTCACTGATCTTATTCACACATTAGGCAGGACTTTGCAAAAGCCCAGCTTTACAGTTCAGAACTGCAGAGATAAGTCTGGAGTCTTTGAAGATTGAAAGACTCTTTGCAAATATGGTCTGGTGACTCCATTCCAGAGCTCACTGGGATCACTGTAAATTTTTGAATGTATTTCAAAAGCCTCTGTATCAAATCACACCCCTCCACCTCTCATATACATAACTATGTGTATTTCATCAGATTCGAAGGAAAATTTAAATTGACCGCACAGAGATACTAATATCCCCAGACTGACTTTTAAAATTGAGAATATATAAGCTCCACCATGTTTCTATACTGAAATTAGCTTTGTTATTCCATGGTAGAGAGAAATATATGTTTAAAATTCTGCAGATGTCTATGTAATGCTTATCTGCAGCCAGAATGAATAATTCGAAAAGACTGGTGTTTGAACACGTACTACGGCACAGCAGAATTAAAGGTGAAAGTTCAAGTGCTACAATTTCAAACTATTGATCAATGGTAATTTTTGGCACCCCTGGGTTAGTGATGCTGGCATATGGTAAGCAAGCAAACCACGAAGGTTAAATATGAATCATCAGTACAGACATCGCTTACCTTCTTCAGTTTTCCTTGATTTAAAAAACTTTTGCTGTTTGGTGGTCTTTCTCCTGTGTGTGTATGTGCATCGCAGCAAGGCATATCTTGCAGACCAGGTCTACTGAGCACATAAAATTAGAGAGAATGTTGAGAATGATAGCTGCTTGTCTGTTCTTACCAATTTGTCAGATAACCCGGAAAAATAATTATTTACATATTACTACTACACTTTATTACATGCGGGATGGCTCAAATTTTCTCCTATTTTTCTTTACACTTTCAAAATTATCATTTAAAAAATCCCTTCAACCTACAGGTTTTTTGCTTATTAGACTAGAAGTTATAGAAAGAATTATCTGTTTCATAATCTGTTTACTTACTAAACCTTGTTAAACTAAACATAATTTGGTTAATACTCATTGAACAAGGATATTAAGTCTGTTATGCTGAATGATGCTGCTATGTCATTATTATTCAGCATTGATTTATTCACTAGGACGACATTTAGGAACACTCCTTTTTGCAAATTTCTATCCTTTTGAACAGCATATAAGATCTGGGTTGGGCTCACTGGTAGCAATTTCAAGCATAATTCTACTGTTTCCAAATATTAGGAGGGGAAAATACTTTGCTTTCTTAGAGTACTTCTGTAATGTTATTACAGTGCTAGTTTCATTCCCTTTGTATGCTAATGATCTACAGATACAGTAAGGCAGCTGCTGATCTATATTGGAAAAAAAAAGAAAGGTATACCATTCATTTTATAAGAACATAGACTGTAATAAAGTATTGTCAAAACTATTAACTGGCCATAAACTTTGTACTTAATTTACACAGATCCAGGACTGTGATTTGCCAGACTTTCTCTGCCTGCAACTTTGTTTCATTTGGTTTACCTGCAACTGTAGTTTCTCTAAATGATCAGGTGATCATTTCTTTTACTATTTTTTAAATTTTTGTATTGTAGGATTTTAATATAATTTTTATGCACACAGCAGTTATTCATGTATAGTGTATAGTTATTTCATGTATAGTGAGGTATTTATGACTCTCACATGGTATTCTAGTCTAGAGAAATATAGACCTGGATATCAGGAGACTTAAAAAGAGGAGACATGGGGTGGTGCACTGAGAAATGCAGACACAGGATGGTAAGAGATGGGCACAGTCTGGTCCCAGAGGCCAAACAATCATAAACAACTCAGCCTCGGTCAGTTAAAGAAATGCAGACACAGAACTGCGCAGAACTGCATTTAGGAGTTACAAGCAGAACACAAGACTGATGTCAAACATACTGGAAGTCACTACTCATGGCAAACCTGGGTGTAACCTGGAGCTTCAGATTAAAGAAGAAAGACTAATGTATGAAAGTGTGCAGGCAAACACACAAAAATTACTCCTAATGAATCCTGGAGTCAGGAAGGAACCATCAACAAGAATACCACATTCCTCCTGCAGATGAAAGACTCTGGATGCCAGTGATTCACTTTAAAGTCCCACAGCTAGAATTAAACCCCCAACCTCACAACCCAGAGAAGAAGGGTGAGCTCATCGAGAAAAGATACAAACCCTAAATGCATGTATAACAATTTGAAGTTCATTCTTAGTGTTTCTTTATTCAACAACTCTTCAGTCTGGACTAAGAATTATTAGATTCTAAAGATTTCCATTATATGAACAATAAATTATTTTCATTCCTTAAATATATATCAGGTGTGCTGCTTTTTCCTATAAACAAATTTGGAGCATAAAAGCGTGTGGCTAAACAATGTCCTGATTAAAGCTGAAGATATTATCTTAATACTTATCATTAACAAAAAAATAATAGGACATACATACATCAGTTATACGATTTGGTTTCTAGGAAGTTAATGTCACCTTAGAAATATTTCAGTGATGATTTGATCATTTTTTCACTTGTTTTACGACCATCATGCTTTAGAGGAAAGATATGTTGTCACAACATAAACATCCACATATAATTTGAGAGAAAAAAACACCTTTAAACAGATATTAAATGGCTTTATTTCAGAGTTGCAAATGAAAATGGACAGCTTTCCTTTTATCTAAAAAAGTAACATGTATAGCTCATAATTACAAAGTAACAGAAGTTCAATATGTGTCTAAGAGAATTTTCAGCTGCAATTTATATTTCAAATCCCCTCTGGAAGTTTTAGGGGCTTTATTCTGGTTCTGCTTTAAGGAATTTTATGTGACATCAGCAAAAACCACTTATTGACTAACGTTGCAAATGAAACCTGGGATAAAAGAGCACTGCGAATGGGAAATTAAAATAGCAATGTCTTTCCTTTACATAGCTCCATCAGGGAGAAGAGGTGGGGGGGGAAAGGGTTGAAGAAAAGAGGCAAGTAAGTATTTTTTCAAATACACAAATAGATACATCTTACGGATTTTTACTGGATAAAAGTTACACTTTTTCAATTAATTGGGTTACGCTTTTTCATTTAATGCGGTAAGCATGGATGTAAGAAAGTCAAACCCCAAATTTTTAACATTTTCTAAGAACCAGTGCATTCATCATAATTGCATGACTCTTGAAGTCTCTGGTGTCTCATGTGCAGTGCCTTAATAGTGTTCTTTTCCATATGACAACATTGGGATTTCTCGTATGTATACTTTAAATCTCAATTTCCTTGATTCACAAGCTCAGTTTGAGTATAATCAGAACATCTCTGTGTTGCATTTACCTAATGAATATGTTGACATAGCTTTGAGGTGGTACAGCTCTATCCGGAAAAATAAAAATAAAATACCTTAAAATAAAATTTAAAAATTTAAAAATATTGAAAAGGCTCTATCCTTTCCTTCCCTTCCCAGAATTCCAGATACACCTATCATAATTCACTCAGTAGCCTTTGCCATAGGCATATAGGAGAAGTAAATTGGAAGTTATTTTTAATCTCTGTGGAGTTTAGGATCATTTTCTCCCAGCTCTTGGGAAAAAGTTCCTAGAAATTTCCTTTTTCTGCTTTTGCTCTTTTGCTTTTTGAAGGTAGAATTTACTTTTCTTTTTCCTTTCGTTAAAATCTTTATTCCTCAGGGATTCAGCCCCACAATTTTCCTCTCTGAATGCCACTACTGTACTGTAAAACACTCTGACCAGAGGACAGGGATTGAGGAAATGTCTCTTCCTACATCACTACAGAAGTGTACAATGAAGATGACATTAAATCCAGAAAGGTCTTCTGTGAGGTTTTGCGGACCTCCAGGTGCCTCTTGGACACCCATGCTGTCAGGTTATTTTCTTCTTTAAAAAGCCAAGCAGGTTAGTAGTTGCTATAAAGTTATTTATTACAGAAGCACATCAGCCTCAAAGGCAAAACCAAAGCAAAGCAATGGCAAAAAGCACATGGTATTAAAAGCAGGTGGCAAAAGTAATGGCAAAGCTGCAGTGGCAAAATGCAATGGCAAAATGCAGTGGCATAAAGCCATGGCATAGAGCACCAGCTCTCCCTGATGCATGTTCTTTTATAGAAACTTTCCAACTAGCTAAGACACAAACTCAGACCACTACTTCTTAACCTATTAGAATTCTGGCTTCTTAGCACGCCAGGCTACGTATAAACTATGTTAATGGCCTATCTTGTTCTAACCGAGAAATGTAAGCAATATTCTTAACTCTAACTCTATTATGTCTGAAGCTAGGTTCTTGGAGCCTCTAAGGAAACACTAGCATGTTTTTCAACCTTCACTAGAACATGTACTACTTCTCAGGCATCTAAGACCTTTTAGTCACTAAAAGCACTTAAAACTTATTTCAATTACTTACTTATGCTACAACATAAACCTTTACCTCTGCTTTATGTGTGAGAGCCTTAACATACTTCAATCCATCCAATGGCTTTAATTCAATCCCTGCATTCTGATCTCTCTCTGAAGGATTCAGAGAAACTCCTGCCTTACTGACTCTCACAGTCTTCTGCCAAAAGAAGGCCATGTCCACTGAAAGCTAGTCACATACACTTCCTCCCTTCTTCTGTCATTCAGTTAATATTAATCCCTACATGTCCTTACTGTAGACTTGTTCTAGCTCAAAATTATGCCACTAAAGAAGATGCAGTCAATTATGTGCAAGCAGAAATTTAGGGATCTAGGTGGAAGCCTCCAGCAGGCACCTTAACTGATGCAAGTCCTTTTCTCCCACTCTACTGGCTTTAGTTTGAGAATTCTGCTTTCACACCTAGGTAACTACTTGAGGTTCTGCTCACTGCAATGCATAAATCCTTGTATTTTTACACACAGTGCTACCTGAAGAGAATTCTAGTTTCTTGAAACACCTTTTCAAAAACCATGCAAGGCTTTCGCAGAATCATTAAAATAATGGCTAACAGACTGACAAAAGCTAAAAGTAACTGCTTCTTAGACTCAATCATGAAAGTCTGCTTTCCCATTTTTCTGTGTGATCTTCCCCATAAATACAAAGAAATAGATTAAACACATGAAGACTTAGCAAAGATAACAACACCATCTCGCATTGTGTAGGATGACTGTTGAACCATATGCTTTATTGTAATTGATATAAAATCTCTCCTGTTGTCCTGCAGTGAACCTAACAGTTCTGTCAAAGAAACTCCATTTCCAGTGTTTTTCATCCTTTCACTAGAAAAACCCTAAGGCCAACTCTCTGTCCCACCTCTGTCCAAAGTAATCAATAGAGCACAGCTCCCACTCTTCCTACACATTTGGAAGCCTATATACAACTTAATTGTCAAATTCTTCAGAAATTAAAGCTGGCACTCAATAAACACGGGCTATATCCTAGAATAAGTTCAACCCATTCCTGTTTAAAATATCGTGGAAGATTGTAGTTACAAAAGAAAAAAAATCAGAAAAAGAGGAGGACAGGGAGGAAAGAAAGAAAAAAATCAGTATTCCTGGTTTTGTTTCCTGTGAACCAAAAATTTCTTTATGAGTACAATAGGAGTATTTCTGTCTGCTGTACTTTACAACCATCCAGAAACTGAAGGTTTTATAGTATAAGGTGACTCCCTAGCCTTAGCTGATGAATGGCTATAATTTTCCATTAGGCATCCTGAATCATCCAACTTGCTACAGAAAGGAAGCTCTCTAACTCTGAATTGAAGCTATAATTCTAAAACAGAAGAGTTCGCTGTGGAAGAGTAACACATTGGTAGTGGATCCTTCACATTCAAGCACTGTTGAGGAAAAAAGAACCAAACAAAACCCAAATGTTATTTATTTACAGAGAAAAGGATTCTGAGTGAGCTTAGTCATTTTAATGCTGAGCACAAAACCCTAACTGGGGTCCAAAAGAAGATTTACAACAGGACAAAGCAGGATGCAGGAACAGGCAGTACCACAGATCTCTAATATAAAAACATTATCAAGGATAGATAACTCTAAAGAGGTCAGATATAATGACCTATATTAATAACATGGAAGTAGGTTTATTTGGCTTAAAACCTATGGAGAAAATTTCCACTCTTTTTCTTCCATAGAAATAGGAATTTGAAAGAAAGAGGCTGAAATTAAGGCATCATTGGTTATTAAAGCGGTATCAGCAAACTCCGACTTCTCAGGAAGAAATGGTTGTTAAAATTTCATGTATTAAAGATTGGAAAGCTCTGGCATGAGTAGAACAAAATAATGTTAAAAAAGCAGCATTATTCCTAAGTGAAACTTGTTTTGCAGATCACAGCGGGACATACAGCTGTAACTTAGTAAAAGACTAATGTCTGACAGATAACAAGAACAACGGCAATATTTTTTAAGATGGAAAATTAAGGTGAGGACTAGTAGTACGCTAAAGGTGATAAGTGAAAATGCGTAATCAAGATAATCTTGTAGAGAAGGGATGTATGGTACAGTTAGGTCACTTGACTGTCGTATTGAAGATCTGAGGTTCTTTGCAGGAGCAAGCAGACTGAATCTTCTATGCCTTGACAGCTGCTGAAAGCTCTGTGGATGTGAAACATGCAGGACAAGTACCAAAATCTTTCAGTGCTTCAGTTCCTACCTCTACAGTAAAAAATGCTGCTTCCTTTACCTCTTCTTAAAGCTGTAAGTACACCTGTGACCATGTGTGTGTCTCTGAAATTCATGCTCATGTTTGTTGCTGGTTGGACCTACAAAAAAGAATATGGCAGCTATATCCCTTAGCCAGGTCAGAAACCCCCAGTTCATAGAGCAGTGGGCTTGGGTCCAGCAGCCAGACAGGATTGTTCAGAGCCAGAGCAGTTGGAGATATTTCCTATAAAATTACATGGAAAATCCCAAGTCCACTCAAGTCAGGGACCAAGATGCTATCACATGAGTTGAACCAGGATCTCACTATTCATATGTACTAACTTCACACATTTTCCATTAATTGAAGAATCTTGAAATCCACAGATAATTAATTGAGAATAAAACAAACCTGATTTAAGTGGATGGGAGTTATTTTTTTCAAGTATTAGGACAGTGGTCTTTTTTGACTACTAGCCAGCTGGTCAGCTGTTTATTAATTCACAAAATAAATGCCAGCTTCAGCTTGGTGAGCAGTGAATGCCCCAAGGTCCTGGCAAGCAACTCACACTTGGCAGATTTTCATACTCATCAAGCCCAAATCAGGAAAATGAGAAAACACCAAGCCTGCTTTTTCCCAAGTACCAACTAGATTTTCAGGAGACATAAGGTGTTATTAATTATGAGCCCTTATCTAGCATGTTCGAAATACAGTTGCAGCTAGAGATATGTTGTTGGACTGGCAAATACTCATTCAGTTTCCATTTGAGGACAGTGAGAAAACCCTATTTTCCTAACTGTCAATAACCTCATAAATAAGCACCATCCATAAATGGATTTTGTGGAATGAGTTGATTTCCATTAGATTCCATCTTCAAGTATTAGTTGTTGGCTGCTATGAGGGTCCAACTGATGGAGATCTGATGCTCTGACCCGGGAAGCCACCAACCTTCCCAGAGAGAGGGTCCTGCAAGAGACTGCCTTCTAAGGGAGTCTTCTGGCTGGTCTCCTAGCCGCTGGATAAACCTCAGGAAGCAGTGGCCTGTGGTTGGCCACGAGTGATCAGCTCTCAGTGAGATCAGCTCAGTGATTCCAGCTCTGCTCGTGAGGCTATCCCAGGTCGACTCAGGGACAGAGAGACAGGAGTGTCGTGTTGGGAGAAATCTTGTCCGGATAGCAAGAGATCTGATCTGAGTATTCACATGATCCTCATAGAGGTATGAGTGAATCCCAACATGGGACTTAGTACTAAGAACATTTATTGTAATAAAGCGTACATATTTTATAGAGTTTGTTACAGTGATCACACAAATCTAGCAAGCATACAATTGGTTATTAGGCACTGTCCACATGTTACTTGTTAATTATTGATTGGTTTCACGTGCTTTTACGGCATCTTCCCCACCCCTTGGCACAAGCAGCCTAGCAGCCTAGTCTAGTCACGTCCTCTCTACCTATTTGCTACTTTGTTATACTTTCCCTGCCCGTCTACTTACTTATTTGTTACTTTAATATATACCTTCCCATTTGCTTATTGTTACTCTATAGTGCCTTCCCATCCACTTACTGTTGTTACTTTACTGTACTTTCTCATACAGCCTATTCAGGGACAGCTCAGTCTCATTTTCCCAGCCATATACAGGGTTGTGAATAAGAGCCTCAGGGAACATGTTATGTCCCTTTTCTGCCATAATTTCCTCTACAGTGTCGTATGGCAAATTCCACAGAGATTCCTTTATTATCCAGCAGCTCTGTGAAGGGGGCCAGGGACGACAGCTCCCTGGAGAACTGGGGGAAAAATTGGAGTTTTTATGGGGGAAAGCAAGGGTGGTACCAAGGGGGATAGACCAATGGGTTATAAAGGATTAACACGGGTACTAGGGCATGATGGAATCACTGAAGCCTTTGGGGATAGCTCACCATGATAAGAGAAGATGTGCCAACCTAAGGAGCATCCTTCCAGGAGGGTTGAGATAAATCACAGCCCATTCAAGGGACATCCCTCCAGGGCAAGGCCGTGGGCAGACCCATGGCAGACCCATGGGCCTCGGCAATTAGTTATGTCTGATTTCCTTATTTTTAATTCCAGTGAATGGCATCTACTAAGAAATGTAGACTTGTGTGAGTGCTGCACTTTAAATGGAAAATTAACTGAAGGTGAACCCCTAACAATAGTTTTCAGCTTTCAGGTGACATTCAAAGCTGCATTCCAGCAATGATCTTTTAACTTCACTGCTGTAACAGGGACTAAAACTGTTTCCTGAAAGTAGCACTACAAAACATTTTAGATAATAACTTGACCCTTTATCTTCTGTAAATTTGCCAGGATGTACTTGGATGAGCCAAGAAAAAACCCAGCACTATTCCTTTCTATTGGAAAAATACAGGATTTTAAAAAAAGACTAACAATTCTCAAAGTGGATCAGTGCAATTTCTGCTGCAACCCATAAAGTTTAATAGATTATTATTTAAGGAAAGAAGAGCATTGAAAATCTACATGGAAGACAAATTAAAAGTTATCTTTAACATGGTCTTCTACTAATTATATTTTTTAAAAATAGGTCTATTAAATGGAGAAAAGGTATTTAAATCACTTTTAATTATTTCTCTAACTCCAAAGATGATATGCAGTATGCAATCTAACTTATTACTAAAGAAAACCAGTATATGCAACATTGTTTCTCAGTATATACTGGTTTACATGCAAAAAATTAAAATATGGATTCTGAAACATGTAAAATTTCCAGTGAAGTACTTTAATGGCTTAACTACCATAACTACAGAAGATCCCTGCATACATTACTGTCAAGCTAATTTATTTGAGTATTTTATATTAGGAAAATCCAGAACAAATAGTTAGCACCTTCAAGACCCAGACAGAGTATTTTCACATCTCTCATGGATTGCCATTTGGATAAAAGAGTGGTTTTACACTGAAAGTGGTTGTGCAAAATTTGGAATAATACTTTCACCTTATGTTTCATGTTGAGCAGAACAATATGGTTTATCTCTTACCTCACAATTCTTCAAGTAATGCTATGAAGAGGAACATTTGTAAATTATTCTCTTACTTTTTTTTTGTTTGTTTCCACTATAAACAACATTTTTGGTGCATTTCAATGGTAATGTAGATCCTACACAAATTTGGTTTCAGAGCCTTTGTATCTTGAGCTCCTGAAATGGGTAATTATAACACACGGAAAAAATATCAACAATACAAACTTTTCTAATTTTGTTTCCCAGATCAGTCTCCCCTGGTTGGAAACAGTTTACATATATCAAAACATATAGAAACTGAAGAATGTATGGGGAATTTTCATTAACTACTGTCTTGGTTTGAAAGACAAGTATTTGCTAAAAGAGACAGGGCCTCTTTTTGAAAAGGAGAGTATAACCCCCCCCCCCCTTCACTTTATTATAATTTTGAAATTAAAGAGCTCTCAGGCAAAGATATGGGGGTGGGAGCAACAGTTCTTTACTGATATATATATATATGTAAGAAGGGAAACAAAACACAACAACAATAACTGCGAGATTAACAGCAGCAGAGCAGAAAACCCAGTAAACAATTCTCTCGGTTGTGGACACCTTTCCTCTGTGGTGCAGTCACCGTTCTGGGGTTGCCTGCCTGCTCTCGGTGAACAGGGAGGAGATGCGGTGATCCCATGTGGCTGGAGGGACGCTGCGGTGAGTGGTGTTTGTGTCCCAGATGGAAAGGGTGGAGGGGAGACGCTGCTCACGGATCCTGATGCTCCAAAAAGATGTGCTGAAGTCGGCAGGAGATGCAGGAGAGAGAGCGAGCATCCAAACAGGGAGGTTGAGGTATCCCACAGCCAAGGAAGGCAGCTCTCCCGCGTCGGGATGGCAGAGCGGAGTTTCTAGCGATCGTCTTTCTCCGAGCCAGACGAGCGAGAGAGCCAGAGCCCGAGAGAGCAGGCCCCTGCCCCATCTCTCCTTTTCTCCTTTTTTCTCTCCCCACCTCCTGCAAGAGAAACTGTTACCTTAGCTATCTGAGCTTGAGTGTAGCCCAAAATACTTAGCATAACAATGGGAAAATTTCCACTGAAAGAAAAGGGAAAAATTCAATCCCCAACAACTACATATATATATATATATATATATATATATATATGTATGTATGTACACAAACACATATGGAAATTTGCTGACAGAAACTGCTTTTTGGTTCATGAAGCTTAGGTTTCGCTTCATTTGGGAAAAAAAAAAACAAAAAAAAACCGCAATTGCTGTGTCCAAAATATTTTATTCAGAGATGGATGCTTCTTAAATGGATTAATTTATTTTATATATACGTATACATATAGTATATTAAGAGGTCTAATTGTCAGTTCTAAATCCCTATCTGTTGAAGTTTGATGCAGATTACAAGAAACTCAACACCTCCAGTGGCCAGGTAAGAAATGTAGTCATTTAGGTTTGGGGGTTTGAGTTTTCTTTTGGTTCATTGGTTAATTTTCATTTTTATGGCATTTTGGGGGTGTTTACTTGTCATCTCTCTCACATATATTTCTAGGTCTTAATTTTCCTGTACAGAATGTGTATGTGTTTTATGTAATAACATGACAGAATCATAGAATTTTTATTTTTTTTCTCTCTCAGTACTAAAGTACAATGCATGTCACATATGCCAAAACTGGATGAACATAACTAGATCAAATCATGGGTCACTGCATTAATAGCTTGTTTCCAGGCATTATAGCAGCATCTTGAAAATCTAAATGCATGCAATCAACCCTACCAACAGTCAAAATACGTTTTCAGTCTAAACTGGGTTACTGTGATACTGCACAGTTATAAGAGTCTTGAAGACAGATTAAAAATGAGAAATTTGAAAAATGCTTTTCCATATTTTATTAACAAGTCTACAGTAGTCTGTATGAAAACCCGTTATGCCCTACCTTGTGTGTACAAAAACAAACCCTGCAATATTTATCTGTGACATTCCACATTCATGCTGGTGTAACATGAGAACAATATTTGACTCTTTAAGGAGATAGAGTAGGGCAGATGCTCTTATTTCAGGATAAGTTAAAGTTGCCTTAGTAATTGTTTTTCATACTTACACATGATGACTTTTAAGCTGCTCTTTGTGTTGGGTCTGCCTTAGACGGAGACAGTTTTCCCCACAGCAGCTCTCCCAGTGGTTTGCATGGGTGGCTGGAAAGATGCAGATAACACACCAGTGCTCTGGCTACAACATTCCCCAGCACCAGTAGGAAGGGGGTGGTCAAAATCCTGGAAGGGGACATAACTAGGATAACTGGCCCAAACTGACCAAAGGGATACTCCAGACCATGTGATGTCTGCTCAAATATAAATGGTAAGAGAAAAGAGGGGGAAAGGGGGATGCATTCATTATTTACAACATTTACTCTCTGGAGTAACCACTTGTGATGAAGCCCAGCTTCCCAGCAAGCAGCTGGACATTGCTTGCTGATGGGAAGCATAGAAAAAATCTTCTGACGTTTTTCCCTTTGCTTGCACTCACATGACCTTTCCTTTTGCTTTTGTAAGCTGCCTTTATCTAGATCTGCAAGGGTTCTTTTCCATCTTATTTTCTCTCACTCCACTCTATCTTGCTAAGGAAGTGATAGAATGATTTAGTGGACACCTGGCATCTAGCCAAGGTCAACCCACCATAGTCCGAAAAATCTGTTAACATTTGATAACAATGGGATCTTCCCAATTGCAAATTCTATCATATAAGCTCTTGAAAATATTACTTCCTGTTAGTGAAAGCAAAGAAACCTGAGATACATTCAGCTGAGGGTATTTCTTACTGTAGTCTATTAAATGTTTACTTTTGTTTCAATGCAATTTGAATAAAATTCTAAAGTTCACTGTGGCTGAAGTGGCATTATCAATATTTTTATCCTCAAAAAGAAATTCGAAATCTCACTGTCTTAGCTAAAGTAAAAAAGCAAGTTTACAGAAAAAATAAAATTTTATTTAAAAAAAGGCCAAAAAATCTTTTTGCAAAGAAAATTTCAAAACCAAGTCTAATAATCTGTTTTTATATAAAACCTGACTCTTGTATGAATATGTTTTAATCAAGTTGGCAAAAAGATATTGTGAAATTAAATGAATGCTGAATTTCAAGGATAATACCTGAGTGATTATCACAGGAAATGTCAAGATTTTCTGCATAGATATTCAAAGTTTCAAGGACCATGGGACTGAAAAATGAGACCAAAGCAATCTTATGAAAATAAAAAGTTCATGGGGTGAAAAGAGCTTCTTTCTCAGTATTTCATTGGAGGATAGTGTACCTAGTAGGTAACCATGTGCATCCCTCATTGCTATGGATATCTATCAGCAATTTTTCATAAAGACTGAAGTAAGAATAATGAAATTGTTAATGCACAAAATTATTTAATGTGTATAAATGTTTAATGCTTATATTTATACATTAGTGTGGTAATAATATATTATTTATTTATTTAAAATTATTTTTAAAATTGCTTTACTGGTTGACTCTACTATTTACTATGAAAAGGTTAATTGTTACAGATGATGCTTCTTAGCTCATTTCTGCTTAGTTCTGGATTCTCTCTTCCTCTCTCTTGCAACAAAATATTTTGATATATCAGATTGTATCTTACAAATAGATTTAATAATCTGATCAAAACATATTCCCAGTTTAAACTTATGATGGCAAACCACTGTGCATACGTGATCAGCTATATTCCTCACCTTTTAGTCTGTGAGTACATACAGCTATCATATTCATAAGTATTCGCAGTCAATGGCTTTGAATATATTTCAGTTTTCTGAAACACAGAGAAAAAAAATACGTGAAAACTTAAAATCTGTAGGATAATGGGAGCAGATTTCTGACAGAATATGTTTTCTATGAATTAGATACTATATGGGATGACCAAAGTTTGGGATGCTTCTCTGTTTCCACGTCATATTGGAGCATTTATTGGTATTTACAGTGATGAGGCATTTCCATTTATTTTTATTATGTGCCTATTCCTAGTGTTATTCATTTTTCAGTGTAAATTAGACTAAACTACATAGCTCCCTGGGTTATACTAGTCATCAGAAACCTAGCCATGAATAATTCATTTGCAATGCATTGAACTCTGCAATTGTATGCTGTTGTCACATGCTTTCTCAGCTGATCTGTTGGCACAAAGAAATGAATTTATTTTAAAGTTTTCATTTAGGTTTTAGCTGTCTTTCCTTTAAATTCAGAAGAGACTGAACTTTCAGCAGACTTGAGAGTGAGAAACGAAGCATGGTCCAGCTTCAGGAGCTAGTGCCAATATATATTAGTGAGACACTGTAAGCCACATTGGCGCTGTCTTACAGGAGGTAATGTCCTTGTTAATAGTGGGACGTATCAAACTGAGAGCATAAGAAATTCCTATGTGGAATACTGAAAAATAAAATGAAAATGTATGTAGAAGAGTAAAATAAAATGTATGAAGAGCAGAAGATGGCTTTTTGTACAGTCTTCAAGTTTCCTTTTTTTTTTTCCTAAACTATTTCAGCAAACTGCATTTTTAAAAGTATCATGTTTCTACATGTATGATTACATGAGTCCTCAAGCCCTTATCCTTTGGAAACATCAGTTGAAAGATGACCCCATGTGGGCCAGCCAATATTGAAATTAAGTTGATGTAAATTTTTGTTTGTTCACATCACAGAATCAGGATACAATTCAGGATATTTGGTGATCTCTGATCCATGAACAGCTAAGAAGAGATAGCAGGCAGCAATCAAGGGCTGTAAGTTCACACAGACCTGTCACAACTTTGGATGGTGGTTGTCTCTGCTATGCATGATGCAGATTAATGCTGTTTTGCCATTGCTTTTGGGAGAGTGCATTCACTCAAGAGTAACTTACGAACAAAAGACTGTAGTTTTCCTTTAGAAGCCAGTAGTGTTTCTTGTCTTTTGCACATTACCTTTCCTGAAAATATTTTTTTTAATAAATGATCCCATAACTTTAATAGTTTCCATTTACATTCTGTATTTTCATTGTGTCAGTTATCCGATCCCATTTCAGTGGTGAAATCTGTGGGCCTCATGGCTATTTTAATGTGATGTCTTTCATGCCATAATTGATGCTTTCAGAGGAATCTCAAACCCTCGACAGACATCAGCTAAAACGTTAGGAGCGCCTCAAAGTCCCTCTGGTACTATATTTTATAACCATGAAAGAAATGTCATTATTGCAAATTCTCGGCCTTTGTCTGAAAATCTTGTACCAGTTCCCTTGAGCATGAGTTCAGTTAATTAATTCAAACAATTTCCCCTCTAATCTCTAAAACATTTTCACATTTAAAACAATAAATGGAACACTTAAGGGGCTAATTCGTTGTTGGTCATTAATATGCCATGGAATTAAAGGAATTATTGCTGGCGTTCAATGACACGAATAATTTTCATATGGTTTGGACCCGTACAAGGTTAAAATTATGACCTCTCAGTGCTCTGAGCAAATGAATATAATAAAATCCTTTGAATAGGACTTGCTGCTCTTTTGCCTTTCTTGAAACATAATTTGATACTTAACTGCATGATTTATGCCAATTTTGCAATCATATTATTTAATGATAACTTTAAAATTGGTAATTAATTTAGCAATAGATTGATTACATTTCTCTTGAACCCGTTCATAAGGTTAATGCAATAGGAGTCTGATGTGTCTGGTCACATTGACAGTAATTGGTTATTATGTTACATGTTAAGATAAGGAGTCAGCAGCTGAGAACCCTCATGGGATTTGCTGGACACAGAGCTGCATGCCTGCAAACCTCTTTTCCTCCCTTCAAACACTTGTTTTAAATTCATAACATAATTATTTTTGACCTTCAGGGTGATGTTTCATAAGGCTTAATTCTAAATAATGTACAATAGCAGATTATAGCAATGCAGCAAAATAATTCTCTCACAGAAAGATCAACAAAGGTACTACAGTCCTTTTAGTGCTTGAGTGTGGTATTTCAGTGCAACTGTCAAAATAACATGCTGCCACCATAGAAAGTTATCAGTTTCTTGCCACTATCTAATGTTTGGATTAAAAAGCTTATATTAAAGTCCAAAATACATATAAATATATTTTGTCATTATTTAATGGAAAATGCATCTATAACTTTAAATTTTATTATTCATAATTATAAAATCCTGAATAAATAACTTGTGACCAATAAGTTGCACTGATGAGTTTTTATCAAAGACTAAAATAAAGGAATGAATGAAATATTTATGTGCTTATTATTTTATGAATAACATACCTATTGATAATTTTATGTTAAGTGACAGCACATAACTTAACTTATGTTTTCAAAATTACAAAATATTGAGAGGATAATAGATAAGCATAATACAGTTGAATCAAAAATATTAACCAAGACTCTTTTCATTTAGTTTCCCTTTGAAGCCAAATCTTTAGAAAGCTTTTACAGCTTATGAATTGATTTACCACAGTCATTGAGATTTTTAAAGAACTCTTTCAAGATATAACAACTTACAAATATGCATGAAAGAAAACTATGCAGAGTACACATTCATATCTTAATGATTATATGAGCCTAGTTTATCACATCTAAACATTTATAGTTCCAAAGAAAAAATTAAGAATTCCATTTCCAAATTTCTGAAATATTCAAGATAAATCGTTCAAGTTATTGCAACATGGAAAAAATATTAAAATCTTCGTTCAAAGACTGTGGAAATTAAAAAATATTTCTGAAAAGGAATGACACCAAGTACATTATCATGAGGGACAAGCCCCTAAGAAAAGTCTGCAGTCAGGCCAACAGAAATTAAAGGAAAAGGTATATGAAAATATTACATGTCATACATCTCAAAGTACATCTTCTGAAGGTCATGTTTTCATGAATTAGATTAGGCACTGTCAGTTACTTCTGTTTCCGAGGCATAGCATCAGTCGCATTCTGTTAGACAATGTGCTACAAAATGACTTGACATGATGCATTGAAATACACAGCACTTCAACTGGGAAATTTAGAAATAGTATTTGAGCATTTTCCACATGTCTGAGTGACCAAACACTTAAAGATGACTGCCAGTCCTTACTTAAAGCTGGTCCCAAGTCTTCCAACATTAAGACTACAGGAAATTTGGTCTGATTTTTACTGTCAGAGCTGTGTGAGGAAAATTTCATGCTAAGTGCTTTGGATCAGTGCTTTCCTGTAAGCCACAGCCAGGTCCCATTCTACTAGCATCTAATAGCACCACAAAACTGCAAATATACTTAAGATTAGTGGCTTAGGTATGCATTTGGATTTTATCCCTTTTCCTTTTTTATTAAAGTTTTTCTGTGACTGAATACTGAGAACTGGTGAGCACATGTAGAAGTGGGTAGGGGAATTTTAATTTCCCTGGAATAGAAATTGCAACATACTTGAAAGCAAAAGCCACAGTTCAATTCTTCCAGAAATATCCCCAAGAGGATTGCTTGCTTCTATCATGAGTACCCGGAATGAAATGAACAAATGCAATATTACTGTGAAACACTGAGAAAAAATAACCATCTATCATGAAAAAATTCAAACCAGAATGGGATCACATACCAATTTAAAGTACATTTCTCAGGCATGTATATATAAGCATAAATATATATAAGCATAAATATAGGATATGACTTGCCTATCCTGAATATGACTTATTATCCAATAAGGGAATGCAAACTAAAAAGTTCTATTATATAACATATATAGTTCATAAACTACCTTTATATAGACAAATTTTCATAATATTTCTATCACAAAGACCACTGAGAAAAAGATTTAAGCACCTTAAATAAATTTACCACCATTTTAAGTAAAATTACTCTCATTTTTTCACACCTATTTATTGAGGCCTGACAGCATGACATGACACTTCCAGCCTCGTGACTTCATGTCTGAAAATCCCAGCACCATTGAACAAAAAGAAAACAGATTAAAAGGGCTATCTTAAGGAAAAAAGAGTCTTCAATAACCTACCTTAAAGTATGCTATTGCTTTTCCTTAGATCAGGATTTTATTCTAAGTGCATAGATCTCACATTATGCTCCAGAATATTAATACTCTTGTGAAAGTAAATGTATTATTATCCTTAGATCTTCTAATCCCTACAGTATTACATTTTATTTCCTGGCTTATACTTTTCTGTAAAGGCATTAAGTAGAATTTGCAACCTCAGATCATATTTGCTGATCCAGAGGGTTGCAGACAAAATGTGGCAAAAAAAGGAACTATTGCTTCTTCTCAGCGGTGCTTCCAAGGAATCGGTCATCATTAATTCTCTAAAACTGCAGATAAATTATAATCACAAATATTGTCCTTTCTCTTCCTCTGCCTCTCCTCTTATCTGCTGGATGTTAATTTGGGGGATTTCTAAAATTGCAGTATTTCTTAGACTGGTGCAACTGTTAGTGCTCCTGAGCTATCCTAGATTTTCAGATGAAACTGAGCTAAATTCTGGGCTAAATACCATAAAAAATACCAAAATATCTAGACTATTAAACAGAAGACAAAATCCCTATTACAAGATAATTTATTTTGCACTGGACAACATGCACAAGAATACAGAAACAATTCTGAGTTGGGATGATAGAGAGAGGCACTATTGTAGTGTTTTCAACTCAAGTACCAATACACCAGTGATGGACAAATCCTGTCAAATTTCTTAAAAAATAAATTTATTCTTCATAAATACTTCCAAGATAAATTTGAGGTCATACATATTCATGCTGTAAATTAGAGTCAATCATTTAATTCTTTAAATTAACTTTTTTTTCCCGTTAGTGCATGAAGAGAGGGCAAACCATCAGCTTTTGTACTCACCAATCCAGTTTCTTTCACTCTGTTTTGTTTGATGCCTCTACCACTTCCTGTGACCCTTTCTGTGTAATAAGCACTCAGACATACACAATCTTCCTGCATCCCCATGATATTTCAAAATTAACGTTCTGCAAGACACTTGCCTAATTTTAAAAATTGTCAGCTTCTGTTAAGGTTAAATGGAGAAGAGCAAAATTGCATGTTTATTCACCTATGTTGATAACCAACATAATAAATTCCATAGGAACATATAACAAACAGTAAACAGATAGGGATAAGATAAATAGGGGGAACCTACCCACTGAAGTGCTGCTTTAGCTCGTCAGGAGACATGGGTCAGTCTGGCTAAGTGTTAAGCAATGGCCACCAGAAGCAGCTATCTGTCCTGCAGCTACTGAAAGGTTGGGTCAGTAATTCTGCTACCACAGAGACAGGAAAAATAGGAGAACACTTGAAGAGAAGATCAGTGTCATCAAAGGGATTTGGGCTCTGAAATCAAACACAGTCATCAGATCTCTTGCCTTTATGACCCCATAGCTGCAGACCAGTGCTTTCTCCAGCTCCTTTTAAAATGTGCTCCAACAAAGAAAGCTCTTCTATAGCCGAGTACTCACATGGGAGAGAGATGAGGTCGCTTCAAATCTTTTGGATTGACCCTGTTTGGGGCAGTGGGCTGAAACTGTCTCCTGCTTTCACAGAGAATCAGACAGCTACTGGGATGCCCAAGATATTCCTGGATTAATTTTCTGTTTCTTTACTGTTAATTTTCTGGGTTTTATTTAAAATAGAAGAACAAGTTAATTGAAATGGGAGTGAAGCTAGACTCATCACTCTCATTTTTTGAATGACCTGAGCAAGCTGTGTTAGGAACTCAGCTTGGGATCAAAGGTCAGAACTGTGGATAAAAACCTGAGATACGTGCCTTATTACTATCTAATTACTAGTTCTGTTTGAAGAAATCCTCTTGTGTGCTTTTATTAGTTCCTGTTGCTTTGCAAGAGAATCCACATTGCTTTCCAGTGAGAACCCACATTGTGCCTCCTGTTATTATTACTTAGTCAAAGTATCAAAGATTTCTTGCATAATCTAAACAAAAGAGGAAGGAATTATTATTTACAATTCAGCAACTCTGAATATGCTCTTTCAAGACAATAAAAAAATCAATTTTTGGCCTGAGATTTTTCTTCCCTAAATGTCAATCTCTACTGTCCAACCGATGAGATTTGTTTTTTAGCAACAGTTTCAAACATCTTTTTACAGTGAAACTGTTTACTCAATTTATGTGTAAGAAATTGAGTCTTTCCCCTTTAGTAAACATGTGCTCTCACTCATGGTCTCCATTTCTGTTTTATCATGTTAATTATTGTTGAATAATTCTTTTATTTGCCCAGATTTTCTGATAGTAACTAGCAAATACCCAGGTCTAAATGATAAAAAAGAAAGAAGAATCGTCACTCTTGGAACTTCAGCAACACTCTCTCTTTTTATTCTGCGCCTCACTGATTAATTTCTGGTATTTCTTCAAGATTCTACCTTTTATTAAATGTCTGCTTCATGCATAGATTTTACTGTCACAAAAAAAAAAAATCATCTGTGTATGGGAGCTTTGTACATGGACTACAGCCATTTTTTCAACATGAGAATAACAATATTACTTAATACCATTTTTTGTTTTTCTTTACTATACTTCTACTTTCATGTGCTTCAGTGTATAAACTCTTTAAGCCCAATGCTTGTTTACCAAATTATCTATACATTCATTTATATTGTTCATTTATATGCTGCATTCATGGTTTCTTTTCCTTTGCATTGCCTCTAGCACAAAAGGGTCCAGAAATGGTCTTTAATAATATCAGGGATTTTTGTGTGAATCCTTCACTCACATTGCAAGTATTGTCTTTCAGACATATAGAAGTATTACTGTGATGTCATTTTGCTGATATGCAGAGGGCAGTATAATATTCCATTTCCTTAATCTAAGGTTCAAACATCTACCTGTAATTAAGCAACTATACTTACTTAGTTCCCTCATTCCTTCTCTTCCTTGCTTTAAAGATTCATCTTGTGGTCACTTATTCTCTTGAGTCCACTGTGCACTTTTTAAATTTCTTTCACTTTTTTATGGAACAAAATGGGGCTTGTGAACATTGAGGTGAAATTATTGTATATTTATTTCTTTATCCATTTTCCTATTTCTTTGTTTTAACATTTCACTGCTTTACATCATTTTCCACCTCTGTATCATGTTATGTAGTAGTTCACGGTATCTCTCTGCTAGAACTCTCCCTTTAGAGCATAGATTCGTCTTGGGCATCTCTACCAACATCATTAGGATTCTTTTGTCCTTGGTGATTACATCTGCCATTCCAGCTTCTGTATATTTTCTTACAATGTAGAAAGCACTTTACACTAATTCTTGTGTTTTCTTCTGCATCCATAAATAGAAAATACACATACACTTGTTATGAAACTGTCCTGCACTTTTCAATAGCAAACTTAAATAACTCCAGTGTTTTTCTGCATATTAGAAAGTGAGTAGGATAACAGTTTGGCAAGTCAAAACCTCCTGTAGTTTTAAAACTACAACTCACTATTAGATCATGTAGACATTATGGAGCAAAACTTGAAGGGGACTCCTGCTTCTCTGGATGCACATCTAGATGGCAAAATTGTGGGTTGCCATTAAGATAGTCATATCCCCCCCCACATCTCTGCAAGAGATTCAATTCTCTAATCCCTAACTATAACATTAACATAGAAAAGCATTAATTTTATACCATCCCACCTACTGGAATATACTGTCCTCCTTTTACTTCCCATTGAACAGCATTTATGGATTTCTCTTCGGGTTGCAGTTTTTTGTGAGTTCCCCTTTCAGAGAAGTAACTCCTTCAAGGCACCTTGCAGGTACATTTTGCAGAAAAGTACATTTCAGTCAAGCATCACACTTCTGCGAGTTTACTCCACAATCACTTTACTTGGTGCACCAGATGATGGGCCATGCCATAATTTCTATCCAGACAAACTCTCTGAAAGAGAGAAAAGGCTAAAATTTTCCTTCCTGTATAGAATATTATAAATACGTATGTCAAAGGGTCATGTATAATAAAATATTCTCATTATCTGTTTTACATAAACCCACTGTACCTGTATAACACTGAAGCACAATAGGGTGAGTTCTTAAGGAGATAAATTATGTCCAACTTTATGTTTTCCTTGAGAAAATAAATGATAATACATTTTTCTTTGCCTGAAGGAATTCTGGATAAACCAGAGAAATGAAGAGAAGGATTGAGGAACTTAGTGATAAGAGAATGCAAAATCTTTACTACTTCTTTATTTATTATTATATATTATTATTGTTATTTTCATTGATTATTGTTATTATTTATTTACCTATTTATTTATTTTAAATTATTTGACTGAACATGTATTTCATGATAGTACGGTTCAGTCTTCAAAGAAGCATTTTCACGTACTGGTTCCTCTAAGGCTACTCATTTATTCAAGTTAAAATGAGAACAGGTCAAAATATTTCTATCATCTAAGTAACTGCAAAACGAGGAGATAACATTGCACTTTCACAAGGATTAACTACCAGTTGTCCAGAAATATTTATTTACTTTTCTTCAGGGAGTCTTTAAAACTGGCCCTTCTCTCATGAAACAAAATAAGACATGACAAATAAGCTTTATGACGGCATCGCAACAATGCATTCAGTATTCTGGGAACATATTTTTTTCCTGTAATGTAGTAATTCCATCAATTTTTTTATTAACGGGGAATAGGAACCATTAGATTTGGAGGAAAAGAGGAAAAGTGGAGGACAAATGATAACTACTGGAGTATGTCTGTATTTTTGAATCAGGCTGTGCAATATACATTAGTAAATATAATTTTAGACAGGTTGTATTACACATAAAAAGTATCTGATATATCTGACAGCATTGCTCATGGCAAATATAGCTCTTGGCAAAGTACTAAATTAAATGCTAACAACATGTGTAGCGTAAGGTGAGATAATTCTGGTCTGAAATATGTGCTGCAATTAATTTACATGATGATTCATCTTTCAAGAACAAGGGCAATGGCCAGATCAAGAGCCTCAATCCTTACAGCAACTATACATCAGTATGTATACAGAGACACTGACATACTTCCTTTTATGCTCAACTGAAAATAAACATAATATCCTATATATGGCAAAGCAGAACACCAGATTTACTTTTTACCTACAACAGTTGTAAGGAAAGTCATTATTTCATCAATAATGAAACAGTTGTACTGATAATCAAACACTCAAGAATTCCGGATAAGTGGATCTAAAGAGTACACTGAAGTGATTTGAGAGGACAGCATTGTGTTTTTATGGTTTAAACATTCTCTACATGTGCAACTGTAATATTGTTAAATTTCCTCTACCATCCTGATCAAATTAAACGGTAGAAAACTGTGTCCAATATCTGTTTTTCTGAGGACCAGGAACAAGTAACCATTCTGCTCTCATTCTTTCATTAAAGAACTGACTCAAGCATGATAGATTACTTCAGCCATCAAAATTCTCTAAATTTTTCAGACTTTCTGTCTGAAACAAAGGATTTGGTTGAAGTATGAAGTCCTACTTAACACCATATAGGAAATAAGATTAAAATTTTAGATGTGAAAGTTTAGTGTGGAGACATCAGTTTGTGTACAGCACCAGCACACAGGCATTAAAATGTGCACAAATTTATTTTTACAAATGCACTGGTTACAAATTACTGCATTTTTGAAACTATAGGTAGGACAGTTGCCCATTACCTTGCCCTGGCCATTATGCTACTACACCAGGTCCTGTTATGTGTCTTCTTCCTACCTTACCATGATCTGAGATCTGATTTGAGCAGAATCCACCAAAAATATTTAGCATTTATTACATCATCTTTTGCCAGAGTCACTTCAATTTCAGAAAGTTTCTTCTGTAAAGCTCTCGCCAAAAACCTCTGGTAAGGAAACACACCTCATACCCAAGGTACCTTTCAACTAACTACCACCAGTAAGTTATTCAATCAGAAGCGTTAATTTGTGCCACAAGGCATAACACCATGGAAATATGTCCCTGAGGAAAATAGGTACGGCTCCTACATTATGGAACATGTCCTTAGAACTATCTCTCTGAAACACCACAAATAATTGCTTACGTTATCAGGCATACAAGTCTAGGCATTTTAGATAATTAATGTCTGGAAAAAAACCACTAACTTTAGGCAACAGTGTTGGAGTTTTTCCAATCAAAAGTAGCTCATTTGAAGCTTCAAAAAACCTTAAGGAAAAATCTTGGAAGATGTTTTAGAAAACAATTTCTGTATTTAGGCTATAAAGATGGACATTTAAAATATTTTTTACGTTTATCAAAAAAGCTTAAAGGAATCCAAAGTAATGATTTCCATACCATGTTGTTTATAAATCTATGGAGAAAGGTTTTCAAGTAAAAGCTGTCAGAGACTTGTGAATTTACCTGTTCATCTGTAATTCTGACTAGAGCTACAGTTCAGCACTTATACTAATTTTAAGTGTTGCTCCAAGTATATAAATTATTCTCCTTCATAAACTTGGTCTTTTTTTTCTGCATATAAGTTGTAATTGCATGACAAGGATATTTTGTAGTAAAATTAAAAAGTGTATGCTTCTCCTTAAAAGGACCAGTTACAGCAACTAAAAAAGGGTAAAGGCCCATCATAAAACATCCTCTCTATAATACTTGAGATGTCAGTTCCAGTTGGCAGAAATGAAACTAAAGGCAATTAGCACATCTTAAATGCTGGACCCAAAAACCTTTACCTCTGCAATTATTCACAGAAGGCAATAATGTTAGAAAGTACTCATCAGAGTACATCAGAGTGAGTAAAGGTTCACTGACTGCCCTGCATAAGAAGGTGATTGTCCCCTTTTAAGGAATATGAATGACCCATTTAATTAATCCTAGTTGTACCATGAGGAAGTGGTGGTGTTAGATACTACCAAAATATTTATGTTCAGGTCAGAGTCGAGACCCAATGGCTTTGCACATAATAATACATCTCTCTCCAAATTTCGCTGAGCACAAAAATATATAAAGATCTGGATTGCTCTATCTGAGCAGGTACTTCCCTCTGGTAAGAAAGACAGGAGTTTTCTGTGCAAAAGTACATCTCCAGCACAAAGTGTCTGAAGTGTGTGATTCCAGCATAGAGACCATTCGATTCCAGATTCAGGTGGTTAGAATCCCCCCTCTTCACTAAATTATCCAAGAAGAAATATGAGCCTGATTTTATAATCATAATTCAGGTAATTAATGAAAAAATGCTTACTCAGTCTTTTTTAAAATTTATTTTTAATGTCAGTAAGATGAAACATTTTCTGCCTCTGAGCTTTCTTGTACATTGCTACTGCAGCTCATTTTTCTAATGCTTTTCTAAGCATAGATTATGCTTCTTGTCAGTGTTAACTTCCTGTGATAACAAGAAAAAATAAGAATATATAGACAAGAGGTGGAGAACAAGTGGTATCAGTAGACAAGAGTAATATATGCTGGAATGAATATAACAATTTACATTCCTCACACTCTCGGGTATCATGTTGTCTATGCTTTAGGACACAGTGAATCAAATAACTTTCAAGTCCGCTACTGAAATACAAGGCTTACTAAGCTGTCCCAATCTAGCTGGCACATTAATGTTTCTAGAGTGAAAAGCAACTTTTAGTGCAGCAAATATGCTGTGTAGTTTCATGAATCCAGCCAAAATATAATAGAGAAATCATTTACCCAAAGATGGTTTTGTAATTATGGTCTAAAAAGCTTTCAAAACTTCACAGAATTCAATGCAGTAAGAAGGTCACAGCATGAAATTGCTTCCTAGAGCAAAACTGATGTAAACAAATTCTTTCCTTTTAAATGATTTATATTTCTGTCGCCAAAGAGAAAGAGTTGCAGAGAATCCAAATCAGCAGTGTTTAAAAATATTAATCTGTCTGAGGCACCTGCATTCCCATTGAAATCACTATGTGGTGTCACAAATGACACAAGCAGCTGTAAAGCTTAATAAAATTAACTTGCTCATTTTGCTCGAATAAAATGAATTTTCATTCCTAGCCCTCTTAAATTCTCACTCCTAAATTTACTTCACACTTTGAAGGATCTAGTGAGCAAGAAACGAGTTAAAGCAAGTAAAGAAAAATTACTGAACCCCATTTTCTTATGCTTACAATTTCCCATATCACAAAGAGCCATTTGCCAAATACATATGTATCAAACTTTCATATATGTCCTGGCAAATCTGTAATCTCTTGCGCTCAAACAATCATCAAATTACAGAAATGTTGGTTATGAAACCCATGCAAATTCAAACAGGGATTGGTGTACACATAAGCTTCTCTCTATAAAAATTTTGCACTTTAAACACTCCAAAAAGGACCCTTTGGCTTAAGATTTATACACATTTAATGAAAAAAAAAAGGAAAAAAAACTTACCCAAACTAACCAACCAAACAAATCTCAACAATGCCCCAAAAAAGCCAACAATTTGCTAGATAACTGATGGTGTGGTGTCCTGTGTGCCAAAGCTCTGTCCCCTACAAATCTGCCTCCTGTGCTAAATGGCAACTATTGTCAGTTTCTTTCAGTTACTTTCCCCCTAAGTGAATTTCAGCTGGCAACAAGGAAAAATATATATTATTTTTTATGAGGTTGATGGCATCTTTAGTACAATTGCACAGAGCTGCTTGGGACAAGTGATTTGCACTTCGCCAAGTGCATCTCATGATGTCTTATTTCCCTCTTTTTTGTGCATTGTTTCCTTTCCATTCTCTCTGCAATAAAATAAAAGAGAAATCACCTAAATTGAATAGAGAAAACTTGTTCTCATTTTTTGCTTACGGAGCAAGAGAATGAGCCCACCACTGAGAAGGGATGGCTGCAGACACAGCTTTCATTAGAAGAGCCTTTTTTAGGAAAGAAAATGACAATTAGGTACATAAACTTTTTAATACCAAGCCAGGTGAGGATAGTCAAGAGCTTACGAACTGTAAAAGAGTTCACAGGAAACTATATGCAATAGCAGAGTGCACCCATGGCCAGTTTGCTTTAACTTTAGGATATATGTTTCATAAAGTCAAAAACTGAAATAATTTGGATGTTAATGTAACCAGAAGAGAGGCTCAGGACTATATTTTGAACGTCTGAATAAAGAAAGGGAAGGCTGAAATGATAGTAATGAAGATGGATAGCTACAACCACCTTGGTTAAGTCAGTGTTTCCTACAAAACCCTTCATAAAACCCTTTCCCTTTGCAAAATCACTTCTGGTTTCTTTTCTGATTTTAGATTCCCCAGGCCAGTTCTTTGTGGCAGCTCTCCACCTTTGATAACATAATTTTATACTTTCATTCATTTATGCAGGAATATATGTTTGTTTTGTCCCTAGTATTGTCCTCTCAGTAAAAGCAAGCAATAAATTATAAATATCAATGAAAAGAATCCAACCTACATTACTTTAAATTTGCTACAACAGGCCATGTACATTAATGTTTTTAAAAAGTGGGTTGAGAAGCTTCAGTGAGTAGACTACAGAATAGCAGTACTACAATATTTTCTCAAGCCTAAAGATGCATTTTAAAGCCATTATGAGCAAGAAAAAAATTTTAAGTTCCTTCCTAATAGAATGCATTTCCATGATATCTCCACCTTGTTTCAAATCCATGAAGGACCGATAGGCCTAGAAGTAGTGGAAAAAATAAAATTTGAAACTAAGAAATTTTTTCAAATTTCTTATTTTCCTAATAAAATTAATACACGGCCCAAGCTGTGGTATTTGACTTTCCATAATATTCAAAATTCTATCTGACTCAAATTAAAATTTGCAATTTTGTATACCAAATATTTTAAGAAACATCCCAAAAAGCATGTGTTTTATACTCATGAGAAGGATTTTGCACTTGGCTCTGTCCAAGAAACTCAGGGATAAGAAAATGTCTTTCAGTCCCCTAGGTTTTAAAACCTCCAACTTTTCTTCCTTTGTTTGAGAAAAATTGAATTAAGCTGCTGCTTTCAGAGGCTTGTGCCTTTTACTTCAGCAAGTACTGAAATGATTAACAAGTATATAAATACTTGTAAGATGTGAGTCAACGCAGGCAACCAGAACAACCACAAACCACAGCTTAAATGCAAAGAATAAATATATTTCATTACCTCAATAACCAGAGGATCCTGAGGCAATACCTAAGCGGAGAGAAAAAAATGGGAACACCAGAACTGTCAGGCTCAGTAATTTCTACTCAGGAGCTGTTACAGTGCTGTGTTTTGGATTCAGAATACGAGTGGCATTGATAGCACACTGATGCTTTGGTTTCTTGCTAAGTTGTGTTTATCCTAAATCAAGGACTTTTTTCTTGTCTCATATGCAGCCAGTGAGGAAGTACACAGTGGAAACTGGGAGTGGGCACAGCCGAGACAGGTGATCCAAACTGACCAAAGGGATATTGCACAGAAAGTCATGCTGTGTATATAAACCATGGGGAGTTCCCCACAAAGGGCTGCTGATCTGGGTTCAGGAAGGGAGGTCTGTCACCAGTTAGTGGGTGGTGAGCAATTGCATTAAGCATCACTGGATTTTTGCCTTTTCATTACCATTGTTATTATAATTTACCATTATTGTTTTATTTTACTTTATTTTCAATCATTAAACTGTTCTTATCTCAGCATGCAAGTTAGGGTGGAGGGAGCAGCTGCGTGGGGCTTCATCTCCAGCTAAGCTTTAAAGAATGACATGTTGTCATATGTGGAAACTAAAAATGATTGGGTTATACCTCTGTAGAACAAGCAAGTGGAAGCCTGGAAGTGGGGTTTCCATATCTGTTCTCTTTAGCACTAGCATTTGTGCATAATCATCCAGGTGTGCACAGACACACAGAAGAAGAGTCCCAGTGGTAATTCTGATATCATGCAAGTAGATAATTTCACATTTCATTAAACACAGAAGAGGGACATACTAAACAAGTTTTGCATTACATACAGTTTTGGTTTTCTTTTTAGCAAATCAGAAGTACACAGTCATTTTCATATACTGAATATTTAAAATAAATAAGTTACAAAATTATTCCCTTAGGCACACTCAGAAAATAGAAACATGATTATATACAAAACAATGTGGTATTCTATTGCCATTCCATGTGCTTCCCAAACGGAGCATATTTAATTATTTGAACAAACCATTATGTAATTAGAAAAGAAGTCCTGTGATTTTACTTTAGAGTGCTTTCCCTTTAAAATACTCTATATTAGTTATTTTGAAGCTGAATTCTGGCATTCTTCTTTTGTATAATTTTCAGAAATCTAGTCCATTTGTTCCAAAACCTATTAATGTCTTTAACCAAAATCTTCTTCAGAGTCTGCTGAAGTTTTGTGAAGTTTTCGTCTCAAGACTTATCTGTTTCAGGGAAATACAGCAAGAGTATGTTCAACAGCTAGCCTAGGAGAAAATTGATTTTTAGTGTCCATAATTCACAGACAGAAACCGTGTTATGCAGTGACTGCAGGAAAGGCTTACGTGGATGTTAAATCATTGTAATAGTTGCACATACAACTGTTCCAAGAGATATAAAAGGTGGTGCTTTAAAATACAACTTCCTCCTATTGCAAGTCTCTAATCTAAACATCTGCCACTTTGACATCCACATTCACTGTTCTCCATGGGGTTTTAGAATATTCAACAGTCACTACTTTCCACTATTATAATGGTGGCTAACAAAGGCTGACTAGTGCCTCATAGAATATGGTCCGCATATTCATAGCATGAAAAAAAAATTTCTACAACCCTTGTAAATGATACATCCTCATACTGCCTGAAAAATAAGCACCATAAATGTTGATGCTCCTTCTGTCTCTGAATGCCCATCATCTGTGGTACAGCTGCCAGTACCACAGTCCAAAGGCTCCCAGCCTGGTAGGTGACAGATTTGAATGCAACTGGTTGGACAAAACCCTCTTCCTCTCCCTTCCCTCGAAAACAAAATTTCAGACTCCTCACACCATTGCTTTTACCTTTGTCTACAATTTGAAATGGAAATTAATATCTTTTTTGATGGTATTCTACAGGTAGAATCCCACTGTTAAGTATGATGGAAATAAGGCACGTGAAATATAAACTCAAACTATTTCTATTCTATTATTGTTTAATTGTTCTCTTTTCAACTTCCCCACTTGGTAAGGACAGTGCACCTAGCCCTTATTTCCCGTTTTTTCTCCTGTTAATATTAATTTCAGGATATTTTTACTTGAACAGGGAAACAAATATGCAAAATGTCATGGAAATTAATAACCCTATAAAATAATTTCATTAATAATAGTGATAATACAATTTTTATTTTTTTTTTTAAATCAAGGCCCTCCAAGTCTTTCCAGTAGTAGGGAAAAGGAAAATTTAGCCACAGTAGTGACCAGGTATTGATGACAGCCATTAGTCCAGCATAAGTCAGAAACAGTGATAATACCTAGAGGGGAATGTACCATCTTGTGAAAGTGGATAGAGTCACACACACGGAGTTACAGGATGGATATTGTCATATTAGCAAAATTGCAGCCATCTGCTCCTGGCTCTTCATGTGCTTGTGCCAGCCTAAGTGCCAGAGTTGGGGAGCCTGGCTTATACCAGCAGCAGTTTGACAGAGACTTTCTATCAGGGCTTGCTGGGAGACCTATGCCAGATGCAGTGCTCACTACTACTGTAGAAGAGCTATGCATACCTTCATATACACCATGAAGTTCTTTTTTATGCAAGAACAGTTTGCATTTAACATTTGTATTTTTAAATATTACTTATTTTAATCTAAAGATTAACCACATTCTTCAATAACCCTTTAGGCCAGAGATTTATTTTTTAAATTGAAACAAAGCATCTAATTTTTAAATTCTCCTTTTACCCCTTTCTCAGCAAAAGAAATCTTAAATTCCCTAATAAATCACCTGCCATTGCAAAAGCTCCAGGCTTTGACTGTGACTTGATTGTTCTTGTTCTCATTTTGGATTTTTTTTCTTCCCTTGCTTAATGGAGGATGGAAAACTTAATTATTTGAATTAAATTTTATAGTCAAGCCTGATATAATTATATAATTTTATCACTGTCACAGGAACTCTGGCTAATGTTTAAAGAACTCCTTATAGCCTTTATTACGTACTGAATTGTGAAACACATTCATATTTGCACACATCCATCTCCTTTGAAGAAAAGGAATGCTGCAGGCCTTCCTGCTCACAGTTTATTTACTGTTACAAAAATTGGTGGTTTGGTGTGTCAATTTATATTTTCTCTGTAGAATGGGAAATATAAAATCCACTCTTGTGGTCTGAAGCTATGTCATAAGACCATCTGCTATTTGATAGCAATTCGTTAATGCTTGGTCTCATACCTCCCCAGCTACTACTTCTCTGGCTCAGAACCCATTCCCAGATACATGACAAGTAACCTCTAGTTCCAGCACATATTCCTCTTTCAAACAGAATAAGATTTCTAGGAGAAACATCATTCTTTCAACTACCAACATCCTGTTTGATTAAAAAGTAGGAAATGTTATTCATCATAACAGGCTTCTTGTCACTTTTGAATTTTGTCTCCTCTAGCCTGAAATTTGGAACTCTAATTTTGACCTCTGCTGCATATCCACTGCCTCTACCAACTCTGGATTTTTGGTAGCTCTTATCCACACTTAATCACAGTACAGTGATCACCTTTTCTCCTGTGACAACTGCTGTATGGAATCCAGGAACAGTTCCTCATCACTGAATTTCTCACTGGATTCCTTTGCTGCATTTACTGTTTCATTTCTCCTAGACTGAATGACAAAACGGTTATGCAGTACTCAGCTTTAGCTGCTTCATTTAAATGTTGGAGTGTAGCTGCATTATATTAATTTTCCCACCCTGCAGGATCAGGAGAGCTCTTTATTACAGTATTCTGTCATTCTATTCTTCTCCATTTCTGCTAGGCCTCTTCTCTATATTCACTGATCAATTTATACATAGTCCATGACTCAATGATTACCTTACACCATTTTCTGGGACTTTATTTTCATATATATTAGATATGTTTCTTATAAGAAAACAATTGAAGGAAAAAAAGAAGGATCAGACAAGCTGACACTGTTAGATAACATCTGCATTTCAACAGAGTTCAAAATAAAATATTGTGAAATTTTGTCACAATATTATAATTATTTACAAAGACACGTTAGTCTTTACTAAAGCACAAGATGATTCCAGGAAATAATCTCTATCTGTTCTGTATTCACCAACAGAGTTTGCTGAGTATGTTGCCCCTGATGAGCATCACATCATTAATATGGCATGAGCTGCATCAAGAACACCACGAGGTATCTACATCTCTAAAGCACACCTGATCAGAGTTCCCATGTGCCAATGGCACTGCCAACATTGACAAGAATTCGTAAGACACAAAAAAATCAGATTTTAGGAAATACATTTACTTACATATTCTAACTTGGTGTCCAAAAAGATTACAGCAAATATACACTAGGTCTGTATTTATTAGACTTATGGTCTAATGAATAAATTGACATATGAGGTTATTTGTATTGTTATTTTAAAGAGTTGAGAGGACAGTTGCTACATATCCACATAGTATTCATTAATGGAATATAGATTCTCATTAATTAATTTAGGAAAAATGCGTAGTTTTCATCATCAAAATATTCTATAGCTAAAATAAGATGGTAATTTTTTTAATGCTATACTTTTACTTTAAACAGTTAGTTGTGACTACTTAGAAATACAAGGCAATATTCACTAAACTAGTTATACAAATCAGAGATTTATAAATTCCAAACATCTTAATATCCACATTTCTTTCCCAGTGTTTAATGCCTAATATCATAAGTATCTGAAAAAATACTTTTTGCTTATATAGATAGTAAGGTCTATTCCCCGAGGATCTAAAACTGAATTATTCAGTGCTCTGTGACAACACTCAAGACAAATTAAATAAAATCAAAATGATTCCTGATGACTTTCCCCCTTATATTCACACTTTAAAATAATAAGTCCTGACAAAAAGGGCATTATCATTTCATATGGCCCAATTAGGGAAACTAAAGGCTTGAGGCCATATTATTTGCTGAGGCAATTTCATATTGAATTACATGGGAATGATCTGCCAGAAGTCTGGCTATATCCCCAGCCTTAAAATTTATGCACAGTGATTTGATAGCCTGAGAAGAAAAAAAGGTGTTTTAGAGTTAGTTAATATTAAAATTGTGGAGGAGAGTTGTCACATTTATATGTAGAATACAGAATAATAGGGCACACAATGTGCTCTATTTTCTTACAAGCTAAATTTAGTAACAGATCTAGTATAAGGAAGTCCAGACTTTTCCAAGATGACATCTAGCCAGTAATCACTTGGGATTAAACTAGAAATATTTTTCGTCTACCCATTTTTGTTCTGATGCTATTTATAATATTTTTAAAAAACTTTTTCTGTACTGGAACTTTATCCAGTTCATTTTTTATAAAAAAATTCAAATTTTACATGGGGTAAGTATAAAAGAACAGTTTAGTGTTTCAAATTTTATCTATAGAAAGATATCTATTACTGTTATTAACCAATCAAAACACAGTACTATAAGGCTTTGTCAACAACATTCTTGACTTCATAACACTTAATCATACATTTGAATGTCAAGCTTTTGATTGATCTAACATTTTCTTAATATTTATCAATAGAAAACATAAGGTAAGATACACATGTAACTTTCTCTTTTTATTCTTCAGACAATTTGAATGATACAGCCAAATGTCAGTAATTTTTAAAATTTTTTTTTCCTTAACTTTTAATCATAGATGAAAAAGATAAGAACGTATGCTCATGTCACTCTATTTACATATTTTACCATTTGTCGTAAAATGCAACTGCAACTTTAGTTTTAGAAAATTTGCAACGACGATGTGAATCTAAACTGGCATTATAAAACTTTGTCACAGAAATATGAGACATTCTCATAATGTATGTGTAACAGATGAATGCTGTAAGTCAGACAAAGAGCCTAAAACAATGAAGTGCACATGGTGTTGTTTTGGATATTATACTTAAAAGGGTAAAAGAAATGTTGCCTTTAATAGTGATTCTTCCTCTTTTTCTTACATGTTTATATCTTAAAACCTTCATCTTATTTAATGTTGACAGTAGATTCTATTATTTGTCACTTATCCTGATACAATATCTTCATGATATTAAGTACCATATAAACCACAAGTACACTTTCCTCCATTGAGTCTACAACATAGAAAGGCAAAACAAAAATGATGAGTGAAAATAAAAGATGCATCACAAAATAGCATTAAATTTGCTCAATTTCATCTCTAACACACATGATTACAGAGGTTATCATTTTTCCAGAATTCTGACTCAAATTTCCATGTATCTTCAGCAAACTAATTGCCAGTATGGAACTAAAATACTCTTAACTCCAAACTGCTATCTGCATCAATAAGGAACCCAGTAGGCTAGTAAGAAATTTGCATTCTGTGATTTGTGTTTTGCCCTTGCTAAAATTTTAAAATGGAGAACAGTCCCAAATTTCTCTTGATATAATGAATTTATAGTGGTTTATATCTCATACCATAACTTGAACACTGAGAGGAGTAAGAGAAGCTGTTTAAGGAATTGCAGCTATCTGATATGTAGAAACAATTAAAAGAAACAGTTATTTAATTAGTTTGTGTTAAAATAATAATTAAATCAAATTATAATAGTATTATAAAGTCAGTTTGAGTTTATAAATAAAGTTTCTTTCAGTTTTTCTTAAGCAACAATAGTAAATGCTCTAGATGTATCAAGGTAGAAACTGAGGAATCAAGCTACTCAAGGACAGCTCAATGTTAATAAAATTACATATATACCTCATAGCATTTTTTACCTTTCCAGGACATATATTAGAAGAAAAAAATATTTGCCAATGCATATACAAATCAGGAAAAATTAATTTATAGATTGTTCCTTAGACTATCTGAATCACTGTGAAGACAAAAATTACAAATCATGTTTAATTCCTCCTTCACTATTTTGCCTTAACAATTTAATTCACCATTGGTTTTCTACAGAATTTTGTGAATATTAACCATAGTGCTGAATAGTGCTAGTAATAGCAGTAATAGCACTAGCAGGAATGCAACCTTCTAGTCCGGTCCACATACTAAGATTTTAATGGTTTGCACTTTATATACACAGTGTCAGATGACTCTTGTGCCTTAAATCTACATGTGCTATACAGTCCTATGTCAATTGGTCTGCAAGAAAACAGATCTTCTCCAGGCTGATCATACTTAATATGCAAACAATATTACAAGCGCATCTTCTGTACACATTTAAGAATTCATTGTGTTTTAAAATGCACTTGCGTTATACTGCTCTAACTTAGCAATGTGCTAAGAGAATATCACAAGATAGTCCCTCCACCCACCATGCAACACTGGTTTACCACTATAACCACCATTCTATGTAGTGCAAACCCTACAGTCAAACCTCATGCCTTGAGAAGTAGACACACCTTGCCAAGCCTTGCCTTTCTTTAGTAAGTGATTTGCACACAAAAACATAACAGTAAATTCTGAATGCCACTGTTACTAATCATCACAAACAATGAAACAATTTGATGGGTCAACAGCTGGCAGAGTTGATGCATTTAAAAAATGTATGGCCAAAGTCTACATAAGACATTTGAAAAACTCTAAAGATCCCAAAAACAGAAGACACAGGAAAGTGGAGAAGGCTGCTGGAATAGTAATTTAATGAAAAACATAGACTAAAATTGCTTTAAAATAATAATCTCACAGATTGCCTGTAGCCATCCTCATCATTTTATGAGACCCATAAAGAGCAACCTTTGTTTGATAGCAACATCTGACATTTATTGCTATGCCTCAGATAAACAGTGTCCCTTTCAATTTATGAAGTCATAAGAGCACCTCTTTTTGGGAAAAAAATGTATGGTAACTGGGTTTGTTTTTCAAATATCAAAACAATGTTTAAGCCACATCCAAGTAGCTTCACAGCAACTGTCACAGGGGAGTTTCATGTAATAAAAATACTTTCTTGGTATAACATATCTGAATTTGATGAGAATAAAGTAGTCTTTGCAAAATAAATCCAAATGATAAAAGAATGTAATCGAAGTTTTCATAAAGGCAAAACCCAATTGCTGTATTGATTCTACTGGTGCTTTTTAGAGTCAGTTGTATCTAAGCCATGGAACTCTGGATGGCCTCTCATCAGATAGTTCTTTACATGAGTTTCCATCAGAGAATTATTTCAAAGCAAAATTTCATCTAGTGTTTCAATAGGATATTGAAAATTCCATGCATTCAAAAGTTGTAAGCAGGCTTACAACTGCCATAAAAGTCATGAGATTTTATAAAATAGTAACTTTTCCATTTGATTTACTCTATGATTTCTGCATTCTTGGGGGTTATTGAAATATTGTTTTCAATATTTCCAGGGAAGGAATCTTTTTACCAAATTAATTTATATTTTAAGATTTTTAAAAAGTCTCTTTCTTACATTAAATTATTAAGAACTGGCAATACTGAATGGATAGTAGCACCTGGTGAACCTCCAGAAGGACATAAAAGCTTGCACAGAAATGTTAGCAGACCTGATCTTGATCCTGCCATGAATGTCACACAGGAGGAATGTTAGGCAGACCCAAATGTACATGTGATCACAGTAGGGCCCAGCCTGCACATCACACTAATTGGTCTTTAGCAGCAGTCCTTGTCCTGCACAGCTTCTGCCTTCGGGCACCCCTGCTGCTACAGGCATGGAAGAGGCTCCCGGTAACCTCACCCTTCTCATCAAGTTACTCTACATTGTGTTAATAAGTGTATTTAATTTTATGAAATAGGGATTGTTTTACACTGTATCCTTCACAGCACCATCCCTTTCACAGTCTACACTTCAGTTAATTCCGTAGGTTTAAGTTTATATACTTGATGCAGTTGTACTAGGAATGTGAAGTATCAAGTATTGTGGCTTAGATTTTTTTGTCCTCCACTCTGGTAATGAAGTCTTGAAGATGAAATCACTGCGAATAAACAATAAGTCCTTTTTCCACTTACTTTTGTTTCTCCAGAATTCAGAAAGAAACTGAAATTAGAATGATTCATATTTTAGCAACAATTTCAAATTGTGCAATGCCTCATGTCAAAACAGTTTTGGGGTGATGTTCCTCAGCCTCAGCACGATCAGCATTGTAATGGGAACATTGCCTTCAGATAACCTTGACTTTGCTGTGAGCAGAGAGAGTACCAACCTTTGCCCATGTAAGTCTGATAGACACACTATCACGGTTTTGTCTTCTTTAAGCAATGCACAGAGGTGAGTATAGCATGAAGTGGATCTGGGAGTTGGGAGATGACTGCATGCAGAAACTGCAAAAATTCACATGGGCACCAAAAGCACAATACAGTGTGGTATTTGGGTTTACGTTTGTGTATACTTCACATCAAGTATCTGTATGCATTTTTGACTAAATTTTTTATTCTAATCTAGATGCTTTAAATCAATAAAAAAATAGGTGCAGATAGAATGCTGTATTTTAAATAGAACTAAACTAGGAATGTAACTTAAGCTTAGTGACTAACTCCCAAAATACAAGTTCAAAACCAGATAATATCACCTCATTTTATCTGATATTAATAAATTTAGAGAATTTTTTCATGCTTTTCACTCCATAGGAATTGAAGGCCTCAGAATATACCTAAGAAAATACTTAGTCTACTTATTACTTCTGCATATCACATTTATGGGTATAAGCAACATAGTTGTTTCAATCTTCTGATTTTTCCAAACTCACCATAATTCTTTCTGGTGTCAATATTACCACACTGAATAACCAGTTGTCTCAAAACTCCTTTAGGTAAATCTCTGTAATATCTCTACACCTCTTCATTGTCACACTGGTTACAGTATAACCACACCATCCGTACCTAGGACAGACCATATGAGCACACTTCAGCAATTTCCTTTTCTTTGCTGTTAATCTCATGTTTCATCCCTTTCATTTGGTTCCATACCTCTTCCTATCTCATCATGCCCTTAATCGACCAATCATTTGAATGAGGCCAAATGTATTTCTTGGAAATATCTTTCAAATTTCTTCATTCTTTCTGCCTCCTCTTTCTTTTAGCTTCTTTCAGACTCAAGCATATTGCCTTGGAATACAGCTTTCTAAATAAAATACCCTGATATCTTTGGTAGGTATTCTTAGTATGACATTCATTACTGCAAAAGTATCCACTGTTTGTATCAGATGTAAAAATGGCTAACAATTCAAAATAAAAAGGACTGCTGTCAAGCTTTGATAGGATTCACAGTATATTTACACTTTTATAGCCTGAATCGCTTGAAAGAATATGAACCAGAGGTTTTGCTTGTTGGTCTTTCTTCTTTTCCTTTCTTTTTATCCAGATGCTAACCTGAAGACAGGGGGAAAAGTCTAAAATATAAACGTGTTGTAACAGGAAACAGTCTGAAGATGCTAATCTTATACTGTGTGACTGCAACATCATAAGCAATGAGAAAAGATGAAAAGAAACCCACGAAAAAACCAAAATCTAAAAAATTTACCAAGAAATTATATATTAACTTTACATTTAATTTATGGATTAATGTTTAGCTTTTCAGTTAAAATTTTAAAAAAGCACTAGCAGAAGTGTGGATCCAAAACATTACCCTCTCTCCTGTCTAACATGCACACCTGCACACACCACAGTCCTGACCAGTCTGGATGCTGGATTCCAGGCATGTGATATTTTAAGTAAAGAAACAGCTCTGTCACTATAGAGTTTCCTTCTCTTCTTCCTTGAAAAGGTCAGTAATGACAAGTCATCCTCCAATTGCATAGTCTATTTCCCCTCTTGACCTTTTCAGAGGCAGAATCCATGCAAAACTTCTGAAATACCATGTAAGCCTGAAAAAAGGGTTAGAATAGGTTTGGAAAGTGCTGGTTATCAAAGTCTTTCAAGTGAAACATCATTGTGAGACAAAGGCTATTACAAAAACCTTTTCAGTGAAGTTTACTCTCTTCTAATCCACAGTGGTTTTCCTTTTAAACGCTTGAGTCAGATTCTCAATATGTGTAAAGCACCACAGAAACAGAGAAGCAATATTTACTTCAATTTTCCTTTTTTCTTTATATCTAATTATTTTGTATATGTAGACATTTTAAACACTGTTTATAAATGAATGTTAATGATAGGAGAGGAAGCAAGAACACCTCAACCAGAAGGAAATGGCCTATCAGCAAATGATTTAACTTTTACACAATCAGTGTTAATGACAGAGTAGAAAATAAAAAGTATAAATTAAATCTAGGAGGGGAGTTCTGAAGTTAATGTTTAGTATTTTAGATTTTGTCCAAAGGCAAATTTTAGACTTTGTTCAAAGGCAAGTAGTCATCCTGAGAATATATACAGATAAATGAAAGGATCAGAAGTATGGAGAGAGAACTTCTTGTTTGCCCTACTTCTTATAATGTATTCCTTAGAAGAGAAGCCAGAAAATAATAGATTCAGATGAAAAGGAAAGAAATCAAGATATAATGTAAGGTTGCTACATAGACGCAGAGAACCCAACCTGTATTATTATGCACATCACATGGCTTGTAAAGGTAAATATTCCTTTTTTTCCCTCATGTACAGAAGGAAAGAACAAGGAGCCCTGATTTCCTGCTTAACTCCTGCCCTTTTTATTAATTACAGAATGGATTTTTTTCTGGGTGGCAGGCAAGGTAGAGAGGGAAATATTCCTAATTTGTAAAGGGATAATAGAATTTAAATCAGCTCCAGTGCAGATTATTACCCTCTGCTGAATAATGTCACCTATTTTGGCAAAGGCATCTAGCTATTAGCATCCTAGACAAGATGTCATTTTTCTGATGGACTTATTTGTTTTATAAACTAGAAGGTACATGTTTGGATAACAATATACAGATGAACTTTCTAAAAATATAATTAAAATTAGTGTCATTGAGTCAGAAAAAAAACCAAGTTAAATTTAACTGGCAGTGGATGCAACAGAACTATCTAAATGTCAGCAACTGTTAAGAGCAACATGATCAGGGCATCAAAATTGCATATAAAATTATTTCAATATGCATGCAAAACTGATGAGGGCAAAACTGATGAGGTTATAGACACTCCTAAAGTCAAGGCAGGAATGAGGAAGGCATTGATAAAAGCTGCAAAGCATTTTTAAAAAATTTCTTATTCCCCAAAAATAAAACAAAAGAAGGAAATAATGAGAACATGAAGACAGGCAGATCTAAAGAAAACTTTGTTTTTGTCTCTTATCCCCAGTTATCGTGTAAAGGAGAGAAACATGAACCATAACTCATCAGTCCTTTAGAACAACATCTAGAACAGCATTTACCAAATGCTGCCAAAGGCTTCTTATTTTCACCACTGACAACATTGATTTCATTGTCACATAGGTCTATAACTTGTAAAAATCTTCAACTCTTTTCATGTCTCAGATGACTTTTTGCACAGGAGTGGGACACTTTGACAGAGCTATAAACTAGCTTGGAAGAGAGAAAGGGAGGAAACCAGACTTGCCAGTGATGAACAAGGTGACACTGTGCCAAAACTTGAGGTAACAAGCACTAACAGGATCCCTCAATATGCTTCAGGAGGTGGTGGCTACAAAGTACCACACCTGAAATGTTTTTACATTAATGCACACAACATGAGGAAAGAACAAGAGAAGCTTGAGGCTTTGGCCAAGTACCAGAGATTTGACATTAGTGGTATAAATGAAACCTGGTGGGATGAGTCCTGTGACTGGAGTGCCCTGATGAATGATTATCTGCTTTCCAGGAGGATAGGCAGGGAAGAAGAGAGGGAGAGGTAGCATTGCGAGTAATAGAAGGGTTAGAATGTATAGAGCTCACAGTTGACAATGGCACATTGTCAAATGAGTTGAGAGCCTCCAGATGAAGAATCAATAGGCAAAGAAATAATGCTGATATAATCATAGGAGTCTGCTATAGACCTCCTAGACATGAAAATACCACTGATGAAGGATTCTCTGAGGGATTAAGGGATGCTTCCAAGTCAACTGCCCTTGTCCTTATGGAGGACTTCAATTAGCCAGAAAAATTAACTGAGAGCATCATAGAGCTGGTACAACCCAGGACAGAAGATTTCTAAGAAACCTGGATGACAACTTTTATGAAACAAGTCCTAAGGGAGCTGACTTGGAAAGACTCCCACTTTGATCTACTTATCAACAGAGGGATCTCATGAGAGAAGGGGAGGTTGGTGGCTGTCTTGACCACAGTGACCACAAAGCAATCAAGCTTAAAATCTTTGTTAACAAGAAGAAGAGTGCCAGAAAAACCTCATTTCTGGACATGAGGAGAGCAGACTTCAGGCTGCTCAGGGAATCAATGAGTGAGGTCCTCCAGGAAAATGTTTTTACACGTGCTGAGGTACATCAGTGCTGGTCACTTCTCAAACATCACCTCCCAGGGGCACAGAAGCAGGCAATTCCCAAATGTCAGAAGTCATGCAGGTGAGGCATGAGGCCAGCTTGGATGAACAGGATTCTTCTCTTGGAAATAAGGAATAAAAGAAAGGTGTATGTCCAGTGAAAGCAAAGTCAGATGACATGGGAAGAATACAGAGATGCTGCTTGCCACTGTAGGGAGAAAATTTGTGCAGCCAAGGCTCAACTGGAGTCGAAGCTGGCCAGAATTGTAAAAAGAGTTTTTTCAAATACATCAATAGCAATAGGCAGGTGGCCTCTGTAGAATGAGAATGGTCACCTCACAAACAGAATTGCCATTCTCTGTTCTGTTCTCAGCTCCATAATAGGAGAATTGCTTCTTAACAAGGCATCCCTTGGCGACTCTGAGATACTTTAGCTTGAATCTATTTCCTCATATTGACAATAAAAGACTAGTCTAAAAGTTTTAACTTATAAATTTCAGATGCCCACATTCAGGTAAATGACCCCCATTGTAATTAATTTTGCTCATGTTTGAAGTGGGCCAAGGTACCTAGATCCTGTCTCTTATCTCTCTGGAGAGGGACTCACATAAGCAGTGTGCAATCTGAGATTGGTTCCTCGGAAAGTGACCTCAAGGATTAAATCCAAGACCATACACTACTTTTCAGCAGAAAAAAGGTTTGTCAGGCTATTTGAATTCTATATTATATGAATATTAAAAAACATTCTACATTACAGAGACCTCACAATTTTTTGAAACAGCATGTTTATCCTTCATTTTAGTAAAAAGAAAATACAACGCAGTGTCTATTTATTTTTGTGTGGTTGTTTTTCATTATTTAGCATAGTTTGCATCACGGATCTTGATAGTCTGAATATAAATAAATAAAATCACCAGATCTCTACAGACACTTATGATATGAAAGTTTATTGCATACATTTATAACCTTCCAGTTGTCCCTTCTAAGGAAACAATGCATACTGCCTCAGATCATACATATTTGCATTCTATAAATTTCTAAAGTATTTTATCTAATTCTTTTTGCAATACAATACTTTAATATATGTTTTTCATGGTTTAGGAATGGTCTTCCCTAATGTAGTGCGCCCACAAAAACTGCATTAGCACTTGCTTTCCCCTCCCAACCCAGCTGGAATCACAAGAGGCAAAGATCATGGGTTGAGACAAGAACAATTTACTGGAAACAACAAAGAGATAAGAAACGGGATAGTAGTAGCAAACAATAGTGATAACAAAAGTCTACAAAGAGAGGGAGGTCTACATGCAAAATGCTCACCAAGCGGGGTACAATAAAAAACATTAATGGACAGACTCTCTGCCTGCCAAGCATTCCCCTGACTAGAAAAGGGTCACGCTTTTTTGTCAGAAGTGAGTCCTTTTTCCCCACCCCAGCAACGACATAAAATGGTATTGAATAGCACAATATCTTGGCCATGACCCCCTCTCTAAACTTGGCCAGAACCAGGACATTAATACTAGACAATACTAGTTTATTATATACTTTAATAATTTTATTGCATGAGATTTCTTAATTTATTCTACTATTGATAGCTATATAATAATTATCTGCATGTCATTTGTTCAGCTTTGTGACAGATCAGGACGTAAGGGGATATAGGGATAAATGGCAATACTGAGGGAAAGCAGAAAGTGATAGATTCATCTTATACAATCTCTTAATCATGGTTAAATATGCAGACCCTCTGCCAGTTTCTCTATATCATGTATCCTATACCGCTCAAAAATTCACCTCACATGCAACTAGAGAACACTTCAATAATAAATGTTTTTTATTTTTCTTTTCAGCACTGATGGGATTTCGTGCTACATGAAAAGGTCTGGTGAGAAAGAAACAATCTTGTAACTGTTTATACAGCATTATAAAAACGTTTTGCCTTCAATTAACAACTAGAATTTTTACTTTGCCTTCTTGGCTTTACAGTCCCTGGAATGTTTTGGTTTATCTGTTATAGCAACTGTGCTATGCTGGTAATCAGATAGATGGCAGCACACGAGGACTCAGAGCCACTCGGGTGATACAGAGAAAACATGATAACCCTAAAGGCAGTGGCAGTGCTGCCACAGCGCCGTGCTCTCCCTTTCTGAAGGGAAACAAAGCATTGTTCCATAGATGCAGAGGCTACTACAGTGGGACTCTGCATCTGTCAGTATTCATTTCTCATTTCATGCTAGAATTGGTTTAGGAAGAAAATAACAAGGCATAGGGCAAGACAGCTCCTTTTACTAGCCTGTGCTAGGTGTTATTTTCTTTTTGGTTGTTTGATAGATAAAGCACTAATACTTAGATTCCACAATGCATCAGAAAAGACAGAGTTTATAAGGAATGGGCTATTCCAAAAAGTAGTTTAATAATGAAGCATTAGTTACTGTTTAAGTTCCATCTCATGGAATAGATTTGACATGTTTCATAGAATTTCCAATAAATAGATATCATCAGGAAAATGTCACAGAATACTTGCTTTCTGAGATGACAATTTACCCTCTCCCTCAAAAAAAGATGTTTTCTGACATATTTTATTAAAATAGGTACCACGGTGGAAGAAAATATTCTAAAATGAATACAATAAACAGAGTACTGGCTTCCCTGTGCAATGCAATCAAAGCATGTGGAAAATGCACATCTGATATCTCATTTTATTCTGAAAGAAATTATTTGCTATTAGAAACATTAGGCAGAAGATTTGGACATTTTATAGTGGCTATCAGTCCTTGTCAGTTTTATATCGCAGGGGATATAAATGAATGAGGGGACAAAACCTTCCAGGCATATCACCACTATGGAAAATGTGTGCAAAAATTGGACCTCCTGTAACAGACAGACAATTAGAGTTTGCCATTGCTCTATGCACACTGTCACACATAGTCATTGTTACAGCTCTCTCTTGTTTTCACTGTTTCAAAAACTAATTTATATTTGACACCCTCTTTCCACTTCCTCTTAGCCACAAAAAGAACTGAATAGAACCTACAAGAGCCAGAAAGGCAAACTTACTGAATGTCACTTCAGCCTGTGAGCTGGATTTGTTTCAAAATCAGAGGTCCAAAAGAAAAGCCAAGTTGATAACGGCTAACCCTTTTCTGTGTCCCAGAACTCTTTATTTCTGATGCATGGAGAAAAAGAGACCTTCACAGATTGTCTTAGACTCCTGTCCAGGAGAGACAGATAGTGTCTCAGAGAAGCAGTAAACACGTCATCCTCTCACTCACAGCTAAGTTGCCAGGACTTTAGTGAGCAGGGCACCAGGCTGTTTTCTCACTTGCACCCTCTGAATCACATTCTGAAAGACAATTCATTCTTTCCTTTGCCAGGGGCAGCCAAAGATTCCAAAGGGGAACCCATATCCTGTGCCAGGTAGATGGATGTTCTACTACTTGAGGGGACCTAGGGAGGGAGAAGTTAACTCTGGAGTGACACAATTTTCCCATGACCCAATACCAACTACCAATGGCCAGATCCCAGAACTGATCTTCATTCCTTTGGTACCTACCAAATGCATACTGTCACTTCCCTCAGCAGCTGGGCAGTAGAGAAAAAATATAAGGAAAGGCTGGTTGGTCAAGATAAGGACAGAGAGGGATTTCTTACCATTTACCATCAAAGGAAAAACAGACTCAGCTTGGGGAAGTTAGTTTATTTTGTTACTAATCAAATCAGAGCAGGATAATTAGAAGTAAACCCAAATCTTAAAATACCTTCCCTCCACTACTCTGTTCTTCCTGGGCTCAACTTCACAGACGTAAATTACAAGCATTACTCAAAACTAACCCTTTTCTCTCTTTTTCTTCCTTTCTTCCTCTCACATTTTTACTCTTTCTCTCCTCTCTCTCTCCATTTCTTTCATTTTATTCTCCTTCTTTTTGGTCTTTCCATCTGTTCTTCTATCTCCACTTCCAGAAAAATAGAGATTGCAGCAAAGGATTCAGGGATCTAACACTTAGGTACAAGGAAAAAAATCAAGTTACGGTAACTTTCCCTCTTACAACTTATACATTATAATTTAGTTTTTCATCACAGGATCAGATAATATGTGGTTGCCTTACATATGATTTTACATAAGCAATAGTAAAAGATAAACATGTACAATACAAATGTCAGCATTTCTATAACCTAGATAGTGATAGATGAAATAAATTAACATAATACTCTTTTATATGTTCAGCATGAAAGTCTCTTCCCAATTGAGATGTTTGTGATTGACAGTGTAAAATGTTTTGAGTCATCATTTAATAAATATATGTATGAAGTTCAGAAGAGGTCTAGCTTCAGAAAACTTAGTTATCTGGGTTTTGTTAATTAAAGGTATATTATAACACTGTCTGGCTCAATCCTAGCACACATATATATAGACAGAACTAGAATCAACATGTAAAGAAAATGTGATTGAACAGTGAAAAAAGTAGGTTGAAGGAAACTTCAGTTCTCACAGGAGACAGGAAAATGATAACCTGAAGAAAGACTGCAGTTTACTCTGGAAGATGTATCATATGTCTGTTTATCACTGTAAATCAAGAGAAGCTAGAGGGTGGTTTTGTGTAAAAATAACTGTTTGCTACTGGAACTTGAGATGGAACTGGAATACTAGTAAAACTATTGATTTATGTTCTGCGAGCCTCTGTACTACTAAAAAGATTACTTTTTTTTCTAGAGAAAATAATAAACTTCTCTTTCAAAATCATGGAAATGGAAGGGTTGTGCCCTTGGATTCACCTTTGCAAATAGATATCTATCCTCTATTTCCCATTCTGCCCAGTCAACTTGTCGGAGTTTCTTCAGCTTAAGATGACTTTGAAAATAGTTAAGGAACTTGGCAAAGCACGTGGAGGTGAAGTGCGTAGAGACCAAGCGCAGTAGAGTGGACAAGACTCCTAACATAAATTCAGTTACTTTATAGAGATTCCCTCTAAAAGTAATTATAATTGTAGAGTGACCTTTGGCAGTCTTTTACTAAGAATCAGGTACCGAGCTTGTAAAATCATAAGAAAACGATGGAGAAACCTCATGGCAGTGCCACTGCCAGAAAAGGTTAAAACTGAAGAAATCTCTTTTGCTTCACTACTGGCTTCAGTCTTACACTCAGAATATGTGGCATAACCAAAATTGAAGAGATTTCCATGACAGTAGCTGAGCATTACATCTCAGAACAACATCTCATTTTTAGTTATACTCTCTTATTTCTGCCTCTGAAGGATGCAGAGAAATACTTGTACATGTGAGCTGTATAATTTGCGTTGTCTTCTCCTGAGAGTTTAAAAGCCACAGACTGAAACACTGCCCAGTTCATGTGACATCCTAAAGTTTTCACAACCCAATGAAGAATGTGTCTACAACATAAGGATTCCACACACCATGCTGTCTTAATTTCACTGTGCTAGTTTTACACAGGGCTAAGGAACATTTTCATCTGCCCCATTTTATATAGTATTTCAAGAGGTAGAAATCTCTAGGAGGATTGAAAGTGTATGAACAATTTAGCAAAATATTCTATTAATATCTACAGAATGGTTTCACTCAAAAGGCTATTGAAAATTTAGTGCACACTTAAGCACTTTTGCTTAAATAAGACAGAAAGTAAGCTTATACCTTAGAGATAAGCTCTGAGAAGCTTTGATTACTTAACTAAAACATTTGGAGCAGCAGGATATTTAAGAAGTGGCAAGCTCATTTCATTTTCTTTTGGAAACAAGAAAAACATACAGCTTACTATTTGTATTGTAAACTTTTTAAAATAAATTTTATCTCTGCATTCACAGAAAATTTAAAAGTACAGAGGGACCAGTGATTGCACCAGTAATTATTGCTCTATATGTTCAAATATAAATCAGGTGTACTCTGCAGTTTGAGCAAACATAAGATAGGAAGAAATAATATTTGTTAGATATTCTTTAACAGGCTTACTAAAAGACTACATATCTTTCCAGTCCTACTGCAAATACACTTGTCCTTAGCCCAAACTGTTAATACAAGATGTAGCATTTTAATAACGCAAGTAACTGCATATTCTGGTTGATTATGAAAAAATGTCTGATCTCAAACAAAAATTTTAAAATAACATTCACACATCAAGATAAAACAGCCATCAGAGTCTCATTGCTTTTTATTTAGGGCTTAAGTTAGTTAATATTTACTCACTCTATTTATTTGTATGCAAGCTATAAAATAAAATCACAATTTAATGCCTTAATATAGTATCACAATGGGTAGCAAGCAGCTTGTGGAGATTAAATAACATGCTTTAGTCAGCAGGGCTAAGTTTGTTTGACAGCTGAGTTTTTGTACTTGTAATTGCAGATATTGCCAGTGGAGTTAACAATGTGCTGCAGTTCATGTATATGAGACTCAAAGCTAATGTGCAGTTTCAAGTCTCTAGGATTCTGAAAAACATGTTGGCTTTTTTAAATCTTGATAAATAAGGTTACATTTTGATACAGGAATTAAGAGTTAATGCTAAAGGAACAATCTCATGCACTTCCTTGAATGGGTTCTCGTTTCATTTGGACAATTTGTATTAATATGGATTTGTGTCCAATTTTAAGCCTGCATGATCTAGTCCCAATAAAAACTTTACAATTGATCCCATTAAAATAATAAAAAAAAATTAATTGAATTATGCAGAAACTATAGAGGTTATCTTCCTTAGGAGACTTAAAAGACAATTTTTTACTTATTGCAGCTTTGTTAGAAACAAATCTTAGGCTACAGCCAAACAGTTGCTACTGGTTGAACTTTCAGCTGGATAAATAATGAATACAGTGAGCTAAATGATGATTCTCTCATCCGCAAGAACTTAATAACTTATTCTTATAGGAAGCTACTCCAGAGAGAATCCCAGACACAAATTTACAGGCATACAGTATATGTGCTGAGGATCCTGGGAAAAAAAAAGAGAAAATGACAGTGAGGATGCACAATGAGAAAAAGATCTGCAGCTGTTCCATAGAAAGATATGAAAGTTCCAGGAAGCAGAAGCTACAAACTTGAGCTTCATTTTATAGACACTGCAGAAGTTTCCATTAAGAAATTGAACACTAAAACCTTGCTCCTTTTTTCAGGTGCCTATTCTTATAAAACTTACATTTCTTGAAGATTCCTGGTTGAAAATCCCTGCAGTTAAGGAAGGCAGACAGGGACATAGTTATTTATTTTTAAATTACCACAGTAATGGAACAAACATTGTTTTATTTAATGAAAAAAAAAAGCAGCTGCAAGGAATACCAATATGTAATGCCCTATTCAGAGGTAAGATAGCATGTAGCTTTAGCTTTTTGTGTTAGTCATAGTATCTGACATCCTTACCATCTTTTCAGTTCATTAGGTATAAAGAAGATATTAGGAACATGTCTCCACATCAGCATAGCACTAGTGATAGGAACAATCAGCTGTAAATGTTCTGCTTGTCACTTGAGCCCAGATATATCCCTGCTGAGAAGAATTTGTGATTTTATTCTAGCTGTATTATATGAGTAGACATGGCTCATTCACTGTAAAAACTACAAATATTGTAAGGCACAAAATACAGAACATGAACTGGAAAGATTCTTCAGTTATAAAGCAAAGAAAGGAAAAAAGGAATCGGCAATTAGGTCGTTGGTATAAGTTAGGAAAGCACAGCTGAATTCCTTCGTTTACATGTTCAAAAGTAGACTTACAGATACTCAAGAACTCTTTATAAATTATTTATTCCCAAGAATAAATTTCCTTTTAGGGATAATGTTGATTAATTACAAAGGTAGTATAGCTGACTAGTTTATATCAGTTATCATATTTTATGCCTTAGAGGCAGGTGGAATGACTACCTGTAAGGATTCAAAGACTTCTACATGGTATGAAATTTCAATACAAGTGAGACTAAACTTGGGACAGTAAGTTATGTACAAATGCCTAGCAACAGATACCTACAAATGGATGTGATTCTTCAATGTAGACTGTTCAAAATGCTTTAACTCTTCTCAGGCTGCTGGGAGAACACAAAAAAATAGTTAGTGATCATAGAAAGGTCTCTTTAATTATCATATGGAGCAAAATATGTAAGACTAATGGAAGAAAAGAAGTTTTCGGATTCTTAAATATCCCTGTCAGCTCTCAGTAAGCAGTGCCACACAAAAGCAAGTGTCAGAAATAGAGATTTTGTTCCCCTGAGACTCCCTGAGCATAGATAAAGATCCTTTTTAAGTTATATTTTATTGCAATGTTCGAGAGCTTATGACTTAATAAATAGATAGCTATAGGGGGCTGTACTTAGAAAAGCTGTGTGCAGGAAAATCATTGAATTATGCTAGGAAAACAATAGATCCTTGCCTTGGGGTGACTATATGATATCTGTATTCCCAAATCATCTGTTCAGTTGGTGTTGAATATTGAATTCTGCAGCTTTAAGACTGGTTCCAGGAGTGGAGGGGGGGAAAGAAGAAGTGCAGAATTTGTTATCAGAGACTGCACTGGCTGCCCCGCATTCCTGCACACTGACTGTGTTGACTGTGATGGACAGAGAGAGAGAGCAAGCCCTCCTTTGCTCTTGGTTAGTTTTCTGGCTAGCTGAGGCAGAGAAGCCCCCTGGATTGTTTTTTTTCCTTTTTTCTGTTTTCCTGGAACTGTTTGAGCCTCCTCTGGACTGCAAACCCAGCAGAGCACCGGGAGCTCACACCTGTGGCCCAGCGGGCCTGGCCTGGGCCGCGGCATCCCCAGCACAGGAGGGACTGAGAGCAGACTGAGTGAGCCGGGCAGCCACGGAAAGAACTCTTCTAAATCTGCCATCTCTTCAGAGCAGCGAGAGGTTTTGCTGTTTAGTATTGTTCATTTTTGTGCTAGGAAGTCTTTTGCCCGTTAAATAAACAGGGTTGTTGTTTTTTTCCCACTTCTCTCCGCGGAAATATTTTTTCCCCCAACCAATTGGGGGAGGGACTGCTTGAATCTGTTTCCTAGAGGGACTCCATTCAGAGGTTTCCTCCCAAATTTGCCCTAAACCAGGACAAACCTGTACTTGTCTGTGCTAAATCACAACATATGTATTTTGTTTTAATTAGTCTTTCTCTCTTGCTGCTGGAATTTTACAGATTGCCATGAATGAACTGCAAATAATCCTCTGAGGGCAAAGCTTTCATTTTTGTTTAGAATTTTCCACTGAAGTAAAGAATTAACCTCGAGACAGAAGTTTAGTACAAAGAGACAGAGGGGACATAACAGATGATAAACTTTTTTGGGTTGCTTTAACTAAACACTAAACACTTGCTAATTTGCTTGCTTTTTTTTTCCCTTGAAGGTTCAATACAAAATCCTGGCTTCTCCCCTGGTTTCAAAGTTCAACATTTTTAGTTCTTCTTTTCTGTGCCTTTGACATAACTATCAGTTGCTTCTTTGCCATGATGAAGACAAGACAGTTCGAGAGTATTCTCACAAAGTGAAAGCATCCATTTCACTTTTACAAGCTTTTTTACAAGCAGACTGCAAACGATCTGCCCAGGCAGACACCAGCTTTTAGGTGGCTCCAGCAGGCTCCCCCTAGCACTGGAGCCTGTTGCTAGTGTAGAAGCCCAACCCCAAGTGGGTACAACCCTTCAGATGCTGTAAGACTATGCAGTGACTGGATTTTTCGAGTCTTATAGGGTACGGATAACTTCAGATACCTTCAGCACACGTTGCATTGCCCAAAGACCAGTATAAATCCTAACACATCAATGTAAGGTAGAGCAAGGTGGCTGCAAAAACGAGATTGTAGCTCTATCATGCTCAACATCCTACCTCAACAGTGATCAGAACTGGATAATTAGTAGAGAAAAATTGATTAATAGTTTGTATACCAAGAAAATATTAGGAAAAATAAGTTATATAATTGTTATTTCTATATCAGCATGACAGAAAGTCCTTCAACTCATGTGTTTTTTACCTTAATGTACTTCCATCTACAGCCTATTATATATCAATCTCATCTAGAGAACAAATTGTTTTTTCTGGAAATCAAATGAAATTATAGTTAAGCTGTGAAGCACCGTGACAATATCAATTAGTCATTTTTATAATCTTCACGAGGAAACAAGAAAAAAACTTCATGATTGCTTGTCTCCTAAAAATTGTAATTTCTACAGCAATTTACCTTCTAATTCATTCTTATGGACAGTAGATATCTCAAAGTTAGATATCTAGTCTACCTAAGGCATCTAAATTCTTTTTATATAACATACCATACTATGTTATTAATCAACTTACTACAATCCCTTTGTTCTTTTCTATTCTGTTTGACATTAAACTTCTTCCTATTCTTATTCACTTCACCAGAGTCAACACCTCTGCCTGTATGCTGATTCCTTCCTCAGTGTGCTTACACCTTGAATTACACTAATGTCACATTATTCTGACATGGTGACCTGTTAGTGCAATGATTCGATCTTCCTTCCTTAGAAAATAAAGTGTTCTTTATTGGTCTTGCAATAAAATCAATTTTACATAGTTAAAGGAGGGAATAAAAGTCCACCACAGACACTTGACAGACTTTGATAGGAAGTTGACAATAAGTTATAAAGGAAAATGTAAACAGTTTTTGTAATATATTTTTCTTGTGTTGCACCACATTTAAAAACAGCAGTTTGGAGGAACACTAGATCCTATTCAGGCTTGTGAAAATATTAGTTCTGGAAGGCAAAATAGCCAGGAGCTAGAGAATTTTCAATGAGGAAAAGAAGAGACTGAAGTCACTCTGAAAAGTGCAAAATTTATATGAACTATTCTAGGCAGAAAGTGCGTCCCAAGAGCTGCCATGGGACACTGGCAGTCCAAGAGAATGATGAATATGAAAATGTTCATGCTCCACCTGTTTCCCTTTAGCAGCCAGACCTTGCAGTGTGGCTTTGGACTGTGGATGAGCAGGATGTGATTTGTGACCATCTCAGTAGTTAACTAGTGAGATATTGGTGACTGTGGCTTGCTGCTTGCTCTCATTTTTTTTCATGCTATGAAATGCTTTAAAAATCCTAGGTATGTACATCCTTAACTCCTACTTCACTTTATAAAGTAAAGTCTTTCTAAAAAGTCTTTTTATAGGAAATAATTTTGTATCACTGAGAGGAGGGGAAAAAACTAAACTTTCAATTAAATTCTCAATCAAACTTTACTGGTTTCGAAGTCATCTAAATTGATTCCTTTACAGTACAGAGCTTTGATGCCATTTTAAATAACTTCATAGAAGAATGAATTTGAAAAAAGAATAATGTTCAATGTAGCTGAATGCACCTATGGCATTAACTGCACTTAGTAAGTATATTCAATGAGTTTTAATAGACCAGAAACCTTACACTGACTTCCAAGTATTTGCACTTAAAAAAAATTCTCTTGTAATTTTAGAAAGCTGTGATTTCAGGTCCCACTATATTACATTGGTTTATGTTATGTAAGCACAGATAATGGGTGAAAATTCAGCAATTCACCTGTGTGCTTCTCAATACTGAAAAATGCATTAAGCAGTTAAACAATGCCATGATCTGCACATGCTAAAACATACAGAATTTGCCATCATTAGGAGCCTGGATGCAAACTGGAGTCTATGCAAGGAATTTCCAGATTTCAGAGGATTGTGAACGAGAAGTCACAGCACTTTGATGTTTGTCCTGTCATGTTACAGCGTATTGTTTTATTTCGTGTTAATTTAGGTTATACCCAGTTTCATAATGGTTCATTCCTAGGTTGTACCCCCTTGGTTTAACATGTTTTATCTCTCCCCTTCCCATCTCTACCCTTGTCTGTTATCCCCAAAGCCCTCCTATGGTTCCAGATTCTTCCCTGCCTGTCACCCTAATCCCATCCCACACAGATGTCAATCCCCTTTGGCCCCTCCCTTTCTTTCAGAATGTTCAGTGGTCATCTTCCCCTCCTATGTATACCATTGGCTATGTTGTGTGGTCTCTGCCTATGTTCTACCCTTATTGGTTAAGTGCAGTTGTAGCCCCAGCTTGTGTTACACCCCAGGCTACTCTGATTTGTTGGCAAGTTGTACCCTCCCATGGGGGAGGACCCCTATTTAAGTTGTTGTACAAGTGTTCTCCCTGCCTTTTGTGGTTCCTCATCCCTGACCCCAGTTGGTTTCCTATCCCTCTCCAATAAACCTTACCCTTGGATCTACAAAAGGACTATCCTGTGCTCTTTACTCTCCTTCGGACTGGTGCTGCCACAGCAAGAGTTTGGAGCTCTACCTCTATATCCCAAGTTTCCTGGATCTTGGGAAGAGGCCACTCTTGGCACAGGTTAGCACTGGAGCTAGAGGGGCTGCCCTAGTCTGAATAGGCAAACAGCAAACTGCCACTGTCAGAGCAAGAAAACTGTGCAACAATATGTTTCTCTTTTTGGTGATAAAGCCTTCAAAGTTCAGAAATAAATGTCTTCTTCATCCCCCTATCTTTGAAGAAGAGGCCACTTTGCTGGGGCTTTACTCTCAGTCCTTCAGTGGCTGCTTGGAGAGCACAAAACTATAACACAGGTATTCCTGCATATGGTAGGGAAATACCCTTCTCTCCATAATTTCTGAAGCTTATCTTCTCCCCTTTGAACTTTGTTAATACCTCAAGACCCTTTTCCAGGCCTGTTTACCAACTGCCCTGCTAGCAGTCAAGCAGGAAACAAAAAAAAATCTAGTAATCTTGTATTAAAGGAGGCATGGGAGTTGATGTTGAGAAGCTATTTTTCTGCAGGGCCTGGCAAGGCGTGCTGCTTAAATGAGATTTGAGGAGGAGGAGTTCAAATGATATTGGTGTGCAGAAACATGCTCAATTAGAATTACAGTATTTGTAGCTTTTTCTCCCATTTTATTTAAGTACAGCAGAATTCTCCTGATCATAAAAAAACCTGCATAAAAAACCCAACAATTAGAGCACAAGCTTAGATTGTTGTTAGTCTTTTATAGTTTGAAACACACTCTTTTCTTGTCCAGAGTGAGACAGGTGTTTAGCATGTCAAAATTACCATAAAAAACCTACAACTGCACCAAGAAAATCCCTATTAATATCTCATATAGAGCTTTATATCCAGACAGCTTGTTGCAATTATATTCATCAGAAGCTCTGAAAAGAAAGTCAAACTTATTTTAAAAAAATAGTGAAGATCACAATTATGGTTGTTTTCTTTTTTTTTTTTTTTTTTTTCATTCAGGAAGCCAAGATCTTCTTTAAAAGCAAGATTTACTGGAGGAAATGTTTTAAATATAGTGTGTTTGGTTGAAAAAATTAGAAAAAAATAATTTCAGTATATCTGAATAAAAAAACTATCTAAACTGTAAGTGAATTATAATGAAAAAGAATCACAGATTTCTTATAGAAAACATTTTCCAAAGAGGTTTCTAAACTTCATCAATAAATATGAAAAAAGAGAGGCTGTGTTGCAAAATGCTGAATTACAGCATTTTAATCTTTCTCCAAAAAAATTTGACTGGCAAAGAAAAAAAAGCCTGACCTTTATTCTAGGAGATATCAAATGAGTTAATGCAACAACTGTGATTTGCCCCTCATTTCCACACGCAGCTGCTACTAGAGAAATACATTGCAGCACAGAACTTTGTATTTATTGGCATTTGAGCTCTCTAGCAACAAAAAATACTGCTTGGAACAGAAATGCAGAATAGCTCAATACATCATAATTTAGATTATTTTATAAACTGATACTACCCTAAAAATATTCACTTCATTGAATGCCACAGGACATTATTTAATTGGTTAGATGACAGTGCTAATGATGCTAAGGGTGAGGGTTCAGTCCCCATCCGGGCCATTCACTTAAGGCTTGGACTTGATGATCTTTCAACTCAGAATATTCTGAGTTGAATACCCTTCCAACTCAGAATATTCTGCCATTATGGTGAGAGACTTGAAATGTAGAATAAGAAGCTTTGTAACAGTATTCTATTCCATGGTAGAAAGGGATATTAATTCAGGAGCTATAGCTAAGCACATTGATCTTTGCTGCCATCAGAAATGAAATGTCATTTACAGCAACTCTGTACTTTCTATTCCAATATACTGCCTATTCTGTGGTGCTGACTTTTAGATTTTACAGGGGAAATCCTTGGTGATCTCTGAAATAATTCAGATTTTTATAGATCTCCCAAATACTTCATTGAAATGAATTTCCATTTTTCTATTGTATGATGATAATCCATAGATAACTCCATATAAGAGTATGGCAGTAATCTCTCTTTGGATTGGAATTATTTTCTGGTTACATCATAGAAGGGTCAATCCTGCAAACATGCAGAATTCCACTCAGCATCATCAGGACTTACAGAAACACTGGAACACTAAAAAATGTGTCTTAAATTTCATAATATAATCTAGTTTCCACTCATAGTTTCATAATAAAATATGTTTTTCACTCATCTGGAATTTACTGAGGTTTCCTAGAGATACCTTAATCGTGCCTGCTAAAAACATATTAAAGAATGCATTTCACATATGGCTGTGATAACAATAGTGCATTGGGTGGATCCACCTATACTTATCCAGCTTCCCACAAAAACCTGCTGCAGGTGAAAAAGGTTAAGGATAATATAGAAGGTGATATGAAATGTAATAATACTTAGTGTGTGGGATTCAGTCCACCTAGCTTCAGATATCTATGCCAAGCTGTCCTGGGGTACAATGCAAAAATGTGTATTCTATCACCATCTGTTAAAATGTGGGAGGGGTGGTGATCCTTATCTCTGTGGGAGATATCCTCTGCTGATGTGCCATCTGATAAGATCGGGGGATGATCATCGTTATCTATTCACAACCCATCCTTCCTCCAGAAGATATCTTCTGTTAATGGGCCATTCAGTCCTATTGTGTGACTGATAAGATTACATCATCCCATTGGGAGATGCCCCAGCCAGGGGCAGGAGCCAAGCCTTTCCTACCTAGATAAAAAACTGGGGTTTGGAACACCAAGGCAGCCCTTTCCACTGGATCCCAGAGGAAAGTCGGACCTTTTCCACATCATCGCTGGATCTTCGGAGGAAAACTGCACCTTCTACAGGAGCACTGCTTCAACGGAACCACATCTGTCATCCAGGAGGACTGCAGCCACCATTTAATGGGACTGCTACCAACACCCTGATTGATGGGGTGTCAGGTTGTATTCTGACTCTGTCAGTGGTTTTTCTTTTATATTATTGCATGTATTTTATTTTTTCTCTTTTTTTTCCTATTAAATTGCATTACTAACTTGAAGTCTCACTGGTTTTGCTTTCAAACCAATACAACCTAGTATCCAATACCATCTGAATGAACAAAACATAAATGTTTAAAACATGCTGAATCACCCTCTGAGTTATTTTCTTTATCAAACATAGAAGGAACTTCTATCAATAGTTTTCATTAAATAACTAACTTCTGGAGGACAGGATACTAAATTTTGTATTTCATCTATAAAAAAGGAATTTTAAAAATCACCTCAGGCATATGTACATGCCTTCCAGTGACCATATTTAAAATATTCAGTTATTTCCTTGCACTGACACAGCTGGACAGAGTTCCAAATTTTATCATAAGAGCCTAGATCATCCTCACTACCCTCCTTTTTTATAGTCTGACGCAGAGGAACTTTCACCCATTTGCTGTAGCAATCAGCAATATAGCAGCCAAACCTTGCAAGGATGCAATTTTATGAAACTATATTCTGCTTTTATGTATGCAGGTATATCTGAGCATCTGCCTCCATGCTACACATGTATGCTCAAAAACTTTTAAATCTTTCAATCCACTGAAACCAGAATTTCAAAGGTATTAAATTTTATTAAATAATTTGAAAAGATTTGCTTTTTATTAGCATGTGCACTGATGAAAAGGTTGGAGTCTGAGCTCACTGTTCATGAAATACACAAATAAACTTAGGAAAGGTTCAGTCAGGGCAAATATCCTTAAGAAACAGAGATACTGGCTTCAGACTGGATGGGACAGTTTCCCATCTGAAGAGGACACGACTAACATATTTCCAAAATTCTGCTTCGTAGGAAATTGGCCAATTGACTTAATGATTTGCAAGTAACATTTTCAAGACATTACTATATTTCTGAAGCTCTCCATAGCATGTGGTCAGCTAAGGTACTTGAGATAAAATGAATAATGGGTCCTAACAACACAATCAGTTTAACAGTTGGAAACTGTGATGTCATCTGATTCATCAAGGTAGAAGAAATAAAGCACAGGAAAGGATGAAAGAACTGGTCAATTTGATACTGGAGACTATTTGGGGATGGGCATTTTTCAGTTTTCTACTCATACATCAAAGGTGCTATTTGTGCAAACACAATGCCAAGAGAAAGACAAAGAGAAGCAATGCAAAAGGTAAAATAATGTTTATCATTCAGCTATGCCATATAAATGAAGAAAGAGTCATTTTTATTTTCCATTATTTCAAAATAGGGAAAAAATAATAAATTTCAATTCAACATGCACACACCCCAAATCTGTAATAAAATAAAATAAAAACTAAAAAACAGAGAGATCCCAGTCAGCTCACAGCCATTCCACAAGCCGAGGAAGACAAATTCATTCTGTCTACTCTTTAATGGAGATGATTATTCCTCAAGTCCTGATAGAGAGGCAATGATCCACAATAAAGTCCTTACAGTACTTATGGATTGGGTCTCCTGTAGTTTTTTCTACGTGCACTGTTTTATGTATTCCTAAGAGAAATCACCTATAATATTTTGTAGAATTTGAAGTCAGAAAGATTCTTGCAGATCATTTGAATAAGGTCTAGATTTCGATAGAAAACGTTTTCTCTCTTTTTTTGTTTTACTAATAAAAGTTAATGATATTTAATTGTTCTCCTACAGAAACACCTGAAAGTTATTTTTTTAGTTCTGTAAGGTACTGTTCTACTTAAATGAGTCCCTCAGATTCTGCATAACTCACTGCACAGTTATTAGGTGTGTCTGACATGTGATGTGCTAAGTTAGATGACAGCCAGACCTGTGATGCAGGTGAGGTATAGATTATTTTTAAAAAGGACACAAAAAATATTATAGAGTACAGGAAATAACATTTCCAGGCACCAGGCTAGCTAATAAGTATGCAGAGAAGGCAATCATTCTTCAAGAATGTGGCCTTTTAATAGTGTAGCTGTGCAAAGCAGCTTGAATTAGAATTAGGTGGCCAGGAGGATTGCTTTTTTCTGTTTGCATATGTGAATTTGATGAGCCTGCAAGCTTCTTACAGGGATGAGAAAAAGTGAGGAGAAAAATGAAATTAACTCCTGTGTCTTGCTTTAGAAGAAAAATGTGAAAGTGAAATACTATTCTCGCTTGGTGTTGAGTCAACTGAAATATATTAATAGAGAATTTTATCCAATCTTTAGTTTATTAAGTGTTTTCTGGTTTTTTTTTATGCAACTTGACTTTAGTGCTACAAAAGTCTTCAGAATAATCCTTACAGAGATTGCAAGTACCAGCATAAATTCTTTTTTTTACCAAGTTTGTCAGATATGTACATCAGTTCTTGTGTAAATGCTCTAATGAGCAAGTATCCACGTCCTTGCATGCTCACAGGTGAGCACATCATAAATCTTTTGGAGTTCAATTCATCACACCTGACTATAGCTTTTTTAATAGTGATGTAAAATAGAAAAGCAAATTACGTAGGATCCATTTATGTCTTCAGACAAGTTCCTAAGCTAGTCCTAACACCAGTTTAGAGTAGCTGTTCAACTTTTAGCTTTTACCACCCTGGGATAAAACTGTAGAGTGTTCCATTGTACAAATTAAAGCTTCTAAAAGATGTAGTAAACCAGAAAATGCTTGTGCTGTACACCTGTATTGTACTAAACATTAGTCTGTCTTGCATTATTTTCTAAGAAGTAGAAAATATTTTTACCTAATTTCAACATAAATGAGGCACATGCAATTGTTAAGTTGCAGTTAAATATGCATGGAATCCCTCTGAATGTTTGCTTTTCAATCCTCAAGTGCTTTTTCCCCCTCCAGGATGTCCAATTAGAAGAATCAGTATGTTCTCACCCACTTTGAAAGCCATTTTTCTATCCCTCACAGACAAAACAATGCCATATGTAATTAGCTGAACTTCTTATGGTGGGAGTCTTCTTCCATTCTTGCCCCATATCCAAAGTTCTTAAACCAGGAAGAGAAAGAACTGTGTACCTATTTCTAAAAAAATCGATCTTTCCCAAAGCAACCAGTAGGTCCTACCTTGTTCTTGATCAAATAGCAGTTCAAAATTGCAGTGATTCCAGCTAAATTCTGTCTGAAGATCCTGATAAATGGAAGGTAGTTTCTCTGTCATGCCACATGATGAGAGTAACCAACACCACTACATATAAGAAGGGTGTCTACTTCTTAGACACAAAGCTGGAGCACCCCTCCAAATTGTGGCAAAGCTGATTCTGGAGGCAGGTGTCCTGCTGTACAAGTAAGGATGTGTCTGGCCTGGCACAGATGTTTGTGGCTTCTTTGGAACATAAAGGTGTTTGATTAGATGGAAGTACTATCAGAAAATTGACTAGAGCATTAAAACACTATTTCTTTTCAACCTGAGATTCTAAATTCTACCTCTCTCCATAATACACCTGTGCTGTAATAATAATTTTCAATGAAGGAGAGCTATTCGAAGTCGTATCTTGGCTGTGAGTCCATAAGAGAAAGAAAAATTAATATAAAATTATATAAAGTAACAAATAATACAGGAAAATAAATTAGCTTTTTTGACTTCTCTGTTCTCAAAATACAAGTTAAAAGATTTAAGAAAACTGAATGATAGCATATGTAAAATCAGTAAAATAATAAACAATTCTATACCTAATATGTATAAGACTATACATTTAAATTACAATTATATATGGGTGTAATTTATGAGTACTAAATATTATCTTAGAAAAATATTAAAAGAAAGAAAACAGATGTTGAATTATGTAGAAGTTGAGAGAATTATGAAGGGTAGTTACTATCAAATGCAAGACAATCTCCAGAAGTATTATGTTTAGAGGAAAGCTGGAAGAAACTTATTAATGTTGGATAGAAATATCTGTCAGAAGGCTTTTGTATCATCTTTGTCTTGGTTTGAAAAGACAGGTATGGTTTAAGGAAAGGCAAGAGCCCCTTTTCTGCAATGCAGAGTGCAAGCCCCCCTCCCTTTTAATTATTTTAGGTCCAATTCAGATGCTTTCAGGCAGGAGATATGGGGATGTGAATAACAGTTCTTTACTGGTATTTAACAAGGCAGAAAACAACAACAGCTATAAAAACTGGCAACAGAACAGAACAGTCTAGCTCCGCTCCAGTCCCTTTTGGCCTCAGGCCGTCTTCCTGCGCTCGGTTACCGGTGCTGTGGGGGCAGGGCGGGTCCCGCGCAGTTGAAGAGGGCTGGAGTGATGGCGGCGGAGGCCCAGGGGTGAGAGGGGATGGGAAAGTGACTCCCCCTCACGGTGTCGGTCATGGTGCTCAGCAGAGTGTCCGGAGATAGTAGGGTGAGATGGGAGAGCAGCAGAGCGATGTCCAAAGGCAGGGAGCGTGGATCTCAGTGCTGGCATGGCAGGGGGAGATGCCAGAGCGGAGCCCAGGCGGTCCTCCCACTCCACGAGCCAAGCGAGAGCGAGAGCCCCACTCCAGACCCCCCATCCCACCTTTCCTTTTCCGGTTTCCTCCCCCCTCCTCCTCCACCCACCCCTCTATGAGAGAACATTATCTGTCGTTTCAAGGTGTAGCCACAATTACTTAGCATAACAATGGGAGGAATTCCACAGAAAGAAAAGGGGAACAATCCAACCCCCAACAATCTTTAACCCTAGGGAATATAAAGATCTTTAGTTGTCCAGTATCTTATCCCAATATTTGGTAGACAGGGTTCTGCTGATATGCTGATAAGAATGCTAACTCAAAAAAAATTACTGGGCTCATATGTTATATTCTTACCATGTGTTAAAATTACATCATCAAAAGCTCATGGGTTTTTACATGTTTTATCTTAAAAAAAAAAAAAAAGAAAATTCTTAGTGAAATATGCAAAAGGGACTTTTTTCCACATCCATAATGGTACCACTTTATGTTTTGATTGAGGTTTTACTGATTTGCTCGCTTTTCTGCATTAGCTTTAATGCTGTTTCTCTAATGTTTGTTGGATTAGTGGATCAAGCTGGAAAAAATCACTACAGTGTATGGGCTCTTGAATAAATGTCTGTCCACATTTGTATAATAGATTTCTTCCTTGCTGGTTACAAAAAGGGTTAATTTGAATTACTTTAGGCACTTCAAACATGCAGAACTCTTCTAACAAAAAAAGTCTGTTCTGTATATTGACATTCATGCAGGTATTTTTATACGAAAGGATACATTTTCAAAGCACTGCTAGAGAGGTATGTGCTAAAATCTGTTCATGTATAACGGGATTTGTGCTAATACTGCCTACACACTACTTTGAAACTATACTCCTCTCTAATTTCACTAGTTTATCAACATGGAAGGATGGTGACTTGAAAGAAGATGACATTTATGGAACAAAAACTCACTAAGAAAACAAAACTAAAATTAAATTGGTGGATCTGAAATAAAATGGACACTGTAATGATAATTCTCTTTTTCATTTTTTTCTTTTAACTTAGGGAAGTCTCTTTTATACAAAGATCACAGTAGCTTAAAAAGATTTTCCTGTTCTATAACCTTCTTTGAACATACAACAAATCAGGTTGATTAAATTTGTTCTGGAAAATGATACAGACTCTCAGTGTATGGGAAGCAAGGTAATGGTATTGAATTTGATAAAGCTACATGGATTTAAGAGAATTTGAGATTGGGTACAAAGCCTTAAAAGCATTTACTTTCACAACTGTTCAGAAGAAGAAAAAGGTCTGGATTTAGCACATACTATATAACAGAGCAAACAATTTCCTACAAAGTTCTTTCTAGTTTCTATTTTTGTTTTTCTGTATGCCATAGAGTTAAAGATTATAAAATTATAAGATTATAGAAGAGAAACTATATATGTACATGTACTTGAATGCATGTCTTATCTATAAAAATATGGTATTGCACAGATCACCATAACTTAATTTTATCAATGATAGGCTCTACATTCTGACTCATCAAGGGTACCAAAAGTCACCAGTGTCTTAGGAAAAGATACAGTGACTCCTTCCATGTGGCAGTTTCTAAGCAGAACTGGAATTCTGGTCTGCAGTTCAGCCTGGAAGCTGGGTGGAGAAACCTTGTCACACTTAAAATAGAAGCTCAATCAGCTTTTTAAATTTTTGTTCAGGAAAAGAGGGACAGGTTTTGCATAAATGCCAAGTACATGAGCAAACAGGTTATTGAATACTACCCTTACATTCCTTTAAATGTGAGGCACACTTCACAGAAGAGTCTTCCATTTGTAACAGTATAAAGGCAAAGTTGAGAATTAAATGATCAGGGAGTGAACTGAACAACACATTCACTGTCACCACATGTCTTCATCTTACGGTATATATGCTACTGTCCCTTTAAAGACACACAGGTGGAAAAGATATCAGCACAACAAGAACACAACTAAATCCTATACAGAAATATCACCATAAAAGTCACATCAGATGGCTGGCTGGAACACAGTGCTAAAAAATAATGTGCATTTTATAGCTTGCAAGTCATGTATGCAATATAAAATGAAAAGTATTTTGAAACAAATAAGTACTGACACATAAAAAGCAGGTTTTCATCATAAGAAACAGATATTGGTTTATCCAACATACCACCATAACTTTTAGCATCCGACACTCATTACTTTTGTTCAACTATGGTTACTAGCTACCTGAAGGAGCTATTAAAATGTTTTTTCTTGTAAAATCGAAGGGGGGAAAAAAAGTATATTTTTAAAAACCTTTGTTGTTGTTAAGTTAATAAAGCATTTCTGCTTAGATCAGTTGTAAAACCTGTCAAGCCTGTATTTCTCTTTTGGACAAAAGCTCTAAAACTTTTAGTCTCTATTTCTGTATGTAGCCTTTTCATGTTTCTCCTCCTTATATCCCAGAATGCAGTTGGTATTTTTACCCTCACTGCCACCTCTAGGTCTTACCATGGTCTGCACCAGGGGCTGCAGGGGAATCCCTGCTTCAGCACCTGCAGCACCTCCTCCCCACACCTGCTTTACTGGCTTTGGTGTCTGCAGAGTTGTTCCTCTCACATATTCTCACTCCTCTCTCCAGCTGAAATAGCTCCTGCACAGAAGTTTTTACCCTTCTTAAATACTTTATCTCAAGTGCTACCGCTGTCACGGACAGAATTGGCCTTGGCCAGTGATGGAACTATACACTAGCCTAAGTTCTGTGCCCAGCCTATAAGATTTGATTTATAACTATGCCACTACTTTGATCTTTACCTGGTGAACCCCCCTGCATGAATACTTCAGGGCAAGTCCCCTGATCATTCAATCCTACCCAGAGCACAGCACAATCTCTCTTGGGCTGTCTACAATTTGCAGGCTCTCTTGTAACCCGCCTACACTCCCAAACAGTTAAGGAAATGAGCAGAGAAAGCAACACACATGATGCTCAGCTTATGGAAATGCTCCTGTGGCCCACAGATCAGGCAGAGGTGTACCCTTATCCTTTTCAGTATCCTGAGAAATATTAACAGATCCAAAAGATTAGTTCTAAGTAAGGAGAGTGAATCAACCTGTACTCAGTTATCTGTTGTAGCTCCCCAAGTTGCCCAATTTTATGTCATTACCAGGCTGTGCCATTACATGAAAGGAACATTTAAATAACATTAAGTAGAACATTTGTGAATATGAAAACCAGAGGCTTGGGAGATTATTTGAGATTAATTATTAAGAAATTATGATTTTTACACTAAGCTCAGAGTTATTTCACTTAACTAATTTCTAGATTTCTTGGTATCTAGTATAAATTAGAAACCCAAATCCCTTAATACTCAATAAGAGATACAGGCACACAGTGAGAATATTCATCTGTCTTAAATACCTGTTTTAGAATATGATTATAACTTAAGAAGTTATGACTTCAATTCTAGAGGTTTAAAATATGGTTGGTTAAATCAGATCTAAGATCAACAGAGACTTCCCAGGAAACATGGACTTGAACCATATTTAAGTCATGCTCATAAATTTATGCTTGCTTCATCCTGAAATTATTTGATTCCAAGTCAGAATGAAAGCAGTTTGATTTTTACGATCAGTTTTGGAAATCTGTAAATTCTTATGAATATTACACATGACATCTGTAATTAAGGCCTCCTTCAAATTCTCCAAGAAAAATTTTTAAAAATATCTCAGAATCATTTTGAAAGCCTAATTTCTGGACTTGACAGATTAATTAATTAATTTGTTACAAGTCCATTATTTACTTTTTAATGAAGTAAAACCTCGTTTAGATGATGCATTTAAGTATCCAGCTTGTTGACATGAATATCATTATTTCCTTCAATACAATTAGTTAAACTAGATTAAGTTACATTGTAGTAGTGTCAATTGTATCACACTGCCATGGATCATACTACCAGTGCTGTCAAAAGTTTTCAATCTTGCCTATTTTTATTAAATGATAGAATGCAAAGGAGATTGCATTATTAAAGGCCTATGATCTTTGTGTGTCTCACCCCATAATGTATGCACGTGCTCTGCTGCTCTGTTAAATGAGAGGATAGCAAAGCCACACCCCAGACATACACAGTAACATGCTTTACAGCAGTCAAAATAGCATGCTGAAATTTTTTTTGTGTGTTTTCCACTGTATGATTAAGCTGTTCTTTCCATTTGCATGCAAGCTAATCACCCAGCAAAACTGAACAAAGGGTCATGAAAACAGATGGGAAGCTTTCAACACTTCCTGGCTTCTGACCGTAAACTTTCTTGTTTTCTGCTTTAAATTCAAAAATTTCTCATTTTCATTAAATTAATCTTCAGGAATTTTAGAGACAGAAAAGAAAATTCATAGATGTGGTGGTGCATGCCCTCCCCCGGCCCTGTCTCAGGCCTGCTTTACAATTTCAGAACCTTCTGACAAGCCTTGACTGAACCAGCTGGGTGTGAAGTGGCCCTTGACCGTACCAAATGAGCCATAAGTTAGGTCTGATCATATCAGGAGCTCTTGCAGGTAGAAATGGGATCAACCAGAAACATCAGCTGCCCAGCCAAGGAAACAAAAACATAAACAATTATCCTTTGTAGCCATGGTAAACCATTTACTGGAATCATAGCTCAAGTGGAATAGCATCACTGGGAGTTGTAGCTTGAGTGGAACTGTGCCACTGTTCCTGCACTCTGGGAAAAAGGTGCAGTAGTTATTGGCTTGAATTATGGCCAGGATGGAAACTTACTGATGACCAAAGTTAATCTTCCTGTGACCCTACAAACAGCAGTACTAAGTGAGGCCCTTTTCATTCTCCTGGACAACCTGCTGTTGCACCAGCAATTATTGCAATGAATTTTTTGGAAATTAATAGCCAGATACTTTCACGGTAGCTATGACATATTCCAAGTTTTCTAATTCACCCAGCAGTTTCAAACAATACTTCTTGGCCAAATATATTTCACTGCATATTTTAAGCTTATGCTGCAAATCCTGAATAAATACATATTAATATATATATAAAAATATATATAATATATATACTATATTCCTTCCATAATGCAGAGAAGTTTTCATTTATATATTTAAATGGATGGAATTTGATATAAGGATTTTACCAATCCTCATTGAAACTAATAGGACTCAAGATCAATCAGTTTTTTCTGTATATAGACCTGCACAGCTGGATTTAATAAGACATTGTAATTGAATTCAAGGCAATATTTGAACAACATATATAATAGGAAAGAAGAAAAAAGCCCCAGGAGCTCAGACATGTGAGGTGACAACCAAAAGACACGATAAGACACCGAGAAATGATGAAGAGAAAGGCATCTTGATTTTTATTGCTTTGATTTGTTCATTGTTTACAGCAGCAAAAAGCAAACAGCTAAGCAGTGAAGCAAGCAGCAGCAAGCAGTGAATACAACCATCAATTTACTGCAGTGTGTCTTGCTGACTAATAAAAAGAACAATTAATGTGATTTGGAATTTGCAGTGAAACTCTTGAATGGACTTCTCATTTTCAATGTACTGCAATCTTCTTTAGAAAGAATAGTGGGGTGTTTTTTCGAGCAATATATTTGTTCATTTCACTGGAAACAATGAACTGATCTTAAATTCCAGCTGATCTCATAGAGGAAAACTAGAAGACCATTTTTCTAATTAGAAGCTATAAATGACACACAGGTCTGTATAATACATTAGTTCAAGTCATATCTGTTTTAAACAGGGATTTCATAAATATCATGATTTAAACCTCTTGAACAATAATCTGAAAAGGAAAGAATTTTCTTTTCTAAACTATCTCCCCAGAACCAAAATAGAATAAAAGTTAATGCAGTTATCCTCTGGGCACTTTTGCTGTCAAGCTTTATGGTTTGTGACCATAAAACATCTTAGTAAACTGAATTTTAAGTAGCTGAATTCTAGTCAAGATTTTTTATCCCACTTAGGAATTGGTTCACAGTGACAGAATTTATTCCTCTTGTGAGCTCAAGCATTGTCAGAGAGGAAAGATATTTTACTTTCTGCTGATCTGTGTTTGAATATAAAAAGAAAAAGGTATTTACTAAAAATTATTATCTGAGTCATTTTAGATTTATAGTTTTAAGTCCTAGAATTTTCTTTGGTTTTCTCTCTAAATAAAAACAATTGGAGAGATGCCCTGGTCTCAAAAAATCCATAATTATTCCTGGCAAAATAAAGCTTAGGAAAAGGGAGGGGGAAAGCATGCTTGTTCTATTTTGAACCATACAAAAATGAAAATTCAGGCCAGGGACTTTAAATATCCTTTTGTTTTCCCAGCAGAAGGAAAGTCTCAGTCTTTTCTTGAGAGAGTGTTCTCTCTCATTTATTTTTCTAAGACTGAAAATAATACATACAAAAACTATTGTGTAATGGTTTCCTTCCACATAAAAGCTCTACCAAAGATGCAAATTAATCTCTGTGTAAATATGTCTCTAAAATAGGGGGGAAAGTCTTAAATGAAATGGAGGGAATATTTGTTAATAAACATCTTAGGCCTTCCAATTTATCACCTTTTGTTTTTTGGTCCAAAAAACCTCACAAGTATGCTGAAGTTTGCAAAATGGGAACCTAAACAAAGAGTCAATACAAATAGCAACTCTAACCAGCATCAAATAAAGATTTCAGATATATTATATATTATATATTATATATTATATATTATATATTATATATTATATATTATATATTATATATTATATATTATATATTATATATTATATATTATATATTATATATTATATATATATTATATATTATATATTATATATTATATATTATATATTATATATTATATATTATATATTATATATTATATATTATATATTATATATTATCTGAGGGTGACTAGTCAGAAAAGTGACTTGTGGTAATGTTTTGCACTGAAGCAACCTGCCAGCTACACTGAATATAATGAGCTCCATGACAGTTCTCACATGGCCTTGACTCCCTGTGTTGGGTTAACCTTGTCTGGATGCCAGGTTCCCACTAAGCTAGTCTATCACTCCCATCCTCAGAGACACAGGGCACAGGGAACGGGGAATCAGATGTAAAAAGCCCTCATGCCCCAAGATAGACCAGTTTAATGAAGTAAAAGCAAATAGTTTTTATTCTGTACTTCCCGTCTGCAGGTAGGCAATGTCCAGCTCCTTCCTAGGAAACTGGGCTTCTGTAAGTAGTTGCTTTGGATAGCAAACTTTGTAATAACAAATGTTTTGTCTTTTTCCTCCTTTCTCTCAGCTTCTATGGTTGAGCAGATGTCATATGGTATGAAATATTCCTTTGGTCAGTTTAGGTCAGTTATCTGGGCTGTGTTCCCACCCAGGATTTTACCCACCCCCAAGCTACTGGGGGTGTGTGAATATTGGAGAGACAGGGTTGATTCTGGGTCAGGACTGCTCAGCTGTAGCCAAAACACTGATTTTTATCATCACCTTTCTTGACACCAATGCAAAGCTCAGCACTGTGAGGACTGCTGCAGGGAAAAATCTCCATCTCAGCTGGATTCAATACGTTTTCAGGTAAGAAACGACTCCATTGGCACAGGCCTATGGCAGCTGGCAGGAGGGAAGTGTCTACTTGGGAAGACGCAGGAAAACATCAAGAATGCAGACACTATTGAAGCACAATATTGAATGAATCTACACACAACCCAAGAAAAATACAATTAATGGTATTGAACTGAAAGTTATCTTCTCTTTAATGTGTTCACTTTTCTCTTCTTTCTTTTTTTTTCTTCACTTTAATTGATTGGGTTGTGCAGTGCTATGAGCAAGCTGTAATTTAAAACAGATTTCCTACATAACAAGGGCAAGCTTTGCTGCACTGATAACCCTGAAGCAAGCTTGGCTGGGAGCCCTCAGTCATGGTGGGTTTTTTATTGTTGTGTAACAGGATATCAAAAAAAGAGAACTGAGAATCAGAAAAGAAATTTCTGAGAAGCAAAATTATTGGAATTGCCAGGACTGGCTTTATTGTTTGCATCTTTGTTATAGGACATGTTCTGTATGTATATAGACTTAGATGGACACGAGTATGTTTTACTTATATATTTTTCAATGTACACATGCACACCTATGCAAATATATTTGAAAACAGAAGATATATGCTTGTGCCTTTGCACACTTACATAAAGCTATAATGCAGATATTTTTACGCATAGGAGAGAGGGGGAAATCCTAATATTCTACAACACTTTCTCACTTTGTTTCTAGGGAAAGTGGCACAATTTTTTAACATTTCAACAAAAATATGTGCCTGAATGTGTTCCCATATTTTTTCCATATATATACATATATATATACACACATATATATGCATTCATGTATGTGCATAATGAATTATGAGTATTGATCTCACTTCTTTAATTTCCCCAAACTGCTGTATTAAAATTATCATCCTACATTTCAACACTTGAAAAAGACCAATTATCTACTGTCTATTTTATATTCTGCCTCATATTCAATTCATCAGTTAATTTTGTGGGAAGGAATTATAGCATTCTACTGTTCCAGACTCAGTCCGAGTCTTTTACATTGAGTATTGCCTTTACTGCAAGATTGAAAAGTTTAAGATTACAAAGTAATCATTCTTGCTGAGTGATAGATATAAAATATTGATGTTAAAAGATGTGGTAGCTAGAGATTTTACTGAAACAAAATCCTGAGATGGGCAATAAATATTTTCTATGCAAAAATAGTGAGAATATTTTTGCAAATGAAATAAATTTGATATTTGATAAATTTGAATTGTATCTTTCAGAGTCACAGGCATGGCTCCAACACGTACTTTCAGGGATATTCACAACATTTTTCAGAAACAAATGAAAAAAGCCCTCAAAAACCAAAACATAGTAAAACCTCCATACAAATATGTTTGTATCCAAGAAAAATGAGCCACAGGGAAGAACTAAACTTGTAACAGCATCACTTAGAGTTTGGCTATACAGTGTACAAGTAGATACTCTTCACTGAAAGACCCTTATATGGGAAAACATCAATTACCAAAAAGCAAAATGTCTTTAGAAAAGATAAATAGCAGGAGCACGAAAGCATATACAGCAGAAGATCACTGAGACTGCATTCCAATCAAATGGGATTCAGATCCAGAAAATTTCTGGCTAGTTGCTCTGATACAATTTCTGGAGCACCCTATTCTTAGCTATTCTGTCTAGGAGTTTGAAGCACAGTGGAGAGTTTCTCCTAGCTTTTCCTGTTGGAGAATTATAAAAATAATAATCATTGTGACAGGCACCTGAACATCAATTTTTCCTATTGTAATGTTATATCTTCCAGGCTGCTCTTTCTTTCTTGAGATGAAAGAAGGTGTAGAAATTCACTTAGGACCTTCTTGTCTGATTGTTCCCAATAATTATTTTTCTTTCCATTCAGAATTCATTTTAGCTCATTTTTCTCTCACTTTTCTCTCCATCTCACATACTGTCAGTTAATTAAAGCAAACACCTTTAGTTATTTGACATAAAATAAATTTCTACAAAGTATGCAATCATTTTACTTAACAGACACTTTAAAGTCTGTGCAATGAATAAGTCCAAACTGTGACCTTCTCCTCAGGAGTTTTGAGCATTTGTGAAACTTCACAGAAATCTCAGATGAGGAGTGGGTGTCAAGATTTCTTACATTTTAACATCAGATTTTTAAAAAAAACTTAGTATTTCAGTCACTTTGACTTCCTGGAGTCTCCAGAGGGCTTTTAGAAACACTCAAATCCCCAGACGAGCAAGCATGAGAAATGGCACATTTGCTTTACACTGGAAAATATTCTTGAATATTGACACATCAGTTTTTTCCAGATTCACTTCCCATATTTGCTGAAAGAGAATCTTGAGCCTGAAACTTATGTCTTTACTCATTCTGCTCCGTATTCAAAACCACCATTGCAATGTGTCTGAAGTCTTCAAGATTAAAAAAAACACGTAGAAGTTCCCAAATGGTATGAAGACTAAAAGGTGTCTCCAGTGAATGAATGACTGGACAGTAATGATAGGATGAAAATACGTGACTTAGAGGTCTTACCCTAAAGCTCTCTCCCTTTTGAAAACAGGAAGTGGCAGACAAGATCAGGCTATAAAAAACTGTCTATCATGGAAATGAGTAAAAGTTCCCTCTACAGGATACTATTTTTTTTTTTTTTTTTGAGGTGACACATACAGTTACTGGATTTGAATCCTCATCAACATGCAAGATCTCAGATACTTTTCTGCCTTCTACAGTTTCTTTTTATGAACTTTCATCTTTATCCACACATTTCATAGATTTCATTTTAATTAACAATGAATCTCTGTCACATTTTCTTTTGGCACAAATAGCTATTCAAAGTTAGTGTTTGTTCAAAAGTTAGAAACAGAAATATTGGCCAAAATGCTGAAATCTATACTACTTTTGCATTCACCTACATGTACAGAACTCATGATCTTAAGTTCCTTTCCTACACCTTCGATAAAATATTCAGAGGTACTAACCCCACAGAATCAGATTTTCTGAGAATCTTTAAAAAAATGTAGAAAAAATTCCATGTGACATGATTAATGTCTTGGAGCCTGGTGAAAAAGGATAATTTGTAGACTAAATGGAAGCATCAGAACCAGAGGAGAGTGTACCTGTTGATATGATGATGATTCCCTGCTAAATTTGAGTGAAATTAATCCAAAGAAGTGGGGAGTAAGTTAAAACAGCTGTGAAAGTGGCTTAATTGATGTCAAGGTCAGTGCAAAATTGCTTTAAAAACATTTCACTTTCCACTTCTGTTCTCAGACCAGTACAGGATTAACAAAAAAAAATTGTGAGCTCTGTTATTTCAACACAAACAAATTTAAAAGCACAGAAACAAATAAACAAAAACAAACAAACAAACAAACCAAAAAACAACAAAACCAAAAACGAAACAAAACAACAAACAATTTTTTTTATTTTTTTTTTTTTAAGATCACAAATAGTTAAATCATCTCTCATACCAGGACATAAATTCATCCCTTCGGCCTTTTCCGGCAGTAGCTTATTGAGTCTGAAATCACAGTGGCTATGGATAAAGATTTAGCAGTGAGTTTATTACAAACAACTTTACATTCAAGTCCTTAATTTAGATTTCTCAAACCCAATAACTGAACACCCCAGGCTACAGACAGTCACTACCCTGTTTTAACCAACAAGCAAAGGCATATACAAAAAAAAAAGTTTTTAATCTATCCACATAGAAACAAAAAAAGGAAAAGCAAAACATCAGGACATAGACCCCAGTGGGATTTAGTGGACTACTTCACCAAAGCAGACTTAAAATAAAAAACCAACAAAACGAAAACAACACCAAAGAAAACAAGAAAAACAAAGAAAGAGACTACAGATATTTCTTTCCTTTCAAACTATGTAAATATAAATTATTTTTGGATCTCAGTTGAAATTAAATTCCAAGAGCTACGAAAGCAATGGTAGCAAAAGGTGCAGGATATTCAAAGGGATGACTCATTCCTCTGGAAAATACATACTTTAACATGAGTGGCAATTGTAATCGCACTGATTGTTTGTTTGGTTGGTTTTTCCCTAAGAAATCTTTCATCACCTTAAGAGGCCTTGTGCATAGAAAAATACAAAAATAATTTTTCTTTGCCTATTTTCTGTGACTATTCAAACAAAGAGGAACACCTTAAAAGAGTGTTTCAGATTATTACCAATTATTCAGAGGAAATACAATGTGGATGATTAAGTATTAATATTGCTCTTGGAAAGCTAAGGGACAAGTATAATGGTACTGGGACTCTAGAAGCATTAGAATTTTGTTTCTTGTTTCTGTCTGTCCGTGTCTCCCTCGTGGTGTGGTGTCAGTGTGTCCTTATTCCAACACAACCCTCTGGAGGGAGATAGGGTGACAGGGAGTTGAATTCCAGGGTTTCTAGTGTATGTGGGATTAGGAGTAAATTACAAATCTCAAGGAAATAGGAAGATACAACTAAGTAGTAGACAGTGCATCCTTGACAGAAATTACCAGCACACAAGGAAGTCCTTATAGTTTTAATGAAACTGTGGCTTAATTTGACAGCAAAGGAGAGAGGGAAGGAAAAGAGAGGGATCTTTTCTCTTATATCCATTTGCCTCGACTTCATCACTACTGGCATGAGGATGGTATGATCAGTGTCATATTATGCATACAAAGTAGATACCTAACTGAACTACTCTGATTAATTGCCTGATTCTGCACTTGAATTATCATTGGCTAACAAATTTTATTACACATATTTATGCTTCTGTGCACTTTTCCTGCATTTTACAACAATTCTTAAATTAAATTACAATTTGTTTACAAATACTTAGGTTACATAATTCAATATAGTACTTGCAGCATGTAAGTTAAAGTAGCAAACCAATTATAATAATAAGCAAGGAAAAGAAATTTATAGTACTGTGATGTAAAGTATATCACAGCAGAAGAACAGGGTATTAAAGCCATTAACTAAATTAAATGTAAAACTTGTAATTTTTCTATATTCCATTTGTTATTTGAAAAAAATTTCACTGACTTCAGTGTTCTATGCAAATGATAAGAGTTGCATCAATGAAAAGTTAAAATGTTTAAGTTTACTTTGAAGATGCATCATGGTATCAGTCACTGAATATTAGAAGTGACAGTGATTTTCCTATTATGAGAATCACATTAGTTCAAGACAGATAACAGGCAAAAGGGTTTTAATTCTGTATTTTAGCATGATTCTTCAAAGTATTGCTGGCAATTTTAATGAATCACACGTTATCAAGCTCAAGCAGTATGTTCATCTTAGCAGTGTTAGTATCTTTACTGAATGGAGTCAGTTCCATTCAACTTTATAATTGGTCTCTGAATGCATTTGTGAAAAGAAGGAATAAAATACTTTTTAAGATCTTTTATGTATCAAGGTGTCTTGCAATCCTTCAGTTAAATTACACACATCTCTTGTCTCAGTTACTTTGAGCACTTTCTATTCCCATTAACTTCACTCCTAGTGTCTTGTAGCCATATCTACTCTCTACATACATCCAAATATTGCATAATGTCATATTTGTATTAGAACCCTGAAGTACTAGTCATTCTATGAAAAAGATCGAACTCAAATTATGTAGATAAATTATGTCAAAATTTTGGCATAGATAAATCTTTGTCTAGTCGACTCTCTGTCAGTTTTTCTTTTAGAATAAAGGCTGACATTCTGTGCCAGCATCAGTCAGCCCTTGCCATAAATGAGAATCATTGCATCAGGTACTGTACAAAATGAGAATTAAAAAAACTTAGGTACTGAACAAGTTGCTGCCTTCCCTTGCTGCTTGGTAGATTCTACAGTCTTAAAGTCAAATATGTAACTGTAATTTTAAAAAAGAGAGCAATTTATTTGTGAGAGCCTTGATATTTAACAAAGCAGGAGTCAGTGATAAACTGCTCACAAGGACTGCCAGCAGGCAACTTCACACACTGTAAGCATTTTACTACACAGTGATTAATACTTATCACAAGGGAAAATAATATGCCATCCTTACTTGCTAAGAACATAAAAGAACCTGCTTAGGTCACCAGGAGCAGTGCTGTGGACATGGCCACAGTAGTTACAGCTACACTGAGAGATGCTCAGGTCAGGAATGGGACATGATTATTCAAAATGCTAGATAGAAAGTAATGCTCAAAGGCCATATGGATGTTAGCAGAGTAAATGAATAGTCAGACTTTAAATATGAACTTCATATTGATTAGAATGCAAATGTCACTTGGAAATAGACTGCATGAGAAATGTTTTATGTCTCTGTCATGCAAATGGTGCCTTGACAAGACTTTCAAATACTTGCTCAGTGTCTGGACAACTCGCATGCACTGTACTGCATTTTGGCCGCTTTGTTCCTAGGGTGACTCCCTAAACCTCAGTACCTGAGGTAGCTTTTGGGAGACAATGATAAAAAAACACGGGATACACATTTACATTCTTTCAATTCAGACCAAGGACCATGTGAATGCAGCAATGTCCTTGCTTGCTCACCTTCCAGCTCATGAGAGAAATGAAATCCCTCAGCCAACACTATTTCCTTTGAGTCTTTACTTCAATTGGTGATAATTATACATATACATATATAGACATATATCTCCTCATAATACTATCTAAACTACCTTGCAATCTTTAAGTTATTAACCTTGCTAGTGAATGGTCCCCCCTTTTTAACAGGTGAGCAAATTGAAGACTAGATTATAGCAAATATTTGGCTTCTTTAAATATGAATAGGTATTAGGTGTGTGGGTATATGTGGCAACTTGAAAGTCAGAAAGAAATCTTTGGCAGAGCAGGAACTGAATCAAAGCCCACAAATATTAATTCTAGAACACATTTCCTTTCCTTTTGCATTATGGAAGGAAGGTTCTGCCACGTTATCTATACAAGCAACCTGCTGTACCATTACCAGTTATCTTAAGTTAAGGCTGCTATTTGTGTTGTCACTGCCTGCACAGAATAAAGACAAATTCTATCATCAAACTCAATTCCGTCCCTGTATGAATATAAAACTTGAGGGGTATTTTCTGGGTTTATCAATACTTTGTCTGACATCTAATAGGTTCATATTATCTTAATTTCTCAGTTGTAATTAAATGTAATGATTCCACATTTATTTTTATTTACAAAGGCAGTGGTTTGTACAATAAAATTTGATTTACTTGATTGAAGACTCATTTAATGGACTTTTGAGGACCAAATGCATGTAAACAATGCTCTAATCAGATATCAAAATATGCATAAATCAAAGTAATTGAATCAATATAACACTAAGAAAATTGTGAACCAGACAAGTATTTTAAAAAATAAGCAATAAAAAATATGATCTAAGATCTCAGTTAAGAGAACAGCTGCAGTACTGATAGCTGTATCCACTGTTACTGTCATTAAACAGCTGTCCTTGATCAGAGCCCTGTGATCAAGGTATCATAATTAGGAACTGAGCACAATATCTTCCCCATAAAATTTCTTCAGTATAAAACAGAGAAGACCATGGAGGAAACCAGAAATAGCTGTGATGGTGGAAAATTATAATGTAGCTGTATGTTCAGAATACTAAAGCCATAAACATTTCCTACATCTTATACATGACACAAAGAGAAGTACTTAAAAGTTCAGACTTTCAACTAGGACAGCCAGTGTAAAGTTTGACAATCTTCTTCCATGTGTGCTTAATTATAGTGCTTTGTGAAAATAAATTTCCAAGTATATAATTAAATCGAATATTCATTTTCTCATTCTTCTTTGACAAGAGTATTGCACCTCTCACACATATCCTCACACAAGATAGAAGGGAAAATATATGCCTTTCTCACAGATATTTGTCTGCTCTTCTTACCAAGGTAGATACTTGCTTCGTGGCTGCTGGGGTATGTTTGCACAAACTCTGCATCCAGGTGGCTCCAGGCATGGCCTGTGTCTGGAATCAAGGTCAGCTACATGTGAAACCAGCTTAAATGCCCATTGATGCATACACAATGTAAAAAACTTGAGATACTGCTGCCAGAAATAGACCACTGTGATGGGTTCTCCCACCTGACACTCATAGCAGCTGGTTGTTCACAGCACGGTTTCATTTGTACTGTAACATCTCAGTACATGTGAGGAGAAGGAACAAGAGCTTTCCGCTGGTCATGCAGACAGAAGGACACACAGCTATTTGTCCAGATGTTGAAAATCTGATATAAATAAGCAGTCATCACTACAACTAAAAAAAAAAAATCCAATCCCTTGTGGGACACATATTGAGAAAGTAAGAAAATTACAGCCGGAAAAATGTTCCAGGCTGGAGCTTTTCAGCTCTGTTCCCAGCTGATAAGCTGGTCCAGCTCAAGGCTAGGGAGAATTTCTCCCAGGGTGATAATTTGGTCAAAATAAAAAGGAATTAATAACAAAAATAGAACACCTGTTGTGGTACGTGACCAGGCCCTGGGAATGGGGTGTCTTCTCTGCGAACCAATAACTTTTTCTCTACTCTTGGAGTTGCGAGTCATGTTGTAAAACCAAGTGTGTTTCTGAATAAACTTATCTCTTCCTTCCTGTCATGAAAGATGACCATGTGGCTGTGCATCTTATTTCCGCAGCACTTAAAGGGTTAAAACCCCTTTCCATGGCTACAATCCCTCAGGCTATGTCCTTTTTCCTCCAATGGTCCTTTCTCTCAGTTTCTATCTCAAAAGATAGGGAAACCACCGTCTGATTCAGGCCAGGATTTATAATTTCTAGCTTTAAGTATATAGTAACTGAGGCCAATTTAGAAGCCTCCTTGACTGTAAGGTACCATCTGCAGTCAGTGGAAACAGGCATCTACTGAGGGCTATTTAGTACACATAAGATTAAGTGTTTTTAATCCTCCATCAACTAGCGAAAAAGATAGGAAAACATCTGTTACCTGACAAACAGTACAATGGGTACAAATACAGGTCTTACTTCATATTCCAATTCATTCCAAGAACCCATGTGGCAATAGACACACTGGTGTGTGCTTGCTAATTAGTAGATGGCACCCAAGAATGCATTTTCAGGACTGCATCCCTAGATGACAGTGCTCTTACTACTGAAGATTCTTTTGGCCTTATCCCCATAAGTATGTTTCCACCCAGGTTCATCCCTATGAAAATATACTTTGAGTCACCATTAGGTCAATCCTGCCCTGATGTATCCTTCCGCCAGTTGCAGCTCCTATATTCCACAGTCTTTGTTGATAATGTCCTCCAGCTTAATGTATTTGTTCATTCCCCTGTCCCCAACAACTTTTCTCCCACTTTGTCTCTGGAAAAGGAGCTTCCCCAGCACCTCCACTCCTAAATTGTGCATTCCCAGCCTTACTCAGGAATGCATGCCACTCATCCTTTTTCAAGCTGGATGGCAATGTTCTACAGAAGCTGCTTCTTTACATGCTCCAAATGTGTCTACCTCTTTTTCCCATTAAATTTCTGTCATCTTTTCCCTATCAGTCAGTGCCCAATGTTTTCTGGTTTTTTTTACTGTTTTTTCACTCCTTGCTGATTTTTTCCATAAACATAAGTGAAGTTTCAACAAGGCTGTACAATATAATTATCATTTTACATGAGGCTGGATTTCACAAACAATTAGGCAATCCACCAGCTCACTATAGTAAACCTAAGATAAAATTCTCTTTTCAAACAAACTGACATGGATTGGTTGATATCAAACCTGAGAATTTAGACCTTTATCAGGTTAAAAATGAAGGCCTAACAGATGGCTTGTTGGAGGCTATTGTACTCAAGACAGAATGTCAGTATATTGTGATGAATCTTTAATATTAGCCAGAAGATTCCTGGAAATTTTTGCAGCTATTCACCAAAATAACATCAGGTGCATTTACAATTTTTTTTTACTCCATGCACACCAAAAAATACTGATTATCTGAGTGTTTTTCATAAGTTAAAATAGCTTAATGTTTTCATGGAGCAATAAAATAGCTTCAGGTGTTTCTCCAGGAATGAATTTTAAAACTGGTGGGGAGAAAATCCATCAAAAATAAATCAAAGCTTGGTTTGCTTGTGCCACAAGAAGTGTGTGTAATAGAAAGTTATTAGGATCAAAGCTATTTGCTGCATTGCCTCAGAACACTGTCCATTGCCAAAGCATTCTCCAATCAATCAACTGTCAGCTTCATTTCTCCTTGCCAGCACTGACAAGTCACCATCTGACTGTAGATTATGAGATAAAAGGGAGCTAGTAGCTTTGTTTCCTTCTTTATTAAATTATTTGCCACAGTCTGTTCTTTCTTCAAGACAGGTGTGAGGTGATAAGGAAAACCTGTGAGGTGATAAGGAAAACCTGCACTTTCTGGAAAATTATTTCAAAACATAGATCAAAATATAATCTGATGTCTAGGCGAGGTGTTAATTAAAAATGTATAAAAATGTAATGGGATTTGAATCCCCAGATACATAATAGCTGAAATAATAATATTCAGCATTAGAAGAAATTTCATTCTTAATATACCTACAGGTATCTCTGTTCATTTTTGGAAACTACATATGAATTTTTTTTTTTATATATGCTTCTTTCATAAATTCACTAAAAATTGCTTCATTTCCCTTTTGTTTATAAATGAACTACCTTGTCTGACCCTGAGATTAGCTCAGTTGGTTAGAACATGGGGCTAACCTCTTCAAGGTTGCTGTGGATTCAATCCCCATACTGGCCATTCTAATCCTTAATTATCAGGAATGTAAGGATTGTCAGAATAACTGATGTAATTTACATTTTATAGTAGAAATATGGAGTCATACCACAAAAAAGCACATAGAAAAAATAGATGTCCAGATTAAAGTGACTGCATTTTATTACCTCCTCCTTCACCTATGAGTACTGTAGCTATACCTGCCATGGTCTTCCAGTGAGCAGGTGCACAAGAAGCCTGGAGGAATTCCTAATGAATTTAGAATATCATATTTGGTGGGCTGTTAGCTAGGAATCTCTGATCTCTACTTGGGAACAGGCTAGGTGTTTGTCCTCAGGTGATGAACAACTGTGTTTTGCATTGCTTGTTTCTCTTGAGTTTTGTTCCCCTCTCTCTTTTTCATTACAAGTATTATTGGTATTGTACTATATTTTATTAAAAATATTAAACTGCTCTTAACTCATGAGTTTTACTTTCTTTTCTGATTCTCTGTCTCACTGGGTTGGGGAGCAGGGGCAAATGTGTGAGTGACTGCATGGTGCCACTAATCCTAGTTCATTAGTTCATCAGCAAAGTGTTGTGATGAACATAGTTCCACTCATGTACAGTATATGCACAGGACTGTTCTGATAAATCAGTAATATCAAGACTCCGTGGGAGTCTTTGAAACACGATGCTTGTTAGAGAATTCTCACTGTCTCTACTTGAAATGCATCAGAAGTTCATTTCAGCTACTCAGCAGATCCATATTTAGCCTGTACTTGCCAGCTTGGGCTTAGTGTGTCAGGGTGCATCAGTGTGTTCAGAAAAGTGATTTATTGTGGCAGCATGAATGTCTAATTATGTGCATAGTTTACAGTTTTTCAACAGGCAAGAGCCAAACAAGTGAAAAGCTGAAATAAGATTTATTTCTTGTTACCAGCATTTGCTTACATATGCCTGTTGCTTTTTTTAAAAATTAAATTATTTTCCATCCCTCTCTCCTTCTGCCTTATCAAAGCTGCATTACATTACAAAGCTTTCCTTAGCTGGATATGTTTTAAAAAACATCTCTATGCCCCCTTCCCACAAAACATCATATTAATAATTTTTCTCATGTATGCTGGCTGACAGTCATTTTCAGTATCTACAATGCTATTAATTTCACAGGCATTACACTTAAAGGAGAACTGTTATTAAATCAAGCCATTACAGCATATAAAACACTGGGTTTAAATTGCCTTTAACTTCTGGTTATTTCCTGAATTATACACTTTTTAGTTTAATTCCAGCCTTTCTAGATTTTCAGTCACTGCTTCCCATGTGCAGGCTTGTGCTCAGCCATCTCCAGGAGAGCAGGGCCCCATCACATGTAATGGCTACTCAGAAAGACAAACACCATCACTCCAAGCATCTCCACCTTCCTCCTCCTTTTCTCCACTTTATGTGTGGAGCATAATGTCACATGATCTGGAACACACCTTTGGTCAGTTGAGGTCACCTGTCCCAGTTGTGTCTCCTCCCAATCCTCGTCTTGTCCCCAGCATGGCAGTATGAAAAGCAGAAGACCTTGACTCTGTGCAAGCACCTCTTAGCAATAACAAAAACATCTCAATATTATGAATCCTGTGTTCAGCATAAATTCAAAACTTAACTCCATACTAGCCACTGTGAAGAAAATTCACTCTACCCCAGGCAAAACCAGCACAGTTCTGAAGAAAGAATTATTAATTCCCTTATGGCCTTGTACTGCAATCCTCACTGAAGTAGCTCACAAATGTGAATTCATTTATCTCCACAGTAGTCATGTAAGATAAGTGATTATTAATGCCTCCATTTTATAAGGGAAGGGGGGAAAATTAAGACAAAAGTTTTCACTTAGTATGCCCAGTTTGAGATATTTGTTATTCTTTTTCATTCTGTGCAGAATATTTACAAAGCCCAGCTCTCAGTGATTTTAATTGCTGCTGTGAATGCTCAGCAATTAGGTAGATCCAGGTAGAGTATGCTAGGTTGAAAACACAGCTAATGCCTAAATATGCAATTAGTGCCTGCCTTTGAAGTGCTTGATTCAAGCAGCTTACCCATAGGAACACTCTTATAGCAACAGGACAGAAAAGAATTCTACTTATGAGCAACGAATTTCCTTAACTCTCCCCTCTCTTCCTACAGTCCCCCTCCTCACTTAATATTTAGTTTTCAGAAGTAGAAACAAAAGTGCAAGCAATGCAAAACAATGTAAGATTAGATATTCTGTTTCTTCTTCTTTTTTTTTTTTTTTTTTTTTTTTTAAGCCTCCAGTAATCTTTTCTTGTAAGAAAACTGAAACCGAAGCCAGGAGAGATGAAGCGCTGGTCCAGATGAACCACCTATACTCCTCAGTCCTAGGTTCCTTTGGGAAAACCAAAGCAAAACCACAGGTATATGCATCTGTAGAACACACAGAATGAGTCCAATGTTCTCCAGATATGTCAGACCAACTTATTCTCAGAGTAGCTGCTGTGCACCTTACATACACAAATTGTAGGTCCGATGTGTACAGAGTAGATTGGATTACAGCTACATGTATATTGTTACATCTACCCAGGAACTGGAGATGACTGAGAGGGTACCTCATCAATGTCTATCAGTACCTGAAGGGGGGTGTGGAAAGGATGATGCTGGGCTCATTTCATTGGTGCCCAGCAATAGGACAAGAGGGACCGGGCAGAAACTGATGCACTGGAAGTTCCACCGGAACATGAGGAAGAACTTCTTTGCTGTGCAGGATTGTCCAGAGAAGTTATGGAGTCTCCCTCACTGGAGATATTCAAGAACTGTCTGGACACAATCCTGTGCCATGTGCTCTGGAATAACCTGCTTGAGTAGGGAGTTTGGACCAGATGTCCTACTGTAGTCCCTTCCAGCCTTGCCCATTCTGTGATTTTTTGACTTTGCTCTGTCAGGAGATGAAGCCTTAACTCAAAGGCAACTACCTGAAACGATGCTGTCTGAATGTCTGGTCTATTCACAAATTCTACTTAAATCCATTGTACCAGTTTCAACTGCCAGGTTATTCTTGAGTGAAGTCTACAAAGGGAACAATGATTCACAAATATAAGAAAACAAGCAGAATACATGCTTTTGATGGTTGTTTCATTCAGAATTTAGACAGCAGTCTTCTTAACTTTTATTGTGTTGATGTTAAAGAAAACATCTCACTGAAAACTGATGATGAAGAAAATAATATTTTGCAGGAAAGATCAGAAACATTTATCAAAAGTGAGGATTACAGGAACACCCATCTAAACGTTCACCCAAAATTAATTTAGATACTTAGATCAAAGGGATTCAATTTTCACATGTGTAGACCAAGAAGAAATACCAAGCATATTCCCAGAGAACATTCATCAGTTCTAATTTATAGGCAACTATGAATTAGAAACATAAGTAAATATGAAAATATGTTCTAGCTTTTACTTGAGGCTTTGAAAAAAGTCTAACTTACGAGAAGGTCATTAATGTTAATTCCCTAGAATAAGAAAATATCTATGGTTAGACAGATGCAAATGATAAAAGAAAAATCATGAACATATGAGGTTAAAGCATTATTGTAACATTCTGAAGTAATACAAACACTAGTCTTTTTTTGCACTTAAACTCCCATTTGAGATAAACCATTCACAATGGACAGATGACTAATGGAATCTAAGCTAGTGAAAATTATCCAGTGATCATAATTTAAATTTACACCTTCATGCATATCTTTGTTAGAGGTATGAAGAGAACAGACATTCAATTGTAATACACTTAGAAATTTTATATCCTGCCTTCAGCTCATAGCTGAATTAAAAAGAACTCAGAATGGTTACCAAAAGAAATAATTTTTTTCTTATTGATTTTGTGATGATTTAAATGTTCTGCTACTTTCTACACCATAAGAGCAAAACAGAGAATGATGCAGGAAGAAATCTAAGGCGTTCTCTTTATCCAGAGAAGCAGTCTTCCTAAGATATTGTCAGATTGTGTCGCAGTGGGCCCCGGGGTGGTGGTGGAGTGCTGTGACCTTCTGGAGAAGCGTGCTGAGGAGGACATCCTCCAGGCACAGGCACATCCTCCGTGCTCGCTCCCGGGCACAGAGTGGTTTCAGCTCCTTTAGGAGCTCTCTGCTTCAGCCGGCGCAGGAGGAGGAGACGGGAGCCGCGTGTGGGGATCCAAGGTGAAGGTTTGTTCTTCTTCCGTGAAGGCGCCCAGGGATGAACTGGCTCAGGGGTCTGAGGGAGCAGGGTTGATATAGGAAAGCCAGGGGGTGGGGTAGAGCAGCTAACCAATCATCTGAGGGCTCAGGGGCGGTATGAGGGGGGAAGGGCCAATAGGGTACAACTGATTTACATAGAACAGGGAGGCATGTCGGGAGCAACTTTTCTTAAAAAAAAGTTCTGAGAACTGTCCTCATTACAATAAGTTCAAAATTTTAGTGGGATGCAGACGCTACCTTGAGGACACCTCTTTAAAAGTCTTGTTGTGCATGGCATATCCTATGTGAGATGCCATCATCCCTGCCTCAGTGCTTTATGCCCTGGACTTGTACTTCCAGCCTCTTCTTTTCAAATCAGGCTCAGCTGTACCCAAACAATTCTTAGTAGATGTTTGTCAGATTTTTCAGTAAGACTCAAGAGTGATAGAGATCTCATTGATTATTTTGATTATATACTCCAGAGGTACAATTCGTAAAATAGGAAAATTATTTTAGAAAACATTCCTTCAACACAAGCCTGCTGATTATGATTGTTTCTCCAATGGTGCAACATATAATTTGTAAATAAAGCTACTTGCAGCACAAAGTAAAAAACACACCATTTAAAAACTTTCAGGACAGGATTTTTCAAAGCAATTAATGTATTTCAAATATTTTCTCATCTTTAAAAAGTAGCATTCAGGCTTAAGTAACTGAAGTGTGTGAAGTATTTTACCTCAACGTACAAACCAGCATGTTTCAACTGATTGTGGCTCCATTTAAAACTCCCCTGACCCATTTTTCCCCTCAGTAAGCTTCAAGATCTCTCCACATAGGCAGCTTGGGTTCATTTTACCCATGGCGAGCACCAGCTACAAACCATGTAGTCACATAAGGATGGTGCTTTGCTCATACTAACCTGCTCAGCATCCCAGGTGAACGCATTAGCTCAGATAATAATTACCTTAACACAGATATATGGTGCTTGGTCACAGCTGATCAGGTCTGGCAGCTCTAAGTGTGGGCAAAGTTATTTGTATTTGCTTGTAGGGCTGTTTAAAGATATCCCAATTTACATCAAGGCTGTCTTTTTCAGACAGCACAGTGTTTTTAAATAAGAGTTCAAGTGAGAATGGGAAGTGTTTTTGAAAAACAGAGATACTATACTTTAGCAAAAACATGTATAGTACTTGAGAATTGTTAAGTATAGTAGTGCTTATGTAGAACTAGAGATATCAAGAGGTATAAAGTGATAAGGATGAAAGAAAATTAAAATTCTCTCTAGACCTTATTAATGTATACATATCAGGATTCTCATAAATATATTCAATAGACTGCTGTAAAGTTCAGGTTAGGATAGTGAGCAGACTTTTCAGTGTGAGGGTGAGATAGCTAAAATTGGTTTACAGAACAGCTAATCTTCCACTGGTATTTCTGAAATTCTTTGTGACTGTCTTTGTCATTTTCTGATGCCCAGTAATTTCAGCCTTGTCCTTCATATACTGATTGATTCTTGAACTAATAATCTGTTTTCCATCTTTAGCTCTTTATTTTTTCACACAGCCTATCCAGAAACTTCTCCATCAGTGTAATGCACACTCCCATCATGCAGCCAGCCATAGCAGTGTGACAGGATTGCCATTAATCAAAATTGACTATATCCAGAAGCGTAAGTTGAGTAGGAATTCTGAAAATAGTTGCAATAAATTTCTTTCAAATCTCTTGTAACATTGGGCACTGATCTGGACACAAATGTCTTGACTCATTTAAGCATCTTAAAGAGTTATACCAAGTGGATTGATACTTGATACTTGTTACTTGATACTGCTAGTTGCCTTTGAAGGACTCATGCTACTGAGGGACTTTACTGAACACCTTACAAATTCCTTTATTTCAATGAATTACTTTGGCGTTTATTAATTGTCTTGCAAAAAAAAGGGAGATTTTTAAACAGGATTGCCAGGTAAGATATCAGATAAGACTGCAGGGATACCTCAGATTAATTTTACTTAAACACTGAACTCTAAGTATCAATTCCATAGTCAGTCTCAGGGTAGCTTTTGGACCAGGAAAAGTAAAGGGTCAGACATTCCAGTCCCTAGGGAAAAGATTGAACATAACATACTTATGTGTAAACATTTTCCTTTTGCACTTTTACCCACTGCTGTTTTCCCTAATCATGAGGCCAGCACAAACAGAAAGGAAAAGTAAATAAATAAACAATTACAGACCATTTTATATTATTAACTTCTTATATCTAGGATCACATGATATAAATGGCTTGAAAATACACGCTGATAACACTTCTTTGTAGTGGGGCCTTCAAACACCAGTCGTGATTTTCCTTCCTTTCCACTTCAATGAGTAGCTGGTGTGTCATTTCTCTTGGGAGTTTTAGGGGATCTGCAATATCTGCCCAGTTTACCATTTTACTGGCATTTTTATAATTATTTTTTCTTTGTGACAAAATGTGGGACCTCCAAGCCCCCATTGGGAGGCTTGGCATTCAAGCCTCTGAATGAACTTGGTGGTAAGAAAATCTATAGAAATCTTTACCAAACTCCTCTATTCAATGATATACCATTAAGTAACCTGACTTCTGTAAATTTTAGTGTGCAAAGTCAACTCACTGTCACTCATCTTTCTTTTTGTTTCAGAGGATTTCAAGCCATTTATGTCTGCAGTTAGTTAGTCAGCCTGAAAACTACAAATGGGTCTTTATACTGACAGCAAAGTCTGTAGGATACCACCCCCACACACATACCTACCCACATACAAAAATCAGGACAATTTTTTGTATTTCCAACTGGAGAGCTAAAAGATCTTCCTGTCAAGTACAGAGTCCTTCTTTTCCATGACTTTTACCTGCTGTTTATAGAAACTGAAATAAGAAATAAAAATATAGAGGCTTACAGAATAGTGCTAAACTGTGGGTTTGTGTCAAGGAATAGGCACTCATCCCTTCCTGCATCCAAGAAAAACATAATCCTCTCTCTTATTTTTATTGCCCAAAATTTCAAGGCTTATCACACTACCTAACTTGACAGTCTGCACGACAGTGGAATAAAATGAGATGAAGAAATATAGAAAGTAACAAGTAGCAGAAGCCTCTCCAAGCCAGTGGCAGAGTGGCAGTATGATAAAGACATTATTAATTGTGGTAAAAAGGCACACACTTAAGGGTTGCAGGCCTAGAATGAAATGCACATCAGCACATGTACTAGCCTCTGTTGTGGAACTGGCAGGATGTCAGCCTCATGTATTATTGCCTCTTTGTCTATACTTCCTACCACTTCATGCCATTACTCAGTCTACACAGAATTTAGACACCTCTGCAGCTGCTTTTCCAGTAGGCATTCCTAGCAATGGGAGACAGTGGCTGGTACTCAGCTTCCATGAACCTCACCCCTCCTATGTAGCAGAGTGCAATGTAAAAGTACAGTAGATGGGAATATTAACTCTTATCAGGTGGTGTCATTGCCAAAGAAAGTGTTTACTAGTTTATATTATATTTAACTAGTTCATGTGGAGCATGCTACTGGCTCTTAGTGAACACCAATAAATACTTTGCTCCTAAAATTGATAATTTTAACATGGAAGATGCTTACAGAATACGTAATACCTTTGTACATGCACACACACACACAAGTAGCCATGGAAAGGGGTATTAACCCTTTAGATATGGTGGAAATAAAACACACAGCTACATGGTCTTCTTTCATGATAGGAAAGAGAGAGACAAGTTTATTCAGAAACACACTTGTTTTTATAGCGTGACTCGCAACTCCAAGGGCAGAAGAAAGATGATCGATTCAGAGAGAAGACACCCTATTCCCAGGGCCTGGTCACACACCACAACAGATGTTCTATCTTTATTATGAAATTCCTCTCTATTTTGACCAAGATATCATCCTGAGAGAAATCGTCCCTAGCCTTCAGCTGGACTAACTTATCAGGCTGAGAACAGAGCTCAGAAGCTCCAACCTGGAATATTTTTCAGGCTGTAATTTTCTAGCTCTCTCAATATGTGTGCCCACACACATGCACTTTGTATTTAATCAATGCATGTCTCAAGAGCAAGACCAGAAAAATCTATAATGAATACAAATTCAAAGTTTATGAAACTTTATTTTTGTTTTTTCAATCCACTGCTCATATTATAAAAAGACTAGCCCATAATTAAAATAAATAACAATAGTTTTAAAAAAGGAGCATGACAGAACACATTCACACATTATGCATCTCTAAATCAGTAAGTGTGGACTGTTTAGTTACCAGAAGGTTCTTATTTCACAAGGGCACAGGAATAGGTGGCTGTACTTTTTCAAACGTGAACCTCTGATTAGCCTGGGGGACAAGTTTATCTGGACCAGAAGCCCATGAGAATCCTAGATATATACTGTGTATATAAGCATATGTCTTATGCTTTAAAAGTCTCATAAATGATATAATGTACCTGGAATGGAGAATATGCCACATGTTTTTTCTATTACCATCTAGAGACAAGCTTCTGCCCCATCCTATGAATGCTGGGCACACCACCAAATTTTCTATTGTTAAGCCTAGGACATCAGGATTAAGATACCATGACAGTAGAAGAAATTAGGAAAAGAAAGGATTAGTAAAAGCGTAAGATTATCCTAAACTGACCATAATACATTCCTTGAATCCACTGGTCTGTTTGTAACTCCCTTGAATGCATTACATCAGTGACTGGTTGCTGCACTGAGGTGAAATTAAAAGGAATTGGCAGAGCACAGTCAGAGATTCACATCGTGATGCTGCTCTGCACCACTCCACTGTCAAAGAGTTTTATTTATGCTAGCAATATAAAAAATCTTTATGAAAACACAAAACATCATGTCACATTCCTTAAAGACCTGTATTTTATGCACAAGCTCATTTTATCTTATAAAGTGCAGCCACACATCAGACCATGAGGAAAGGATCAGGAGAACAATGACTGAGGACAGAAACATAAGTCAGCTATAGCAACCATCTCTTTCTCAGGCTGATGCTGTTTTATGGTGATTGAATCCTTCCTGAAATGTGGAAGAGTTGTTGGAAAAACAATGGAGAAAGTCTGGCAGCCTAACTATTTTCAGGGAAAGGGTTCTATAAGTGCTGGTCAGAAACTTTTAGATGAGTAATTAAAAAGATAAATTTCTGGTTTTCAGAAAGAAAAGGCTGTAGAAGATATCTAAAGACAACTTTACCAGAAAGTCTTAAAAAAAAATGGAAATTTCTGCTTAGAAATAGAAGAATGTGTCACTACAGTAGAGCTAATTATAATTTGCACAGGGATGAGAGCCTTCACTGTGCAGTATCTGGACCATCTCTTTGAATATGAATCTTCATTCTGAGAGCTGAAGACGGGATCATATTTGTGCTTTTGACCATAAATTTCAGCCTGGTTTTGGGACACTTTCCCAATGAAAGATTCTTTTAAAATATCAAGAGGATTTTCTAACAGAGAAAGACAAAGGGTCTGATTAGCGTTTAGCATCCAGTCCTAAAGGACATTTATATTTTTGTTCACAAAATGAACAGAGAAAATCTAAGACCTTGCCACTCTTCATCCAATAACTCTCATGTTCTGGTCGGCTTTATAAAACAGAACACAGACAAGAAATACAGAGAAATAAACACTTGAGAACGTTTAATAACTTTCCTTTATCTATGCATATGCTATTTTTTGTTATCTCCATAAACATGGAGAAAGACATAAAATATTCATATATGGTTTTAGTTTAGTCACATGATGCAGCCAGTTCACAATGACTTTCCTATTTAATATATTGTAGATTTAATCTGACTGTTAGAAAATGCCTTGTTTAAAACAAGGTTCAGGGCAATAAGTCCTGATTCATACATTTTCCTTCACTTATTTATTCTCTAATGAATTGTGTTTCTCATCTGGAAAGACAGGACAGCTTATACATATCAAACAATGTATGTGAAATAAAGCTGAGACAGCCTCGCTATAATGAATAACACTATATACAACTGTAATTCCCAGGTGAAAAGTTAGTTCAATATTGTACCAGGTTCAGCAGATTGAAGTTCTGCCTGTTCTGAATTATTCCACACTCATTTTTATGAGAGATACAGTGATGTTTTTGTGTTCAGGTTGATATATATGATATTTCTTGGGAAAAGAATTCTTACTGCCAATAACATCCCTTGCTGGTTTACACATTGGCTGATCAACACACTTTTAAAAATTCCTAGTAAAAAATCCCCAGATTTTCTGTATTCCAGTGGTGTTACCTATTAAGTTTTTGCTTAGTAAGTTTTTGAAGGTATGTAAGTTCATATACATATATGGAGTATATTGTCAATAGCAATTATATTGCACTATGAAGAGATTATGCATTAACTAGATGATGGCTAAAGCTACAAATATGAGTTCTATGACAGAAGCAGCACATCTCAGTGTGATGGGTTGACGTGGGAAGAAGAAACTCAGAGAGAAGTTCTCTCTAAGGGAGCTTCCTCTGTGGGGGTTGGGACAACTTCAACAACCAATGGGAGAAAGTTAGTTCACTCCATGAACACACATTTCAAAGGAGGTAATCCAGAACTGAGTCTCTTTATCTTTCCAGCGGCAGTGCAGGTGACACCAACCTGAGCTTCCCCCTCCTCCCCACCATGTGGGGGGAGGCTCGGGAGGCCGCGGGGGCCCCGTTTGCCAACGAGGAGACCTGATGGCCGGGAGGAGGAGAGGCTCGTTGATGAGACCTTCACGGCTTCCTCCTCCACGGGCCTGCGGCTCTGGGATGGGGGGGGCCCGGTTCCTGCTGCTGTGGGAAGGGCCAGGCCTGCCCAGCCCCCACGCAGCCTGGGGGAGGCAGCCGGGCCCTGTCTGGAAGCAGGGGTGGCCATGAGCAGTGTGGGGATGCAGCCCAGCCCCAGAAAGGCTGATTGACACCTCAGCTGCCCCCCCAGCACGATCTGGGCCTGGCCCAACTCTTGTAATTGTGTTAAACTTTAACTCTTTAGTGCTCAGATAAGATTTGCAAAACCTCCGGCCTTCCTTTGAATATGAAAGGGAATAAGAAGATTTCTGAAGTCAGTGACGCAAGAGCTAAGTGCTTTTAGATGGAAGGAGAATGAGGAGATGCTGTCAAGATGGCTGAAAATCTTTTTGTAAGATTGTAGGGATGAACTGATGTGCTGAATATTCCTATAAACTATGGAGAAAGACATGGGGGATTGGACATGTTCCATTTGATGGATGATTTGAACAAAAAGCACCTGTGTTGAGAATCTTTTGCCCAGAGGAAAGAAGGGAATCTTGGTTTTCTGAGGATGAAGCATGAACAGAGAGAAAAGAAATTAAGAGAACCTTTGCTGTGGAACATTTCATTCTTAAAAGCAATACCCCCTGAGACAGACATGGCCCACATCTACAGCTTTGGGAAGGCTGTGGAGTTGGGAGCAGTGTCACGATTGCAGGTTCCCAGGCAGATGCAAATAGTGAAAAATGAAACCACGAGAGGACTGTTTGCTTCGTTCTTGTGGAAAAATCCCTACAGCTTCAACAAGAGGAGGCTTCTCTCTCTGGAAGTGAACTGAAAAAGACTAAATTGGGAACTGACCAAAGTAGTTGTTGTATGTTTGTTTTGTTGTTATGAAGGTTGGGAGAGGGAAGGAAGGAGTGGTCTGAAAAAAATCTTATTCTGAATTTGGTTTTTTTCCCCCCTCTTTGTTTATGTAGTTAATATTTTTTTTTTTTTTAATACTCTCTTAAATTTTAGTCCTGCCTTGCTCTTTTGCTCCTGGTTCTGTCTCACAGCAGAAAAATGAGTTTATTTATATTGGCAAATCAAAATGAAGACAGTGCCCTAGCAGAATAAGTGCACTAGTCCAATGGAACAGCCATCTCTAGCTCTCAGCTTTACTGAACGGACCTCAATTAAATATTATAACAAAGGAGACTTTTTGTTGTCTTACTCCTAGGAAGTCAGAATGCCAGGTGTTGTCACTGTTGCTGTAAAGGCTGGAAGTGGTACAGCATCTGTTTAGGTTACCTGAATATCTCCAAAATCTCAGCTTTAGAAAGGCTGGAAAATAATGTAGCCTTCATGGAAAATTAATGAAGTGAGAAAACAAAAGATGAACATAAGTCATAGTATATTGAATCCACAAGTGAATAGGTTCAGATAAAGTGACAACAAATAAAAGTATTCCTTCATGGAAAGGCTGAAGCAAAAAAAAATTTAATTAAATTAATTGAAAAGCAAATTATGGAATTAGAAAGTAGAACACACAGAGACAGGTTATGCATGCTGACTTTAGATCAAAACACCTTAAGCTATTCCAGCATAATTTAGAATGTATTGGATAAAATTGCTCTGCTTTCAGCTGCTTAAAATTATCTAAAATCGTGATCTGGTATAATGTTTGCCAAAATTAGAAGTACAAAACTAAAAAATGTTAAGTCAGTTCTGAGAAGTAAGGGATGAAAATAACCTGCACTGAAATTCCGCAGATATTTTTCTTGCTTGATGCTTTAAGTCACACAGCACTACTGCCCTTTTGTAAAGGAATAGTACGCAGTGGGAAAGTGAACACTTAAATATTATTTTCATACAGTGGTTCTTCTGGGAAGTGAAAATATCTTGCAAGAAGGATAGCAGATGGTTGCTAGAAAGTTTGGGATGTCAAAAAAAGTTGAAGGCTTTCTCTGTGTGTGACTCTAAATTGTACTCAATTCAAGTATGGATTCAATTAGTATTTTGATTTCATCTTATGTTACCTTCACAGCACTTGGTGCATTTCAGAAACAAGTTTTTAAAGATTTTGCCGAGTTTTTATTATTTTATTAGATGCCCACTGCAGTAAGTATTAACTTTAGCAATTTCTCCAAATATTCTTTCTCTGTATATCAGCTGACTGCTTTACATCATTTGATGTTTGTGGGGCAACAAGCACCAGCATATCACAGAGCCTGAGGAGAGCTGTACTCCTATCTCACATCTCATTTCTGATAGGGCCACCTACATAGCAAAGTTGATTGGAAAGCATATAAGACAGGATGTTTTGGAAGTGATTGTGATCACAGCAGACACCAAGGTCAAATTGTCCATCGAGATCTAGAAAAAACACAGGAAAAGAGAGACCTAGAGAAAAGAAGACTCAAAGAAATACACATGCTTAACATATATATGAAATATATGATATTTTCTGTAAGGAAACAGTGCAAATCATGTGGTCTGCATAAGTGGATACATTTTGGAAAGATAAAAGGACAGATCATGTAAATGCAAATTACATTCCCTTCATCCTGCATCATAAACGATGGCATCGGAGATGTCAAATGAAAGACCATTAGTTTTCTTGACTGGTGGATGAACTGAAACAACTCTCTCTTTCTTTCTCAGTACTGATAGTAACAAATACTAATAACTTTAGGACTTTGATGAACCATTAAGGTTTCAAATTCCACTGTGCAAATTCACATTAAGTGATATTTTAGTCTGTGCAGAGCTGAACAGTTATTGGGAAATCTGCAGAATAAATGCATTGATAATATAGGTTATTTCACTAATCTTTAATAAGGGGTTTGAATGTATTTTAAGGGTGTTTTAAAATAAATCATTTGTAAACAAGGAAAAAAGTAAAATATGGAAATATGACTGGGAAGATTTATGGGGTAAGGTTTTATTCAACAAGAAAATTGAAGAGCCTGAATCTTGAATCGAAAACTGCTTAAAGACATACAATAACTATTATACTGCTTTATCTATATGGGTCTATCATTTAATAATATGTATTGTCTACAAGTGCATTTCAACAAGGAAGGAAATATTTATAAGGGGAAACAACAAATGCTATTAGACCATCTATGCTAGTTGAAGAAAAAAAACCAACTTTCAGACTGGACCCCTTTGAATAAAGCATCTTGTGTAGCACATGAAATGTACACATACACACACACACACATAAATACATCTCCAAATGTCATGTCTAGTGTTCTCAGCACTTCTCTCCTCTTTTGCAACACATAAACTTCCACAAGATGAAATATGATAGGTGCTATACAAATAAATTAGCTTTGAATTTGGGTGAAAGAGCACATTTTTGTCTCCTAAACTGAGCATAGGGAGTGACTTCAAATAATTCAGTGGATCACACCACCAGAGTCTTACTGTGGTAGTGGATTGAAGCTGGAAAAAATATGCTTTGACTTCATCTACCAAAAAAATGAAAGTCAGTCCAACCTTGTTCTATAGGTTTTTCTTCTGTCAAGCAGCAGCATCTGTGATTTCCATCAAGAACAGTCCAAAAATAAAAGCAATAACAATTTAAAAAAACAAAGCCAAACAATTGTGGAGCCACTTCATAGCATAATATCACACTTTTGGGCACTCATCTGTGTGAAAAATGGGAACTCTGCTTGCTTTTGCTGGCTTCTACTTCACTGGATGTATCCAGAAGTTGCAGAGAATTGCTTGCTAACAATGTTAGTGTCTTAATGTTCTTGCAATATTCTAGGAGGTACAACAAGGACACCCTCATCCTTCTGGACTTAGTTTTGAAATAGCAATGTGGCTTCCACCTAGGATATGCCAGAAGGAGAAGGCATTTCCAGACAACCAAATCAACTACTGGAAAAAAAATGATACAATAAAAGTAAAACTCTGGAACTGTTTTTCAAAAAACCACATTTTTGGGACATCACTGAAGAGCAAGAATTCTTCATTATCCAATCAAGTAAAAATAATGCATAGCCATTAACATGACTTAGAGTGGAGTCAGTGAGAAACAAATTATTGGACCTAGATCAGAAAGCAGTACCTGGAATTCCTGAAGGTATGTTTACAGACCTAAGTGTACATACAGAAGTGTTGAGGATCCTGAAGTGTACAAACAGGAGTGTGGATGAAGGAATTATTTCTCCATCTCTAGCATTTTTTCTAGAGTATATTAACCTTTCATAATCAAGTACGTGTCTTTCTGCAAATCTGAATATTAGAAATTTTTAAATGTGCTTTGTCTTCCTTTGGTTTCAAACAATACACAAATCACCAATATGAGAAAAGTGAGAAATATGTCATCTCTTTTTCAAACATAGAAGAGAAAGCCTTTTAGCAGGGTCAACAATCTGCCACAGGCATCTACTTACCAGTTGATAAAAGGGAACTTCCTTTGTGGAATTCTATTAATCCCTTTACCAACCTGTCAATAATGTCATTCTCTAGAAATCTAGTTTTATTTATTTATAGTCCAGAGTGTATTTTCTTCACCGCCAGTTAAATAGAGCAGCTCTGTCAGGTTAACCATATATATGACATTTAAATAAGTTGTCGTAAAAATGTATTTGATCCTCAAATTAAAATATGCTTTGCAACATAAAAGCATATGCATTAAATCAAAAATATATTTTTAATTCTCTTTCATAGTTGTAGATACATAGCAATTTACATATACTGAAAATACAGGACTGATTTTGCACATAAATGTACAAAGACTTATGTGCTTAAATTCCTATTTAGTTTTTTTTTAATGATCACCTCTTTAAAATATAGAAACTACGTACACTTAAAGTGAATATTTGCATGTAAAGAGACCTGAAAAGACTAGGGGAGAATTCCTAACTTTGCTGTTGTTGATTCCAGGAGGGCAAAGCACTTCATCATGGACCTAGGTTCAACGAAGTTTTAAAGTGCAAGTCAATCTCACATAGCCTTGACCATCTGTACTGGTTTTGACTGAGACAGCTAAATGTATCTGCAGTAGCTTGTATGGGGCTGTGGTCTGGGTTTGTGCTGAGAACAGTGTTGGTAACACAGGGATACTTTTGCTACTGCTGAGCAGTGCTGACACAGAGTCAAGGCCTTTCCTGTCTCTCACCCTACCCCACTGAGTGGGCTGACAGTACACAAGAGGCTGGGAGGCAACAGAGCCAGGACTGCTGACTCCAAGTGACCCAAGAGATATTCCTGACCAAATGGTGCCATGCTCAGTATATAAAGCTGAGGGGAAGAGGGAGAAAGTAGGGAAGTGATGGTGAAGTGATGGTGTTCGTCTACCAAGTGGCCATCATACAGGATGGGGCCCTCGTCTCCTGGGGATTGTTGAACACCTGGCAGCCCATGGGAAGCAGTGAATTAATCCCTTGTTTTGCTTTTGCTTGTGTGTGCAGCTTTTACTTTACCTATCAAACTATCTCTCTCTCAGCTTAAGAATTTTCTCACCCTTATCCCACTAGAGCAAAGTGAGCAAGTGGCAAGTGGCTGTGTGGGGCATAGTTGTCTAAGGTTAAACCATGACACAATCCAAAGGCCAAAAGTTAAGCCCAAGCTCTTTTATACCCCAGTAATCCATGAGAGAGAGAGACCACATCCATATGGTATCTATTCCTGTTATATTAAGGCATGTTACACCTCCTAATAAGATGTCCTTTATTTTGTCAGAAGGACCATCTACCTGTTTTGACACCAAATCAAGAGTAATACCTGGCTGAATATGTACTCGTCAGATTAGCCTGACTCTCTGTATACAGACAATGAGGCTATTGGAACTGCTCAGCCACTTTAGCCTTTTAATAAATAAAGGATGTACACTGCAAAAGAATAGTTCATCTCCTTTATTCGAGGAATGGACACTGTCTATCTATCTGTCTTTGTTAGCAGTGGGATTCACATTGTAGTGGGAGTTTGTATTTAACACAAGTAAAGCTAAACCGGAAAATTTTCACTTAAAAAACCAAATCCTACTCTACAAACATTTTCTCTGCACGATTTATTTGGCCTGTAACTTCATGACGTTTGACAGGAAGAATGTGCATTGGTCAAATTTACTTGAAATTCACATGGAGAACTGGAAACCCTTCCCAGCAAAGAGCCAAAAGGATGACATTAGTTTCAAATTCTGTTGTGACTACCTGTTTGGCTTTCCTTTAGAAGCCCTTCAAAGCCCCTGCTCAGCAAACTAGTCTGGTGAGGTCTGTGAGGACTAAATTTGTGCCATATGTTTAAAAGCAGCTATTCTTACTTTTGTATATTAACACAGTGGTATCACTGAATTTCCACAGAACAGGTAAGTAAGAATATTATTCAGAGATGTTCTCTTTACTTGTTTTACTGCTTTACTTGTTGCATTCCTGCAAAGATAACTTTCTTATTTAGAAGAAATATGAATTATACAATAGTTGACAGAAGGAAAGGAATAAGGAAAAGAAACTTCAATGAAACCTGAAATGTTATTATCATAACAATTCTTTACTTATTACAACCCAGGCAGATGTACCAAATGGACAGTAAAGTGAAAATTTGGATAGTTAGAAATCTTGACAACCAGTCATTGGGAAAGTTTTTTTGTTTCACAACTCTTTAAAAATGCCTTAACCATGACATGTATGTTTATGATTCAGAGGTAACTACAACTCAAGATAGACTGTGTATACTTAGTAATGTTAATTTTAGGCGATCATACCCACTATTTAACTGTGGATGGAGTCAGTACAATGTCCACAACACTTTCAATGTCTTCCTGACTAAATAATTGCTCAAACATGCTGTGTGAGAAGCGTTGTTAAATATCTAATGTTTTTTTAATAATCTCTTGAAACACTCTTTCATGTTACCCAGGTAAAATGTCAATATATATTTGGCTCCAGATCATCCTCGTTTTCTCCCTCCTCAAACATCCACCCTTGTCTTTGTTTAATTTATTGGAAAGCAGTAAGTATCAACAGGTACTTTACCCAACATTTCAGATACAGTGAATCAGACCCTGAGAATGCCAGTCTCTCTATATTAGACTAGAAAACTTCTCAACAACTGCTCTAAATCACTGGCTCTGATCCAGGGCAGTGCAATTCCTCCAACCCTACTGTTTTTATCATCATCTGAAAGTAAGTAGCAGTGCACCTGAATAATATGCTTAACCTCAGTAGTCTTACTAAACCTTATCACATGGCGTGTGAGATGCTAATAAATCTTTACAGAGTAGTGCACTTCCTGTTACACATATTTACTACCACAAAATACATTACATTTATGCCTTTGACTTATTGAGGATACCATGTAACAACTTGATAATTATCCAGCCATTCATACATTACTGCCAATAGTCATGATAAGTTCACATTTCACACATACACATTTCCACATACAATTCTTGGCTTCACCTGACTACAGTTGATCCTTGTGTACAATATAGCTTTCAAGGTTCTCAACTTGGAAATCCATTTCCATTTCTCAGTGCACCTAAATGTATGTTTCTCTTTAAGCACATACACTGCACAGTGCCTCAAGTGTCCTAACCCTCCTAAAGGATTCTGTATGCTGACTACAGCTGATGTGGCAATATTTTCCCACTTTTGTTCCCATGCTGTTTTTCTCATGTTATTCTCCTGGCCTTGCACCTGCCAACTTCAATGTTGTAACAATGGCATATTCTCATGAGAAGCTACTTCCATTGGCATGAGGATCATCCCCCCTACCCCCTGCCCTATTCCTTCTAACTTTAAGTTTATGCTGCAGGACTTAGTGAGTAACATTCCATATAATGGTTATAAATCCCTGACAAACATTACTCAACAACATGCAGGCCCAAAATACAGCAAACCAATTTGTGAGTAATGCTTATACCTAATTAAGCATACTCCCATCAGTGCTAAAAGCATCATAAATAGGGGAAAAAAACAGCGAGTTTTTCTGTGGCTGAGGAAAACCATACAGTACCAAGGAAAAAAGCATGTCCAGAAAACTCATCGTGTTCATTGCTTCCTACTACACCATTGCCCTGGAAAAGATATGCAAGAGAGGACTATGTTCTTCTGGGGACCTGCCACTTAATTTACCAGCTAGACATCAGGGAAAAAGATTTCTCCCTCTCTCTTCCTTATTTAATTTTACTTTCCCCGTTTTTATCTCTCATTCATATGGATTCCTTCCTCCCTCCTTCACTCTAAGTAACATCATCTGTGGACCTCACAAATACAATTTTATGCACATATCTCATCATCCTTTCAACAGCACTTAAATATTGATTAAACATTAGAATCTAAAGATATCCTAAACAGGGGTAAATTAAACACCTTTAGATGCTTTCTGAACTTAAACTGAAAATCTGATGCAAATCTCACAAGCAACAGGCTTAGTGAACCAAATAATCCCAAAGATGGCACCACAGGGAGTATTTTACATAAATAAGCTATAAAAGAGACACATGAAGAGACAGTGGTGGATGAGATAAGGTTACAAACCAAGTGCTACAAAGCCAGAGTCCGTCCAAACAGCTAAGGCTGACAGATTTTGAATTGAATGCTTGCTTGTCTGTACTGCTTTCAGAAACTGCCAGTGTATGAGTACCTGTAAGTCATTAGGCCTGAATGCTCTGAATAGCTGCCATATATGATTATTTGACTCTGAACATCAAACTCTATCCAAGAACTCCAATTAGACTGTTTCAGGTAAATGGATTTAAGTGTCTCAGTCTCTATAGGTCCTGAATGAAAGGCAACAGTCATCATCTTAAAGAATGATCTACAGATGTACATCAGCATAAAAAAGCAAAACACAAACAACAGGGAAGGAAAGAGACACCAAATAAGTTATTTAAATTTCCATGTCTATAGGTGAGCTAAGTGCTTTCAATTGCCGTGGTAGTTGCTAGATATTCAGTCAGTATAGACAGAGGAGCTTAAAGAATGTGATTAAACTCAATGTAAAAGTTGATTTCTATTAGCTAGCCAGATGAATAAATCCCTGGGTTCCACTGCCTGTGTTGACTGTTGACTAGAAAGGAAGTTTGCACAATATGGCACAATATGGACATCTACAGTTAGCAGTCTTAATCTCAAATTGAATTCTGTCCTTCCTGCCTCCTGGAGCTGTGTATAGCAAGAAGCAATAAGCACAAAACATAATAAGTGGTATTTCATTAAATATGGCTATTATTAATAGAAAATTCACTTACAATATTGTAGTGATGGCCAAAAGAAAAAAAAATTCTCAGGAAAACAATAACCTCAGTCCTCTCAGTCCTAAACCAGATGAAGGAGTGCACATATTTCCACATTAAATGCTCCCTGACAATAGGGCCATGAGGAATGCTAGGATATCTTCTAAGATATTTTCCATGAGAGAAAAGACTTTTGCTTTTGAATACGTATACAAATAACTAGTGATAGCATGGAAAAGTCCTTTTTTCCAAGATCATTATGCTAAGATATTTAAAGCCAAATACTTATAAAACTTCTAAATGGACAAACAATCCATTTGGCATAGCCTCCTGGAGCTTCATGCCTCTCTGATAAACAGAATATAATTTATCTTCTTTTAACTCTCTACATCACTAAACAGCATTTAGACATGTCCATGTGATAAAGAGGGTAGGATTTGCTTGTGAGCTAGGATTATGCATTGTTCCTGAAGCAGTGCAAAACATGATTTGTCCTTTTTTATATTTGAGCTGGTTTTAACATTTATTTAGTTTTATCCATTACTGACAGTTTTTGTTGGCAATAAGTAATTTTCAAAGCAGGTCAGACTGGAGAACTTTACCTCCTCACACCTGAAAGTTGAAATATAAAGGTATCCAGAGAAAGGCCTTAAAATGCTTGAACTCTAGCAGTATAAGCTTTTCCCAAGCCATATTTCCACTTTGGTGTGATGGGAATAGAATTTTTTAAGATAATTTTTTCTTTCTTTCAAAGGGAAATTATCCTTTTCCTTTCCAATAAATAGCAAGTCCTTTGCACAGGTGACTGTTACTTTGGTAATCACATTGCTTTCCTCAGTTGTTAATGATGCATTTTAAAATTTCTTCACCAAGTACACGTAGTAAGAAAACTGTATATATTGTGCCAATTGGAAAAAGTGCTCCGAGGCACAGCTTTCCATTGCATTTCTCTGCATGGAGACCTGTAAACTGCTGATTGGGAATTGCCTAATTGTCACTTGGTGTAAGGTCCTCAGAAGACTACAGGATTCAACCTCCAATATTTCTGTCTTTTCTCTGTATGTCACAGCAGCTGACTGAGTTACTGAGGGTATCTCAATTTTGCCAACAGTTTGTAGCAGTTCCTAAGATGCTTCTGATATTAATGTACCAAAAATATTCTATTTGGTTCAAATGCATGGATGAAGAATTTTTTTTTTCAAGAAAGAAGGAAAGCATGCAAACCACCCCCCCCCAAACATTTAAAATACAGCTCAAAGAAAGTGCTGGTTCATTAATAAAACCAGGATAAATAAAAGAAATACAATTAGAAATTTGATTGGTGAGAAAAGATGATTGTTGGAAGTTATTTGATGAATTAAACCACTGCTCATTAAAAAGAGGTAGTGTACATACATGTAAGCAAGTTAAAGGGAGAAATAATTTAAGTTTGTATTGAATAAAAATGACCATTTGAAAGGACCTGTTCAAACCCCTTTTGTCTACACTGCTCTAATGACTGCCAAATCTGACAGCTGAAGTTCCCAAAATTCCCTGTTGGTCTGACATCAGAGGTTGTAAATACTTGTTGCTAAGTGAACAAAAAAAGGGCAATGAGCCTCCCAAAGGCCATCCAACGCACTTCTTGTGGTCCTTCTCTCTTCTGGGCTTGCACTTTTTAGCTTAAATACAGTTAATGGCCACATCACAGTACCAACAGGATATCAATACTAGGCAAGCTCTGCTTGGAATAAGAGGAAGGCAGTCCTGAATACCCAGAAAATAAATATGTAAGAGCTTGTGTTTTGATCAGGCTTTTTCAAACATAATGTGGGCAGTTCCTTCTAATGTTTCTTGACACCTTATGCTGGATCAAAAGTGGCATGCACAATGCTCCGAGGGCCATCAAGCAGCTACTCCTCAAAGTCACAATAACAGAGACTCCTCAAAGCAAACAAGGCTGGTATTTGCCCATGGTAATGAGCTCACTGCTTGCATGCAAAATTAAGTTTTAATTTATTTTAAACCTCTTCTGTTTCATCTTGGTAATCCAAGGAAGCATAAAATAAAAAGAAGAGAGTGAGAAAAGTACTAGAAAACTTTCAAAATGCCCTTCATGTTTACATGCTCTTACGGGTTTTCTTCTGCTGTCAGAGAGAGCTCACTTTTGTGCAGTATCAACACATTTAAAAGTAAAATTAATTACAAGTAAGAGTGTGAGAATAAAGAAGAATAAAATTCATTATGGAGCTCTTTCTCTCAAGTCAGTATTGAGGCACTCTAAGGAAGCTTCAATCTATAGACTATGCTGCGTAAGTTCAAAACTTAAAGAAATTACTTTAGCTTGCAGCTCCCAAATAACACTTACTGGAAATAAGTACAGCCATGGAAGAGTGAATTATTTCTTTAATATCAGTTTATCATTAAAATGGAGCAGTGATAAGCTTTAAGGAAGAATAACCTAGAACTTGTATGTTACTTCTTAGACTATATTTAGAAAACACTACATGAAAATTTAAAACATTAAAGAACAGCATTCATCTTTTCAGAGAGGCTAATAAAGGAGTAGCTTTCTAGAGGAAATTCTCTAGGCATTGGGGAATAAATTTAATATCCTTTTCTTCAAGATAAACTAGTCTGTAGTCATTTCTAAGGAACCTACCCCACTTCCTGTGTTTCAGATAGGAAACACATGTAACACCATAAGCCACTATTAGCAAAAAACAGCCTCTTTCAACTTTTGTGCTGCTATCTCTTCTTTTAATGGGAATCAGAACCCCAGCTGTTGACATTTTAGGAGAGGGGAGACTGCATGAAGTAACGTATAAGAAGAGAGGGTTCCACCTACCACCAGTAAATGATAAAAGATTTTTTTCTGGAATGCTTGTTGTGGAGACTTATTTGAGAGATGGTAAGCAAAACAGGCTTTTTCATTTAAACACCCTCTTCAGCCAAGGTTTTTAAGCTAGGAGAGTGTATTTCCTTTGCTGTGATCAGCTAAGATACTAAAACTACACGTAATTAGAAGAATCTTCGAAAACAATTCAACTGAGGTATTTTGAGTATTTTTGATTAATAATTTCTTTTTTTTTTCTTTATATGCTTATTGTGCTAAAAAGGGGGCTTTACAAATAAGTTCTGGCAGATTCTCACATTTGAAACTAAGAAGTGAATACATTCTAAAGATTCATTTTACACTAGAAGAAGTGCATCTTGAATTGCTGAAAGGGGTATATACAATTTAATTTCAATATTTATCCAAAATAAGGATATTTTAGCAATATTATAGGCAAAATAACTTTGTACAAGCATAGTTTATGTAAACATTGCTAAACCCAAGTTAGCCACATCTTTCTAACATGTTTTATTTTGTGTCTTCTCTTTCCCACGTCCTAATAATCAAACGGAAGTTTCACAGCTTCTCTGCCCAAACATTTCATTCTGCTTCACCTTATACACTTGAATTTAGTAAAATGTGCTCTCTAGAGCCAATTATGATGAATCTTTGCTTTGACGATTAAATAGAAAGCAGCAACAGAAAATAATAGGAATAAAAAGAAAGACTGTGTTATTAGAAGGTGCTGTCAGCAGGGATGACATTAAATAAATTATTACAGAGGTTCAGTTTACCTGGGCCTGGATCAAAATCAAAACCTACTGGTGTATGACTCATCAGTTTGCCAAATGAGAACAGATGCCAGGCTCCAGGAAGTCAGCAGGATCAAATGCTTCAGTGTAAATAACAGAAACCTGGCAGTAACCAAACATAGGCTAAATTCACCTTCTAAAAGAATATTTTCAATAATTTCTAATCCGATTATTTACTATGCATTGATACTGTGGATTAATTTAATAATACTGAGTCATTAAACTTACATTTCATCAATTAATGTTCAAGAATCCTAAAGGTTCTAACATTGCACACCTTTTATATCATGCAATGTCACAAACCTACTAGAAGGTTTTAAGAATAAAACCTGACAAATGATTGCAATTAATAATATAAAAGTTTCTCACAGAAACAAACTCATCAATAACCTAGTCCAAAACTCTAGTGTGACTTCATTCACTTTCTGCATGTGTTTTCTTCTGAGGACACAATTAAGGGACAGTCCTCTAGTTGTAATGAGAATCTGATCAACATTAATTAAAAATGGTTGGAAAGTACTTCTCTAAACCCTACGTGGCTCCTATCTCATCTAAGGTTAGGAGATGAAAAATTAGCTCCTTAATTTAAGCCTGTTACCTTTGATCTCCATAGAGTAAATGCAGAGGCGCACATGACTGAAGGGAATTGCTCCATTCCAACAGAGCTGTATAAGGATGGGATCCAGCTGTAGATTATGACATCTAAATTCAGGTGACAGAAGGTAAACTAGATGTCCAAGCACCCACTAAACTTGATAATTATGGCTTTACTATCTACAAACTCAAAGCCATTTTACAAAACCATTATGAAAAAAAATTATTAAATTCTGTTTAGATATTTAGATGCCTAATTTTATCTCTGCCTTCTAATGAAGAAGAAAAATTCAAAACACTTTATTTAAAAAGCTTTTTAGCCTAATCTGTATATGGAAGTATTATTATTCATTAATCATAGCCCTGTAGTTATTTCATAGTCTTGTAGATATTCTGTGGTCCTGTTCCAGAGAAAAATGGAAATTGCTTTCTGCCATCATTTCTTTTCAATGACTCCAGTTCTGGATTTCCTTCTTTTCATAGTACTTAGTTTGACGATTATTAGAATAACTCCGTAATATTTTTATGCTTTAGTCACTAATACATTCTTGACCTTTGAACCCTTTGAACTCTCTTTTATTTGAAAATAAGAGCTGTGCATGAATAGACATATCATGTAATGAATAATTAAGACTTATCTATGAAACTAATTGTCTTGCACATAGATCCATTTCTATTTCCACTGCAAGCTGGTGTGATTTAGTGCAAGTTCAATTGAACCACTGCTCTGCCTTCATGTCACATGGATTTAGTGCAATAAATACAATACAGTCTCAATTCAGCAATTCACAAGAATTTTTCCACCATTCATTATTCTGGTGAGTTCTTGTTTTTCCATAATGTTTCTGGCCCCTGAAACCATGTAATATCATCCCCATTAGCTGGAGGTTTATTCTTAATATAACATCTCTGATATATCCAACAGATTGGCCATCAGGTCTTGAGCTATACCACTTTCAACCTAAGTAAAAAATACTCTGTAGCAAAATCCTTTGGAATGAATCTTCTTTGACAGTCATTAGCTGTACATCTGATCAAGACACTTTCCACACGTTCGCTGTTGGAAAAGAAGTTTTCATAACTAGCAACTATAACACATGACTCAATGAAATACTAATAAAATGTTTTAATTATTCGTTGCCATTTAAAAATGTCCATGTGGGTTTGTCAGTACAGCTTTTGAAATGTAATGAATTAATATCCTTTGTCTTAATTTGTGGACAGATGGTATGAAGAGAGCTGAGTGATCCATAGTCCTGTCCCTCAGCTTGTCAAGATTTATTTACAGTACAGGAACCATCCTCTGATGGCCGATTATCTGCTTCATTTAGTGAAAGTGAAATTAACCTCTAGTTTCTGTGCTGGTGACTCAGCAGATAGTGCACCAATAATGCAAAAAGTAATACCAGAAAGACATTGGTCTTCAACCCTAACAAGGCCCATTAAAAAGCCAAATTGCTTTATTAGACCCAAGAGATAGAAGCAATCATTCAGTCTACTAACTGGAAATAATAAAGTCTGAGGGGGGAAAAAAAGAGGAGAAAATGAGTTCTCTTTCCATGCGTGACAAAAAAAAAAAAAAGCCTTTTAGGTGAATTTTCTAAAAAAGCTCATAATTCTGTGATTAAGTTCATGGGAAATAGATCTGTGCAGTGAAATTGAAAATCAGGAACGATAAAAAAAGTATATACATTGTTTCAGCTACTGTGGCTTTTGCTTCTTGGTACAGAATATTATGCACCTTGCATCTCTAACAAGAGTAATCTTGTAATCTTAGTTAAACAGCTTGATATTAAGTACACCCAATGCATTCTTTTTCCTGGTTAATAACACAACAGCAGTAATAATCCACCCGGAAAAGCAAATTAAATGCTTTTAAAACTGTAACCTCTTTTGAAAGGTTCTTCTAATGATAGCATTTATGAGCTCACAATGGAAAATCAGCACAGAAGAAAGCTAATGATGAGCAATATGAACCATGTTTAATTGAATGTTCTGAGAACTACCTGAATCTCAAGGGCTATCTGTCAACAGGAGGAAAGGACAAGCTATTTGAAATCAAATTTACGTTATATTTCTGCAAGAAAAGCTTCAATGAAAGCTCCTTTCAGAATATATTTTGCTTCATCATGACATATTTACTCCATCTGAAAATACCCTCTTTAAGCAGTGTGATGTAGCAGAAGTGTTAAAAAGAAAACAATCTTTTTTTCTATTCTGAACATACACAAAGTGCTTCAAGTGAAAATATTGATTACCCATGGGTAGGTTTTGTGAGCAAGTATCAAGCAAGAACAGGTATCAAGCATGATATCCACTCATGTTCAGAAAAGCAAAAGAAAACTTACTAGTGCTGAGGTACACACCAGATGGGAGATAAAACAGAGTTCAAAAGATTTTCCTGAAATACTGAAAAACTGTATATATGGAGCACACTGAGGAATTCTTGTTATGGAAATATCTTGGTGGTGTTTATTCAAAAGTGTCAACTCAGATGTCTTTTAACTGCTTAGTGGTCTTTGAAAGCAGAAGTATTTTCATTACTTCAGATCATTTTCTAAAAGAAATTTCATTAATGTTTTTATTACACATTTGACTGTGTTGGCATATTAAATTCCTTCTTGTTTGTTCTTGGACATATTGTGATTTACTTAATTCTACCAAACAAAGGCCACAGAGCAAGACTCAGGACAGTTAAACTAGGATAGTTCTCAGTGCTTCTATACAGTAAAGCATTACTGAAAGCTGGAATCACCTTTCAAAACATAAACAGCCACAAGGATCATTCAAGGTGAAAAGCACATGATTTTTCATTATGCCAAGATGCTTTCCATTTTCATTCCTTTTCCCCTGAGACTTCCTGCCCAGCTTAAAAAGAAACCCAAAACCTACAGAAGTCTTTTCTTGATTGATTTGATCAAAGCTCCAGGACTGTTCAGGGAAATTTGCTGAGCAGTATGTTTTCAGTGTCTGCAGAGGGATGTGAAAATTTACCATGCCTTCAGAATAAGGTTATATATAAAGGATCTCTAGCATAGCTTATAAATAATATTCCATTTCTTTGCACCCCAGACAAAATGACCTGGGTTAAAAGACACACCACAGAGTCTAGAAAGGGATTGTCTCCAAATTAGTATTTATCTCATTCCTCTCCTGCCTTGCTCCTTACTATGCAGGTTATTTTAACCATCCATGTAAACTACTGTCTCATATGACTGAAAGTAAACAATGCTGTGGTTTCTTCAGGAGATCATAGACTGTCAAAATGTGATTACAGGTCTAAGATCTCAGGGTGATTGTGAGACTCTGCTGGACTCAGGACAGCTCTACATCCTGAGAAGAGTGTTTGGGAAAAACATTTTCACCACCTGTATCTTCATGGAAAATAAGTATATAATTCATGTTTTGTGGAGGAAAGACAAAGTGCATAACTATTACATGTATCTAAACTTTTCCTGGAAGCTGAAAACTGTCATATTACATTTAACTAAATCTCTAATATTCATCCCACTCTCCACATTTATATCATGCCATCTTATCAAGTCATCTTGATTTTTTTACCTCCTTTGGAACTGCTGCACCTAAAGTTTGTCATAGCCTGAGATTTTGCAAATGAAGAGATGATAATTTGCATGTCTTGTGTGCTATATTATGCCAACCTTTCCCCACTGAGATATCTCCCTCTTTTCACAGTCCTTCCCAGTTAACAGATCACCATCTCCAAAAGTTTTTTAACAGTTTCCTATCTGTCCAACTATTATCTCCTTTTTCTACACAAATCAGTCCTCTTTTACTTGCCATATTTCAGTTTTCTTCTCAGTCACATCTTTTGGTAGATCATACTGTTCCTATTTGAGAAATTCATTAACCCTGTATTTATGGGATAGGATTCAGTCTTGGGATCACCTCCCCTGACTTTTGATCATATTTATCTGTCATAGCAGTGCATAAGGAAGACAGTACATTGATGAATGCATTGGACTGTAAAAAAAAACTGTGAGCAGCATCTTCCAGGTTGAGAACAGATTCCAGTCACATTCTGAAAGTTACGTGCAAATCTCCTGCTCTCAGTCAGGCTGTGGATTCCTTTCTGGCTTTGAGCTTCACATTCCCTCCAGCTAAGAGCAGGAAAGAAATTAAGTCTCAATAATGATTACAAGTCAGCTTCTCATAGGTGCCCCAAGAGTAAAATCTGTCATTTCACTTCAACATTTACTGTAGCAATATTGACAAAGTGTCCCTATGCCACTAGCTCAGAGCACTGGATATATGCATATCTTCACCAAGTGTGTGAACAGGAGTGATCCTCAGTCACTGCCACTTCTTTGAGGACTATATTCTGTGACTGAGCAATCTAATGTCAGTTTTGTCCAATATTTAGAGTGGACTATACTTTTACCCAAGCACGAGAAAAGTTTGGTCTGAATCTTCTCAGTTTCCTAATGACAAAATGGCTTTCTACAGTGCTGAAGAGGTATTATAAAAACTAATGAAGAATGATCAATAAATTCCTGCAACAATACATATTACCTGTTGGAGTTTGTAAATCAGAGGCCTCTCTGAATTCTTCAGAGAGAAATCAGAGTGCAGGGATTGAATTAAAACCTTTGGATGGATTAAAATATATTAAGCCGCTCATACATGAAATAGAGGTGTAAGTTTAAGTTTTAGATAAGTAAGTAAGTTTAAGTAAATAAGAATATGTTTTAAGTGCTTTAAAGAGTAAAGGTCTTAGATACCAGTGTAGAAGAATAAGTTCTAGTGAAGGCTGAGAAACATAGTCCTAGATACTAGTGTTGAAAACAAGTTTCCGTGTAGGCTCCAAGAACATAGTTTTAGACATAATAAAAGTATAGTAAGAATATTGCTTACATTTTTTAGATAGAACAAGACAGACCATATGTGTAGTTTATATGTAAACTGGTGTGCTAAGAAACCAGAATTCTAATAGGTTAAGAAGAAATGGTTCGGGTTGGTGTTTTCAGTTTATTGGAGAATTTGTGTATAAGAATCTGTGCACTGGGGAGAGATTCGCTCTTGCTTTTGTTCCTGCTCTCTCGCTTTTTCTTCTCTCCCCACCACCATCATCATTGCCAAAGAAGAGCTGCCAGGACCTCGGCAGGAGGAGCTTCTACTTCTAATTGGGACTTAAATTCTCTTTAGGACTCTATGCCGAAAACTTTTACATGGACTTTTTGTGACTCTTTGTCTTCCGAGACTGATATGCCTTTACAATAAACAACTTTATAGAAACTAATAGCTGCTCAGCTCTTTTAAAGAAAACAAACAACCCAACAATCAACTATACCGATGCAGTTTGTCTAAACTTAAACAAACTTGTTTTGTAAAGTTCCTTCCCATACAACCTTTTTTCTACTATTCCAGGAGACTGATGATTTTCTCCTGGAATTTTTTGTGGTTTTATTTTTTTAGATATATGTAATATCTGAAAGGCTAAATAACATATGATTCTGTCTCCTGGAATCTCTTGCAGCAAGAAACTTACTTAAGATGCCCAGACTTCATTGTTAGTCAAAGCAAACCTATTCTATTTGGCTCAGGTTCTTGAAGTGGTCTCTCTGAAATATTTTTAATGTCACAAGAAGCCATTCCTTCCAGGAACTGGTTCTTCTAGTCTCTTTTTAAATTCTTTTTTTCCTAATCTAGGATAAATACATAGTATTTCATGTCCACATGTGTCTACAATATGCACCTGAATCTCCCAAAAAAAACCTCATCAAATACTCTTTGAGTTTATCTATTTATTGGCATTTCAGCAATAACAGATTGCAAATACCTTCCAGATTGCTACAATACCTTCCAGACCATCTGAAGCAATAGCTCAGAAATATGTATTGTCATTTTTTTGACCACAAATTTTTTGAGAACAACAGAGTCACTTTTCCAATATTTAGCATTTAAATGAAATACATTGCTTAGTCCTTATTCTTTCACTCTTCCAACAGTTACTAATTATATAAGCAGCTGTCTTAGAAGTCTTTATGACTCAGCAGCTATGTTTCACTTAAAATCCATAGAACTGAGGAGCCAGGAACAATACCTAATGTCACTTATCAAGACGAATAAAATGTGCAGCAATGTACTGATTGGGTTGTTCTTTCATGTAAAGTAAATTAAATTTCTGCATTTTAAAATTAATCCAATCTTTCTGCCGGTCTAAAGTGTCTTTTTAGACAAATTGGAGAGCTGCACATGAGGCTCTAGGGAAAACAGTTTTCAGCTGATAAGCAGAAATAAAATAAATTCATACTTTAAAAAAATCCAGAAACATGTCAAGTCCAAAGATGTAGAGTAGCCCAGATATACATGAAGAACATTGTCCACATTTAGGAGAGTGGTAATTCGTTTTTTAATAGCAAACACTATTTAATACTAAATGCATAAAGACTGTGGCAGGAAAAAAGAAACAAATCAAATACAGCTTCCCAGCAAACTCTCTTGTCTATAGGGCTACAGAGTCACACATGGTTATTTCTCTCCTGGAGGCATGGTTTTGTATGCCACCATGTCCACCTTAAAAGGATGGTGCATGTTCTAGCAATTAAAACTTTAGCTGAATTATCAGATTAGCCCCATTGAGAAGACCTGGAAACTTGGAAACCATCTTCCTAGCAAGCAACTATTACCCATAGATTGAGCTCCTTATGCTTTTAGGTAGGTTCTGGGAAACAAACGAAGTCTAATTCTTGAGCATCAAATGGCCTAAGGAAGCAAATATACACCTAAGGACTGGAAAGAGGGTTTCAAAAATGAAAGCAGTGTTTAAGTCACAAGCAGAAGCACAAATAGGGAAAGTAAGCATGAGATTTTTGCATGAAATCCCAGCAATCCACAATGTCAAGGGCAAACTTATCTGGAGAGTTCCTTGACATTAATCCCTTGATGATGCTTCAACCAGATTTTAGATCATTACATTTTGGCTCTCGCACTGGTTCCTTTTACATATACTTTGCACCTCTCCAGTATATTTTGTACAAATTTTGCAATGTTAGCTGTGCATTCCTTCTCTTCTGGCACTTCTCTGTTGCATGCCCAAAGAAGAACAGGCATAATTTTTTCATATTTGGCTCCCAAGTAGCACTTACTCTTCACTGAAAGCGTTCCATTGACTGTGACTAACTTTTCTGTCCTATTTTCTTGTTGTATGTGTCTTTATTAAAGTGCATATGTTGGAGTCAGTAAGTCAGGAGTCTCTCTGAATCCTTCAGGGAGAGATCAGAATGCAGGAATTAAGTTGAAACCTTTAGATGGATTGAAGTATATTAGGCATCTCACTTATAAGGCAGAGGTGAAGATTTAGGTTGTAACATAAAAGAGAGAAAATAAGTAAGTAAATGGAATAAGTTTTAAGTGCTTTTAGTAAGTAAAAGGTCTTAGATGCCTGAGAAGTAGTACATGTTCTAGTGAAGGTTGAAAACCATGCTAGTGTTTTCTTAAAGGCTCCAAGAACCTAGCTTCAGACATAATAGAGTTAGAGTTAAGAATATTGCTTACATTTTTCAGTTAGAACAAGATAGGCCATGAACGTAGTCTATACGTAGCCTGGCGTGCTAAGAAACTAGAATTCTAATAGGTTAAGGAATAGTGGTCCGAGTTTGTGTCTTAGCTAGTTGGAAAGTTTCTATAAAAGAACATGCATCAGGGAGAGCTGGGGCTCTATGCCATGGCTTTATGCCATGTGCATTTTGCCATTGCATTTTGCCACTGCAGCTTTGCCATTGCTTTAGCCATTCCTTTAGCCATTGCTTTGCCTTGCTTTGTATTTGCTTTTGAGACTGATCTTCTTCTACAATAAATAACTTTATAGCAACTATTAGCTGCTTTGCTTTTTACACAAAGAAGAATAGGCCCGATAGTGTGGGTGCACAACAGACACCCGGAGGTTCCCCAGAACCTCACATTTGGTGCCCCGTGTGAGGAGTTATTACCCTCCCGGAGGCTCAGAAACCTCACATGCATACAGAAATGCTGCAGACTGACATTCCCAGTCCACAGCTGCTCACACCACCACAGTGACAAGTGCAAAAGTCATTTACTCTCAATCATTGCTCTCAATACACACTGCCATGAATATTAGCCATTTTTCTTTAAATTTTTATTTACCACAGTCCAAATTTAGTGTGAAGCAACAAGGATTTAAATGGAAATAATTATCACTAGATGTTTTCTTCATAATTTTGCTCATTAACATTATTAAAATGGTGATGATGTGACTTTTTCGGTTCAAGAATCTTATATCCACAGAGGTATATTTCTTTTTTTTTAAACAAGCAACTTCAGATTAAAGAAATTGAGTTGCTTCTTTCATGCTTTCTGTAACTAGGCACACACAGCATAGCATGGCTTTATTTTGTGGAGTTTATGCCATACAAGTTCTATCACAAAATATTTTATTGTGAATATTGCTGGAATGTTAGCAAGTGAACAGGTTGAGCTCGGAAAAATTGTGGGGTAGCCACGTTTGTTCAAAAAGGATCAAGAACTGCCTATTTAGAAGACAAATAATACGACAAAGAAAAATTTTTGGATATCACTTGGGGTCTTTAGTGATGACCTGGCAGCTAGCTCTAATGAGGAGGGAGGGTTACTTTGGTAGCGACCTGGCCAAAGGGAAAAGCTGATTCCCTAGTAGTAAGAGCCTTATCTCTCTTTTTATAAGGGAGATAAGGAGAGCTGAAGAGCTGGCCTTAGATATTGTATGAACTACAGGTTCTGCTGAAGATGGCAAATAGTGGATACCAATGTATATAAGTGTCTGCAACTATTTGATTCATAAATTATGATCTAATAAGAAACGTGTTTTCTTGACTGTTTTATCTGCAGCAGTAGAGACAAAATATGTTTTACACATGTAAAGCAACATGAAGAAAAAGTTCTCCTGAGTTCAGCTGACACTGGTGTATGTGGGACAGCTGCAGCAAAACAGGAAATGCCAAATGTGGCTTAGCCAAGTACATTAGTGAGATACAATTATTAGAACAGCTAAGAAAAATTAAGTCAAAGTCAAATCAATGTGTCTCTGCCTTAGTTATGATTCGCTTAACACCTGGCAAATAAAAATAACCACTGCAGAAGAAAACTCTACAAAGTTCACACCTTTTAAAACACCAAAGAATTATGTCTTAATTCTTAGAAAATATGAAAATATGGCTAGAATAACTGGAATATGGTGAAAGATGAACTATAATGACTCTGGATAATGGCAACCTTAATCCTTACTGAGAGATGGTATTTTGGGCAGTATGAAGCACCCATAAATCCCATTGAAATCATCAGGAGCTGTGCCTGTTCCTGTGATGAATGAGAATATTTCTACTGTTATGAAAATATCAGATTAGGTGCTCATATATCAAAATCAGATTTTGCCCCATTGAAGTTTGCAAAACAAATACACACAATGCTTTTCCCCTGGGCTTTTGCTATTTCTACCCACTAAACTATGAAGCAGAAAGACTAAATTTATTTAAAATACAAGTCTAGAGAGGGGGGTAGAGGGGAGGAAAGAAGAAAAAGCTGTAGAAAACATCCCTTAATTTCATTTTTAAAAATCCTGTTATTCTTAAGTGTTACATGCAAAATAAAAGGTTAAAAAACCCATACAAAACTGATATTCAAAAGACTAGTATTTTACAGCTCAAGGCTTCAAAAAATATCTTAGTGCATTCTACAACTGATGGAATTTTGAACCCAGGAAATATTGAAATTTTAATTTTTTGACTTAGTATTATAGTATCAGTGTTAAAATATGCAAACAAAATGGGGACTCAAAGAAGCTGGGTGCCAGCAGTCCATATTTCACATTACAATGTGTAGGATGTAATCCTAAAATCATATGAAAAGTACTTTTAGGTGCTCTGCTATTAATTTAGTTTTATTATAAATCTGAAAAGGAAAGATAATTAATTGGACAACATATATTCTGTATCTCCAACAGTTTTAATTGGACAATATATATTCTGTATCTCCAACAGTTTTACTAAAATCACAGTTCTACAAAAACTGCAAATCTGAAAACTGAAAAATATTACTGTGTATAGCTAAGTGTCTCAGTTTGAAAGACAGGTATTTTGCTAAGGAAAGGCGAGAACCCCTTTCCTGAGATGGAGAGTGCAACCCCCTCCCTTCTAATTATTATAGTTTCAAATCAGAGGCTTTGAGGCAGAAGATACGGGGATAGGAATAACAGTTCTTTACTGGTATATCTAACAAGGCAAAACAGCAGAAAACAACAACAGCTATAAAATGTGACAACAAAACAGAGCAGTGTAGGTCAGTCCCAGTCCCTTTGGCCAAGGCCCTCTCCCTGCGCTCAGTTCCCGGTGCTGTGGGCAGGGCAGGGCCCGCGCAGCTGAAGGGGCTGGGGGATGGCGGCAGCGGCCCAGGGCTGAGAGGGATGGAGGAGCCGCTCCCCCCTCACGGTGTCGGTCGTGGTGCTCGGCACAGTGCCCGGAGGTAGGAGGGTGAAGTGGGAGAGCAGCAGAGCGGTGTTCGGAGGCAGGGAACGTGGCTCCCGGCGCTGGGATGGCGGGGAAGATGCTGGATCGGAGCACGGGCCGTCCTCCTCTCACTCCATAAGCCGAGCGAGAGCGAGAGCCCGCCCCAGGCCCCTGTCCCACCTTTCCTTTTCCGGTGTCCCCCTATCCCCCAGCCTCTGCGAGAGAAAACTATTGCTACTAAGGTGTAGCCACAAATACTTAGTATAACAATGGGAAAAATTCCACAGAAAGAAAAGGGAACAATTCAACCCCCAACACTAAGCTATGGTCAAACAGTAACCCTTATTTAATCTTGTTCCCATCCAGCCTTGAATCCTCTGTGTGACATTAATGGCTTTTACAAAATTATATCAAAGACAGATATGATGATAAAAAAGGTAAAAAATGTCTTCAGATAGATTATCATTAAACATCAGAAGTAACCAGCTACTTATTTTTGTGTTAATGGGCGAATAGCAGCAAATTGCTCTTCTTTTCTAAATAAGTTAAGAAACCTTCACATTTCACACTAACATAAATTTTCCAGGTATCCCCTGAAACAAGTAAATCAAGTCACAAAAAAATTGTATAAACAGGCTCTGTATTATTAAAAGTATAAACAAAAGATAGAAAAGTACTGCAGCATAAGCTTGGTAAAGTTAAGTGCATATGGAAGTGGCATTTTCATCTGGAAAATATTTAAAACTATTTCCATAGCATTAGCAGCAATAATTTCTATTTTTTTAACTCCTTACTGTTTCTCAGAAAGTGTGATAGTTTAGCGTCACAGATGGCATCTAATTGCAGTTCTAGAGACATATAACTTCAGGATCTACATTGACAAATAGACCCACATTTTTATGTTAGACTAGAATAAATGTATGTACTTTATAAATTTTTTTTCACTGATAATTTTCCTTAAGCATCCACACATTCACTAAGTAAAGGTTGAAAAACAATGAAATAAAATGTAACCAAAATCCTGGAGATCCCAGGGAGAAATCTTCGTTTTTCTTCTATGCCTACTAGAAACAAACTTTCAAATACTGGAGATGATTCTACCATGAAATCTAACTATTCATGATTATAACACTTCCCACTCTCAAAAATCCGTCCCTAACTCGGCAGTATTTAGTAAACTCCTGTTTTCATGTTTGCATGTAAAAATGCCAGTTTCATTTAGAAAAAGTGTTCTTCACAGCTTTAGGAAACAGGGTGAAAAATAAAGCTGGAAAAGAAAGGGCATATCAATAGTATAGTTCATTCATGTCTCATACCTAGAAGAACCCAACTTGCTCAGCCTTAGCATTAATAATATTGTTATGAATCACTGTATTGATGTACCAAACCCCACTAACAGGAGGCAGAATTACAGGAATATACTGCAAAGCAAAACTGGAATATTGAACTGGAAATTTCCTGACTAGTTTACAAATCAGAATTAAATCCTTTTTATCTTCCTTTTGCTCTCTAGATATGATCAAAACTCTTGAATAATGTATTTTAGTATCAGCAGCCAATGTCTGTTTAAACCAAGGAATTAAGGAAGTAAACATCCCCAGGAACAATCACGGCATTGGTGTGGAAAAGTCATCATCACTGTTGGTAAACTTACCAAAAAAAACCCCAAAACTGAACTGTCTACTGTAACTAGTTCCTGGAATTTCTGAAGTCCCACACCATGCCTAGAATCATTGGCCTGGCGCCAGGAGCCAAAAGCAGGCTAGCAATCATTTTCATAGCTCAGCAGCACAAATGACTGCACTCTACTAGACTTTGCTTAATCTGCTAAAATAGCCCTAATGAATCAGCCCAGCAGAGTGCTTCATTCATTGCTGCATAACTTTGAGCCTCTGCATAACAAAAAATCAGTTAAAGCTTTTTCATTGTCATATTTACATACAGACAGACCCATTTTTCCCAGTCTTACTTTCAATGTGGAACATGGTTAAGAGATAAACAGCAGAGCTGCTTCAACTGTGCAAATTTACAGATATATTATAAACCAGAAAAATGTGTTCTAAGTTCCCTACTGCTGATGCTTTAAAAGGTTGAGGGTTGTAAAATGTCTTATCCCAGGACTACTATGCAATGGATCTCCCACAAGTCCACAAAAGGTTTCACTGATTTGTATGCATCAGACACTGAGACACGCAATAGTGAACACAATACTCCTCATAGACCTGAGGTCTCTCACAATGGGAGCATTTGAACCCTCCACTATAATAGATTTTTTTCACAATATTTTTACTTTCATTTTGGGAAACTGGAAGATATGAAAATGAAGATGGTTTTCAAAGGCTAGCTTGCCTAGGGTGAAACCAAAATTTCAACTCAAAGCTCAAAACCATTATACATTCTTAAACTATTGTTTTCTCCACATAATAATTGCCCAGTTCCTGCCTTGCAAGTACATACAGATACATTTACAAATGCATACAAATAGCTACCAAAAATAATTTCCATTGTTGCAAATAACAAAGGAAGATTATCTTTTTTATTTTTTTCCAGAAAGACTTTCTTCACAGGAAAGCCTGTCAGGCACTGTAACTGGCTTCCCAGGGAGGTGGTGGAGTCACCATCCCTGGAGATGTTCAAGGAAGGACTGGATGTGTCACTTACTGCTCTGGTCTAGTTGACAAGGTGGTCACAGGTTGGACTCAAAAGTCTTGGAGACCTTTTTCAACCTAAATTATACTGTGATACTTTGGAAAAAAGAGGTTGATCACCAGTGTTTTGCATCTAATTCAGACTGTGAATTTGTCAATTAGGCAGTAAAAAATTTTTAGCTTAAAAGAATAATATAGATCATATGAACTAACACTGTAATACAAATTGTAGAGAACAAGTTTTACTTTGACAGGGTTTTACAATTGTTTTAAGCTATGTAATTTAAAAGAAAAATATGAATTTTTATGCCTTTTATGGAGAAAATTGTGATTGTTTATTTTTCAATCACAATTAACTTGGAAATTATTTTTGATCATGAATATCAAAATTGTTAGCAAGACAACCCAAGAAATGTTACCCTTATTTTACATTGCAAATTGTACTACTTGGCAAACATGGTATATAAATACAAATAAATTTCACAATGTACATATGAGAAAAATTCAGGGCAATGAAACCACATTTGAGAGCTATTAAGACAGAATTCTGTCAATCTAACTCATTCCTTATTCTGATCATTTTATCTGAAGTTACACTTTTATTCTACATACATGAAAGAAAGACTAAGTCAAATTTTATTTTTCCTCTTAAACTATATCAATGCAAACTTACTCAATTATAGTCACTGCCTGGAGCACGTTGGTATCCAAATATCATAAAGAACAATATTATGCAACAGTACAGAGACCATAACAATCATTATAAATTATACACCAGACGAAGATTAAAAAAAAGTAATGCAAGGCCTTGCACTCTGCTTACTAGTAGTATTAATATTACTGCACTTTCTTAAAATGTAATCTCTGAAAATATGTTCTCTCAAGCCCTTACCTTCTTGAGCCCACCTCAAATTAACAGAAATTGAAAAAATAAGATCTAGAAAGGGTGGAGAACCTTTCCCCTCTAGTCAAAAAGTTCTCCCCTCTGCTTAATTTTCTGTAACATTTTAGAAGAAAGGCATGATCTGTACCAGGCAAGTGAGAAGGGATGTAGGGAATATCTTAAATTTACAACTACGTTCCTTCTCTTTTGTGAATATGAAAGCAAATTTAAAATCACATCAGATAAGTCCTCTATGCTCCCAGTCTTCTCCACTGTCTCTGTATTGCTACTGCAGTCATGCTAATTGATGGAAGTCAGCAACATTAAACTTAAAATCAAGTGTCTTAAGCACATCTTTTTTTTATTATTTATGTGACAGGTACATTAGTGGGTAGTTCTTGTGAAGGTTTGTAGAGGATTTCTTTTGGCTTGAAAATCAGCTCACAGAGTGTGGCTTCTCTCAAGTGACACAACAGGGAACAATGAGATACCACAGAGCCCAAAAGAAGACTGAGAAACAGTTTTTAGGAGAAACATGCCACAAAGCTTGCTTTCTGCATTATGTGGCTCACTTGCAAAGTCTTGATGAGACATCCCTTTTATTTTCAGCCTTGAAATTAGTTGCTGCATTTCACAGATATAACAGTCCTTATTGACAGTCATACAAAGTGGATAGTTAACCCACCAGAATGATGTTTCTTCCTTTTTAACCCTGGCATTAAGCTGAGCATCCAGTTGTGAAACACAAAGAAACATTAACACAATTCTGGGTGGTCCTGGACTAATCGACCTGGTGGATGTGCAAAAACAATGAAGTCCCTGTGTAGATACAGGATCCTGGGAAAGTGGAGTTTTCCCCGGCATCTGAAAGAAAACAGAAAGGAAAGAATTAATAAACAAAAGTTGCACCTGCTATTGTTGACATTGCATGTATGTGAGTCGAGATGTTTTGGTAAAAGCCAGAGATGTTACCTTCCTTGGACCAATGGACTGACACTATTCTTGGGTCAGCGAAGTGTTCTATAAAAATGTGTGTAGTTCTACAATAAAGCAGCTTCTTCTACCCCTGAGAGGAAGCCATGTCACTGGATCTTTCTTTGCCACTCCTACAACAATAGCGACATCCCTGCGGGGGGGTTTTTTGTTGGTTTTTTTTCCTCTTCTCTCATAGATACCACCTAATCCACTTCCCTGAGCTAGGTCATGGTTAAGTTCTTCCATTTAATGAAGAAATTTTTATCTGAATGCCCTTGCTATGAACCATCATAGCTTCTACCTGGCACCGAAAAGATGGATAAGGGAAACTATAAATGTGAGCTTTGCTCTTGAAACAGACTGAGTCGTTCAGTACAGTAAATTTCAGCAGGTATGAGACTTTAATCATCCTATTTTTGATATACAAAGCTGCTATATGCTATACAGGAGAAATGAAAAAAAAAACAGTAGTCATAAGTTTGCAACATTGCTCCTCTAATTGCTGTTCTTTTCTTTTTAGCTAGTAATCAGTTGTCCAGCAGGTCTACTGTCTACTGTTACTCAGCTCACCAGAGTTTGGATTGCAAGAGATTGCAAGGAATTGCAAAGGTTAACCCTAAAAAGCATAATTAAATACTTGTAATGCTACAAAAGTGATGACTCTAACGGTATTCATTTGCCTGTGCTACAAAATCATAATAAATCAGTTGAAATATGCTGCAAATATGTGAATAATCTACATGTTAATAATTAAACAAGACATATTTACATAGGAATACATATTTCAGATGTGTTTGCAAATGAGACTTCAGTGATGAAAGAAACTGTAATTAAATAATTTTAATAAAAATGTGGAAGACAGTTGCATATTTTTTTTCTTCTCTGTGGTTAAAATAACTCAAACTCCATTAAAAAGAAAGAGAACTGATGTGCAGTGGAAATAAGCCTGGGCATATAACTGCAGTTTCTGTGGAACAATAAAACGCTAACAGAATTGGCATTGAAAAGTAAGGGCAAATTTTGAAACCTAAATGAAAAGATTATTCACATTCTCAATGCTTAGAAAAAAAAAACCATATTGACTGCAGGTAAACTTTACTTCTTAAGGAACACATATTAGTAATATCACAAAAGGAAAGTTTGGGCTTTTAAAAACAGATATTTAACATTATTTAATCTCATTCCTATCTTTTTCTGTCTTTTTGGAAGAGTACTTCTGTTTAATTTTACCATCATCTGAATGCTTTTACTTAAAAAGAAGAGCAAAAAGAAACATTTCTCCATGCACTGCTTTTTTTGTAAGCTTTAAATAATAGATCAGTGTTTTCTAAAAACAAAACAAAAAACCAAAATCAAACAAATATCAAAAAAAGGCAAGAAAAATCCCCCACCAAATCCAAACAAACCAAAAAAACAAATGCAGATTGTCTCTCCAGCACTCTAGCACCCTATGCAACCTCACATAATACTAAGAAGAAAAAAAAATCAATTTCAAATGTGTAGCCCTACCTTTTAGGTCAGGAATGAAAATATTGATTAAAGCTAAATTGTTTAGACAAATTTTTACTATAAATCTAAATTATTTGCAAATAGAGAAATTCCTAAGGACAACTGAAATCAGTTTTATATTCTTTCAGTGTCATACAAATAGTAAAAATACACCTTCCAAACATACACATTGATTCATAGCAGTCCTAAAATAAATGCCTTACGATCATGATAGATAGATTTCAAATAGAAAAAGCATTCCCTAAAATGTATTAAAATATCTATGCAATTTACTAGCCTCATGGGGTTATCCCCACAGTTGGTTTTAGCTGGCAACACTGGTCTCTGCCTAGTCCTTTATTCAAGAAGGGAAAGAGACATACAGAGAGTGATTGAAAACTTCTAAAATTAGGCTCCAGCTCTGAATTTCTCTGCAAAATCATATTTCTCTCTATTAACTAGAAATGCGCCTGGTGGCTCTGTGTGGTTTTGCAGGCACTGTCTGAGCCCCAACAAGACTCTCTTAAGGATTATTCTCCAAAGTGTTCAAGGGCACTACTCACACAAATCGTTCTGACAGACAGTAGGTACTGCAGAAATTGTCTCTCTTTTGCTATAAATATTCAAGCTTTGAGAGAGTTAATTTCAAAGCAACAAAATCCTGAGAATTCTCACATGGAACTGCTAGGATTACTGAGTGGTTTAAGAAGTGACCATGCAGCTTTTCAGTAAAATAACTAATCAAATTAATAAGTATGGGAATATGAACTATGTGAAGATGATCAGCTCCTCAAAAACAAAATCTTTAGCCTGAGGTAAGCTTGTGATGTTTCAGTACAAAAATTTACTCATAAAGAAAAAAGTGAGAAAGATGCTTAAAGTCTTTTCCAGTCTGTGACTGATGAGATTTAGACAAACAGTTTTGTTTGCTAGCCCAGGCTCCTGACCTTCAATCTCCTCCCTTGTTTGTCCTAAGATTAAATACTCAAGCTTCAGTTCTTCCAAGAATTAGAGGTTTTTTTCTGCTAATCTTAAAACTAAAAATTCCCCTGATGATTCAGAGACAAATCAAAATATATTCAACATGAAAAAGAAAAATCATAAAGTAATCAAAGAAGCAGCAAAAATTGTATTTTCTGGATTTCTTTTTCTGGTTTACTAAATAAATATTTTTCTGTAATTGAACTAAACCAAATTTTAAAAAGCTATCATGTCCAAGGATATTCCAGAAGCAGAAATGTACTTCTCTGCAGGGAGCTAGCTTCATGAGCCACATCAATCACCTAAAGGTATACCCTTTTAATTGCAACAAGCTCTTGGAAAGGTCTGAGAGTTGTCTTGCTGCAAAAATAAATTTCACATGAGGAAAACATCAAGCATAGATAAAATAGAAACTGCAAGCATCTGTACCTTACAGACATTAGGGATAGCTTTCAAAAATTTCAGGTAAGATGAGCATCTGAACCAGGATTCTCCTATTGGTATTCCTAGCAGCATTCTCAGTCCAAGAATGCTCATGCTCCTCATGCTACAAAAGTGGAAGGACTGCAGTTTATTCTGCAGCAAAGCATTCTAATAAATAGTACTGAATAATTCCTCCTGGGGCTACACTAATTTCCATGACTGCAAACAAATTAAGTGAAAATTGCTGTGAATGCAGGGCAATAATCTGAGCTGGTTGTGTTTTGAAACAATAGTTTTGGTAGTAAAGAGAAGCTGTGAAGAAGCACCCCTTGCTTAAGGGAGTACTGTTAAGACTACTTCTGAAATTGTAGGTGGCATCAAATGACCCATTTTGCTACTTTTGAAAAGGAAAAGCTTGGTTGAAACAATAAAGTAACAATAAAGTCAAAATAGAAACATTATAAAGAGCTAAATAGGACTAGAAGCTGAGCTTTGGCTGTAGCTCCACAAGGACAAATTTGCAGTCTGTGAGCTCCTTCAAACTAAAGAATCCATTGATCCTAAGAAACATCACAGAAACATGCAGAGGGGGAAACAAAGCAAAGCTGGGTGAAGACCTACGAACTCCTTAAAATCATAGAACAAGAACCTTTCTTTTTATAAATATCCCCGTGCTAGTAGTTGCCATATAGATGTTTCTAAACATTTGATGCCAAAGTCCCCTGGAAAAAGGGAAGATTGGTATGCCCAGACAATTACAGGTTCATAGTAATCTGTCTCAGCAGTAACGAGATTAGTTCTGCCTTTAGTTTAGGTGATTTTTTCCTTCTTGAACTTGGGTGGAGGATCCAGTCTGATGAAGGGCATCTCATTTTCTAGAAGCAGTGGAGGCACCTGGACAGGATCCCATTCACCTGCCTTTCTGTGGCTAAGCTAAACCAGCCATCCAGGCTCTCCTTACAGTCAGGGAGACAGAGTAGGAAAGGCAACTGCTGGAAGCCCTTGTCCCACACAAAGTGTCTGTAAGGTAAGCATGAGATTAATTGCCTCCAGGGGGCTTAATTATATAACCCTGGGCTAGAGACAGAATCTGGGTTTCTACCCTGAGCAGAAATAATGATTCTCAAGGAAAACAGGCTCACAGAGGACAGAGTGATTCCACAAACAGAAATCTCAAGGAAGTAAGTTATTTCAAAATAGAGGTGGAATAAAAATAGAAGCTTGTAAATCACAGACGAGAGAGCAACACGGCACTCTGCACAGATGGGAAAAAAAAAACAACAAATAAACAAAAACAGAAAAACACCCAAAGAAACCAGACAAACAAACCAAACACAAAGCAAACAAACAAATCTAAAAAAAAACCCAAAAACGAAAACAAAAACAAAACAAAAAAAAACACGTAAGCACAAATCTCTTTTGCTAAAAGCATAGTTCTTTCCCAGTAAAGGGTGTTGCCATACTAAAATACTCAGCAGTTTGCTTTAACCTAGGCATGGCTTGGACATCGTCCTGTCATTCCTCTTTCCAACAGCTACGTAAAGTAGCTGAACCATACGAAAACATCTTTGTTAGGGCTTGTCTATAGCAGATAACACTGATCACTGACTTCCTCTCCAATGATTTATTCTTTCCATTCCCAAAGAATTATTGTTGTATTCCTTAAGGCAAATTAATAAGAGGACAATAAATAATTACAGGCGCCATAGAAAGATAACAGCTACCAGTCAATAAGGAAGGTAGATGTTAATTCTTTGCTGTGTTTGAATTGCCTATGTAAAAAACGTAGCTGCTGCAGTAATATAGACATGTAAAATAGGAAAAGATAACAACATTGACAACATTGTGAGAATTGTAATCCAACTCCTTGTAACTGCTGGGCCTTTCAAATCTTTATGAAAAGAGCAACACCTGTTCAGCTATACGTACATGAAAAACTTCAAAGCAAAAGAGAAGTTTTCTATGGTTGTCATCCGGAACAAAAGACATTGAGAGGTAAACTAAGTCCTGAGTTTCTCATTCTACAGTTTTGCTTCAGCAGATTTATCTTCCCCATAGGAGTCAAAATCTTCCCAGTCAATATGCTGGGGATTATCGTCGTTATAAGTATGATGATGCCCTATATTTATCCTTAAAACATATATTCTCTAGATCCCTTTCACTGCAATAATTTCATTAAATCCAGGAATGCTCTCAATTGTCAGAAGGCAGCTTTTGATATTCTGAAGCAGTAAACTTGAAGTAATTCATTCCTCATTCTTGTCTGCATTCTTGGTAATATAGCCCAATATATGTGGCCTGCCACCTCTGTCTTTCTGGCTAAGACATTGCGTATGAGAAAGGGTTTTGCATGCTAAAAACAAGAAAAGAAATTCAGTATGAACTTTTGCAAATGTAGGAAAATAGAAGATTTTTCAAATATCACTTAACTTTATATAAATGTGCCATTAGTTTGTGTAGTTCTGACAGTTTTTCAGTGATCTGTATTGTCACTGATCTATAGGTTAAGTCATAGAAGTTCAGATAGTGCAATATTGTTCTCTGCAAGAAACAAGAACTTAGGAATAGGTCCAAAACAGAGCTCTATGAGTACCACTTTTAGCTGGTAGTATTTTAAAATACTACAATGAATTCGGAATCAGCACAACTATTTTCTGGTGCAATGAAGAAACAAAACCTGAAGTCATTATAGTTGTTCTTTTATGATGAATATATGGGAAACTTAATGTGTATGTAAAACACACTTGTTCATATTTTCCTCTTATTTTGCTAAACTATTCTGTGTTCACCCAAAATTAATAAGTACAGGTTTTCTGGCAACAAAAGAAGCAGGAAAAATCTTGAGCTGCATAAGAAAATTCTCTATGAAGAATGCTTTTTCCTCAATTAGTCTTCTCCTTAGAATAGCATCCTCATCAGAAATACTCAGTGTCATCTGAGGAAGTACGAAAAACAGAAGTACAATATAGCCCCAGGATAATATTAATATTACCCTCCATCATTCTATAATCTTAAATCATCTTAGATTAAAAATCATCTTTAATTTTAATAAAATTTAATTTTAACTATATATTTTATCACAGAACAAGGAAAAAAACCCTGAAATTATAAGAATCTTAGTAGAAGGCCCAGCATAAAGATCTTTACAGTTTGCTGCAAGAGATTTAATCTACATTTTATAACCAAGTCTGCAAAAATGCTTATCAGAATCCGTTTTAACCCAGATAATTTTAATATGTGAAATTCACAAGATGTTTACTTTTACCACAAGAAAGAAACCATTAGAGATATCAGGTTCACAAATTCATTTTCATGAGAGGTACCTTGATCCAGGAAAATAAGAATATTAAATACCTGGTGTCCAGGAATTAGCATGGGGTCCTTCATATGTAGTATTACCTGTACTGATTAGAATAAAATCTGTAAAACAGATTAATACTACATTCTAAAAATCAGAGTCAGACATCCACTGTATCTTTCAAAACACCTTTAAGGAGGTATGAACTACACTGTAGTTAGTACATAATGGATCAGTATATTGTGGGTTTTTTAAAGTTACTCATCTGCAAAAAGTGAAAGGATTAATATTTTTCACAATGAATGAGCAGCAATCCATTTTATAGGTCACCAGCAAATATTAAAATACAAAAGCTGAAACCAAACCAGTTATAGGATTAACTGCTTAATGCCCCAAATAGCAACAGACAGGAGAATAGACTCAGTGTGTTCTATCTCTCTTCTCTCTGCACAGGAAGCTCTGATCAGCACACAGCCACTGTAGTTTATTGGTTGTATTCTCTTTTCTTGTGATGCTAGGGAACAAAACCAAAATTGTTTCAAGGCATCCACAACACTTCAATGCATTAGGGATGTTTGCAGCACCATCATTTTATAGGACTAGTATGGATTTTTTTCCTTAACTAGAAGGGTGGGATAGCAAAGAGACAGTAATAGGTATTTTGATCACCGAACTTGTAAATTCTTTTAAGGTTTGAAGGTCTTTGTTTGGCTGACAACTTTCTCCCAACCCTTTAATATAAATTGATGGATTATGCTAAAGCTTGACATTGTCATTTCTACCTTAGAAATGAAAGATAGGGAATAACAAGAAGCTGCATTAAAAATAATTATTAGGGATCTCCACAGAGAATGAGTCTATTAAAGAGGTCATGGAACTCCCTAAAAGTTGGTATCTCAGGTAGACTGTTAGATATCACAAAAGAAATAAGAGATAAAAACATTTAATCATTAATGTGAACAGTCTAGCTCAGTTACAGTAAACTGGCCAGTGATATGTTTGTTTACAGGAGATGGAATCCAGAGGCTAGATGTAGCCATTATTTCTTCAGAGAACTGAGATGTCTTCGGATGGGCACAGCAAAGTTGATTTGTGCTTTAATCCCATCTTTGATGCAGTGACTAATGCAGACAATTGGTTTTTAAAGATTGCTGTTTTACAACTGCTGGAAGGCACTTGATTCATGGATATTCTGTAATTCTTCAGAAACAAATCCAAAGCTGAGGTCAGGCTTGGCACACTTTGAAGGCCTGGAAGCAGCTCCCTTAGGACTGATTAGAGGATTGTTTTCTCTAGAGTATTTCCATCCCCCTGAAGGTTCACATCAGTCTTCCTTAGCTCCTGAGACATTTGTCTCATCAATTATCTAGAACAGGAATAGAGGAAGGGAAAAGTTGAAGGAAATATCTGGATTTTTTCACTGTTATGAAGATTTGGTCATACGTCTTTACATTGGGTTGTCATATTTCTGTAATTTCCTGCTGTCTTTTTTAAGCACTGTGTTAGTTTCCATCATAACCAAATTTCTGTTTATATTTATAAATGGTAATTAAAAGGAAGTACCTGGGAGAGGTCTTGCAGCACCTACATGCACACACGCACATACATTTATATACACACAAAAACCTGTTTTACGTCTATACATTCACTGTCTCAAGTTGTTTATTTAGTTAGCTCAATAGCTCTCAGGTGTTTTGGATGACTTTTTTCTATGAGCATGATCTATCTATTTTGGCAAAATAAACTCCTTCAAAGGTCAGATTTAAAGGATAAATGCTGCAGGAGATGATGATTCTACAATAATCCCGTTAGCCTCCTACAACTCTAATTTCATTTTATTGAGTTGAACAGTGTAAGGGTAAAAGGGTACCTACTCTCTCTCTAACACCCATATACCCAAGACCCCTGAGCACGGTATTATGTTGAATTACTCCTGTAAATGTATTAGTAATAAAGATCTATTACAAAAATAATTGCTAACTGTTTGTTTGTTTGTTTTTTTTATGGTGCCTTTTAAAAAAATTTTAGTAATATCAGCAAAATATGTTAAAAATGTTATTAACGTCGGGGGGGGGGGGGGGGGCGGATGGGGAGGCATGGCCTAAGAGGGAATTTTATCCTGATAAAATACTGTAAATGGAAGGGAAATTGTGTTGCGAACAACAGCATTTTTGTGGCTGTTATCAACTGTTCATACTGCTACTGGGTAGATGTTCTGCTAAATATTTGCATGTACAGGATGGAACAAAACTTCCAGATAATATTTTTAATAAGTCCTTAACTTCTGCCTAAACCTGTTCTCTTTAAAACTTGCAGAACCTTATTCCTGCAAACAGACTGAGGTTTGCTTGGTTTTTTTTGTTTTTGTTTTTTTTTGTAGTAGTTCTACTAATTCATTAGTACTTCTCATTAACTGTGACTATTCTCTGGTTGATGCATCTATACTTTCTGTTCCAGTAATGTTAAAAAAAATTCCTGGATAAAAATATAACACACACAGGGCATCAGAAAGCCTCAGCCTTTTCTAGACTGGTCAAGGAGGAAAAATAGGCTTCATCGTTCTCCTGCTAGATGAGCCCTTTAGTCTTACCACAACATAATTACGTCAACAAATGCATTCAGTAGCTTACTATATTCAAGCCAGAATATACATTACTTTATCCTAAGGTAGGAACAACACTTGAGCTGTTGAAAAAGCACTTCCCCTGCTTTCTAGTTCTCTTTCCAAGCTACACTTTTTATCGAAAAACAATTTAACAGGTATCTATGTGATGTGATATCCCCTCTCTCTGTTGCCTGATGGTTAAATGTAACTCTGCTTTTCTAAGGGCTTGTATCCGTTAGTGGTATGAGGAGCTGACCAGCTACGGCAATATCACACAGGCTATTTGCTAGCCCATCCTTGGAACAGCTTTGACATCCTGTGGTAAACAAACCACAACTTTTAATTAGTCAAAAGTAACACTGTGTGCAGTAATGTGGGCATAGCATACTCAGAAGAAGTTACTTTAAGAAAGTCCATTTGAATATCTGCATATAAGAAGCTTTAAGTTTTACTTTTGTACATCTCCAGGGTGGCCAAACAAAATTTCAGGAGGTGCTGCAGAAGCCAAATGCAGAATAGGCAGAAACATAAAGTCAATTAATTTGTTAAAAATATTAACATATGCTTATAGACAAGTATACTAATTTTCAAACTTTTCATCATATCAAATACATTGATATTTGAGTGTCCTGTGTGCACTGCTATGATAAGTAACTTAGCCCAGTCTAAAGTCTGATCAGAAAATGTAGGAATTTTTGAGCAGTTCACTAGCTAGGAAGACTCAGGAGGTACTGGAGGTGCTGAAAAGAGCTACTGAAGTTGTATTGTCCCACTGAATATTTTTTCCTGGAGAACTCCTTAGTGACTATAGACCACCAAGATAGATCACTAAGAAGATAAAAGCAATTTCATGTCACTGTCTCAGCTTGTTCTAAAACATGCAAAGCCCCTGTGTAAAGGACCCATTTCAACAGCTGTGGCTATTTACTCTTACCTTTTATGTTTTTATTCGGTGTGAATCGCAGCTGAGGTTTGTTTCTTTCTTTGGCAGCTTGTGGCAATAGGTTGAAGAGATGAGTTTACTTAGATATTGGAAAGAGAAAAACTTGAAAACATATGAAAAATTGCAGTGACGAGGTAGGAATTCACTGCTTCTGATGAAGTTAAATGAAATTCTTGCTTCATGTACCTAATCTGTCTGCACAGGCAATAGATTCCCACACAGAGGCTGGAGTGATATTTGTTTAAAACTAGCTTTCATGCCTCCATAAACAATATAAATGTCAGCTTCCCATAATCTCCTTTGCATACTTTTGACCTGGCAAAAATGTTGTACAAGCAAAAAAGGCTTACAAAAATTTTGAACTAAAGTTCACCCCCAAGCCCTCAAAAAGGTCTTTCACTTGCTGAGTACCAATCAAGAGCTCCTGAGCCCAGAAACAGCAACATGTAGTTTATTAATCATATAGAACAATACACCAGCTAGACAATCATTGCCTAACAAACGTTATATCTGCCATCAAAGCAAGCTGGTAACAGTCACCCTTAATTTTTAAAAAATTGATCCATCGCAAGCAACCCAACTCCCGCCCCATTATCAACCTTCTCATAAGCTATGATGTAGACTAATTCAAACTCATGGAAATATGCATCATGACAAGCTGCTGAGAAACAAAAACTCAATAAATGTGAATAATGAAAGAAATTGTGGCTTTGAGATCATATAATCACAGAAAGGTATGGGTTGGAAGGGACCTTAAAATCACCTAGTTCCAACCTCCCTGCCACAGGCAGGGGCACCTTCCATTAGACCAGGCTGCTCAAAGACTCATCCACCCTAGCTTTGAACAGTACCAGGGATGGGGCATCCAGAACTTCTCTGGGCAGCCTGTTCCAGTGCCTCACCAGCCTCATAATAAAGAATTTATTTGTAACATCCAATCTACTTTCTTTCATCTTAAAACCAATCCCCCTTGTCCTATCACTGCATGTCCTTGTAAACAGACATGAGAGCCTACATTTTAGGAGTCATAAAAAGATAGTGTCTAGCTCGAAAAAGAGAAGACCCATGTTAAGATTTTATAAAATGAACAACTCTCTGCAACTTCCCTGTGGAGGCACCCTCAGCCTCCCCAGAAGAGGCATGCTGGCAATTTAGATGTGTCCTGTACATCACACATACATATATTTTATATGTGACCAGCTACATAACTGAACAAAGCACTAACTGCCCTGTGGACACACACATTTAGAGAGCTAGGGAATTACCGCTTGAAAATTCTTTTTCAGGCCTGAACTTCTCCTGACTCTCAGGTCTATTCCCAGACTGATAAGCTGACTATGGCTTCAGTTAGGGAGGAAGTGATAATGTATATAATATATAATATATAACATATAACATATAACATATAATATATAATATATAATATATAATATATAATATATAATATATAATATATAATATATAATATATAATATATAATATATAATATATAATATATAATATATAATATATAATATATAATATATAATATATAATATATAATATATAATATATAGGGAGGGTGATAATATGGTGAAAAACAGAATGGAATTCATAATAAAGATTAACACCTGGTGTTTTTCCTATGGGACACATCTTGAGGTAGGGTCTCATGGATGTTTTTCCCAATTGTCCAATGAGCTACTGTCCTGTCCTAGCTCCATGTAACACACTTTAAATACAGGCTGTCCGTTCAATAAGGTTGGCAGTTTTTCCCTAAAGAGGTCCATGTGTGTTGCTGTCCTTGCTCTCTCTCTTTCTCTTTTTCTAGTGCAGTAACCACACTGCCCAAGCACAAACTGGCTACACTTTAGGTTATAGGAGCACCAAAGCAAGTTAGGAACTCTTTTCCATACACGTTAAAAGATTATAAGAGTTTGATGCCTTGAGTTTTAAGTTTTTCTATTCTGCTTGGATGTGCTTTTCTGATGTGCTAGGTGATGAAGACAAAACAGTCCTATTCCAGTTAAGAACTCAAGGACAGTTTCTTCAAACTTCAGACCCTAAGCATAAACAATGTGGAAAGAGGAGGGCGGGTTCATAGAAATGAACCAAAACCTATAAAAATATGAGATTTTGTGACCAAGCTCTCCTTTGCTTCCATCTTGGAACCATCCAGGCAGGGGCCATGATTGTGACACTCATACTGCTAGGGTGTGGCCTTTTGTAGGTCTTTCGTAGGCCTCTCAATAAATACCCATTTTATTCCCCTCAACTCTGTATGTAGCCTCTGTTCCAGCTCCCCAAGGCATCAAGTTCATATTATTGGGTTATACCAAGTTATATAAATTCACACTCATATTAATGTAAGCTTGACTGGGCAAAGGAGTCAAAGCTGGACATTCTACATAACATTGAGGACAGATTTTCAGGCAAAATCCTTTTTCTCATAGTCTTTCCCACTTGGGTAAAGTTGTCCCTAAACTGACAGAAGTCATCTCAGAACTATCCTTTAAGTCCTTTCTTAAAAATCTCTTGCACACAATGTATCTTGACTACAGATTTATAGGAATCTGGTTATTTACTTGTGGGAAAATGGACTATTCTCTTGTTCTCTGTCTGAACTGGATGCAATGTAGACTTTAAAGGGCTTCTGGACAATCTTGTAAAATATGTTGATGGCCATAATTCACAAAAGTGTAAGTGACATAAAAGAGAGTAGGAGACAATCCAAAGAAAATATTGGGCTGTTACTTAAAGATAACAAAGCAATTCTGTGATTATGTGAATTCTTTAGATGTTTTAGATGTTCCAACTGTCATTGGCAAAATAAGATTAAAAAAAAGTAGAGAAGATACACAGTAAGAAACTGGTGTAGAACAGAGTAGTTTTAATTCACTATGAGCTGAGGAAATAAGGAAATCCTGAACAACTAGTGTGTGCATAATTTCTCCCTTGCCTGAATAGATATCACATTTTGTAACTCAGAATTTTCTTACTGTCTATCATGTTCAGAAAACATTCTAAATTTACCTTATAATAAAAAGATTCGTAACTGGAAGTCAAATCTGCATGCCAGCGGTCACAGAAAGGCATTTTCTTTTTCGTCCTGGGATAGAGATAAGGCTCTACCTAGAGATAGAGACTTTCTGCAGCATATTCACAAGGAGGAAAAAAAAGAGAGAAAGAGACTTGCTTCACTTTACTTGAAAGGAAATTGCTGACAGGAAACTTTTTTCTGTAGTAAGAGCTGAAAAGACAGTGTAATGTCCTTTTTTAAGAACAGGGTTCCATTTAATGTTCAGTCTTTTTGCAGCACTGCTGTCAATTGGATAAAATATTTAATGGCATTGTATTCTGAAATATATATTTTTGACAATATGTTTCATGCCTTGTATGTCACTGAAATTATGAGATTGGAGTGAATAATGAAAGAGTAACTCAGCATTCTTCATGCTGATGCATCCATAACCTTTTCTTACTTTGTATGAATTATATTATGGTATAAGAGCATCTTAACCTTCTGTCTTTTTCTATGTAATATTAAAATCATATTAATATTTGAAACTTTGGTATCCATTGCAGGAAATAAAATTTTAAAGAGCATGTCCAAATCTGTGCTACAAAAATTTGATTTAAGAGCTTTAGTTTTCATGCCAATATTATCTGTTCACAAAACAATTTATCCAGGAAGAAAGAATAATAAAGTTCAAAAAGGCTTTCAAAATGTTTATTATAGTGTTTTTAGGAACCCTATATTTTTCAAAAGCATATATATTGCTGAAATACAAACCTGTGATTTAAAGAGCACATAAGGAGTTTGGAGGATGCCAATACCATTTGATTTAAAAATATAGAAGGAAAAGTTTGAAAGGAAAGGAAGTTATTAAATGAAAAAAAGTATAAATTCAAGGGAAAAAATGCTGCCCTGTTTTTGCAAAGCATTCTGATAGTAAAGCAGATTATAGACGGGTTTTGTACTGTTATGATTAAATTACCTGCAGTCATCTACATCTTCATATTGAGACATTCTGTGCTCCATTGGCATCCTTTTGGAATGTTGTACAGTTTGTCATAATCACAGAGAAAGGCAAGACAGTAGGAACAGTTTTTAGGGGACTTTCCAGGGATATCTCAGAATGAAAAGGAAGCACTGGATGTATGATTGTCTTGGATCAATCCCTAGGAGTTCCTCCTGAAATTACTAGCTGGATAAGTCCAAGGGTGCACATGGATATGTATTCAGGATATGGGTCTAGGATGCTGATTCTTCCTATTTAGGGAAGCAACACATTTTAATTTTTAAGTGAAAGTCAGGCAGGTCATATGTGGAAATTAAGAGAGGGGCTGGTTAAATGTTCATTTCAGTCAGCATGGATATCATATATCTAGCAGACTTTTACAGACCTATAGAAACCAGCAAGTTGATTCAAATATTTGAAAACAGGTGTTTTAAACCAGGAAAATATTTTTAATTTAAAAAAGTTCTCATAATTCACCCTTTTCTTACTTACTGTTACCTCAAATTTGTCTAGGTTTTCACTGAAGCAAGCTGCATTTCTGGTGAGGCATATATGGTCAGGCATCCAGGACCAGCACTTCATCTAAAGCTTTAGGAACAGCTAAACACATGCTTTTGGTGGGCAGACACCAAGATAAGGTGAGATCACACATGTGGTGAAGACCCACGACATCCTAAAAGAGGTGAGCTCTACAAACAGAGGATGGCTGCCTGAGCCTATGGGTGTCTCGCCCTGCACAGGATGGAATGCAGCTTACTGCAGCACTGCACTACATCAGCCCTGAGTTTGCACTGCCTTCATCCATAGTTCCCCATCTCACCCTTGGCAACCTCCCCGACCATCAGTAAACACACACTGCCCCAAAGGCTCACAGAATGATGCTGCTTATGGTAGACCAGAGTGAACTACAAAATGCTCCCTAATCAGTATTCGAGTAACAGGAAAAATCCTGAGTTTTGTCACTGAGTATGTAACAGTTTTAAATATGATATGTATGCTGGAAAAAAAAACCAAACAAGCCATGCCTGAATGCTACATTGTTAAATTAGGTAAGATTTATTTAGAAAACATATGAGAAAATGTTATTTAGGTGGTGAAAAGAGGAGAGGATCAATGTCATTATTAACACAAATAGTGCAATTGCTTTTTAAAGGAGAAATAGTACTTCTCTAAAGTCAACAAAGTAATAAAACTTTAATTTCAAAAATGTCATATTTCTTTTATGCATTAGAACTATTGAGCGACTATGGCTAATTGTGAAGAATGAATACAAATACTAAGGGGAAAAGGTGGAAAACGTCTGTGATCAGCTGCCCTAAGTACATAATTAATTGAATGAAAGGTGATATAGATTCAAAGTTGTTGGTCTAGTAAGACAAAAACACTAACAGATATTCTATCTGCCTTTAAATTAAAAAGTGTCTTTAGTATTGCAAAGTATAGTATTTACTTGATAAGTTTTAAAACAATAACATCTTGGATAAACTGTCAGTATGTGATGCATTCTGATGCTAAAGCCATGACAGTAATCTTGGGCATGATAGATTCCACAGAGAGACATACAGAAATACTCAGGAGTTTTCATTATATCAAAACTAATGTGAAAAATGCACACATGCTGACACTTTAAAGGTATCTCATAATTTGGGGTTTACAATTTTAAAGTAACAGATTTTCAAAGGACAGATGTTCATTAGATCGCCAGGGGAAAACAAAATAAGGAAATAACAGCTTTATGGCAGGTATTTCATATAAAATACTCAAAATGTAGAACCAAAAAAATCACTTTTTAAAGGTGATTCTTGCACTTATGCAAGATTGTAAACAGAAAGACATCAGAAAGATAATGTCAAAGTGAGAGAAAAGCAATTGAGAACATACTTTACTATATTCACATTTAGTTTTATAATTTTTATTTTTAATCCCCTTTACATTTCTTATGGGAGCAATGAAAGTCATATTGTTGATGGAAAAATTTTTTTAGAAAGGCATTAAGTGATTCTAAAATTCTACATTTATCATACCAACATTTGTTTGCCACATTATGTAAGGGCTATTTTATTGAGCAAAATATCCTTCTCTAACATGCTGGATCACTTTCATGGCTTTTTATTTTCACATTGTGTGAATATATATCCATTTCAATATATATATAACCTGAATAACTTCTGTTGCGGGAAGAATTACTTTGAGCTTAATGTAAGACTATGTGATAATTTGTTCTTGAAAAAAATTAAAACAAATTGTTGGGTAACATGAGGACTAAGTGACTAACACCTTGTGAAGTGCCCTTGGATGTCAGTAGTTAAGGTTAATAATCTCTCCAAATAATGGGATGTAAGATGATAATTTTGCTAAGAAAATAATAGGTAATAGATAAATAGGATTTCTATTTCAGCAACCTGCCGAGACACATGCAGCTTATCTTCTGAGTGGAAGATATGGATTGCAAAAAGTTATGTTCAAACACACAGAAATGTTATGTTTAAATATGTTATTCCTATCTTGTACCTTCATATTCTTCATAACCACTGCATTATACTTGAACTCCTGTAGGGCTGCAGAAGACAGCAGCTTTCATTGTGACAAGTCATGAATACTCTCCTGCTGTGCAATGCCTTACAGGGTTGAGGGTAATTGTGTGAAGCTTAAAAACACACTGGTAACATGACCTCCAGGCCCTATGAGCTCAACAGACAGAAAGAGAACAAGCTAAGTTGGAATGGTCCAAACTTTATTTACGTTTTATAAAAGACAACAAAAAAATTTTAGACATTTAACAGATTTATATCTGTTGTGGGCTTATGAAAAGTGATTTACACCATTAAAAAAAATAATCCTGCTTGCTGTGTTTCTATTTCTTTCTATCTTTGTTGCGGATCATGGGTTTACTCCTTTTTGGCCTCATAACCTGAATTTTGCCCAACATGAGTATATCATACTTTGTTTCAAATAGATGTAGAGACCATTTAAAAAAAACCAAATAGACTTAAACATTGAAATACTAATTAATTACATTTGCTTGAACTGCACGGAATGGGATCTGTGAGGGTTTTTACTTTCCTAGGGCTGTGAATTACAAGCTATAAACACACAGCTGGATACACAGACCAACATGGAGAGAAATAAAGTGTATTTTATGGCATCCACTTAAACACAAAGAACACCCATACAAACATGAACAGTGTGAAAGGCTCAGCCCTGGCCCTTCCCCAGGGCTGACCAGATCAAAATCTCTTAATGGAATATAGACACACTATGGGTCTTGTCAGAAGCTGGTCCCGAGGCATTCAATCTGCTCAGTAGCAGTCTCCAAGACCCAGGTCTTCCTGACTTCCTATAAGCTCAGGCTCTCAAGCCTCTGAGACTGACAGTCTCACCTCATTTGCTGGTTATCAGATGCCTTAGTCTATCACCAACCAGTCCAGGCTGAATCTCTGTAACATCCACATATACTTAAAAAAAAAAAAAAAGGAATTTTGTACCAATGATACCAGCCAACCCCTGTTTATAGTCAACTGGTCTTTACTCATTATCCATTCTTTGCCCACGCTTATTCCTCCCCAGTACAGTCAAGCCTCACCCTTTCCTTTCCTTTCCTTTCCTTTCCTTTCCTTTCCTTTCCTTTCCTTTCCTTTCCTTTCCTTTCCTTTCCTTTCCTTTCCTTTCCTTTCCTTTCCTTTCCTTTCCTTTCCTTTCCTTTCCTTTCCTTTCCTTTCCTTTCCTTTCCTTTCCTTTCCTTTCCTTTCCTTTCCTTTCCTTTCCTTTCCTTTCCTTTCCTTTCCTTTCCTTTCCTTTCCTTTCCTTTCCTTTCCTTTCCTTTCCTTTCCTTTCCTTTCCTTTCCTTTCCTTTCCTTTCCTTTCCTTTCCTTTCCTTTCCTTTCCTTTCCTTTCCTTTCCATCCATTCACTAAACATTCCATTATAAAAGTGTCACATCATCCCAAAATTCCCAAATTTAAAGCATCTGATAATAAATATCACAGAATCCAAAAATACTTTCCCTCTGTATCTCATCATAGTCCCTGTACCTTGTATTCTGCAAGGCATTCAGACTGAATCATCTTGGTGCGTCCCCCATTAGCTCACCATGGAAGGTGCTGGCAATGCCAGGTCAGGATATTCTATTATCCCCTGATCCCTACAAATCCTTTTGTTTATGGACATTAGGCTTTAGTCATATAAAGTAATACTCTGAGCTCTAAGTCTAGAATAGATGAATGTCAAAAAATTTCAGGACCCTGTGTTGCAAGAGGAAGCGAAGACAAATTAACTTGAAAAAAATTTGCTGAAAGTTATAAAACTTGGCAATGTTTCACTGTCTACAATGACTTCACAATCTGGAGCTGCAAAACTGAGTTAGAAACAAAAGGTAGTTTCCAGAGGCTTTCAGACCCACCCAAGATACAGGAGAGAAAAAATATAACCCCCTTGAAAGAATTCCTACTCAGTCTCTGCTAGCACTGCCTGAATACTTTCACCAATAAACCGATATGTCTGGGGAAAAAGGAAAAGCAGACTGTGCTCCAGAGGTGACACTGTCCCTTTCAGGGTATCTGACAAACCAGGCTGTAGGTATTCCCTCAGTTTTTCACTGTCAGAGGCTGCAGATTCTGAAAGCTGAATTCTGCTATCATTAGTCCAGTCTCACAGCTCAACACCAGTGATGAGTCTTCACTACTTAAAGGTAAGTGTAGGAATTTTTCACTGCAAATTTATTTGTACATTTTTCTTTTACCAAAACAGAAACCTAGGGAGGGACAAGGAATTGCAATTCCACTCGGAGGTAAACTGAATAAGGTCAGCCCAGCAAGGTAGCTTGACTGCCGCTGGTATCATGTAGATATTTCAAGACAAAAATACAAGTACTCAATCTTCATCTGAATCTTTCAATGTGTTGTCAGGTAGCAATGATCTCATTTGTAAAAGGCACGTCTTTTTATAGATAGAAACAAACCAGCCCCCAAGTGCCACCCACAGTATGCAAGTCCAAATGAACAACAGGAATAACAGAAGATTTTAAGCTGACAGTTTTGCACTTTTTTTTTCCTTTTGCAGAGGCCTGTGCTAAAAAACATCTCATACACCACACATTGGGAAAAAATATCACAGATAACATATGGTAGTCTTTCTGAACAAAAATGTCAAATAAAATACACTGGAGATGAATAAAAGGAAATCCAGAATAGTGCTCAGGGAATGTGGATGATTCTGACATACATTAACATTTGAAGTAACACTGAATACCATAGGGGTGCATCCTGAGACAGAGCAAAGTGAAAATGCAACATGGTAATACACAGGGACTAGAGGTTTGTACTCTAACATCTGTATAGAAAAAGACATAATAAAACAATTGTGAAGAAGAAGGCATAAATAAGTCATTTTCCAAACTAAGGAAAATAAAGCTTAGGAAGACACCAGAATTCAATGACAGTAATGAGGGACTGCACAAAGAAATTATGAGTAAGGTTAATTGCTGACATGAAAAGGAGTCCTCACAGAGTTTAAATAAACCCTCAGCTGCAAAGCAGTCCTGAAGGAGCCCCAGTTCTCTATGTCAAAAGAGATACAGCTAATGTTCACAGACAGTAATATTAACATGACATATCTACAATATCAATGTGAAATTCTGTCATGCTTCAATTACTTAATATAAAGCAAATGGCTTTTTAATAATTTAGCATCAAGGAGAAGACATCACAGTAAAATAAATATATATAATATATAATAAATATATAATAAATAGATAGTAAATATAAAATATAGCAAATATATTCAGCACACATATATTCAGTAGCCTCGCATCAGGCTGTCAGACAACACTGATTTATTCCTATAGATAATTCACGGAGTAGAATTATTTTACTTCCAGAATTCTTCTTTCAGTTGTTAAATACATAATATATCGGTAACTTTTATGTTTTTATCTAACTTTTCTGAAAAGGGTGTGTTGCTGATCCCACTGTGCTAATTTTGAAGTTTACTGTTTTTCTAAGAATAATTTTGACTGCAACACAAACAGTTCATTTCAGGATTTCCACTCAACAGGAAGAGCAACTGGGAAATTCTCTGAGGTACTGAAGTAAAAGAAAGAAAGTAGAAAATTGGGTCATATTCTCCCATACATATTACACCAGTTATCAGGAAGTAAGTGGAGTCACTGTGATTTCATTCAAATATTCTGCATTATATCCCTTATTTATTTATATCCCTATTATTTACCGCAATAAGTGGTGAAAACAATTGATGATTGAGACAGTTTTATTAAAGGTTCTCTCTAGAACTAGACTTTTTCATAATTAGTGTCTCAGTCCTTCTGATTTGCTCTGAAAATGCTAGGTACTACATGATTAAAAAACTCAAATATCTTCAATTACCTCTAAGTCCAAATGAATATGAGGAACAAACTTTGTTGAGAAATAGATTGATAATTTTCTTGGAATTGGTCATTTCTTCACTTGCAATTCCAGTCTACATGCACTTGATGTACTTAATGAAAAAGAATGTGACAAAGACAAAACAATGCAAGAAATACAAGGGTATAAAGATAAAAAATGCCAAGTTCTATGTACTTTCTTTGAAAGGATTATTTTTCCAGTATTTCCTTTACATAATAGACTGCAGGAGGTGGGCATCCCTGCTGTACTCACTCCAATTTCAAGAAATAATCAGTTTTTCCAGCAGAAAACACTGGGATACCTAAAATATTTTTTCAGTATATTTACTGAGAATCCAAGGGGTTTATTTATATAAGAATAGAACACAAGTAAACACAATGAGCTGGACAGTGGTTTCTGCTTTATATGCATCATGAAAAAAGAAAAAAAGGAGCAAATGACATCTAGCAATCACATTGGTCTATTAATTAATTTACTTACTGTGAGCCTCATTCCACTCATTTGTGAGCCACCTACAGTTCCCCACCTACAGTGGGGGGCACTATTAAGATTTCTCTCTTCATTGTTTATATCAATAATTCTTGTAATGTACATTGTCAACTGGTTTGGTTCTTATAAATCAGTGTCAAAATTTCTAATACAATGGTTTCGATAAAATAAACAGATCATATTCTAGACTAAGTTTTATATTACTGTGCCTATTTTTCTTCAGTTTTACATCTTTTTTTTGGTGCTATTTACAGAGATATTTCTAATTTGTTACATTAGCACATGAACACATGAAAATAGAGCTGAAAGCTTAGCCCTCACAAAGAAGGTTTGACATATATACTTGTATCTGGTTTTCAGTAGTAGGTAAAGACTGCAGCAGGGATGGGCAACTGACTACAACAAACATTCCAGCTTCTCAATGAAAGATGAATGGGAAAGATGGCACAGAATCAGACTTCCAAAAAGCATAGGAGCATATCACCATCACAGAATACTGCAATATCCTGGGTTGGAAGGGACCAACAAGGGTCATTGACTCCAACTCCTGTGTAATTGCAATCTTCAAGTTTTTTTGTCAACTTTGAAAATTGTTTAAGTATAAATTAAAAGCCAGATTTCAAATTCATATTTTCTTTATGAACAGGTACAGATTTACACACTATACTAAGATCCTTTGCCAATCCAACAATTTTTTTTTATCACCAACCTAAACTAGGATCCTAAAGAAGTCCAAATGTCTTAACAACACAAATTCTTAAGTCAAAACAAAAGAGGGTAAAAGCATCCGTTAACTATCTACTGGTCCTAGTATCGCTTTATATGCTATTCAACTCAGAGACTTTTGCTCTACATTGCACTTTACAACTTGGTCTTGCTTCTCAAATAAGACTCTCTGACACTCCAGTCTATGCAGTGAATAATAAAGTAACAAGTTGTCATCAACAGCTATGACATGATCAAGCACAGTCCTCCTAATGGAAATAGAGCAGTCTCAGGCCAATGGCATCCTGGCTTATATCAGCAATAGTGTGGCCAGGAGGACCAGGGAAGTCACTGTCCCTCTGCATTTGGCACTGGTGAGGCTACACCTCGAATCTTGTATTCATCTTTGGGACACACAAAAATAAAGGACATTGATGTGCTAGGGCATGTTCTGAGAAGGGCAATGAAACTGGTAAAGTCTAGAGACTAGACTTTGAAGGAAAGTGCGTAGAAATTGTATTTGCTTTACATAAAAGACTGCAGGAGGTTGACATCTCTGCTATACTTGCTCCAATTTCAAGAAATAATCTGTTAAAAATGCTGGCTTAAAATTTGGACTTGATGATCTTAAAGGACTTTTCCAACACAAATGATTCCATTATTTTCTAATATGAAACTTAATTAATAGACTCTGTGAATTTTGAGAAGAGTCTTGTCTTGTATTTTTGGGAGCCTCATAAAAAAATCAGGGTTGATAAAGACAGTTGTTGATAATTTAAAAAATACCAACTGGGAAACATAGTGGTTTTTGCTCACTACTAAAGTAATCACCTTAGAAAAATTTTAAGTGGGAAGCTATTACTGTAGTCCATAAACCTCTCCTCAGCCCTGAAGGCAGAAATATCTGCTAGCTGTTGTAAACGAAGTCTACTTAAAAGAAAGCTACCAAATTATCATTACTGCTCTTGCCTAGGGAATGTCGCTGGAGTCAGTAGCAGTTATTACAATAGGTTTCAGAAATGGAAACAATTTGCTTGTTAGTGCCACTTGGGTTTGTGCTAGATTTAAACTGTCCGTTTTTAAAAGAGTAAATGCCTACTATAAGCTCTGAGAGCAAAGGCAGGAGAAATGACTACAAAACAAGAGAGTTTTTTGCTCTTTTTTAAAAAATTATTATTAGTAGTAGAATGAAGTACAATCATTAATTACCAGAAAGATGCTTTTTGCAGTAGTGTGACAATATAAACAAGTGTGCTACATTATTTGTTTAAGGTAAATGTTTCTCTAAAGAGCATTCCAAGAATAAGATAATATTTCTATAGGAACGTCCTTTAAAAAGAGGATGCACATCATCGGTCTGTACAGTTTAAGGGATTTTGGATTTTGAATTTTGATTCAGGGTCATCCCTAGGAATAAAAAACACTTTTTTCTTTTGAATTTCAATTACCTTTCAGAAGCTCAAATTTCTTTCAGAAGGATGGTTCTGAGTGTACTGAGTAGACCCACAATAAATATATGTCAACTAAGGAAATTAATTTCCCAGTGGTTGACTCTCTATTAACTGACTATCTGAGGTTAAAGGAAGGCATAGACACCAAAGAGCAGATCACTATTTATAACACATATACACTGTCAGAATAAATTATGTCTTGGATGTAGATATCACTCTCTCATCTATTCCATGGCTATGAAAATATCAAAATCCAGTGGCTCAGTTAAAGACTGTGACAAAGAGCATGATTTGGGTGATTACTATCTTGTCCAGAGGCCAAATGACCCAGTAGGACTCATCCATATACCTAAATTTTTTCTTCTGCAAAAGAGAATGGCCATACCTGAGCCAGGAAAACCACTGGAAATTACATCTCATTTGCAGTAACCCAGACAATGGACGAATATTTTCTGGGATGCTGTTAGCTTTCACAGGCAAAACAAATGCTAGAGAATGAGTTCATAGGGATGCTAGCAGAAGAAGCACATGCACACACTTGTGTTTTGGCCTTGATAATCTAATGCAGGCCTACATTGCACTGTCCCTAAGGCCAAAATGTACCAGATCACTCATTTCACAAGACTCATCCTTGACCATTTGGTTATAATGAAACCATTTATAGTCTCCCCCTAATTCATGCCTTTCATCAATCCAGTCCCACCCTTTAACTCAGTTATAGACCCTGTGTCTGACAAGTACAGTTTTATTTGTATGTTTTATATTTGTTCAATTTTAGGGGTATTAACAGTACAGTACAGGAATACCAACCACTTTTGCTTTTGCTTTCCCTTCCATTCTGCTTTTATCAGATAAGTATGCCATTAAGATATTGACAACTGCCTTCCAGTAGCATCTTGTCCCAGATCAAAACACTTCTGGCACATCATCACACAGCACATACTTTCACTGGAATGTCCAGCTGTCATCGCAGATGATCCTGTTGGTCTGTGATCAAACCATCAAAAAATACATATTGCATGTCTTTTGATTCCTACATGGTAGCTGGTAGCTAAAATTTTCTAGAAAACCTTGCTAATAGGCCTTTTTCTGCATTAAGATTTTATGCGGTTTTTACACAAAGTAATCTTGGTTCCCTTTCAATTGTCTCTTATACCAGAACCTGCTCATGGATTTAAATGTAAAACTATCAAACAGATATTAAACAGATTCAAGCAATACACATAATCTTCTGTGATAGAGACCTTCTCATGTTCTACCTTTCCTCCTCTCTGTATTATCTCTCCTGTTCCTCATATGAAAATATATTTTATTATTTTTTAACAGGAGATACAACTGCACATTACCTACTCTATTTTAATCTCTTTTGTCATTCAGGTAACCACCAATATTACTAATATAAAGGTTATATCTGTGTACAAAATCATCCAGAGTGAAGTAAATTACCCTGATGAATTTGCAACCACCACAGCTGTGACTTGAAACTCCACTGATAATTTCCAGAAAGTGATCCCTCCAGCAAAGGAAGAAAACGGAACAGCCTAAGGTTATTCAGCTGTGTTCCTACACCATATTGGACTAGCTTAAAAATCCGTACGAGCCCACAGAATGACAGTATTCCATCACTCCTCTTCTACTGATGTTACTCAAGGAGTGACAAGTAAATAAGTTACACATGACAAACTTTGTTCTGGTTACCTGTACATGACTGCACAGTGTATAACACAACTGGTAATCCAGCTATCACCTATTTAGATATCTTCTGTGGTTTTGTTCTCTACTGATGCTGGCACCAGTATTCATGTTAGTAGCTAAACTGAGTCTGCAAAACATAACAGTGGCTAGAGTGTGAGCGTAAAATCAGAAAGGGTCTCAGTCCTAGAGAGCTATTATTCACATATGAAAATATTATTCCTCTGCCCTTTGACAAAACTGGTTCTGTAGCTGTCACCTTTATATGCTTTCTTTCATTTCATGTAAAAGAACAATGCATTTCATTGTTCAAAATATCTTTTCTTATTACAGGGTCAACTTTAGTTCTCAAAAATTTTTGAAACAATTGTTGACAAACAACATTCTTTATTAGTCAAGACTTAATTTTCACTTTTTCAATGGAGGAAAAAATATCCAAAGGAAGGTTTCTTGAAATAAAATATTTAACAGCAGCATGGCTTAAAGACCTATTCGATTTTCTGTTGATTATTTAGTAACTGAACACAGAATATTAAATGAATATGGAAATTTTCTCATTAATATATTTCATTTTTTTGTCATTCTATATTATAACAACACTTGATATTGATGATATCCAGATCCTTGATAGGTTGTGCTGCATAATCACCACTGTTAACATTCTGTGATCAATTACTTAAAGTTATCCATCCATATCTATAGATTATTTCTATGATATAGCACATAAGGTCAAAAGCTGCAGAACCTAATATTAATATTTGGCGGTAGAAGTTGTCATTTTTTATTTGAGGATATTTTGAAGAATTTCTTTTTTATATTTTGCAAACGTGCCTTGGTAATGTGACTTTATGTTAACACAAAGTATAAGAAATAACTCAGCAAGTTTGCCAACAACATCAAGCTGTAGATGCAGTCAACACACATACCATCAACAGGCATCTTGACAGACTTGAGAGGTGGGAAAATGTGAACCTCATTAAGTTCAAGTCCGAATGTGAGGTTCTACAAATGGATCAGGGCAATCCCAAGTACAAATACAGACTGGGCAGGGAATGGATCAAGGACAGCGCTGAGGAGAAGGACATGGAGGTGTTGGGTTACAAGAAGCACAACATGACAAAACAAAGTGTGTTTGCAGCTCAAAAAGCCAACTGTGTCCTGGGCTGCATCAAAAGAATCATAACCAGCAGGTTCAGACAGGTGAGACTGCACGTGGAGAACTGTGTCCAGTTCTGAGGCCCCAACATTAGGAAGACACGGATGGACCTGTTGGAAAAAGTCCAGAGGAGGGCTGTGAGGATAATAAGAGGGCAGGAGCAACCCTCCTATAAAATAGGCTGAGAGCATTGGGGCTGCCCAGCCTGCAGAAGAGGAGGTTTTGGGAAGACCTCAGAGCCTTCCAGCACCTAGAGGGTACCTATAAGAGGGTTGGAGAGGGACTTGTTACAAGGGCATGTGCACATTGGGATGGCTTTAAACTGAAAGAGGATTGCATTGGACATAAGGAAGAAATTATTTACCATGAAGGTGGTGAGGCATTGGCATAGGTAGCCCAGAGAAGTTCTGGATGCTCCATTCTTGGAAGGGTTTAAGGTCAGGTTGGATGAGGCTTTGAGCAACCTGGACAAGTGGATGTTTTCCCTGCCTGTGGTGGGGGGATTGGAATGAGACAATCTTTAAGGACACTTTCAATCCAAAGCCTTCTGTGATTCTGTGAATTTAAAGACAACAAGGGTTAAGATACTTTGCTTCTGGAAAATCATTAAACCTCTCTAAATAAATTCACAGGATAATAGAATCATTTAGGGTGGTAAAACCTCTAAGATGATCATGCTGTTAATTCAGCACTGCTATCTTCACTACTAACCAAATGCCACATACACATGTTTTTAAAATCTTTCCAGGGAAGATGACTCCCAGAGCTCCTTAGTTACCCTGTTCCATTGCCTGTCTACTCTTCTGGTGAAGAAATTTCTCCTAAGATTCAACTAAATCTCCTCTGGTACAACTTGAGGCCATTTCTTCTTATCCTATCATGTTACCTGTCATGCTGCCCACATCCACTAAGTGGGTCACCTGGTCACAGAAGAAGATCAGGCTGGTCAAGCAGGATCTGCCTTTCATAAACCCTTCACAAACTATGATGGCTGGGCCCAATTCCCTGGTTGTCCCATACATACCCCAGGATGGCACTCAGGATGATCTGCTCCATGACATTTCTGGCACTGAGGTCAGTCTGAGAATTTCCTCAGATCCTCTTTACAACCTTTCTTGAATATGGGTGTCACACTTGCTAATTTCCAATCTACTGCAAGTCAACATGATTAGCCAAGGACTTCTGGTAAATGAGAGTCACTTAACCAGCCATTAATTTAATAGTATTCACAATATCACTTACATACAATTGTTAAAATTAATATTAAATAGGAAACATACAAAAAACCACAACCGGTAATAAATTTAGAAATACTTATCATTAAAATATAAAAAACAGTAGAAAAAGACAGAAATAAAAAATCTTAAAACTAGTATAATATTCATTTTCAGATTGAAGTTTATATTTCTATCCGAACAACCTATCCTTGCTAAGATTTCTAGTTACAGGAAAAAGTATTTTTAACAGATAACAGATCCTTCAATTATTTTTAATCAGGTCTACATCTAGAATGGTAGCCAGTACAAAATAATACTTTGCAGGCTTCAGCAAAAATGTCAGTGTATAATTGCACTACATCTACACTGCACCTGCTGATGTAGTTAGTCATGTTTTAAATTCCTCAAATAGAACAGGTTAACAGAAATACCATACAGAAATGTTTACACTTTTAACTGGCAATTATTCTCTGATTTTTATGTCAAAATTTTCTGTAATATCTACACCTGATCCCACACGTTTTGTTCTTATTGATTGTTGGTTTTGTTTTGTATATGTTTCATCATATGAGATGAACATCATATGAACAAGAATTATTTGCAAGAATTTTTCCAAAACTGTTTTAGATTTAGAAAGGATACCATAATATTGTTAATATCAGAGCCCTTTTGCAGAAATGGACAAAGTCATGCAAAGACAAATCAAACATCTGCATATCATTTGCTAAGCCTGTCAGTATTACTTCTGATAGCTTCCTTCCTAAGAGTCCTTTCTACTGAGCTTATATAATACTAACCATATAAAACCTTTTCAAAATCACTCTCTCAAGCCATAATGTTTGCTCAATAGGGTTTAACCTTAGCTCATCTAAATTTAGCACAAGGCCTCTCCCTCATCTTTTTCAAACACTGTCTCCCTGATATTTGTCTCCTAGCAAGCTTGTTTTAAATCAATTGGCTTGTTCTCTAGGAAGAGGAAAGTCAGAATACACAAATTACTTAACAGTTAATGATGAGGTAAGAGAGGAGTAGAGCTATATTAGTATATATGTGAATATATCTTGTTTCCTCAAATTATATTTTGCACACGCTTGCTGATTCTTTTTTCAATTGAAAATGTTAGATGTCTATGCTAGATATCTTCTAGCATATTTTTTATACTTTATACACATGACTTATTTATAAATTAATTTATGGCACTTCTGAACTTAGTCCAGAGTGTCACACTCAGTCTCCAATGGCTCAGTGCATATCTCATAGATTTTATAATGTATTTAAATTTAGGGGTAAGGAAAATACTTTTTTACATTTAAAAAAAAATATATCAAATAAGTAGTTCAAGTGCAAGTAGTACCAGTGCAAGTGGTAATAAGAGGTAAACTCATTCCAGTTTAACATGAGAATAAACTGAAAGTGGTTTGCACACTGAGATGAAGCAGGACTACATTTACCAGAAATCTAGGCAGAAAAATACTCCCCTGTACTACAAAATACTGCCATAAAAATATTCATTATACATCTTATGTTAGTTATTATACTTCTTCCACTATGCCTTCCTTGTAATCCTACACCTACAGGAAAATATGTAAATTATGACTGCTTTTGGTACATGGGCAGCTATATGTTTATTTGTCTTAAAACAGAGATGGATTTGGCCCACAAATCTCAGAAATTTTTTTCATGGTTTAGACTTAATGAATTAGGTACTCTTTGGATTTCTGCGTATTGGATATGACAAGTAAATTGATGTAATTGTTTCATACTGATACAAATAAGCAGTTCAAAAGAAAGGAGAGATATGTACATTTATAATGCCAGAAACTGTAGCTTATAGAAAATCTTAGTTAGATTAGAATTTCCCATGCTAATTGCGTTCTATTACTCAGAAATAAATAAAGGCAATATATAAACTTCACCTGACATGGAGGGCTGTTTTTGTTTGCATTTTTGCATTCAGTGGAACAGGAACACAAAGCTCATATTCAGGATATTAAATTAACTTTCAGATTATTAAAGTCTTAATTTTCAGATTATTAAAGGCTGTCTTTCCAGAAATTTCTGGTTTAAATTCACAACACTTTCTTTGTGAAAACAATTACCCAATAATAAGAGAAAGTAGATTGGTTCCTGAGAACTCTGAATATTGTGGTTTACAGTAAGGTTGCTCAAACACTAGAGACTCATGTTGTAGAGTCCCTCAGAGTAGGAAATATCCTAAATATAAAGGATTTAAAATTGAAATTATTAGCTAATGAAAGAGTATTGTTTTTTCTCCATTGGACGCTACAAGTAGCCTACATGCAGTTAGTGGAGCAACAGTGCAGAGTGCAGTACGCAAAGACCCATTCTTTTTAGCCTGTGAAATCAGCAGGGCTCAGGCTGGAGCATGGATGGCTGGGAGTGATGGTGAAAGGCACAGAGCTGGAGCACACACGTCTTTCAGGGAAGGAGAAGTTTGGAGCTGTGAGGAATGCTCAATGAAGGGGAAAAAGGCCTGGTGACCCACATGGCTGGTCACTGCAGTTAACTGTGAATACATGGTGGAGAGTATTAGACTTTTTCATTATAGAAGGTATTTGAAAAGGTGTTCATTAACATTTTTTTACATGTCTATCATTGTTGTTTATCTGTTATATGGCTCATATTGGACCTGCATTATATCTTTCTTATTCCTTGTTGGTTCTGTGTCATAAATATATCAACATGCCATATATATATCACTTCTATCATTATTTGTTTTAAACTACATGAATTGAGCAGTTTTTTTCTCTATGGTAGCCCTCACAAATGATCTCTCAAACTCCTTTAAAAGACATAATCACTCTGATAGTTAAAGTTGAGAATACAAGACCAATTGCAAACAAAAGCCTGCAAAGTGTTGGTAGAGAGTCAGATTTGATTCAGTTATTTCTGAAAGAATGTTTAGGAATATTCACACCAGGTGCTCATGCAGTGTTTGCAGATAGACTGAGCTAAGGGAGGCACAGAGCTCCCAGGGAGACCTGTGACTTATGTAGGTGGGTTCACCACCAGAACTCTTCTGCTGGATCTGACACCTGGGGAAACTTTTGAAACTTTAGGCTTTTGCAGAGAAGATTTTAGAGGCAGACACTATACTGAAAAAGAGTAACTCATTATACTGACTTCACATAGCAAACCTGAAAAGCAGCAGAATCCCCCATTCCACACCTGCAAACACTCTGCTGAAATCTGCTCTAGCTGCAGGTGATAGATGAACCTTTTTGGCAGCATACAATCAAGCGTACTGCAGCAATTCAACCATGATATCAGAAAGATCCATGTAACAGGCCAACTTGTGAGAGAGAAATGTAAAGTTCTCATCAACCTTAAGGTTTAAAAAAACCTTTACAAGACATTTCAAGCTGTGACTGACAGGTGATTTTCTGACATTCACTATTGATCGATTTGTGCAAATAAATTTCAACGCCAACATAGTATCAGACCTGCAATACTGTATTTTATACTATATCATTCAAAGGATATATAGCACTGTGAGTAACTAAAAAGGAGACCATGTTCTCTACAAATATCCATTTTTCCTCTCTGAAATGGCAATAGCCTAACAAGATCTGAATTAGATCATCATGGTTTGAGTTGAAAAATTATGGATTTTTTCCAAAATTTTAAAGATCTCTCTAGCCCCTAAATATCCTGTGGACAGAGCAGAACCTGACACTGTAAATTGCTATAAACCTGTTGGTATCTTCCCCTACTTCAAGCCATTCTAAGATGAAGGTTGATATTGAGAGTCCTTATCTAATATAAATGAAAAGCAGATAGTAATTTCTTCCTCAGGGAATTCCTTAGTAAACAACAAAGTCAGCGAAAAAGCAACTGAGGAGTAAAAGCACATTGGAAACACAGTGCAGAATCCAGAACCAGTGATGTTCTAGAGAGACACATTCTTACTCTTCCCTCTCTCTTCTGTGGTCTTCTGCATCACTTTAATCCCCAGCCATTTCCTCAGGTATCTCCTGGAAATCTTGCCTAATTATATGAAAAGCATTTGTATCAGAAGAGAATGTTGATATCTGTTGAATTGGGCTATTTTTAGAGGTGTTTAACGTAGTAGCAATAGTAAAATCTTAGGTGAAGACAGGAAAGAGTTGAAAAATTGAAAGAATTTTAAAATTAATTTATTTAGACGTTTTCTTCATTTGTTAGGACTTCGTCCTCTGGCTACCTACCTTCTTCATGTACTTAACCTGCCCTTTCTTCCTCTATCTCACTCACACTGTTGTTTCTAGGTGACATTTAGAATGTCTGTATGCAAAGTTTTCACACATATTTTATTGAGGAAAAAATGGAGTATGACATATGGGTAATGCAGATAGCATTTATTTCACTGTGAGAAACTGTTAACTTCACTTGTTACTTTTAACAATTGGGAATATGCCTCCTCCAAACTACGACCTTGCTAATATTTCAAGTTCTATATATCTATGTTTAATCCTTGCCTAGGAAAGCACCTCTCTTCCTTCTTCCTTGTAATGAGGTTCATACTGAACTTTATTAGTATTATATACTACCTCAATAATATTGAGACTATTTTAACAGAATAAATTGACTAGCTCAGTGCAATGTTGTAATTATTTACCACACATTATTATGTCAAGACTCATTCTATCTCACTTTAGGGCCCTAAACAAAGTAACTAACCATGCCTATTGCCAGTGCAATGACACAGACACCTTCATATGGTAAATCAGATCTTAAAGAAGGTCCCTCTTTTTCTGCCCGATGCTTGAATCCTTAGGGCAGCTCTGTTCAGAGTGTAGGCCACTCAATTCTTTGTCTAATGATTCACAAGATGAATCTGCACCTAAGTACCTGTAAACTTTTACATGTTTTGGAAGGACATACTCTGTTGGCTCTCAGAAAAAATATTTTCTGTGAAATGCCAGCAACTACTGCAAGATCACTGCCAAGAAAACCAAAGTAAAAATAATTTGGAAAAAAAATGGAAGAAAAGCCATACCAAAACCTGTTTCTGGAATAGATGGTAGGAAATTTCTTGAGGCATAGTAGGAATATAATGATGCCTTGAATAGAGAAAGAGCAGCAAATATTATAAGCAAGACAATAGAGAGCACTTTATATAGAGAAAGGCAGAAGAGTGACTTGTAAGGATTTGAAAGCCTCTCTCTTGAGAAAGACAAATGGAGAAAAAAGCTTTAGAAACTGAGGAGTTTTCTGGTTTTGGCCATAGATAGTAGAAAGAAGGCAGTGGTAAGATAGGTTAAAATTAATATTCTTTCCTTTGTTCCATGATGAGTTTTTCCAATTTATCTTTTGTGAACTTTTATCTTGGGGCCTGGCTATTGGAGATGAAGAAACCCAAGCAACTGAAACACTGAGAATATTTACAGAAGTTGATCCTGTGGGGAAAAACATCTAAATATCTTTTTCTTACTCACTTAAGGGTAGGCAGAAATGTAGTATACATTTTTGTGTATGAACACGCTTAACAAGCTGGCTCATGCACCAGAAGCAGTCAAGATCAGCCAGAGCTAATTTACTCTGTGCAAAGGACCTGGGAAAGAGGGAAGTTAAAACTCAGCCTTAGTTAAAGAGAAGTTTCCTTGTCAGGAAAAGATGGCCTTATCAGAGATATTTGTCAATGTTGCATTTCTGTAAATAATTTCTAAGCTCAAAGAAATGCTTTTATGTGCTGCTTTGCTTTTGCAGTCAACAAGTATTTTCTTGCATAGTTTATCAGTGATAAAGATGACATATTTAGGTAAGGAATATTTCTATTAGTAAGAGTCTAGTCAGCAATATGGGCAAATTCATACTGCTGCTTCATTTTCTGGCAGGCAAATAATGCTTAAATGCTGAGCATTTAAGAGTGAAGTAGACTTTGTGATAGATTTCTGTTCTGAAATGCTACCCTTGGTGTAGGGTCTGGTAAGGAAGAGTCAACATTAGGAGCCTAGACTTAACTCAGTACATAAGTAGTAAGGATTTTCACTTCAAACATTTTATTTCTGTTTCAGTTCAGCCAACAGTTAGCAAACAACTTTGGATCTTAAGTTAATTTCTACAAAAATATTTATATTAAGATATTGAGAAATAGGCTTTTATTCTCCAATTGACTTCCCTTCCAGCTGTCTCCACTTATTCATGTTGCCAAGTCTGTTGGATTGCTAAGTTTAGTATAGCAAATCTCTAACAGCTCACTTGCAAGCAACCTGCTCTGATTAGGTCTAAGCTATCCCTTGAAAGAATACAATTTACATTTTTGCTTAGGTACACAGCATGCCAATACATTCAACGTGCTAGATTGAATGAGAAACATTGGTTTAAGTTTAATTTCTCACATGGCAAGTTGAGAAAGCTTCTGTAGATTTTTCTCCCCATCATAGAGTGCTATGCTGTAGTATTCCCAGACCGTGCATCCCCATAGCTGTGTATAAGTTCATTTCCCAGGTGAAAGAAACACAGTAAATTATCTTCAGCATAGCGCACTATTGAATAGCCATACTAAATCTTTGATACAACAGAGCATTTTGACAGTACTCAAAGGGCTGGTTCCCTATAGATACATATTTCATAACGTCACATCACAATAGAAACTTTACTGATAGATAAATTGAAGAGAACAAGCCCTTGGTCATCAAGATGACAAAGGCAAGTAGCAGGTGATAAAATGGAACTGCCATGTGAATTTTGGCAGGCCAAGAGTCAGAGTAAAAAAAAAAAAATCACTTGCATTCTGGCCTATGAGTTGTAGGTCTCCATTGTATATATTTTCTGACCACCTTGTGTTTGGTCTTTTTACATACCACTTTCCTGCAGAACTCATATTTTCTCATCTGACTCATAGTTCTGAAACAAAGTGCACTTTACTGAAGTTGTAGCACTGACACCATCATCTAAAGAACTAAAAAGAGGTTGTTCAGATCTGTGCATTTTGACTCACAGAGAAGGAAGGCAATTTATTTTTTATAAAAACAATCAACTAAAATCTTTTAAATGGGCTCCAAACCTTTTCATTGCTCAGCTATAAAGAATAACATCTTAACTGCTTTCTGAATAAAAGAGCTTTATAGGAGATTAAAAGAAAATCTTGAATGGAATTGCCACTTCCGTCAATTAGATTCAATTTACAATGCCATCAGAGAAAAACCTAATTTTATTTAAATTATTTTGTCTATTGTTATTCTGCACATCAGTAGAAGACTAACCCATTTTCTGTCCTATATGATCCTATTATCAATCAATCAATAATTTTCAAGCAAAAAACGGCAGAATTTCAAAATTGTTTCAATCTTGAATCTTTCAGAAGTCAATCTGTTCTCCTTGGTTTTGATCAAAAGGCAAATAGTGAGGAATAAAACTTTAGATTTGTTTGTGTGAGCTAAAAAATTCTATAGTTGAAGTCAGCTGCTATTTAACACTGGGTCTGATAGGCTTCAGACAAACCTTCTAAGAGCAGCACAAATGCAGCACTCATATTTTCACAAGAAATGCCAACAAATAATTTCCCCTCAAGTATTAAAAGTAAAATGTGCATGAATTCCAGCTCCTTTACAAAGAAACTAGAATGAATTTCTATTAATTAATCAAAATTATCACTGCTTTTCACAGTTTCAGAACTAAAAGGTAGATTAGTAATTATTAATCAAATATGAGAGTTGTGGTTTTGACACTGCTTAAAGTTTGAACCAACCACTCACTGACTTCCACAATATGCTATATATTTTTAAATATTACTGAAACAGTACAATTCAGAAGAAAAGTAACATGGTTTGTAGTCGTAACATGCCAGGAAACTTTTCATTTTTAAAAAATTCTGTCTTTTATAATGTAATATTATCTGTAAAATTATTAGTAGATTGAGAGACTTATTCAGACCTGTATGTTAGCCTCTAATCTCAGAGATTATTACAATTTCATTTTTTCCTGCTTTTTTCCAGTTTCTTTTTTCTCAAATTGCAGCACACAATTATTCATCTGCTATCCTTTCAAACCAAAATGTTTTAGGTGTTTTTTCTCGTAATGGTAGATCTCTTTTAAAAGACTTTCCTACTACATGATCACCATCTTGGGTTGATAAAGAAGTTTTCCACCTAAAGAGATGAAATATCATGTTAGCTTTCTAGTACAATTAAAATATGAATACTCTGGGATTTTATTATTCTCACAGTTTATTCTGTTATTCTATTCCCAGCTTTAAAATATTTTTCTAGGTTGCAACAGATCTATTAATAGATAAAAGTCCAATATTTTTCTATTTTTTTTTCACCAACAGACAAGTATCTGGCTAAATGAACAGCTGTCAAAGCTCCAAAAATAGGAATGAAGTGCTACAAATGTACTTAAAAATTCTGTGGTTTCACCTTCCATTTAAGTTTATTCTTCAGTAGTTAATTTTGGTGTTTTAGTCTCTGACACTCAAGGCACTCACCCAGGTAAAAATACTGCTTAAAGCCTAAAGTAGTAAGAGTTGCACTGAATAGTATCCAGCCATAGTACCTAAATATTTATAGTTCTACAAAACATCGCAGGTATTTTATTGCATGTAAATGTATTTCAATCATTATATCTTCCATTTTATACTGCTATGTCGCTATTGCAACCACAGAAAATATTGATGAAAACAATTATGCCAGCTTTCTAAGGCACAGTGATCCATTGTGATCCAGCTGAGTTCTCAAGTGAAATTCTCATTTGGTAAAATCTCAGAGAAACAGGATGATCACTTGTGAAATTCTCTTTTTCCTTCCTTCTTTGTTTTCTTCAGGTTGTTCATTTTTCTGAAGTACATTAACTCACTCTTTCAAAACACTGTTATCATTGTACTTATTAAACACGTGATAGAACTGATACTACAGAATAAGAAGATAATGGTAACATCCTTAATGACCTGAACACACATATTCTGGGATGCTCTTCTGTAGTATTTTTAAATCTTTGGAAGTTTTCTATTGCCAAAGATGAGCATAATATAAAAGGAGAAGTGAGAAACAGGCAGAGCTAAAATGGTAAACTGGGATTCATCATCAGTCCAGTTTGAGGCAGGTTCAACAACTCTGAGTTATGGCCAAATTAGTCTCTGTAAGTACGTTGTACAAATATTAGTAGTTAATTATGATATTACACATTTTGAGCCCATGGACTGGAAACATACAGTTTCAGACAGCAAGAAAGCACAGAGGAAATGCTGTTGGTGAAGTGACAAGGGCTTTAAACCTTTTTAATATAATCTTTTAAGTGACATTAGGGTGTAGCAACCCAGCAGTGTGGTGGCTGTGGCTTTTTGTTATCATCATGGCAAAAAGAGTGCAATTATATCTGTGTACACACGGCTCCATCTAGATCTCAATCTATGCAGAACTGGATTTTCCAAAAACAAATCCAATTGCCAAAATAATTCACTTCAGGAATGAGTAGTATGTTCATTTTCCAGAGCAAGAGAAGTCTTGCTGTCTTGTTTCTACAGCAAGAGAAAACTTCTGTGTCTTTTCACCACATCTGCAACTTTCATACAGGCTCAGCCATCCTGTACTCCACCCTGTACAACCATCCTCTACTATTTTTCCTCTACAAGCTGCAGTATTCCACAAGATCAGCAAAGGACCCTTGCAAACCATCATTCCATAGAACCTATTTGAATTTCTGGAGCAAACATTCAATATTTTATAATTTTAGAAAACAGATACTGTTAGAGATTCTGCTTCTAGGGATATATCTCTTCTGTACTTAACCATATTTAATTAAATTACCCTGGTTTTAAGCCTGAGGTGCTACATATGATACTGCTTTCAAATTTTCATGAAAGCTATTTGAGAAATCTCATCAATGGACAAGTAGAGATTGTTCTTAAGCAGTAACCTTTCTTTCGAGGCACATGGCTGAACTATTCCAGAAAACTAGTTTATTATTTGCTTAGAAAACCAGAGAAGATAACAATATGACAGGACCAGGATGAAATTCATCTGCCATTCAAATGGAACAGTAGTTGCCCAGGGCTCTGTGATGCCTCAGTTTGTGCACTGGTGCATTCACAGACATTACCTGCAGAAAGTATATTTGCTTTTCCCAATAGAAATCATAGGCATATAGCAAAAGAGTGTGGAGAATACATAAAAATGAATATATGAAAGTTAGATGAGAAGGGCTGGGGCCCCATTTCAAAAAAGCTTCATCTTACCAGCCGCATCTCTTATTAATTACTGGTGTAAAAGACAGTAGACAGACACACGCATTTTGCTGAGCCTTTCTTAGTGATTAGCACCATTTTTTCTTGCATATCCATTAAGTCCATTATCACCAAATTTTCGAAAGTTCCACACATTTTATTTAAACCTCTACATATACATGGATTGGGAGGATTGATTTTTTTGCTGCACTACTGTAGCAACTAGTGACTTGTAACATGGTAGACAATAAAAATTATCACCTCTAAGAACCTATAAATAAAACCTCTTGAACTCAGCAATGTAAACCTAATTTTTTCATGGGCCTAGGCTGCCAACTCTAGAGGCAAAGTTTTGCAGTAAGCTGTAGAAACTTTGGTGTCATGAGAGCTCCTGCCTGCCACACTGCTGGGCCTTATGTGCATGGCATATTATCAATAGTACAGGCAGATGAACTTGCAGTTAATTAGCCTTATAAAAACATGAATTAAAGGAGAAAGGGGCCTGGATATAGGAGGTTGCAGGTGGGTTTGTTTTTTCCTGTAATCACAACCTTAGCAAGAAACAGATTTTAGAATCTGAGGTTTAAAGAGTGAGAATGTGTTTTGAATTAAATCATCTAAACATTAACATTTTAGAAATTAAATTCTGGATATTGACCCCAGACTCAACACAATATCAAGCAATCATACCCATCTTCCTCATAAATTCGTTAAGAAGTGTGTGCCTTCTTCAGATATAATAGCATTAGTTTACTGAGGTAGCTTTTTCCCTGATAGATAAGGTGTTCTCTTCCCTCTGTAAGGCATTGTTTGAAAGTGGTTTCTAGTAGAACTGAGACAGGAGAGCTGGCTGAAATTACAATTTCATGCAAAGGTGTAAAAAGATTTTTGAAATTAATCCTGTGCTCTAGGACACCACATTGCTTGCATTATTTGCATAAAATATCGGGATGTTTGTAATACAATCTAATGCTACTGAGCTGAGCATAGTAAATTTTTGCTTACTGCAGCAGGGGAAGGTGAGCAAAGCTGACATAAAGACAATGAAAACTCCACTGCTCAGAAAAAATAAAGGAAAAATATGAAGAGGCAGAGAGGCAAACAATATAGATCAGAACTCTTTTGAAGAGAGCACTCAGAGTTCTAAGACCATAAAACAGAAATTTATCACATATAACAGAATAAGCAAACGACTCTATAGATGTACATCTTTAAACAGACTGAACTTGAATATACCTATTGAGCAAGCAGGGAAAAGACTAAAAGATCAGGATTGGTTCCTGAGAGAGTGGCAGAAAGGACTGAAGCAGGGTGGTGACAGATTACAACCACACGTTTTTCTTAAAGGGCCTGGTGAGGTAGCAGAAGGGAGGGCAGTAGGGACTGCAAATTCCCATGAAGAAGAAGGCATTCTGCAGCAGTGCAAGGGAGCACCCATTCAGACTGGAGTGGAGGCTGTGAAAGACAGCAGAGGTCTTAAATTGCATGTTGGTAAGAGAAGCAGCAGAGGCACTGGACAATGGGGAGAGAAAGTGTTTTCAACATCTGTTGAAGGGATTAGCAGACACAGCTGAAGCAGTGAGGACCATACCAGGATTTTAGAAAGAACAATAGGATTACAATGAGAGGCTGAATGTGTGAATGAGAGAATTAAGGTACAAGAAACAGTATGAGAACATTATATTCTGCCTTTCTCTCCCACTGCTTTCCAGCTTCTATGCATAACTGGACAAAACAGAAGAAAATATAATTTTAATACCCATTAAAAATTGTAGAAAGGCTACAAATTTCCAGTTTCTTTCTTGTTAATAATAATAGTTTTATGCCAACATTTATCTTTACTTTGCTTTACAAAGTAATCAATTATCCAAGAGCTTCAGAAAATGTACAACCTCTGTACAAATTATAAGCCACTATGACCCTTATTAGAAGAAACAATGTATCAGCTTTGATAAAGATAAAACTCATAACTGAACAGTTTCCATAGAAATTAGAAAAATCATTATCTTGACAAAATAGAGAAATAATATTAGTTCACAATCTTCTATCAGCTGGAAATGAAAAAAAGAGTAATGAAATTTCAATTGTATGTCAGGAAGGGGACACACAGTTGCCTGGTTTCACCAATAAAAATATGAGTGTGCTTGATTTGGCTGTTGACCTGTGGCCATTATTCAAGATAGAAAGGAACTCAACCACTTCTGAGACAAAAACAAGCTGCACAATGAAAGCTGCCAACAAAACATGAAAACGTAAATACATACACATACAGGAAAGAGAAACAAAACTATTTTTCTTGCCAATTTGAGAAGAGAAAAAGTTTGTTGCTCTGTGTTTTCTGAACTTAATTTTTTTTATCCAATCCCTTGTCCTCAAATTCCTTCAAGGACTCACTTGGGTGAAGTTCTCAATGATATGAAAGATACAGAACTCAGCAGAAATTGTCAAGAGTAAGCATGAACTTGAAATCTGGTGGTTCAAAAGTTCTCAGTTTAGGTGACCAAGCCTTGCTAAACATGCTTTACAGTAAATTCCAGATCAAATTACCTGGCATGAATTTCAAGTTGATCTGAATTCTTCTAGTATTCACAAGGGAAAAAAAGTTCGACAACACAAAAAGATAGAGATTGGGTCACTCAAAATAACAGTTTGCAGTATAAAAAATGAATTATCTAAACTCCCATTTTAATATTCTGTGATGGAGTAAGAAATTAAATCCTATATTTTTTAAACTCCTTTATATGTAAAAAAGTGAACCTACAGACTTTTGGAAAAGAGACAAGTCAAATTTGAAGGAAATGTCACAGTGTTACTTTGATGAAAATATAATATTAGACATCTATCCTATTAAGTTACACTAGCAGTGAATATTACTAGAAGAGGGTAACTTTTGGGACAATTTTTACTCTTCTCTAAAATTCTATTTGACACAACTTTTTAAATCAAAAAGATGATTCTATGTATGATTCCTACCCCTTCCTTTAAAAAAATGCCAATGATTTTTCATTCACTTAGTAAGATCTTAATACACATACCCAAGCAGAAATAAATATTGAACTACACATTTTGTTGAATTCTTTGCATTGAGTTCTATTTCTAGAAGCAAAGAACAAATATGGCATGTTTTCTATTTTTGACATCTCCATAACAGAATTAGTTGTGCAATATGTAAAGCAAAAGAGATGCATTCCAGTTAATAATTAGTCCTATAGCACAATCATTGCAATGTTTTCTTGATACATAGTTCTGTCTTCTGTCTCTGTTTTGGGGAATTCTGTACACATGAAGAAGAAACACAGTAAACAAGAAAATTAGGCAATCTATCGAAGTCTTTCTCCTTTAATCAATTTTATCCTTGAAATAGGAGTAGAAAATGTTAGAAAGGATAGGAGTAGAAATTGAAAGCATTGCAATTTGTAAAAATTAAATAAACCTTCCATTTTCATCACCTAGGCCATATATCAAATAAAAATGTTGCATTTTATTTTTCCAGTATTTCCCACTGTAATAAAACCTAAAAAATCTTGATTAGGTCTTAGGTTATAAAATTTTCAGAATATTTTGCAGTCATTCAGGCCTGTTTCCTTACTTTCCTCATTTGGAAGTCTCTGCCTCCAACCTCAGACCCAATTCAAAGTGTCCCAACAAGATTCAGCACCCTTTCTAGTGGGCGCCGGATCCAGGGCACTGGTTTGAAGAGGAAGTGAGTGATATACATTGTAACCACATCCCTGTTTTAGGAGTCTGACCTTATTATTTTCTTCAAGACTGAATCCATAGCATATGCAAACTTCTATTAATTCATAATTTTTGTTGCAATAGAGTAACTAATATAAAATAGTGTTCTTTAACCAGTAACTATATTTTCTAGCCACTGAATGGATTCTCAGAGGGAGAAGCTTGGGATTTTCATAGGCATCTATCCCCATGGATGGAGTACTGTAAACACAGAGACTTGATCTAAGAAGGACAAAATCATCTTTGCCTCCCCCTGAGAGCTGGATAATTAAACTGCAGACACATTAAAGCTTCCATCAGGGATATGAGATCCCAAACATCTTTCTCATCTAATTTTTCTGAGGTTAGGGAGGCTACAAATTTCAAAGTTCTGTGGGGTTGCATTTGGAGTATAAAAATTGCACCGTTTTAGAAATTACTAGGAAACTATTCCTAAAACACTGAAGAATGAACATGGAATCTTGCCTTGAAACCTTTATCATTTGAGCAACCCCACTTGCAAGAAATGAAAACATTCACCTGAGCAATCAGTTGATACCAATTTAGAGGAATAAAGAAAATGCTGTGTTTAAGGAAGATGTTTACTTCCTGTGGTTCCAGTAACAGGACAATATTTTTCCTCTTGCCTAAGGTATATGTGAAAATCAATGTATTTCATGAAATACGCTTCTTATAACAACAAGTTTTTTGTTTACAGGGTTTTAGTTTTATCAGGCATGCAAATCTCACTCCAGTACTTTGGACTGTAAGCAGCTTTTGTCAATTTAAATTGTATTTAATATCTATTCCTTCACCCATGGGTCAGTGTTCAAATGGAATTGGCAAATCTGAAAAAGAGCAAGGCATTTTGTCTATTATGGTTATCTGTAATGAGATATTCTCAATGACTATTCTCAGAAGTTGGTCTTTAGATACTTGTAATTCTTAAGATGTAAAATGTGTTCTAAAGGATTACTCTTAGCATAAATAATGCATAATTTAATAGACAAAAATAGCCTCAGGTGGTTTTGATGGAGAGTTTTGTGAATATTACAAGATAGATTTTCTTAAAGCAGACTTAGTAGCAGTAGTTAGGTAGGTTTATTTTTTAATTTATTTTTCTAGAGTTCTCTAGCCTTTGGGGGGAAAACGTGCACAAAGACTTATTACAGTAGATGCTATCATTTCCAAATCTAACAAACTGTTTGCTCAGACACAGATTCAGAATAAAAATGTTTCATTCTCAAAAGCACTGACATTCTGTTGATAAGGATTTTAAGAAACAAACAAGAGTAGCTTTTTGAAAACCCTCTCTCTATACAGTAGTATTTCACTGCAGAGGCAGAGCTCTTTACAGGCTCACTGCTGTGAATGAAAAAAGACGACAGTCACATTAAAGACTTCTAAGGAAAACTTTCATTTTATGTCAAGATAAAAGCTGGTGAGTTTTATTTACAGTTCTGTGTCCATACTTAGGGCATGCATGCTAATCTAGACATGTTATTAGAAATGTTGAACTGAAATAGTTGCTGCTTTTCAGACCTCAACATATTTCTAACTTATGTGCATCCTTGAAGATATTCTTCATGTTACAGAACACCATAGGAATAGTCTACTGAAATTCCTTTTCCTTGAATAATATTTACAGAAAGTTCTATATCTAACACATAAATACATTCAAGGTTTCATCTGTTTAAAAAGCCCTAAAATATTCACTCTGTCTCCCTCTTTGCTTTAATTTATAAATGCTTTCACAAATACAGTTTGTCCACAAGAAACATCAGTTTTAAATAGACGGTGTTTAGACAAACAAATTGAATTTTAACCAGAGCATCCCTGGAAGTTTGACATATTTGCTTCTTCCACAATTTTTTTCATATATTCTTACCCTTTTGTTTTATTTACTCACAAGCAGACCAAGATTCATACTGCCCTCTATGGCATGACAAAAAATGGACCTATACTTTGCTGGTAGTTCTCTGAGCACAACAGACATACAGAGACACTTTTTCTCCCGAGGAAACAACAGTTAATTGGTTTCAGAAGGGGTCTCCTGACAAGACTTGTCAATTTTCATTTCAAACACTGCTTAGGAATTATTTTATAATGTGTGGTACTATAGATGCTAGAAGGATCAAGACCCTGTGATTATAGATAAATAGGGATAAGCTACTACTGCAGTATAAGACTGTAAAAACTCCACAGGTAAACAAACATAAAAACAGTTGGATGAGAGACAAGAAAAGTAAATACATAGCATGTTAGCTTGCAGTCACTGGCATCTTGTTTCTGTTGCTGCTACAGAACAATTCAGAAATATGGAAATATGCTGTACGTGAATGTGAGAGATTTGGTAATGAGAAAATGCTGTCTCTCAAATATGTAGAAATTAAAAGGTTTTTTTAAAAGGTCTAATCAAAATATGTGTTTCAATAAATACTCCTCCTATATTTTTAATTTCAATTTTTACATGTCTCAGAAGCCAAAAAATACGTCTTGTCAATGCTCAGGGCAATGCTAATTACCGTATAACACTTAAGTGGCATGAGAAGCACTATGAGCTACCAATATGTATTAATCAAATTTTGTCAACCATTTGTAACATATGGTACTACAATTATCTCAAATATGTTTACAAAACACGTGAACAGGTGCTAATGGTTGTGTTCCAAATGCTGACAGTCCTTAACAAGATGTTCTCTGGTTACCAAACTGAGTCCCGCAGACAAAGAGAGAAAAGGACTATAAAATTTTTCCATGTAACTTAAATTTCTTACCAGACTTATATGAAACTTGCTGTTTTCAATCTAATTGGCTATAAACAGTAGTCAAGATTCTACACAATGCATGAAATATAAAAGCAATTTCTAAAATGTATTATTCTTTCCAACTCATAAGGTTAATGTAGTATACATCTACTGCTAATACTGTTATGACTAACTATTATTACTAACATTGTGCTGGATTCTAGAGGCCCTGCCAGATGTGATAGCAGCTATCATACATTCCTACACATAAAAACCAGTTTTTTATGTGTAGGAGACATATCTACAGAGTTCAAAATCTCAGAAAGATGCATAACAATGAAACACAATGGAAAGGGAACATAATGAAATGATGAAACACAATTTAAAGAGAAAGAGCTTTATCCAAGAACAGTGAGGGCTTATTTTTATAATATAGCTCCTTTATCTTTAGTAGTGTAGTTGCCTAAAATATCTATTGAACCAAAATGGACATAACTTCCCAGTAAGACAGGAAAGATTACTGTACAAAAACAATTATTACAAAATTAATTTGCTCTTATTTGTGTTGATCTAGAACAGTAAGAATCAGATATGGCTGTTACGAATACCTTTTGGTAGTAAGTAACAGAATGTGTAACTATTCTTATTAAGACAGAGTGTGCAATGCTATTTCAGGCTGTTGAATGTTTTACTTGTAAACCATTTAAATACCGTGCTTATCAGTACAATTACAAAGGCAAAGGAATGGACTGGTTTCTCTCTTGTTAAAGAATTGCTTCAAATACAATGTCATTGACTTTAAATCACTTCAATTATTTCATTCTGCTGTGCTTGCTTTGCTTATATCACTACCCCTTAGAAATGATATGCAATTCACCTGCATTAAAAGTTTCCAGGTCAGATTAGAAAAATAATCAAGTATTTACTGTAATTAATAGGAAGTTTAAATTCCTAATTTACCCCCACATATGTCAGACTAAGGATTTTCTACTATGTTGATTACTTCAGGTGGCATTTTTTCACTTTAAAAAATAATTTAACCCATATCTAAAAGAAATTGCTCACCTCACTTAAAACCTCTCCAATGCTGCATTCAATTCATGCATTCATGTTGTCTTCTCCTCGTTATTCACACGAAGCTGCTGTAAGCCTTTGTGGAACAGGACTGACAGCATATTGTGGATTTCTGGTTTGCATTATCTAAGTGATGAAATTAATTATTTCCACTAGTTCCTAGTCGTGCTTAGGATATGAGATAAATATCGAGCTCAGGTCAAACATGGCCTGAGCCAAAACAGGGAACACCCGTAGAACATACAAATATTGCCAAGCTATCTGGCTGAGGAAGTTCATTTGCCATTGCTTCATAGTGTATATAATTTACAGCTGTTTTTAAGTCCTCGTTGAGAAAAGGGATAGAACATTTGTTATATCACTCTATCACATTGTGACATTTCTGTTTAAAATTGAATAGTAGTATATTCCTCTGCAAATTGTTCATCTCAGATTTAAGTATTACAAAATACTCAGAACATCTTAAAACTGCTTCTTAATTGAAGCATGTGTAATTTCCCCAGCTGCTTTTGAAATCACAGCCCCAGGAACAGATGAAAGTATATTCTAAAACAACAAATGCAGGCAGCGCTTACCCGTCTGAATGGCTGGACTGATTTAGCACAAGGTCTGCTTCTCTTTGTGCCATACTAGTATGATCGAGTAACAATATAGTTTTGTGCAATGATTTTCGTTGTAGTAGAATATTTTTAGCTAATCCATCATTCTCTACAAACATGTCTTCACTGCAATATTAATCTAAATTTTTCCCCTAGGTGTTCCCCAGATGTTCATATCCATGAGATCTGATCCAAATGTCATGGTAATTTAAAGTGCAATCACAAAATAGAACTTTCAGCCTTAATTATAACTTAGGTAAACTGGCTGAAAGATGTATGATGTTTGACAAACTGTAAACTGCTTCTCTTTATTCAAAATGCATTTCTGAACATAGAGGCAATAGACTTTCTGCCAAGACTGTAAAAGGCAAAAAATTTAATTGAATTTTTACAAATACAAAACGATTTATCATGATGACATCCACTCTTAAGGTGAGAGGAAATTTTAGTTGCATGTATTCACAGGAGGTCATTCAAACATTATCAAAATGCATTTATTTTCATCCAAATTTGAAAGATGTTCTCTTTTTTTTAATAGAAAACAAGAAAAAGGAAGAGGCAATCTGCTTTTTACTAGGAATCACAAAGGAAATTTTAAAAAATATGGAATAGAGAAAAATTAACTCATCTATATGTGAATCTTTCTATATTTTTCCCCTGAAAACTCCTTTCTCCTAAAGAAAAAACATTCATTTTTTGGCAGTAAAATTGAAAGCTTATTGTTTAAAATATTATTCATTAAAACTAATTCATATGATAAAAAATATCATTCCACTCTTCCTACTTAGATTACTTCTTTGAGAACTGAATAGATTAAAAATGCATACGTTGATTAGTTAATAGCAATTACCTAAATATTTCAAAATACTTTAAGGAATAATCTTTTTTTTTTTAATTCCCAAAAACATTGAAGGAAATGTGTACAAAAAATGCTGTCAAAAATCATCCAATACTATAGAGCCAAAGTTTATTATCTGTCTTTCAACACCATTAACAATTTTAAGAGATGGAGGTATTGTAGAAGTGAAACTAAGAGTATAAAAAATGATCAGGAAGAGTGAAGACATGAGATTGCAGGATAGGAGGAGGAGCAAGTAACTGTTTGGAAAAATAGAGTGGAGATGAGTATTCATATGAACAACTAGGCACGAATATTTTGGGGGAACACCCACAAAGTTGAAATATTTTTTACTAATATCATTTTTAGCATGGGTAACTTTTTTGGTCAATCCTGGGTATTTCAATAAATACCAAAATCTAAACATTGCATGTTGGATTAGCACATGCTATAGATATTGTCTCCACAGCAAATAACAAATGAGGTAAATGTATACCCTAGATGTATTCTCAACTAACTCTGGCTCAAGCCTGAATTTTTATCCAAGAAGTATCATGAGAGTTTCTCTATGATTTTTTTCTTTTGAAATTGCTTTAGGCATTTTACACCTCAGCCTTCACACAGACAAGTACTCTCCCTTGTTTTCCCTCTCTCTGTCTTGTTCTTTCCTGTTACGTGCATTACAAAATAACTTTTTCAGGGTGACATTCTTAGTATATTTTACCTCTGAGACTGAGTAGATATCAAACGGGCCGAGTTACAAAGCATTTCTCATAGTCCTAATTGGCTGAGTCTAACCTATATCAGCCCACCTTCACAGAAGCCATTTCAGAGATGATTCCTCAGACAGGCAGCCTGCATTTAAACTGATCCCTCTAGTCAGCTAGGAGAAAAAAACAGGGGAAAAATAAACACTGTGATTTCTCTGGCAGGATGGTGCCTACCACACTTATTATTTTCTGAAATTCCTTTGAGAACTGCCTTATTTTATTTTTCATTTAGCTCAAGATAAGAATTTCCCATTTTTAGAGGGTTATTTTTCCCACTGATATCAAAGCTTTCCTGTGATAACAGGCTATTTTTACACCATAATATTCCTATAAGGAAATCTACATATACTCCTCCCATATGTCTCCTACAAAAAATGATCATTGCAATTTAATACCTAACATTATATAAGTGTATCCTCCATTTCCAAGATAAAAAGGGTGTTGTTTCACGGCTGTCTGAAGCCTGTTGTAATCTCAGACCATAACATGACAAGCTGATCTTAACAGTCAAACACATGAAATGTTAGCAGTCTACTGTTCTTCCCTCCCTACCAGATGTCTGGAAGTTGCTGTACTATTAGGAATTCGCACCTTGTAGCAAATAATTGTCTCCTGTTTTCAGAGGAGATATTTATTTTATTAGATCAATTAAATTCCACCATTGGTCTAAAAGACATTAAATTGAGGAGAAAAGAAGGGCAGAAGACAACCAGCAAATGCAAGCAGCTTTTTCAGTGACTTTTCCTCATATGTTCCTTCCAGTCTTTCAGGAATGGCCAAATATCCCACGTTTCTTTGTTTTTGTATGGAGATGTAATGAGCATTTTCACCTGCTTTCTCTTGCACATAAATAATTTTCAGGTTAAATTGGTGAAAGTCAGAGGGTGACAGTAAATACAGAAACCGGACTTGTGCAGACACAACACTTTTCATCTGGATGAACATAAAAAATTATAAATGTAAACCTCACAATAAAAATGAGCACTGGGCAGATGGGGAACTTTTCAAAACTAAGGGTAAGAAAAATTCTGGATTATAGCACATCAGTAGAATACAGATTTCAACAAAACATCTGGTTTTTCCCTTCTTCTGGCACTCCCAGTTTTGATAAAATGATGCCAGAAAAAGTTCAGTAACAGTGGTTCATATCCAGCAAAATGTCTTGTTTTTCTAAACGACTGGGCATACACTGGATTAAAAAAAAAAGCTTTTTTTTCCAATTAATCAAAAAAATTAAATGTTAAGTTAATTCTATTTAGAAGAACTACAATAATTATATGCTCAAATCTAAACATACTAACTAAAATAGCTAAAATATTCAACTTTTTGCTGCATGGCTTCAAAAATTGCAATTATGAAGTTGAAGGAAACAAAACAAAGTTTTATTCAGAAAATTTCAGAGCAAAATATTTTTCTTTCAACTATTTTGTTTTCACTATTTTCACAGTTCTCGTTTGTGATCTAAGTTTGGATAAGAACTATTCTTTCTAACTTTTCTAAGTCTACTAAATCAATTTTGAGATGGATTGACCAATGCATCACTCAATATTTTACATTTGAGTGCGTCGTTGTCTTATAAACCAAGTTTCAGAACTGTTCTTTCCACTTAATTATTTTCCTAATGATTCCTGACATTGTATTAGATTTTTGAGGCACAACTGAATTTTGACCTCATGTTTTCAAAGAAGAATCTGCAATAATTCTGTTAATGCTGATTTAGACAGCAGGTTGTACGTAAAATTAGTAGTTCAACATTTTTGTAATTACTTCTCTTTAGCTTGCATGTTATCCACTCTTAGTGGTTTCCTACCAATCATTGTATTGATTTTTTTCTAAAATATGTTATGTAAGATTAATTTAATATTATGCTTGATATCCACTTTCTGTACAGAATGTTTCTAGTGCAGCAGCATCTTAATTTAGAGACATAATTCCCCTATAATTTAAAATAATTTAAAATTATTTTTACGGCCTTTAAAACAAATTTTAGATGCAGCTCAAAATATGTCTTGATTAAAAAAACCCTTTTTTTAACCAGTCAAAAATTGTACTCTTTTAAATTAGACAAGCTTTGCACTTAGAAGCAAAATATTTTGGCTCTGTTGTTAATCCAGCAAACATTTTCATTCCTCAGAGAGTCTATTGATCACTTTATATTTTTACCGTGTCTATAAAGTAGAATTTTTGAACAAACTTTATACTGTCTGTGAATATTTTACCTTCTCAGTTCTCTATTCAACTTGTTCTCTTATATTTTTAAGTATTTCATATAAATATTTTCCTGTAGTTTCCCTTTCCATATTAAATTTGCTACTTTCAGTGTATGTACTTTTACATTCCAACTTAGGTGTTACAACTCTGATTCCCCAAAAGCTGCACGAAGCAATTCTAGACACCTAGACCTAGGATCTAGGTCCTGCGCATAACAAAAAAGTAAATCAAGACTCGTGTCCCCTCTTGCTCACTAAATGACCAGTTTTTTCCAAGTAAGCATTCAAGGGATCTAAAATGTAGAGTTTACATCACGCATTTTTTGTTACAGAGTCAGCATAGGAATACGCAAAGTCTCCCAGTACAATTAATTTTCTGCCTTAACCACACTCCAAATTTCCCTTAGCATCTCATGGTTACTGTTACTGTCAGCCCAATACAGCCTAATACTGTATTCTTATTCCTTTGGTGTGTCATTTGAACCTACTCTGATCGTGTTAAATTTCGAAAAACTTAACTTGCTTATTTTTCATATTCTATGTGATATAATTACTCTAAGTGCTCCAAATTCTTCATTGGAACAAGTTTCATCTTGATTGTGGGCTTTATAAATATATACAGCAATCTGGCCAAATAAACACAACGTCAGCTTCTGAAGCAGAATATTCTTCCCTCTCTTTGCTTCAAATGAACAATTCCTTTTCCTCTTCCCAGCCACTCTGAAAATGATCTCATCTTGGCCATAGAGTTCTGAACCATATCTCCTCAGAAATACATTGCCTCCCTTGACTACTTAGTTTCTGTAATCTTCAATAAACCAATTGTTGCAAAACATTAAAAGCAAAATAGAACTGGATTTATGGAGCAACAGCAGGCTGGATAAAATAATATGCCCAGATTTAAATTAATTAACAAGTGAAAAAAAAATCAAAAAGTAAAATAATAAGAAAAAATTTGATTCTTCATGTGACAAGACAATCTGACTATACCACCCATAGTCACAAGTATGTATCTCTTGGGCAGGATCTCTACGCAGGTAATTCCTGCTTTGTTGATTTTCTGGGTATCTCCAGGCATTAGCTATTGACTGGACATTTGGTTACCAAAGCCATTCTGTGCTGTCAAAGTCAAAGTGTAAGAGGCAACTAAATCTGAATTTTTAAATCACAGTTCTGGAAGTGCTCCTTGAAGTATCTTAGGTCCATTTCCTTCCCACCTAGCCATATAGCTCTGATCAGGTAAGTTTCTACCTTTTCCTGAAACATTAGTGCAAATCTCTTCATGTCTGTAGCTGGGACAATAGTGTTCTAGACTAAATGTTTCAGTCTATACGAAGAAAAAATATTTATATTAGTGAAGGATTCAAAATAGGATGATCTAGTAAGGCCTAAAACAAACACACAAAATACATCTTCTGTCCCATAGTGCAATGAAGAGTCTGATATTTGGTCTTCTTTTGAATAGTACTTTCTTTCTTATTTTACTTCAAAGCTAAAGATAAATTAAAGGATATTGATTTCCCATGCTTCAGAGTAGATCCTACAGTTCAGGAAAAAAAGACACCAGATATTGCAATTCCAAACTAATAAAAGAGATATTTCAGTTGTTATAATTTAATGATATACTTCATTCCTGAGACAAACTTTTATTTCCCCATGGAAATAACAATTCTTTTTATTTTATTTTTTTTACAATTAACAAAAAATGCAGTAAATTTTAGAGGCATAATTAAATACAGGGTTTACAAAAAGGGTCAGATGGCAGCAGATGTCTCCCATATGCATGCAACATTCAAAATAATCAGTATACAAACACCATCATTTCTCTAAGTAGTAAATTTAAATTCAACTTTGATATGATGTAAATTTTTACTCAGTTCTCAGAATTTATGACTGTTTAAAAATCCACTTGTTAAAAACAAGACCAGATATACTTTATGAGTCCAGAAAAACAGTATCAAAAATTAATGTCAGAAATTACATCTTCAGCAGCCCTTATTCTATTGAAGTTTCTGGTTGAACTTTAAAATGTTACAAAAAATATATATCTCAAGCTTTGTCTTTCTATTTGACATAAAAAAAGATTATTACCTTTTCAAATTGATTTGCTATTAATCAGAAAAAGACTCTTCCACATAAAAGTTCTGATAAGACTCATATTAGTCAAGCATGTACATTCATGCCCATTTCTGACTCTGCTAAAGATGTAAAATGTGCAAAAAAGACCATTGTAAACAACCTTTGACACTCATTCTTTTTATTATTTTTTCCAGACAACAAAAATAATAAAACAGTTAATAAATTAGTTATTGAAATGAAGGCATGCAAATATAAATAACTGTGTATTTTTAATAAAGACAGTCTGCCGGAGGAGTGGTGGATGGGGCCAAACCAAGTTCTGTGCAAAATTCTGCTCGTTAATAAACTACCAGCAAATTATGGCTACATCTGCTGTCTGCTTTACTGTTATACATCTGTCAATCCAAACAGGTGCATCACAAGACCCTCTTCAATAAGGTGTGTGGAACAATAGTCAGAAATATGTCAGTCTTAAAGGTTTTCATTTTTCAAGAATATTAATTTGGAACAAAAATATGAAATGCTTTTGTTTGCCAAAGACTTGACCACCTATAGCTGAATTACTAACAGCGCTCAGATTTCATGTTTGGGATTACCGGCATTCATTCAAAAGACTTTTGCATGTCAAAAATAAAGATATTTTCCATTTCATGTGTGGTTAAAGTTCAATACAATCATACCAGATTTGGATAGGATATGTTGTATCCTAACCTGACCATGGTCAGAAATTCCCATAGCAATTTTATGAACTACAATAAATAAGCTAATTTCTTTATTTCTGCAACTCATTTTACCTGGATATGAAATTTTCCATTTTGAAATACTGAGTATACTTTATGTTATACTAGGTCTAGTATCACAATTTGTTTTATTTTGTACTAATTTCTCTTGCTAGTAAGAAAATTTCACGTTTTAAACCCAGTGAGAATCTAAGCACCATCCAGCCACTCACCCCCCTTCCAGTTGAACAGGGGAGAGAATCAGAAGAGTAAAACTGAGAAAACTCATGGGTTGGGATAAAGACAATTTAATGGGTAAAGCAAAAGCTGCACATGCAAGTAAAGAAAACCAAGGAATTATTTAATCACCTTTCATGAGGAGGTGGGAGGTTCCATCACAGGCAATGACACCATCACTCTGACTGTTGTGCCCTTCTTTCTTCTTCCCCCAGCTCTGATTGCTGAGCATGACTCCATATAGTCTAGGATATCCCTGTAGTCAGCTGAGGCCATCTGTCATGACTGTGTCTCCTCCCAAACCCCTGGGCATCCTCAGTTGCCTTACTGGTGAGGTGGAATAAGGAAAAGGAAAGCTCTGACTCTGTGGAAGCACAGCTCAGCAATAAGAAACACCTCTGTGCTATCAACAGTTTGCAGTGCAAACCCAAAACAGAGCCCTATAATAACAACTATGAAGAAATTAATCTTACTTCAAATCGGAAATTAATTTCTCTGGTGGATAAATTATTCTTTGCGATTTGTAGGCCTAGAAGTAATTTTGGTTTTATTTGTTTAAAAGCATAAAAATGTTTATGAATCCAAGGAAGATTTATATGTATGTACTGGCATAATCTGCCCAGTATTTTATAAAGTGTTTGAGGAATTATTGGGACAAAATTAAGTACATAAGATGTATTTGTTTAGATGCTTAAGAATTTGAAGTAGTTTAACATTTCTTCAAGCTTCATAAAGCTCACTTGATTGAAGAACAAAAAGTTAAATATTCTGAAAAAATCCAATAACCTCTCTAATTAGCAAATGCTCCTTACAGGGATGGGAGATGACTGCTATGCTTTAAGTATTATTATTAATTATAATGTCAGCTGAATATTTGCAATCACTTCAAAATTAACCTTTGTATCCTCAAGAGAGTTTTCTTTCTAAGAGTCACTCATAACCTGAGAGAGAAACTAATGAGTCAATGACTGATAAGTGCAGAAGGAACACAAATTAATTCTTTGTTTACTGCATAACTTGTATTGAAATTAAAATTTGTTTTATATTGTAAAAATAAAATTGTGTAATCCTTGGATAATAATATTATTTTAGTAGTGCTGACATTTCATTAGTGTGGTCTATTCCTTGGCAAGTTCAGAGGAAGCTTTCTGGTAGGTCTTTTACAATAAATTTTCTGCATCTCTTGACAGAGTCCAGTTTTGAAACATGTACATTATGAAGCATGGTGAAATACATTTAATATGGAATAGCTGAGTTTCAGCACAGCTTCAGACAATTCAATTTCCCAAAATCTTGTGTCCTTAACATTCACTGGCTGCATCTTGATGAATAAGGCATTAACTAATTATGTCATCCTCTTAAAAAGATACCCAAGGCCATTCAATTAATCTCATAATATTAGCATGTAACAGATTCAACTAAAATCTATGAAATTGTTATCATGTGGTATACAATAAACTTACAAAATAGATTTATACTATTTGGATTTAAAGCTCTAGGAAAAAAAACCCAAGTTTCTAGTAGCTGATATGACCCACAGTCCTGTGCAACATGAATTAACCCTGCAATGAGGGTAGCATAGATGGAAATCTATATGCAGGACCATCTTTGCAGATCTTAAAAGACCTCAGCTGAAAGATTGTTTCACACTTTCATTCTCTTACCATGCATGCTATCATTCTCATGTGATGCTCTTTTTTCATTGCTATTTCAAAATTTCTTAATATATTATAATTTATTCAAAATTATCATCTTAATGTGATTCTTGCGGTTTTCTGCACAGGAACTTGATGGTCCTGGTGGGTCCCTTCCAACTCAGGATATTCTATAATTCTAAAAAGTAACATTATACTGGGTCTGTTAGATCAACTTATGAAAAGGTCAGAGTATCCTAGTAACTGTCCTAAATATTTTTATACTGCCTTTATTCTTCTTTCCTACACTAGCTAACATAAATATTTGTAATCTGATTCTAATTTTCTGATAGAAAAATTGCACAAGCAATTAGGCTTATGGTAGGAGGTGTAAGACAGTACATCTGCTGCCTGGACAGATAATGTTTTCACTGTGATCTTTTCTGAACAGATATTAACATATTGAGAAATCTTTATTGAAATGAAGTCAGTGGCATAGATTTCTCATAGGAAATTCCAGTATTTTTTTGTTGGGTGTTCTCTGATAGAGTTCTACTGCCTTTTGGTGTCCACTGTGGAGCTCATAAGCCTACAGCTTCCCTCAAGAAATGCATACACAGGCCATAGTTGGCACCCTTGGGACCAGCAGCTGATAGTCTATCACAAGGTAAAGCAATACTCAGCTGCTGACTAATAGAATTTCATTTAACTAATAGAATTTCACCAGGTCTACCAGAAAAGATTTTCTGCAGCCCTGAAGAAGTTAGCCAATTAATGAACATACTGCTGATCTTTTTTCCAAGTGCTGAACCTGCTCTGCTCCTTTCAGCCTCTCAGCTCGTCTTTGGCTGCTGCACAGGCCTTCACGTTTCATGACTCAAATTCCAACATCTGTGCTTTGGTTTTGCATGTCTACTTTCATATATCATGCTTTTTTAAATTACATTTTCTGTCCTGGATACTAGAATTTTTCCAAAGACCAATTACAAGCAAAAACACTGTGAGGGCCAGCTACTCTCTTGGCTCAGGGAAACCTGGAGCTGGGAGCAATCCTGATGCCATCCATGCCCTTGTCAATTGTTTCCATCCCGTGGGCACTGACCATGGTAGAGAACCAGGGGATACTAACATCCATCAATATCCCAGACAGGGCAAGGGATGAAACAGGACTGAGGTCCAGCCAGGAGAAGAAGACAAAGCAGAACAGGATGGAGAGAGCATCCATCCCTCTGAGGGTCTCTCCCAGAAGGGAGACCCCCAACCCATCTGCCATCAAACAGGGTTGGTGGTCAGGGGTCCCTGGTGGCCTGGTCAGGGCCAGCCTGGCCTGTGGGTGCCTTTGCCTTTCTGCATTGCTGATGCATAAAGCTCTGACTTCCTCCTGTCTTAATTCCCAGATTATATTTTCTTCAAACTAATACCTTTTAATAGCACTATGATATTTCAGCATGCAGGGACCATTTTTTCTTAAAAGAAATCCCCAAATTTTTTTTTTCAGTTTTCCAGGACTGAGTTTGTCAAAAGTAAATGCAGAAACTTTTATTTCTCATGGAAAAAAAAACTCAAACAAACCCAAAGCCAAAAAACAAACAACATACAAATAAACAAAAATACCCAGAAAACTATTTTGTTGCAAATATTTTTAAAATCTTCCTGACCTCATAAAATATTTAATTTCCAATGAAGTTGTACTTCTCAGTCCTTTTGTGACAGAACTCTTCAGATCCAACATTAACAAAACTTCCAGAATATAAAATTATAACATGAAATTAGAAATTCATTTTGGAATAGGTCCACTTCCTACTTCTATAGCCCTGCTTTCTTTGGTGTGTAGTTCCTGGCACTTTTCTATTTATTGACCCTTTACTAGCATGAAGAAATCCAGTCTATAAGTTAATTGTAAAAACTAAAACTTTAAGTCAACCTCCTGGAACCAAATATAGGAGCATAATAGAATAACATTTTCAATAGTTTTGAGTACCTAGAGACTTACAAACACCTTGCATCCAATTCTAAAACACTTTTTTTTTTAAAACTTAGTTCGAATACTAGTATCTATTACTATTTCACTATAAGGATGTTAGCCTTGCCATATCATTTCTGAGGTAGATTTTGCATAAGTAGGCTGCTGTGACCATGAGTCCAGTTTTCCAGAGATGTAGCTTATTTTGAAATAAATATTCAATGCAGAAGGTTTTGCTGAACCTCCATTCACTGAGTTTCAACTGACTGCATACCAAAGGACATTTTTCCAATCACATAAAATAGATTCATCCAAAAGAAAAGAAGTGGGAGAGATCAAAAATTTTTAAGAAGCAATCATATCAGGCTATCTGACACTCAAGGGGAGAAATGCTCACCTTCCCAAGAGTACATCCAAGATAAATTCACTGGAATTATTTTAGTCTGCAGCAGCAAACTGAAGAGAGTTTGAACACAAGGCCAGAGTTCAGAAATACTGTTAGAACTTATGCTTCAAGAAATCAAAGTTTAAAATATAATAGCTACAAAACATTGACATCATCTACTCAGCATGGGGATAGGTTACATGCCGATTCATTTCCAAATTTATTGGACTTTACTATTATTCTCTTGTAAGTATCTTCCTAAAATAATCTCTTCCTACCCATCTTTAATGTACCTCTATCCAACTGGAGAAACTTGTGATATCTTCTTTTATCCAAAGCTACTTTCAGAATATTTTGATTATTCTTTCTTCCCCCATACAAACATATTTCATGTTTCTATTTTGGATTGTTATACCAGGAATAATTACTTGGTGGAATCAACAGATAATCAACTTAAAGTAATTAATTGTTTTAAGTATATCTTCTGGTATCTTCTGAACCATAATTGGGCCACTGGAGAGATTAATTAAAACTTTGTACACCGATTAAGCAAATTCTATCTACTTTTCTCTAATTTAGTAATTCTCAGTTAAATTCATTCTATTAGTTGCACTAATGTGTCTATAATATTCCAAGTACTCAAAACCTTATGTTGTTATTAGAAAAATGTTCTTTTACTCTCAAAACTAATAGGACAAAAAATATAAACACTTTGTCTTAATTTTAATTTTATGATGGTGATATTGAACTTTGTTTTTCCTCTGTGTTTGTGCAGGGTTTTTTTGTGTTAGAAGCACAGAATCAGTTAGATTCACAGAATCCTTTATGCTGAAAATGCCCCTTAAGATCATCAAGTTCACCTGTAATATAGTATCTTTCTGTCACTTGACAAAGTATCACTGCTACCACATATGACTACATAAACACTTAGTTCTTAGAACATTTCCTGTGAATCAGGAAAAATTTGGTTCTAGGAGGACATGTTCAAATCCCTTTCCCATAATAATTGTCCTACTTCCCAAATAATTGTCAAGCTTGCAATGAACATCAAAATTTAATAAGAATGAGGGCATCGTTCCATTACCCAAGCAAACAAGACAGATAAGTGATTCTGACCACACATAGGGAATTGTATAAAATAGCTTCGCTGTCGTGAGAGATAAGCATGCATAGAGAGATATTCAATTAATGGTGAAACTACATCTTAAAAGCTTTTGAAACATGACAATTGTACCAGTCTTGAATGCAATATTATCAGTGCAAGCATAAATGCATTATTATTCCTATACTACTTTTTCTACCAGAAATACCATGTAATGATTATACTTAAAACTGCGTTTATATTTTTGTACCATGATAGTGGTTCAATACCACATTTACCAATCAATAATATCCAGATCTTCTTGCCTGCTGTTTTCCAAAACTGTCCATATTACAGTTAATCTTCTACAAAGACTAGATTCAAGAAAAGACTGAGGCATCTGAAAACACCCTGTAGTGAGCCACAACTCCAGGTTAGATTGTTAGATTCCTTAGTTAACACCAGACAGTTGATAAAATTATTAAAATGAGATTCAAAGTCCAAGACACAAGTAAGAACTGCTGAGCAAAGGGGTGTTTTTTAAAATCGGACAGTCCTCATGCGAAGGTGATGGGAGGTGTTGCTATCCAGCTGTAAACCATTGACCTGGAATCTCTTCCTAGGAATGATGCTTATAATGTTTTTCTAAAGAACTAAGTGACATTCTGTCAGCTGAAGCATGGCTTTGTGAGAAGTGTATGATGGTGCTCACTGTTCCAAGACCCAAGAAAGGAGGGGCCTGGATGCATTGTCCTGCTCCTGCTGGACAAACTCTGATATCCACTGCTCCTCTCCCAGGAGAATGCCCTTGCTAGCAAAGCTATAATGATGGTTAACCCAGCATCCAGCAGTTCTGTAGAGCTGTGAAGCAAGGAGCTCAACTCTTCCAGTCAGAGAGGAAAAGCAGGCACATAAGGAAAGAAAGAGCATGATGCATGATACAAAGCGGCACTCCCCAGGAAATTAATATAGACCCTGTTCCCTCTATGGTTTCTATGCTTTATATTTAAATAAATAAATAAGCCAATTTACTATGTATGTAAATTGCTTTTATCAGTGAGTCATAACACATATGATGTAGAAGTGTGTCAGTAAAGGAATTACTGCATGTTTACTTAATGGTGCTCTTTTCACAAAGTGGGCAAAAAGATGTCCAGCACAACCTAGGGAATGGTAAGATCCCTCTACAAAATAATGAGGTAGTTAAAGCATTTCTGCAGCTAGAATTCCACCCACTCTGAGGTTAGAGTTATATGTTTGGACATTACCTTTCACCTGACTTTTCTAATACTAGCTTAAAGTCATATCAGGTCCTTGGTAATTTATTTTTTTTATTTTTGAAGGATTTTTCATCTATGTCAGACTGCTGTGATAAATGAATGAAGTTGTGAATTATTATCTAACCATTATATCCTATTTTGAATTATTGACAAAGGCAGCCACAGTCAACTTCATGCACTTGTTTTTTCTCTTTTTTCACATTAAATTGCAAGTAAGTAAGCACATGGATAGGGAGAAAATAAAGAAGAACATTACTATGGACATTACAGCTAGAGAGGGTAAGGAGGTAATAGCAGTTCAGGGAAATTATCTTCTTGAATATATATAAAATGACAATAAAATACCTAATGTCCAATATATACGGAATCTCATAAATATATTAGAAAATATATTGGCAAGTATCATAAGTAAATGTTGTGTGTCCTAAACAGTAAGAGGGAAATTTAAGGAAAAATTTAAAGAGAACAATATCAACGACACCCAGATGTCAAGAGACTATTTCAGAGGCTATTTTCTGTCAAATAAATATCTGTCCACTTCTTAACTTTTTCTGTGAGGTAACAAATCTGTTGTTGGAGCTACACAGTGTCTATCTAACAAGATATTCATAGTGAAAATGATAAAAGTTTGTGTTATCACTTTTATTTCCCATGCTTATTCTTTTATTCTATTGTTGATGTTCAGTTTTGGTTTTTTAGTTCATTGTGGTTTTGTTTGCTTTCTTTTTTTACATAAATATTTGCATCCATTTCAATAATCTAAATTATTTATGTAAATCGACATAATTTTGAACTGAAAGGTGAAAATTAACCTAAACATGGATGAGATAAAATAAATCTCAAAACTTTCTGTAGGCATCTGTCTATGAAGTGGGATTGCTGGCTCAGATTACACAACCAGATTACCTGACTGATGCTTATAGTGCTAAAATTAAAAGGGAAAAATCACAATCTCAAATCCTCCTACCACCGTAGTATGGGTACTCAGGACATGTATCTGCAACATTTAGTCCTGCAATGATCCCTAAAATTGCTATCACAACATACTTTTTACTTGACACACTGCAAAAGGTACTTTGGAGAGGTGGTGTTTAGCAGTTTACCAAGGAACAGAACTCCTTATACCAAAGGAATGCAATTATAATTTATAAACCAGGTGGGCCATGTTTGAATTGTATTTTTGGCTAAATCAGCATCATGGATACTAAAGGACTGAGGTCCACACTGAGGTATTTCAGGATGTTTTATCTGAGACTTTTTTTAGCTTAATCCTGTGCATTGAACTGCCTTTAGTGGCTTGGGTGCTGAAAAATGACCTTCAACCTGATTAACCAGAAAGGCATTCAAAATTCTAATCACTTACGGTCTGCAATCTCAGTAAGAGGATTGTCTCAGAAGTAGAGAATTTTGTGACATTAAGGTTTTCTTTTGCCAATAGGAGCTCTGCAATCTGACATCTTGAGCTTGGAGCTAGCAGCACACTCAGCAGTGCTTATGCAGCAGGAGGGGCACCACACATGGCAGCCCTTAGCTTTGTGTGCTGCAGCTTGGATTTGAGTGCAGCCTTCTAAAGATTTGGGGTCCCACACAGAACTAGGATTTAGCAGTCCTGGACTAGGATCTTAAAACTCTGTTCTTTGACACATATAAATCCCCAGATTCATTCACACCTTTTGTAGCTGTCCCTTTCTTTGGGCATTTGGTTTGAACTTGAGGCAGACTAGTAAATCTTTGGGGATTTGGTGGCTGATTAGACATTACACAAGAATTTCCTTTCTTGATTTTCTTTTTTTTTTTCTTTTTTCGTTTTTTTGGTTTTTTATTAGTTTGTTTTGTTAACAGGTAAACCCAGGTGATTCTCTTTTTCTAATATGCTTTTAATGGCTCAATTTTTTTTATGGCTCAAAAGAACAATTTTCCTTAAGAATTAGAATAAAAAATGTTTCAAAGTATTATTTTCCCGCAACGCAAGAATTAAATTTCACCCTCTTTCCACAGCATTCAATTGGTAATTGCAAGCCAAAGACACAGGTGTCTGTCTCGTTCTTTCCAGTAACATTTCTACATGCATTTATCTACACCTCACATACACACCTACCAAAGACTAATGAATATTCAAGAAATTATCTGTGATCTTTAAGACATTTTCCACACACAGTGCAAGGACAGAGCAAGCCTAGCTTGAAAGGAACATGAAGAAAATGGGAAGTTTCACTTCTTTTATCTATCAAAATTAGAAGCTACAGAGCACGAGTAAAGCAACATGCTTTACAGAGCATGTTTTTCCTCATGCTTTACAGAGCATGAGGAAGCAACAGCTCATAGTGAAATTAAGTTCACAGAAGAAATAATATAAAAGCTATTATTTTAAGACCAACAAAACACGTATGAGAATGTATTAAGTAGGAATTATGTTTTTTCAAACTCATTTCCTGTCACAGTACAAACTGGCTTGTACTAGGCAGTTAATCTGACCACTGATTGGATAAGCAGCCTGGCTTAAAAGGCCAGCCCCCAAAGAACAGAGATAGGACAGAATTGGAGACAGACAAGGATTTAATCCAATGAGTTCCAGCCTTGGCTGCAGAGAGCTATTGGACAGAGGGCTGAGCAGCCTGATCTGTGAACCAATCACAGACTTACAGTTTAGGCAGGAGCACTGAAAGGGGTAAATAAAGCGAGGTCAGAACTGAATAAAGGCTTTTTGTCACATGGATTACAGAGCATAGCATCTTCTGTCTCAGATTCTGCGCCATTGCACCTAACAATTTCCTGTTGACAAAACAGGAAAAAAAGGTTTCAGCAGCTCAAGGGTTCCCTAGATGAATTCATTTATTAAAATAATATTTCATACAACCATGTTCTTCCCTATGGATTGATTACCAACATCACATTTTGAATATCTCGTATCTCCACAGAGAAACCTTAATTGGATAGATCAGTCATTTAGTACATTCTTCTTTCTTGTCTAGATTATTTTTGCTTTTCAGCAGACAAGTTACAGTGAATGTGAATAAATTCAGAGAAGAGTTGAAATCAAAGTCAATGTTGAGAATGAATGAGAACAGAAGGTAATATATCTATACTGAGAAAGAGAGACACATGTACATTGATATTAATAACATTCATGCTCAGAGTCCCAGATCCTTAATATTTCCTTCCTGTTGGCACAGTCTGCTTCTTTATATTGCCTTGAAACTCTCCTAAAGTACTTATGGATTTTCTACAATCAATCTCTCCCCCTAGTACTCAGTGGCCACAGACCACTAACTTGATTCAAAGCAGATCAGTCTCTCAAATGCACTTATTCAGGCAGGATGGGTGATAAGAAATTTAACAGTCTGTACCACTGATCAGACTACATATAGGACCATGAGGACTGGACTAGGATTGCAACCAGAGAGAAAACAGCAATCTTAACAGCAAAGTTAATTCCAACTATTGAATGACTGAAGTAAACAGTTGTGGAGGCCAGTGGGCCTGCCATGGCTCTGCCTGCAGCCTTGCCCTGGAGGGATGTCCCTTGAGTGGGATGTCCCTTGAATGGGCTGTGATTTATCTCAACCCTCCTGGAAGGATGCTCCTTAGGTTGGCACATCTTCTCTTATCATGGTGAGTTATCTCCAAAGGCTTCAGTGATCCCACAATGCTTTGATACCCATGTTAATCCTTTATAACCCATTGGTCTTTCCCCCTTGGTACTACCCTTGCTTTCCCCTATAAAAACCCCACTTTTTCCCCCAGTTCTTTAGGGAAGCTGTCGTTCCTGGCTCCCTTCACAGAGCTGCTGGATAATAAAGGAATCTCTGTGGAATCACCATACGATGCTCCTGTCTCTCTGTCCCTGAGTCAGCCTGGGATAGCCTTGCAAGCAGAACTGGAATTGCTGAGCTGAAATCACTGATCAAAGCTGATCACTTGTGGCCACAGGCCACTGCTTCCTGAGGTCTATCCAGCAGCTAGGACACTTGCCAGAGACCCTCTTAGAAGGCAGTCCCTCAGCAGGCCCCTCTCTCTGGGAAGGTTGGCGGCTTCCTGGGTCGGAGCATCAGATCTCCATGGACCCCCCTAGCAGCCAACAAATGGGCTGTCGAAAAGGATTATCTAAATGTAATAAACTTCCAGTTGAGAAGAAATCTTCATTCCAGACTTAATTGTGTCTTTAACTTACACTAAAGCAAAAGCAGATGCACTACACAGTCTTACATGCTTTCATAATGACAGACAACTCATCATTGCACTTGAAAAACAGTAATCCTTCTGGTTCCCTAGCAGGTGTCTGCCTTCTAACGAAGCTCCTCTCATGGTGTAAGAAGAAATAAGACTCATTTCTAGCCTTCTTTGTAAGCACGTTCTAAATCAGGGTTAGTGTTATAGCACGTTGGTGGAACAGAAATCTCCAGATAATTAAGGTTCTGGAGACTCGATGCTTCTACATCCTCCTAAATATGCTTTTGCCTGGCAGTATGTAAAATGTCAGCATCCCAATTAATATTTCGTTTGTAGCTGGAATTTTAAGGTACAGTTACAAGAATAATGTAGAGGACTATGCCAAATAAGTTGTGCAAACCTTAAAAATAGGCTTAATGGAACTTGTTACTCTCAGCCTTATACAGCTGAACTTTGACATTCAAGTGTTATGTACAAACTTCCTGAGGGACCTGCATCACAGTTTAAAACAACATAGGCAACATTTTGTACGAAACAAATGAATTACCAGTAATGGCAACCATAATGAAATAAACCATAATTATATTAGACACTACTGAGGAGGTCAGAGACAATTATGAATGACCAAGGGTAGATTGAATCAAATCTTAACAGGTGTCGTCATCAAGGTTGTTACACAGGTCAGTTCTTGGCTTTCCTGGTGGCAGCAAACGACAGTTTAATCCACAGTTCTTAGATTTTATTAAGATTGTAACTACTTGTTTCCTTAGAACACCCTCATGGAAAGTGAGTAACTTCTTTTTTATGTCTTCCAGCCATAAAATCCTTGTTGATTCATTGATGTTTTCCTAATTTACAAAGCACCACAGAGGTTTGATCCCCTCAGAATCAATACTTCATTCGCACTTCAGACAGCAGAAGTCTATTGTCTTCCAGGAAGATAGAAGGACTGCCATGAAAAGCCTTAAAATAACTCAGCCTGACCCTGTCTGAGGTATTTACATGGACTGAGAAAAGAACATATGACCACAGAGAAATATCTAACCCTGTGATTAAAATCTTGTTACAATGAAAACAACCAACTTCCACACAATTTTTACAGTGTGATCTGCTACAGAACAAACACTAAGATGAAAATAAACTTTGTATTAGAGTGTTTATTTTCTAATCAGTTACGAGAAATGGAAATATTTATGCTCCCTTTCAGTATCTGACAGATGAACACATCCAACCTCTGCAAAATGAAAATGGGGACACATTGCTCAAGTTCTTTGCTTGAAAACCTGATTTTCAAGCCCTGTGGTCTAAGTAGAGCCTTAGCAGATTCATTCCAGCATTGTTATTATTGACAGTGAAGTGGATTAAGTTTTTCTGGCAACAGTCAAGGATATTTTGCTTTCCCCACTAATCAGCTACTCCTACATTCACTACGAAGCTCTCCCAAATCTGCAGGGTGATCTGGCACTCATCTCACTTCTGCTAAGGGAGTTAAGAACACAGGTCCAATGCTCCACTTAAAAGCTGCTAGAGGGCTTACATAGGCTCTGGAGTGATCCTAGGCACAGTACTGAATTTCATTAAAGGCTGTTGACAGCTAACAGGTTCCAATTTGTAGAAGATTGGGAAGAAAATTCCATTCATTCTGAAAATATGTAATAAACCTTCATACAAGTAAAACCAAACGCACATACACCCAATATAGGTATCTTTTCTTGGATTTTTAAAAGACATATTGATTTAAGATATTATGCCAAATTTATATATATGTACATCATAATGTAAAAAACACTTGAGTTTGTTAGCCTATATAAAAGTATGATTATAGTCTCTTCATTTCAAATCTGCAAAATATTTTTAGATCTTAACTTTTTTGAAATCTTAGCTAAAGACTTAAGGATTTGAGCTGCTTAGATACATACTAGAGAAAAGTCCCTGCAGTCGGAGTTTGGGATTTATTGTTAGGAGAAGGTTGGAAAATTATGTGTACTAAACTCTTATCAAGCAATAAATAGAAGTTCAAAGATGCTGATCTGTTTTAGCTCATTAATAGGATTTTCCTGTGCATGCAAAGCAGAAAGACAGAACCCAGAATCACAGGTTGTCAGTGTGTCAACAATGCAACCTCTTGATTGCTCCACAAGTACAAAATCTAAGATATGCCACTACAAAAATAAACACATTATTAGATATAATAGAGACTATAACAGAGATAGGCTTTAAACAAATTCTTTACCAGAAAACCCATACAGACCAAACCAGAGTTCCCTTTCGAAAGAAATACAGTTGCTATGAATGTTGTTTAAATATATCACAGACAAATAGAAATTAAAATCCTCATAAAACTGAATTAGGATCAGTGTGTTATGTTTATCATACTGAATACATAGAGCTAATGAAGACGAATTTTGCATCAAAATGCCTGATTTAAAAGTGTAACTATAATCACACCATCTAACATTCTGAACCATATTGTGTGCAATCACATCCACTGATTGCTGCCAGAGAACACCATGCTATTAGGGTCGTCCTCCAAGTATCAATGATCTGCATTACGTAAGGGAGATAGAAGCCTGAAGCTCAGCAGTTATGCAGCCTATGAGAGCCAGACCTCGTTAGCAGAGGTGCAGTACTGTTTTGGAATCACACTTTCAATTTTTGCTTCCTCAAAAGATGAATATTGGTGTCTAAAACTGAGTACCTGGAATTTCATACTCAAGTGTCTCGAACATTCAGTATGGTACTGTTGGGTTCACTAGCTCTTTCTCTCTCTACCCCGCCCCTCTTCTTTCTTCTCCTCCTTCTTCCCTGTCATTTTTTTCTCATACTGCAGTTAAAAGGAGCAGGGAAAAAAAGTTCAGTTTCAGTTTGGCTTATTACATCTTCAACCTTTTTGTGAGCTCATTTGAGGCTCACATTATTATGAGCTCAATTTCTGCCAGAGTGCTTGATACACACACCCACATTACCTCTCCAACACCTTGTTTAAAATCATCAGCATCCTGCAGAAGGATGATTTAGACTACAGATATTCTTTTCATTATGCCCTTTTCCATATTTCACTGATACCTGTTCTCGTAAGTAACTGTTTAAAGGAATTTTGATTAACAATTCCTGATTCACCACTGTGCACATCTAATCATATTTGAAGAATGTTATAATTTACAGAAAAACAAAGGATGTAATAAAGGTAAAATGTCAAAGATGACAATATACATCTTTTGTCTAGAGTTGTTGTTCCATAGTTAGACAGGGGGCTCTAAGGGAACACAGTGTTTATTTGCATTCTAATAGAAGAATCTTTTTCTGAAGCCTGGCAGTATTTCACTGTAAAGTAAGACATGCCTGAATAGACTCTTTTCAGCATTTCTCAGACGCCTTTAAATTACCATATCCATCTAATTTTCTCTCGACGGAAACTCCAGTAGGATAGCAACATATAGTATGAGGTTAATACATTGGGATGTTCAGTAAAGAAGACAAGAGCAGTGTGGCAATACGGTTCAATTGAACCACTCAGAGAGGTTTCAGCAGGCAAGATAGACTCTTATTCTAAATGGTCAGACCCCAGTGAGCTGTGATAGGACTGACTACAGCACATTGCTCCTCTTTGGGAAAGGATGGGAGGAAGAATGAGACCAGGAATGCTGATTACATTTTCATCCTTCTGACTGGCATATCTGAACTAAAATGAATTGATTCTGCTAAATATTTCACTTTTTGAAAAGGCTGAGTAAAGAATATTCAAATGTAAAAGTATGCAAACTGTATAGGCAAGGTACTATCTATATAGCAACAGTACCAGTGAGTTTAAAATTTTATTCATTCCTGTGAGAAAGAAATCAGAATACTGAAATTTAGTATTGCTACTGGAAATATCAGACCAGTAAGAGTCTAAAAATGCTTACTCCAGATATTTTTAGTGCTATTTTGTCTTCTGTGGAAAAAATAAACAAATAAACAAACAAAAACCCCAAACAAAACAAAAAACAAACCAACAAACAAACCCACCTAAAAACACACTCACAATCCCACTCCCCACACATATAATAGAGAGACCTTTTCTGTTCCTGCAATTCTTCAGGCACAATTGCAACCAGTTGTTGATCTACTTCCATATCACATGCTGCTTTTCCTCATGCCAATAGGTAAAGCAATCTTACAATAAGAAGCTACATCCCAATGGGTTGTGTCCTAGGAATGATTTAGCATCTAATATTTTCTCCCAGGGCAAATCTTGCAGCATAGGAGAGTGCAATTCCAAGGAAGATTCAGAGAATGATTCAGAGAAAAAATATTTGTTGTCTGTCCCTTGCCCACAGAGCAGCAAGCTGAGTTTTCACCAGGTCTTTGCTCACAGGATGTTACAAACCTGAAGGGACAACTCAGTGATGTGTGCTGGAACAAAATATTCTGAGGGCATTTCACAATTTAATAACCCTCTGGAGTATGACTATCAGAAGTCATTTGTGACCCCCAGCATGATGTTACCAATCCATAGTTAAGTTCAGGTGCTGACTGAAACGAAAAGGATTTTTTCATTAAATTTTTAAATTTAATTCTCCACCTTACACAGGTTTCCCATAGGCTGTATTATAAAACAAGGGACTACCTCACCCCTGAAAATTCTTAATTCTTATTAATTGCAATTTATTCAGGGTACTCTTCTTCTTGAATCAGGATTGTACTCTGTTACACACTGCGAAAAAGAAACTAAAAGACAGTCACTGTCCTTACATCAACTAAATGTAAGAGAGAAATATTAATATAAACTGGCAGGGGTAAAACAGGAAACAATGAGATATTATTGGTCAGGACATTAGGGATGATCTCAGTATAATATCTTAAAATGCCATACTTTTAAAAGTATCCTTAAGCCTTATTGACAAGAGCATTTTTAGGGTTAGTGGTCAATCTGAAAAAACTCAAGAGGGGAAACCGCAGAAACCATTAAATACACAGGGTTATAGAACTTAGCAGATAATGACTGAACATATTGCTTGGTTCTCAGTAGAAATCAGCAGGGCAATTTAGTATTCAAACTCTATGACTGGTCAACAAAATCTCATTATATGGCTTCTTTTTTAATTAGATCTTTCTAATCAGAAGATATGATGAACTCACCAGGACTTCTGTTTTTTTAAGTAAAAAGTGTGTGTAAGTAGAAGAGCAGATCTAGTGAATGCAGTTAGACACTCAAAGTATCCTTTTTTTTTTTTTTTTATCAGGAAGGTATTTTGGTGAGGTATGTAGATAGCAGGTTTTTCCAGCATGAACAAAAAAAAGAAAGTTTAAGCTCACTAGAAACTAGTTCTATTAACTACATGTAGCACACAGTATTCTACTTTATCCTGCTACATTCATTCAGTAATTGCATATTCATATACATGCAAAACTCTTTTCACCACATTTGAGTTCCATTTATCCTGCCTACACACCATACTTTTCTGAGAAATAGTACATTCACAGAGCAAGAGTAAGAGTACAGGCCCTTCTGTAGCTGAACAGGCCTGCCCACAGCATTATACAATTCAGCCAATATTATCTCATCCTCACTGATTCAGCTCTTTCTTCCATTTTATCCTTTACCTAAAATTATCATCACAGGAGAAAAACAGAATTTACATATAGTAGTTTTTCAAAGAAAAGACTGCAGATTTAGAGAGTTGTTCATCATAGTCTCCTGGGAACTTCAACTGATGTAAGCACTAAAGGAATTAGGAGTCTAAATAACACCTTTTGAATTGACTGAGGAAGACTTAATGGACAATCTCTTTCCTACAATAAATAATACAGAGACAAAAAGGCCTCACAAACATCAGAGGAAGCATACATACAGCAAGGAGAAGCGTTCACTTATATCAAGAAATAGAAAGATTGATTTTTTTATGTGACTTTATGTACGTAATATGCACTCAGAAAAATTAAAAATTAGGCATTAATGTGTAAAGAAAATATTGAAATAAGTGAGGGTATACAAACATTCTCAGATCTGAAATCTTTTATTACCTAGAATCAGAGAATGGTCTGGGTTGGAAGGGACTTTAATCGCCAGCTAGTTCCAACCCCTCCTTCCATGGGCAGGGACAGGTTTGTCAAGCACCCCTTCAACCTACCTGATTCAAAAAATTAGAAAACAGGTCTTGGTATGATAGTAGCCTGGCTCATCACTAAACTCATTGACCTAAAGTCCATCTTTTCCTCGACTTCCTTATATCTCTCTGTATCTGGACACTTCTTCCCCAGGCAGAGCTAGCACACCCACACTGGGTGTGCTCCTAACAGGGTAACCTATGACAAGAAGAGAGTGCAGTGAACACTGTGCAGACGTAATGGGGATACAGACACCATCACAATTTGATTAATGCCTAATTAAGCCTGAAGCACTGTGCAGAGAACTAGACTGTGTCAATTTGTAGAAGCTGATGGATACTTGTATTGATTTCTAAGGCTCTGACTCAGCACACAATCAGATTCTGGACTTCTAATTCAAACAATGTAATCAGGAATATGTCCTGCTGGGCCTTTTTCCTTAAGCCTGCACATCAGCACAACACTGAAGCTCTCCATAAATCTGTTTTGTTGATGCACATGAAAAAGATAACATGACTAAGCAATTTGGGTGAATGGAAATATTAGCTTAACGATAGATCTCATTAAATGTTTTCATTATGCAGCTGGACTTAGTTTTTAAAGTGCATGTGTTCCCACTGATTTCAATGTAGGAACACAGGCTTTAGTGCATCTGAGATTCTACAAGATTTGAGCAGATTAATTACAACCTCCTTTATATTCTGCTATTTTAAGAAAAATTACAGGTATAGCAAGCTACTGTCCCTATCCCCTTGTATCTATAATATCAGGTGTATTTTTAAAGTAGACAATTTCCGTTAATATTAGGTTTTGAGAAGCCAAGTATGTTTAGATAATTTCATTATGAGAGCAATATAGCAAATATCTAGGAGGGACAAACATAGGAAGCTCAGAGTGCTTGAAAACTTTTTTCTTTCATATGAATGCACAGTCTCAGGTCTCAAGCCTTGTAGCTGAATAATTATCATGTATTAAACTGCTCACATGCACACTCCTAGTTCATGGCAAATGCAACAAATTCAGCTCAGCCTTCTTTCATTGCAAACACTTGCATTTATTGTGTTTTAAGACATGTGCACTCAGTCCTACTAAGATCACTAGACTAGTTCTTTTACCTCTAATGGTGAGTAAGAAACCCTAGCACAGGAATCTTTGAAGTAGCCAAGGAAGAAATCCCTCCCATGAAGGATGCCTATTTTACTCTTCCCCCTCCCCTACTATGACCACATTACAACAAATGTCATCCATATTCTCCCTTAGGGTCTTAGTAATCCAGATTTTATAGGAGTGTATTTAGAATTAGTCCATATTTGAAATTGCTTACAGAATGCTATACAAATCAATAAAAGGTGGTAACACGACACATCAACAAGGATATAGATGAGTCATGAGAGTTCTCTGCAATACTAGAGGATAAATTTAAACTTCAGCTTGAAAACATCAGATCATTGCTAAAATCATTGAGTAGAATTCTTCAAGAAGTGTTTGTACTGCTCTCAATATTAACCATTAAAAATTATCAGAGACTATGTGAACAGGAAAGACAGAAAGTTAAAGGAAAAAAGAGAAAAGACAGTGGAAGGGGATGATTTGAATGACATCATACAGAGAATGAGATGCTTATCTGAATAACAAGAAAAAATAATGGAAATCTCCAATTATCTTATTTGGTACTTAAACAGAAAATCCAAGCTTTTTCAGATTCTATTGTCATGCAGATTTTAAGATCCTAAACAGGAAATTCAGATGGAGTTCCAAAGGATTTTGAAACGTCAGTAAAAATTTTCTTGGGCTGAAAAAACAAAACTACAAAAATCCCTGACCAGCACTTGCAAATTAAAATATTTATTTTGTTTTTAAACACCAAAGACACTAAGAGAGACAGAATAACCTGGCAGCATTTTTCATGTAGCTGCTTTATTTTTAAGCATACTAAGGAGGGCTCAAGAAAAGAAAGCATTATCAGCACTTTAAGAATTAAGTGTTAAATGTCGTTCACTAGGGAAACTGGCTTGAATTTCCCCCTCCCTATCCTCCTCCAATTCAAGATTTATTTAACATGATCAAACTGAGATTGATCAAGGCAGGAGACAGAACTGCTTGATGCACATCTGGTCCCAAATTCCAGTGACTCACGAGAGAGTCTCACAGTAAAATGAAATTCATTAAATACACTTACATATCTTCTGCCTTTATGACCAATCTTTATCCCACGGTATTTGTGCCTTTTAATATTAAGCAAAAAGTATGCAAGTAGGGTACCAAAAATTAAATTTCTGCAGCTGTTCAGTTACTTTCTATAGCCAGTCACTGAAGAGCTGTAATGGAAACTAATTAGGAACAGTAATTTATTATTTATGACCAGTAATTCATTTCCCATGAGCCTTTCACAGAAGGGCATAGCTCTTGGTGGAACATAATAGTGCAGCTCATGTAGCTCTCTTCCATTAGCTTTGGGTACAATCCCCAAGTGAGGGCTATTGTCTCATATTGTCTCTTCCATCAAAACTCAATTTCAACATAAGTTAAGGTCTTGTTTGTGTTGAGTTCTCTGGCCTCTTCCAGAACCTCATTTAACTTTTGATTGGAAGCCCTCTTATTTTGAGCCTAAACATTAAAATTCATTATGGCTTGGGCAAATCTGGTACACAAGATCTGTACTGGGAGAATGAGCTGTTGAACTCCTTAGATGGTTTGAGACAAAATTATATCCCTTTCAAGTCTCTCTTCCTGTGGTAAGGAATAGAGCAGGGAAGATGTTCTCTCTCTTCACAAAACATCTGTCATCTGCTCCGTTATCATCCTATCTTCCTTCTTCCAGCTCCCAAATACAGCAGAATTAATTCCTCTTCTGTGAGAGAAGTATAGGTATGATGTTCGCAAATCCCAGCTACTGTATAGCAGATTCAATACTTCTGTACCTCTCAGGGTGAAATCCTTTGCAATACACACTCTAGGATGACATTTGAAGAAATATTTTTGAAGAAGACATGAGAAATCAGTAAAGCAAAAATGCAGGCCTTAGTCTCCGAGAGTTCATAGAGAGATTGAGGATAGTTTCTTTTCTTCTTCCCTCATAATTAATAACAATATTCAGAATGTCTAGTTATAGGTAGTTTGATCACTAATATTTTAGGAAAGAGCCACTATAGAAATCACTATTGAGTCCAGTTACAGGGTTGAAGAACAAACATTTAGTGTCAGTATTCTTGGTCTTTGTGCAATTATGAACTAAGAACTTATTTTTTAATTAATAAATAAATAGCAGATGTTCAAATGGGTTAATATACTATGTAGATGAGCAGAAAAGGTTTTTCATTATAACATATTTACTAATTAAGAGTAAGTATGCTTTGATGACTGCATTGGCTTGATCATACTGTAAAATCACAAGATGCTTATTACCTAGTTATAGTCTGAATTCAAACTCCTTTTTTCGTTTTAGGCAAAAATTAAGCATTGTATCATCACTGTCTTGCCAAGCTGAGACAAAACCCATTTGTAACAGCTGAATCAGGGTCATTACAAAATCCAGAACTGTGGCAAAATTGGAGTAATTAACTTAATTTCTACCTCATGAACTAACATTGCCATCTTCATTCTCGTACCTGCATCCATGCCATGTATTCACAGCAGGCTCAATCTGTGACCAGTACAAAGTGCTAATGTTACTAGAAAGAACGTCCACACCTTAGTCACAACCTATATGTCACTCAATTTTATATGCAAGAAAATCCCCAGGACCATCTATTTTTACCTTCTTCCTTAACTCAGAAATGCTTTTTCCTTCAATTTCTTTTTGACACTTCATATGCTATTTTACAGTAGGAGAGGATATACATAGTCACCTGGAGTATTAATTCAGAGGAACAGTCTAATGAAAATTCGCTACTAAAGAATTTTTATTGTGGTTACAAACTAAAATTATTTGGAGGGGCAGGGGGAGTTGTGGGGATGGGGGAGAGAGAAGGAGTTGTTTCTATAGCTTAGCTACTTTTGAGAATAAGAACTCATGGGCAACTTCCACTTTGTAATCCCTGTACACTAGAACAGACCTGTCACTGGTTTGAAAGTTTTATCCCTTGAAACAGGAATCCAGTTGTATAAAATAAATCATTTTTGTAGAACTAAAGAAAATTATGTTCTGCTTTTCACTCACCATAAATTTTCCCTTATAAGTTTTTCTCCTAGATTACTAAAACACTACAAAAATATACCTGAGTTTTTAGAGAGATTAATCACAATTCACCTAGGTTTTATTTTGAAAAATTCTCAAATTTTTTCTAATTTTTAATTAGAATAACTAAAATTAATTTTTTATATTACGATGTTTTAATATTTAGAAGTGTCTAAGAAGTCTAAAGATAGTTAAAGACACTAAAATCTCTTCAAGAGTGTCTTAACAGACATGCTGTTTAACTCAACACATTTTTCTAAACCCATGTCTAAGCATAATAAATTGGAAGTTAATTTTAACATCATTCCAGATTCTCAAGCTTTTAGCCAAATATTAAGTTAGAGGTAATATTCTACATGCCCCAATTGCAATTGCATATAAACAGATGTTGGCAGGGGTTTTTAAAAAAAAAGAAAACTAGCTACAGATGGTTGGGAGAGTTAAAAACGGCTATGAAATATTAAAATGCTAATGCAAAAAAAAAAAAAATCAAATATCAAGATCTTCAAAACTGACTGAAGAGACCAAAGGCCATATTTTCTGACACTAACTTCTCCAGTTTCGTAAGCAAAATATGCATCACTAGCCTCTTCATCCTATCATCAAGTAACATTAGCTCAACAATGAAGGGAAAATGCTTTTAACTATATATTTATAATAATTCTCTGGAAGACTCTTTACAATATGTTAAAGAATGAAATGAACACACCATTCAGACAGCATTCTTTCTTACTAGGTCCAAATAAACCTTTGTACCGAGTGATACATATTGCCTCTATTCAATGAAGTTACCTACACTAACAAAAATGAATTGTAATGCTGACAGCTTAGTACTATTGCTGCTAAGAAACATCCTACTAAGATGAGTCTGGTTTTACAATTAATTTCAAGTTTCTTGTTGGAAAGACTTGCCCAAAGAAGAAAAGTTTAAAGTGCTGTCTTAAAAAAATGCATTTTCACCTAGAGAGTGGTTTGGCACTGGAACAAGCTCCTCAAGGAAGGGGTTACAGCACCAGCCTGACAGAGTTCAGGAAGCACTTTGATGATGCTCTCAGACACATACTGTGACTCTTGGTGTGTTCTGCCAGGGCCAGGAGTTGGTGTCTATGATCCTTGTGGATCTCTTCCATCTCAGCATATCCTATGATTCTGTGTTACACTTCCTTGCCAAGTCTTGTATCTCTGCTTGTTCCTGCTGGTGGCTTCAACTCATTTGAGTCCAAGAACATCAATTTTATGGCCGCCAAAGCATTTCTATGTAAAAGGTACTTATCTGGAAAAGTAGAAATAAACCTAGGTTATGCTTCTAGTAGGCTTCTACTCAAATAATCTTTTCTTTTTCTTTTTTTTTTTTTTTCCACAGAAATATGCATTAGTTCTGCAACACAAGTTTCATCTTTCTGGAGAGGTGTTACAAACACTTTCTTGAATTGCTACGACCATAAATGCTCTTGGTGCTTGAGCTCCAATAAAATTTAGTTACAGCTTCTAAACAATATTACTGAGTCTGGAAATTAAATAAACAAAAATTTCATGTTTCAAAACACCATGCTCCATCAAGCAAATTTAACAGTGTTTTGAAAGTTCTGGTTAGAGTTAATGTCCCCTGGGAAGAGCTTGTACCATAGCTGCAATAGCATGGGGTCCTCCATGGGGTGCAGGGCAAACTCTGCTCCAACACCTGGAGCACCCCCTCCTTTTCCTCTCACCTTGGTGCCTGCAGGGCTGTTTTTCCCACATTTCCTCTGTAGCAGCTGCTGCACAGTAATTTTTACCCTTTCCTTTCCTAAATATTATCACAGAAATGCCACCAGCATCACTGTTGGACTCAGACTGTGCCAAGAGTGAGGCCATTTTGGAACCAACTATAACTGGCTCTGCCCTACTTGGGGGCAGCTCCTAGAGTCTCCTGACAGAAGACATAAACCCATAAAACTATTCTACTACCCAAACTTCACCACATAAACAAAACTCACTCAAGTTTAATAGTGATTAAATTTGAATTTTTTTCAAAGCAAATGGTGACCTGTTCCCTATAATTCCAAGGGAGATAAACATGCCAAGGGTATGTAGTGATAGGAGAAGAGGGAATGCCTTTAAACTGAAAGAGGATAGGTTTATATTAACTACTCAGAAGAAATTCTTTACTGTGAAGATGGTGAGACACTGAAACAGGCTACCCAGAGAACTTGGGGATGCTCCATCCCTGGAAGTGTTCAAGGACAAGTTGGATGGAACTTAACAACCAGATCTAGTGGAAGGTGTCCCTGTCAACAGCAGCAGGATTGAAACTAGGTAATTCTTAAGATCCCTCCCAACCCAAACTGTTCTGTGATTCTGTACTTGAAATAGTGCTTGAAAGTAGAAGCACATGGTCTTCTGTTTAACACCTAGAATGAATAACAAAAGTAACCATAATTCATTGTCTTCCTACATTCAAGATTATATACACTTCAGTGACTGGCAAAAAGTTCTTTTAATTTCCCATATCTATACAGTGAGACAACCTTAATAGTGTTTTCTCTACAGAATTACAGAAATTTTAATTTGTATTACCTTTTCCAAATAGTATTTTACTCTATAGGCTGGGTCATCCTCATCCTCTCAGAGGAGCCTACTGAAGTTGTGTTTCAAGTATTGCACATTTATGTGATGAAAGTACCACAAGGTAGCAACCATTATAACCAATACCAAGCAGATCTCTAACTAGTGTATTCTTGTGCATAAGGATAACACAATTATCTCCTTGCTCTTTATGTAAATATATATAATTCTTGAATTTCCAATGCTTTTTTAATTTAAAACTCCTAAAAGACACATTATATATTTTTCCTGAAATTAATCTTTCCACATTTTAGATTCTGAAAACTAGAAATAAAAATGAAATCAGTTCATACAAAACAAGATTTTTTGCATTTGATTATTTTATTATAGTTGTCATACATAGAATCGTATTTTAGAAAACCTTCAATGTTTTTAATTCCTTGCAGCCCTGAAAACCACCTTACAGCATACTAGCAAAAAAACTCCAGAAACTACACTCTCTGCCTCCAAACAGTTTATAACTTAAGATACTGTCAACATCAACAAAAAGGATTCAAGAGGACTGTAGAAGAAAAGAGAGGATAGCAAGTTTCTAACATAGGAAATAAATTATGTAGGGTGGATTTTAACAGGAATAAGGTCTTAATTAGGGAGGGATTTGGAGAGAGAGAAAAAAAAATCTTGTAATACGATAATTAGTGGCAGTACTTCACACCAGCACAAATTAGGACAGGCAGCAGACAATTAGAAAATAGTGCTTCCTTGGTGGTGTCAGTCAAGTGACACATAGCAGCAAACATTTCTAAACCAAATAAAGTGCCAAGTATCAGCTGGAAACACAATCATCTCTCGTTTTGTCACTATAGTTTTGAAACCCTGTTGTACTCCTTTTCTTAAAGTACTTTCAAAATTACATGGAATATTTGAAAACAAAATACCAGATACTCCCTAATAAGGAGACAAAAGTATGAATAGGCACAGGGGAGGGTAAAAGGAAGCTATCAGATTTTCATTTTGGACATCCATCATATGTGTTTAGATGAGAACAATTTTATGCCTGGGAAGGGGTTAAGTCAGAAACACAACAGTTGAAAATAGATTAGGTTATACATAAAAGGCTTACTATCTTTGATCTTAGAAGCATTTAAGCAGCTCATGCATTTTGTCTTATTGAGACATATACTAACATATTTGCCAAAGAAATGAAAATGTAATTTACAATCAGCTAAGCATACCCTGCCTGTCCTCTGGATCCCTTCTGAAATAGTTTTATAGACTTAGAAGCTACAGCAAAGCATCCATTTGTTTAACCTGTCAGAGGCAGCAGAAATATTCACTATGGACTATACTGTTTACTCTCTATTCTTGGCACTTGGTAAATACAAGGGGTTTTTTGGGGTTGTTTTTTTTTGTTTTGTTTGTGGGGGTTTTTTTACAACTTGTGTCTATGGTTCTCTGTAAATTCTCTGACACGGTGACTACCTTGCAAACACAGTGAGTATATTTTGGATGAGTGGTCTGGGTGCTCTGAGGTGTGTGCTGACTGACATACAGCACTTTGGCAGACCTTTAAAAGCCAGTGCCCCAGAGCATCTTGTGGTGCATCCTACACCAGCCCTACAAATGTTGCCACTAGTTTTGTATTTAGTTGTAAAAGAAACATTTGCAATTTCTTGCTCTTGATGAAAACCATGCAAAGGAAGGAAATCTCCAAATATTAAACCAACAGCTTCAATTGCTTCAGCCCTCTGTTACCTGATTGCATTTCTCTAACATGTCTCTTTCACCACCTTATCCTTTTCCCCTTTCCTCACTCTGCTGAGATCTCCCCACAGAAATTCTGAAGTGACTTTTCCCACTACCACTTGTTCATACCTCCTACCTGCAGCCATGTACTCCCACAGTCCATGAGTCTTGTCTGAGCAGGAAGAACTTGAGCAAGGGCTGAGTCTGCCAGTGAGGACCTTCACCTGCATGGTACCAATTAGAGCTCTTGGGCCTAGGGAATAATTGGGATAAATACTGTCAATTATTAATTATTAATAATTACTCCTAGTCAGGCATCTGCACAGAGTGTGCATTACTGATTGGCACTACATCTTTTGGGGCTTTTCAAATGCTGGGACATTACAGCTATTGAGGATGAATGAGGACAAAAATGGCATAGAAATCATTCCTACACTTACAGTAACGGGCTAACATGGAAAATAAAAAAAATCAGTGTCAGAGTTTGTGTTTCTAAGTGGGTAAATGGGATGGCTCAAGGGCAAAGAAACAATCAAAGATTATAAGCATCAGGGAATTTCTTGAGTATTGTGTTAATTGAGTCCATCAGTGATTTTGTGTGCTCAGTTTTCTGGTTTTATTGTATAGTGATTCTAAGGTAGAAAACATACTCAAAAAAAGGGCAATTAAGACTCCTGCTCCCAGAGGAGCTCAGTTTAAGAGGAATTCCATGTTAATGAAAGCCAGTGCCACACACTGAAAGGAAGGAAGGTACTCTTACAGAAATGCATCCTATTCTGGGTAGCAGCAGCTGGTCCTCCTGAAAGTAAATCATCAAGTTCCTAGTCACTTCTGAAATTTAGGCCACTGCCTTTAATCTACTCTTCTGGGAGCAGTCAAAGATTATGGAAGCAGCAGAAACAATAACAAAAGAAATTAGTTTTAATTTGAAAATGGCACAAAGTTTTATCTTAATGCCATTTCCGTTTGCAGTTTTCCATTCACAAAGGGAGCTGCTGTAGTGTTTAGCATATTTGATACTAATGGCACTGGTGATTCCAGGAGCTGAGTCAAATGATGTAATGAGCTGCCACCACAGCAGTTTGCTGGCATGAAGAAAGCTTCTGAGACTCAGATATCTGATGGGCTTTACTTATGACAACAGTAAGACTTTACTGTGCATTTATGTTTCAAATACTCAGTCTACTAAGCTTTTGAAAGTTAACAGGACACAGAAAACAATTTATTTGGGCCTAGCAAGATAATATTTCAGACACATAAATCCTCACAGTCTCTTCCATTCTTGTTTCCTATCTTTCTCTTGGACTACACTAAGCTTACAGAAGAGGGGGAAGAAAAAGGCTAAAATTTATTTAGAGCTATTTTTTCCAGCAGGTAGGAAGAAGTAGCATTCACCTGCAAAGCCTGCATAAGCAGATGAAAATAGTTTCAAACAAATGTGATGTTATATGTCTGTTAAAATTTCCTTCCACTGTAATGACTGTTTTCGACTGTAATAACCAAAAGTTAGAGTCTTTCTTAAAATTACAGTCAACCGAGTATTATAATAGAGAAAATTTGTCTTACTGTGGAAATAGAGGTGTCTGGGAACTTCAAAGGATAATAATTTTATACAAATATTGTGTCCGTCAAGCCCAGAATTTGTTTTCGTAAATGTCTTGGTGACAAGCAATTTTGATTGCACTAAACGCAAGGTTTCAAGACAACATTGTCTCTATTTATCCTCCATGTGCTACAGAGCCCAGTAATGTGGAAGTGGTGGCTTCCTGACCCTGTCATAAAGAAAGTAGTAATACAGAAAAAGCCTCAAAACTTTAGCTTAGTAAATACATGCTCTGTCAAATATGTTCCATGCCAGAAAGCTCTAATACCTCCTATATGACTTTGTCAAAAAATCAAAAAATTTCAAAATATGCAAAGTGCACCAGAATTTCCTCAGACCATCAAACTTTCCTGAGAAAACAGGAACAAAACATTGGCCTTCATACTGAATAATCCTTTCAGCTTCCCAGAAGAGAACTTCAAAGATTTAGAGGAGTTTGAAAATTTTTCTTATTTGCTCTAATTCAGAGGGAATACAAAACAAACAGAAAAAAAAGAAAATCCCATTGGAAACTAAATATTACTCACTGTCCAGCTGTGTAGGGGAAGAGACATGCAGTGTAGTGTAGCAGGCAGTGAACATGGGAACAGTGACATGACAGAGCTGTCTAATGACATTAAGCCTCTATATGTAGGCAACATATCTATATGCTGAAATAACTCCAACTTAAAAGATATATATGTTAATCTCTACAAATTTAATGTCTAAACTCCCACTTTAATGGATACAACAAGTGGAACACTTCAGCCCATCATAAAGTTCTTATTTAGCATATGGTGGTCTAATTATCTCTCTAGACTCCACTGGTAGGCTTGACTGCAAATTTGTTTGCCATAGCAGAAGTGTGGACCTCACTGACCTGTATACCCATCATTTTAAGTGTCTTAATCTCTAATTTTAATCTCAGACCAGTGATTAACCCCTTGTCCCTTCAGAGAAGTAATTCTAATTCTTCCAGTTGAAAGCACCTTTTCACATAGATGCAGGTCTCTCCTACTACTTTAGAAGTTAGGAACCCACATGATCCATATCTAAGGTTGACCTGAACCTGAACTATTTCTCAGTCCAGTTAAGAACATGTGGATTTCTATTCTCAGTTCATTAGGATGGAAGAAGTTACAGAAAATTAAAATAATCAGGGTTAGTTATAAACAGTTTGCATAAAGCAGAAATAAGCAGATTAAGGTTCAGGTGATGTCTCAGAAATCACAGGGCAGTTTGCAGAACCAAACTCAAGCGCAAAGGCATTTCAAGGTCAGCTTGTATATACGAATTTGGTGTTCACAGAAAGATATGTCTACATGGTGGTGACAAAGATTCATGTTGAAGGGCACACTAGTCCTCTGTTACAGCTGGAACATGTTTCATATTAAAGGTCAGCACTTTCAAATGTTCCACTTACTTTATTACACAAACCTCATTCTGAGAAAGCAGAGAAATACTATTTTTAGCATGTCTCATATACAGATTATACCTGTCAGTCTACTGAAAAAAAAAAAACAACACAAAAACCTTATAAATAAAATCTCTCTTGCAACACAGAGGAAACTAATATGAGAACTCAGCTCACGATGAAGGCCTGAACCTTGAGCAGGCCAACATCAAGCAGAGTCCCAAGCACTGTTCAAGATGAGCAAAAAAATTAGAGTTTGAGCTACAGGAGTGGGTAAGAGCAGAAAGAGACAGAGAGAAAGAGAGAAACAGAAATCACATATTTGAAAGAACTTCAGCTGCTTCTGTATCATATTCTAATGTACCTGCTCAGATATTCTGAGTTCCCAAAAAAGATGAAATAAATCCTCTCACAAGAAGTACCTAAGAATAATAAATCCACATTTTAATGGGACATATGAGTGACTCTGCCAATGAAAACTACTGCTAAATTTAAAGAAATAAAATTTACTTTCTGGTATGCACCACTTGCAATGAAAAGTCCATCTTTGGAAGTCTAAAACCAAATCCCTAAAAGACTGCAAAGTAAACAAGCAAAGCCTTCATGTAACATGTCTATAAATAACTCTTCAGACCAATCTTTGGACTGGGCAACATGACACTTGGGCATGTGCTTTACAATTTGATTTTTAAAAAAGTTTCCCACATGAATAATCTATATCTGGTTTACCTTTTCCCCCCTCTACACTCCCTTTAACACCAAGCACCTCTTATGGGAGTTTGACCCTGGCTGAATGCCAGGTACCCATCAAAGCTACTCTACCCATTCCCCTCCTCAACTGAGCAGGGGAGGGGAATTACAACAAAAGTTTAGTGAATTAAGGACAGGGAGAGAACACTCATCAATTACCATCAGGGGCAAAACAGTGTCCACCTAGGGACCTAGGGAAACTGGTTGAATTTATTACTAATTTAAATCAGAACAGGATAGTGAGAAGCAAAACAAATGCTAAAAACACCTTCACCATACTCTTCCCTCCTTCCTGGGTTTAATTTTATTCCCAATTCACTATCTTCTCCACCCCACTAGTGCAGAGAGATATGGAATGGGCATTGCAGTTAGTTCATCACACATTGTTTCTACTCCTGCTTCCTCTTCAGAGAGAGGAGTCCTCCTGTTCCAGCATGGGGCCTCTGTCACAGGAGACAATTTTCCACAAACTTCTCAGATGTAAGTTGCTCCCACATGCTGCAGTTATTTCAGGGTGGGTCCCTTTCCAGTCCTTCAGGAACAGGCTGCTCCAGTGTAGATCTCCACATGGTCACAAGTCTTATCAACAAACCTGGTGCAGTGTGGGCTCTGTGGGTCCACGGGTCCCTGACAGGAGTGTGCATCACTGCAGGCTTCCCACAATGTCACAGATGCCTGTCAGGCAACGACCTGCTCCAGAATGGGGTTCCTCCACAACCAGCAGGTGGATATCTACTTCCCCATGGCCCTCAAGGGGCTGCAGAGGCACAGCTGCCTCATCATGGGCTACCGGGGAATCTCAGCTCCAGTATGTGGAGCATCTCCTCCCCCTCCTTCTTCATTTGGTGTCTGTAGAGTTGTTTCTCTCACAAATCCTCACTCCTCTCTTACCTGGCTGCAAATGAGTATGCAGCATAATTTGGTTTAGTTGGGGTTTTCTTCCCCTTTTTAAAATATTTTATCACAGATGCATTTGGGCAATCTGGCCATCCAGTTTTTGCTCAGTTTTCATCAGCAGCTACCTGTGGAACTCATTATAATGTTCTACCCCTTGCTGACTTCCGGGTTTACTGTTCATTGTGTCTTAGAGCTGTTGATCTGTTAAGTTTGCAAAGACAGAGAGCTATCTAAGATTAATCAGCAATTATCAGGATTTTGCTAATATCTCTATATTTGAAGTGCTACTGTAGTTGATACAGTTACAGAAACAGGATTTCCTATTTGAGGACAATGAAAACTGCCCAGAAACAAGATTACAAAACTTTAATTTAAACAGTGACATTGGAGAATACACCAGACACATACACTGCAATTATTCAGCTGCCAAGAGAGGATAGTAATAATTGACTTATCCAATAACCAAAAAATAATCTCCAAGTCTAAACTCTCTTTCCAATATAAGTCACCTGTGCCCATGCTGCTCCCAAGATTGATCCAGCCCCAGCACAAGCAGATATTACTCAGTTTAGATCCTACAGCCTGAATGTCCCACTGCATCTTGTGGCAGATGCAGGCAGATGTGTCAGTGCTGTCCTCTGCAGCCTGCACAGCAGCTGCTGCAGCTCTTCTCATGGCAGATGTGATTGCAGCATGCTGGATGCACCTCAGATCCCATTTCAGAAGACAAACAGGAGCACGCCATCACAGATCTCAAGACGGATGCTGTCAGCAAATGATTAGCTGTTTTACCTCAAAGACAAATTAAGGATGCTCTAAACAGGAGTGTAAATGTAGACAATCAATCCAAAAAGACCTGACCAAATGTAAAAGTATTTTGCTGAATTTGTAGATTGAATAAATACATTCTTACATGACACAGCTTCCCCAAGGGGTTTCTGTAGCAGAGAAGAGTATCATTGTGTCTTGGTTTAATTTAATTTCTTCAAAAAATGTCTTGATTTAATTTTGTTTCCCAGCCAACGCACCAAATAATGTCTTAGTTTTGATTTGCCAATTTAAATATACTAATTTTTCTGTTGTGAGACAGAACCAGGAGCAAAAAACGCAAGGCAGGCCTAAAACTTAAGAGAGTATATAAAAAAAGAAATTTATTAACGACACAAACAAAGGAAGAAAAAAACAAATTCAGAATAAGATTTTTTTCAGACCACTCCTTCCTTCCCTCTCCCAACCTTCATAACAACAAAACAAACATACAACAACTACTTCGGTCAGTTCCCAATTTAGTCTTTTTCAGTTCACTTCCAGAGAGAGAAGCCTCCTCTTGTTGAAGCTGTAGGGATTTTTTCCACACTAAGGAAGCAAACAGTCCTCTCGTGGTTTCATTTTCATGATTTGCATCCGCCCAGACCTGCAATCATGACACTCCTCCCAACTCCACAGCCTTCCCAAAGCTGTAGATGTGGTCCATGTCTGTCTCATGGGGTATTACTTTTAAGAATGAAATGTTCCACAGCAAACGTTCTCTTAATTTCTTTTCTCTCTGTTCATGCTTCATCCTCAAAGAACCGAGATCCCCTTCTTTCCTCGGGGCAAAAGATTCTCAACACAGGTGCTTTTTGGTCAAATCATCCATCAAATGGAACATCTCCAACCCTCTATGTCTTTTTCTCCATGGTTTATAGGAATATTCAGCACATCAGTTCATCCCTACAATCTTACAGAAGGATTTTCAGCCATCTTGACAGCATCTCCTCATTCTCCTTCCATCTAAAAACACTTAGCTCTTGTTTCACTGACTTCAGAAATCTTCTTATTCCCTTTCATATTCAAAGGAAGGCCGGAGGTTTTGCAAATTTTATCTGAGCACTAAAGAGTTAAACACAACTACAAGAGATGGGCCAGGCCCAGATCGTGCTGGGGGGGCAGCTGAGGTGTCAATCAGCCTTTCTGGGGCTGGGCTGCATCCCCACACTGCTCATGGCCACCCCTGCTTCCAGACAGGGCCCGGCTGCCTCCCCCAGGCTGCGTGGGGGCTGGGCAGGCCTGGCCCTTCCAAAGCTGCTCTGAGCCAGCAGCAGGAGCCGGGCCTACCCCCAGAGCCACAGGCCCGTGGAGGAGGAAGCCGTGAAGGTCTCATCAACGAGCCTCTCCTCCTCCCGGCCATCAGGTCTCCTCGTTGGCAAATGGGGCCCCCGCGGCCTCCCGAGCCTCCCCCCACATGGGGCAGTGGAAGCTTGGGTTGGTCTTACCTGCTCAGCCACTGGAAAGACAAAGAGCCTCAGTTCCAGATTACCTCCTTTGAATTGTGTGTTCACTGAGTGAACTAACTTTCTCCCATTGGCTGTTGAAGGTGTCCCAACCCCCACAGAGGAAGCTCCCTTAGAGAGAACTTCTCTCTGAGTTTCTTCTTCCCACGTCAACCCATCACACATTGGCTGGAATAAAAGGGGCTTTTTAACAAGCCATAGAAAACTCTTTCTGTTATATAACAGTAGATACTAATTACTTAGCTAGTATTGTTTAGGTAGAAATGGAACTACTTGTGAAACATAGAGAGCTCTATTATAAAAGAAAGCTGAGAATTTTGTTTTTTCGTGCTTATTACATCCTCTTGTTTTGACATTGACAGCACAACAAACACAACTTGTGCCTTCTCTGCACAACAGAGTTCATAAAGGTATCACTTGCATGCTCTAAGAAGAAAATCAGTTATGTCTTTTAGTTCATACATGACTGGATTTAGGCCATTTGAACCAAGAGATCCCCTTATCGTTGCTCCTATCTAAATATCTTTATCAGACATCTCAATTCTGTTACTACCCTCCCCTCCATGTCTGTTCTTCCCCTAAAAACAAAATTTTAAAAATCCACCTACAATGCAGAGGCACCAGCCTAAACTTCAAGATAATGTTTTTTTAGACCATGTAAAGTAACATGCCCTTCAGTCCTGCATCTCACACAGTGTTTGATCTCTGAGGTGAAAATACGTGGTCAATGCAGACTAGTGACACCAGGAGAGTAAAAGCCAAATTTTCCTGTGCTGAGACCAATAGGGACCATTCACAAGTCTGTTGTCACCAGCACCAAAGGAACTTCATGAAAATATCTAAATTCAAGATCAGTATTTTTATACAGATTGATTTTAACAGAGCTCAGACAAATGAAAGGAATCAATTGCAGTTTTCAGAACTAGATCTGTGCTGGAAAAAGCAGAGACAAAGAGTATGAATAGAAGGTGGAATAGTTTGAGACCTGTTGGTGAGGTAGGAGGGACCCTAACATGTTTCTTTAGCCATTTCCCATTTAGCAGCATTATTAGGAACTAGCTCAGAATGCCGTTTTGGATATTATTGCAGCTTGCTCTCTGTTGTGGTTTGACCCCAAGTAGCAGCTAAGCAGGCTCTCAGCTGTTCATTCACTTCCTGCCCCCAGCAAGACCAGGAGAGAATAGGAAGGACAAGAGCAAGGAAATCTTTTAGTTGAAACAAGGATCATTTATTAAGTGAAGAAAGGAGGGGAAAAAACAAATGCAAAGTAATGCAAAGGCAACTCTCCACAACCCACAAGCAGATCAATGTTCAGGCAGTTTCTGCACAAGAATTTTAATAAATCCCATGATTTTTCTTCCTACCCATTTTATTGTTGAGCATGAAATCCTGTGGTGTTAGAGTTTGTAATCAAAAGTCTCTCTGAATTTTTCAGAGAGAAATCAGAGTGCAAAAATTAAATCAAAGCCTTTGGATAAATTGAAGTATATTAAGCCACTCACACAAAGTAGAAGTGTAAGTTTAAGTTTTAAAATAAGTAACCAAGTAGGTAAGTAAGTAAAAATAAGTTTTAAGTGCTTTTAGAGAGTAAAGGTTTCAAATACTAAAGTAAAAGCACGAGTTCTAGTGAAAATTAAAAAACATAGTCCTAAATACTGGTGATTTCATAGAGGCTCCAAGAACACAGTTTTAGACATAATAAAACTACAGTATTGCTTACATTTTTAAAGTAGAACAAAATAGACCATATGCGCAGTGTATACAAAACTTGGCATGCTAAAAAACTAGAAGTCTAATAAGTTAAGATAAAATAGTTCATGTGTTTAGCTTGTTAGAAAGGTTGTATATAAACATCTATGCATTAGAAAGAAATTCGCCTTTACTTTTTGCCTTTAGCTTTTGTTCTTGCTCTCTCATTTATCTCTTCACCGCTATCATCATCACCTAAAAAAAAATAAAAGCTGCCGCAACAACATCAGCCCTCCTGGGACCTTCAAGAGCAGCTTCTGCTTCTATTTAAATCTCTATACCAAAACTTTAACAAGCTTTAATGCTTGTAACCCTTTGCCTTTGAAAACTAATGTATCTTTACAATAAACAACTTTATAACAACTAATAACTGCTTGGCACTTTAAAAAAAATAACCACAACCCAACAAATGGTGCCCTGAGCACCAGTATATTAACCAACTCTGTGGTAAGGAGTATCTTATGGTAAAGAGTGCTCAGTAGTTGGGACCATCTCTTCCAGCTGTGTCTCGTATTTTCTTCCTAACGCCAGATATTCACTGAGGCAGGAGGGAATAAAGAGGAAAAAAGGAAAAGCCTTCAATGTTCTGCAAGTACTGTTCAGCAGCAGCCAAACACCAGGTGGTTTTAATCACAGATCCAAACCAGCACTGTATGAAGACATTTGACGCCATCACAGACAGGCACAGTGCACTAGCTGTGGGGGTTAGAGATGAAGGACAGAAATACATGTTCTCCCTCCCCCATGTGGAGAGGGGATTCCCACACTGGAATAGGAGTGATTTGCTTTTCACGCTCTCATTTCTTTTACTGTTCACCAGCTACACTCTATTTTTAGACTACTCTACACCAGGGTGTCATTAACCATCAAACTGGTACCACCTTTCCAAGGTTTCAGCCCAGCAGAGGACAACTAGTCTTTACTTACTCTGATGTCTGATTATTAAAGTACACATAACTTATGGTCCCACATTCAGTTGTCTTTCATCCAGTTCACTTTATAGTGTCTATGATCAATTGGCAGGCTTCTAGAAATATTAAGTTAATTACTTTACAGTTCTTAACATCATTACCCCATTTGCAAATAAATGTGGAATGGCTAAAAGTCCCTTTAAACAATCCTGAAGTTCAAAGGACAGGAAGAAAAATATTTTTCTCCTATATCCTTTTATGAGTATTTTTACTATTCTTACAGTACTTATATTCTTTCATTACAATTTGAAATGACTGAACAAACTTTGTAAAGGTAATTACATTCCAGATTTAAATCTGAACCTGTGAGCAGAGAAGGGTAAATTGCAGTTCCCTTCTTCATATAATTCCAAAACTTTTTGAAAACTGAAGTATTACTTTGGTTACCTATTGAAAGCAGTGAATGTAAGGTTAGATATTTGATCAACAGTACTACAGGAAAAGCTTTAAAATAAGCTCTGAATATGTTTCACTGTTTGGACCCTCTTACTGCGTCACAAATTTAGGACTCTATGAACTACACTGGACTTCAAATTAATTTGCAGTCAGTGAATTTCTGCAAATTTACAGCAGCTGGGGAGCTGGACCATTACTTTCTGTTGCTGAATACCAGAGTAACTGTTTCTGTACGAAGACGTGTTCAGCAGCAGAAATGAATGGGAAATCAACCCACCTCATACTACTTATTTCTTTATCACTTGACATAGAGAATAAGCTACCACATTATGTGATCCTTTGTGGAAAAGCTTTGTGACAGATGCTCCCAAGCATGCCACTAAATCTTAGGAAAGCCATTTCAATGAATTGAATTGGGAATATTTTAAAACTGCTGACAATACTTTTAAGCTGAAATAATTTTAGCATATACAAGTCTGTTCAAAAGGCATGTTTGAAGGGGAAGCTTTAACAGAACAGTCACGTAGCTTCTGTGGCACTTGATGGTTCCTCAAAATGACCTAATTTCTTTCAACTGACTATCAGGTTGTGTTTTCAATCCCACCTTAGCATTTGCAAAAATCTGCTCTTAATCCTTACCCACTATTCTAAACAGAAGTATAATTGGCATTTCTGTAATGTCTAAGTAATACCTGCTTTTCATATTCTATTAAATGCTTCTATACTTGCAAAAGCTGATGTTGAGCATGCTTTTGGAAAACAGATGATGCTTCTGTTAAATCCTCTAAATAGAAGCATACATTTTGAAAATTTAAGATGCCATAACTTTACTCCCTAATCTCTGCAACATTGCAGTTGAATTAATGGACAAGACCTGAAAACGGTACAGCGTCCTCCTACTATAGAGTGATGATTTTCGATTTAGGTTCAGAAACATATGCAGGACTATCATCCTTATATATGTCTTAGATGTCAATCGACCAACCTTCACTTCAAAAACCTAATGATTAATCAACCTCACATAACAGGTACTGTTCTCACTTAGTGGCACTCTAACTTCCCATAGTCCATATAAAATTTCACCAGAGCAAATGTACTAATAAGAGTGGAGATGCCCATGAACAACCTGCAGCATACACAATTTTAACATTTTAAATTTTAACATTTGATTTCACTGATCTTCTGTAACTTTTATCCTCATAGATGAAGCTCTGTAAGGCATTTCAATAACAATCTTATAGTCAGCATCAATGCAACATTTGATTAAACCAGTTCTTCTGGGTTTTATCTTTGAAGTTACTGGATTTTTCAGTGTTAAGAACTTAATCACATTGTTTCTGATGTGAATCCATTTGTAGATTCAACTATCATTTTCTGCTCTCTGGATTACTTTAACTTAAAGCCTTCTCACAGTTAGTTAATGCTCATACTTTTTCATAAGCTGAATCTGCTTATGACACTGAATCTGAGACCTAATCTTATATTGTATTTTTTAAATCTCATTAATTTACTGTGTCTAGGTATATTGTAAAATGCAGTGTTTACTAGAAGTATATGCAATGCCCACACCATTTACTACAGCTGCTAGACTTTATGCCCATTACAAAACAAAATGAGCTTTTTAAAGATAATATCTTAGATAGGGCTCAGTTTTGAACAGCACTGTGAAAAACCTGTTTGATTTTCTGTCCTAAGACTAAAAATGCCTAGGGTAGACACAGAAATCTAGACAATATATGTAATGAACCACATCCCTTCACAATAACAAAAACAGGAACAACAAGCATTTAGCTCAGGAACCTTGACTACTAAGTACCTGCAGGAAATGGGCATCATCTCAAATCTCAGCAGGGTCCAGATGAATTTGGAAAAGCGTGGCTTCAAAGCATTTATCAGCTTCTCTCTGATTTTCGGAAAGACAGCAAACTCTTGGCATTTAGCTTTCCTCTCTAGGTTCACTGTGTGCAGCAGGCTGCTTAGGAGGAGAGTCTTCCAATTTCTCATAGTCTACATGCAATTTAGAGAATTTAGGCTAGCTGTTTCTCATCTTTTCTGGACATATAATTACACTAGTTTTCTTCTCCTGCACAGGAGAAGTTTCACAGGAAAGAGGATAAAGATGTAAGGGAAACATCCCAGAGCAGTGGTTTGTTACTGCAAGAGAACTCACAGTGCCACAGACTGACATCACCAAAATACTCTAGAGGCACTGTAATGGTGGGGGAATAAAAAACTAAGCTTTGCAACAGAAAAGCTGAAATATCTTCTAAGTATCCTCCTTGACTTATTTATTAAGAGAAAATTGATAACAGCAAAATAAGAAACAGGAATACAAGCTAATAGAAAGGTGGTCAATTAGCAAATCCATGAGTTACCCAGTTAGCAAATGAATACCTTACCCTACTAGCAGGTATTGGAGGACAGGTGTAGAAAAGTGCAGGTGCTGAGTAATCTGAGATACAGTTAAAAGAAAACCAGTGTTCAAAAATAGGCACATGAACACAACATTTATTGCCTCGCAAACTTCAGTGAATGTTAAAAAAATGAAGTAGAGAACCTAAAAATTGCCTGTGTTCCAGATATTAACTGAACTTAATAAACTCTTGCTTTATTAAAAGTCTATTACATTGGATGAAATTAGTATGTTATGGGTATACAAACACATGGAAGCAATTTTCAATTTTACAAAGTTTTGGGCTATCTGTAAATGTTCAACTAATCTGTCCTGAAAATAAACAGGTAATCATCAGAAAAACCAAAATAAGAAAACACAACCAAAAAAGTAATACTATAATAATAAATAGCAGTAAAATGAAGTAGAGGGCTTTTTTTTTGCAAGATCTGTAAGTGTTTGATTTGTACTCTTTTAACATACCATTTTTCACCAGCATTAAAAATGGAAAAATCGTCATACATTCATCTTCATTAGCAATCAGGAAGAGGTTAAACAGCACAATAATTAAATTAGCAGATGATAATAAATTAGGAAGCATAGTTAATAACCTTTCTACAGCAAAGGCATAGAAATGCAGTATAAAATTGCCTTGGATTCTACTAAATATGTAGAAGATGAAGAAACTAGATGAAGTTGTTTTTCAAACTATGAGAAAAGAAATTGGACCACCAATATTACTTCAGTACAGAAAAGTGTGAATTACACAATAGCATATTGCCCAGAAAGGACGGTGTGACTTTGAGTAGCACATACAGAACTACCTTGAATTATAGGAAAGAAAAAATATTTCATTCTACAACATTAGTAGTATTTAGACAAATGTATTCAATTCTAAGCACAGGTCAATAGACATTGAAAAGCTGAAGGAACCAAAAGCATGAAGGCAATAAAAGTGTGTGGAGAGAACAATTTAACAGAAAAGACTTAGAGCATGAAATACCTATAGATTGATTAAGAGAAAATACATAAATAAGTTAAATGAGTTGAGAACTGTCTTGGTTTGAAAGACAGGTATGGTCTAAGGAAAGGCAAGAGCCCCTTTCCTGAGATGCGGAATGCAACCCCCCTCCCTTTTAATTATTTTAGGTCCAAATCAGAAGCCTTCAGGCAGGAGGTGTGGGGATAAGGGTAACAGTTCTTTACTGATATCCAACAAGGCAGAAAAAACAACAACAGCTATAAAAACTGGCAGCAGAACAGAACAGTCTAGCTCCGCTCCAGTCCCTTTTGGCCTCAGGCCGTCTCCCTGCGCTCAGTTACCGGTGCTGTGGGGGAAGGGCAGGTCCCGCGCAGTTGAAGAGGGGCTGGAGTGATGGTGGCGGAGGCCCAGGGGTGAGAGGGGATGGGAAAGTGACTCCCCCTCACGGTGTCGGTCTTGGTGCTCAGCAGAGTGTCCGGAGATAGTAGGGTGAGATGGGAGAGCAGCAGAGCGATGTCCAAGGCAGGGAGTGTGGATCTCAGTGCTGGGATGGCAGGGGGAGATGCCAGATCGGAGCCCAGGCGGTCTTCCCACTCCACGAGCCAAGCGAGAGTGAGAGCCCCGCTCCAGACCCCCCATCCCACCTTTCCTTTTCCGGTTCCCCCCCCCTCCACCCAACCCCCTACGAGAGAACATTATCAGTCGTTTTAAGGTGTAGCCACAATTACTTAGCATAACAATGGGAGGAATTCATAGAAAGAAAAGGGGAACAATCCAACCCCCAACAAGAACTCATTGGGGTCAAACTAAGCAAAATAAGTAGGTTGGGTTGCAAGTGTTTAAAGGAGTTTTTGGAATGAATGAGATCTTTCAAGTTGTGTTTTGTTAGAAACCCTTTCTGAAGTTCAGAAAATAAATTGTTGGAGAGTATCTTACCTTTACCAGGATGTTAATTGCTTGTTACCTCATATCTAAATCAACTGACACTAAGTAATTTCTTCACAGCCTTCAAAAAAACCCAAAAGCCAAGAAAAGGCAGCCAAGCAGAAAATCCTGAGGGAAAGATGTGGAAGTAACAGAATGTCTAGCATAAGTACTAGATTTGCAAATATCTAGTTATGCCCATTGAGTTCAAAGGTCTTCAGCTTACTTGCTCTAAAAAGTAATTTACACAGCCTGATTCTTTGTCTCCTTATATGTATCTTGCAAATTATTACCCTAAAAAGCTGCATTGGCTTTTTTTTCTTTAAATATGAAACTTCACCTCTTTTATCACTTTTTTGCAACACTATTCTATATTAAAGTGCAGACACCCATACTACAGACTGACTTGACAAAAAGATCCCAAACTCATCATGCTGATCCAAGATTGATCTTTCAGCAAAAAAAAAAAACTTTCTTTTTTTTTTTTTTTAATAATCCATAAGCTCATCTATGGGCCCAATTCCAGCAATTCCCTATTAATTCAATTTTTCATGATAATTTGTAATTTTTAAGCTTACAGAATGTGCTTTTGTTACATTGTTTCCATTTCTTATACTATGTCAGAAATGGTATTTTGAATAATAAAACTATTCCATGTCTACTGCAATAAGCAAGAGTTTCAGATAAGAAGATACTGTTTAGGTAATTTAAAATCATAAAATATGCATTTTATTATGTGTTCTAAGAGAATTATTAGTATTGTGCAATCATTGCATTTGTAACTCAATGTAAATTGAGATGTTTTATGTTTAGAAACAAGCAAAATCACATTTTTCTGAAAACCTTCAGGACAAAATTGAGACACTTACACCAAATACACTGCATGGTTGAGTCCCTTAAAATTTTCATTGCAGTTTAGGATGCAAACTAAGTTCACAGGAGTTTGTTATACCATGACAACTAAACATTCATACCCTAAATAAGTAAATATTCAAAGAAAATGCATGCTGTAAAATGCCAAAGTCAAACAAATTTCTGAAAAGTTAAGCACATTTCAATCCTTCCTTTGTCTTTAGTCCTCATCACCAAAAAGACGTCTAAACTTAGCAGCTTTTTTATAGAAGCCTAGCAGGTACCTGTAACACCAGACCCACCATCAGAAGTATAGGCTCAGCTGACTCATTAAGCCACACTAATTCAATCACCTTCAATCATGGTCAACTACGTTCAAATGGAGACAAGAGCTCCAAAACAAGCACAATGATTTTCATATCTGTATGAAGAGGCACAAGAGAAAGCATATTATATAGTATTTTTAGGGTAATATGAAGGCTCCATAATTTCGAAAAGATATGTAGTTTAGTTGATTTAAACTGAAGTGTATGAGGAGGTTTTCCAATGGGGACTCAACTGAAGTTCATGTTCCTTTTTAAAATTTAATTCTATGCTTCCTTTACTTTGTATTGGAGAAGCACAGCCTTACCCAGCCCACCCTGCTGGCCTGGCTAAGGCACTCTGGCTGGCTTCTGTTGCTCTCAATACATAAAGGACTAACATATCAGAGTGCTCCTGTCTGTTTCTAGCTACCAAGCCCTCATTAGATATGTTCACAATTAGGTTGACTGGAATGATTTGATCTCCAACTGGTGTCTCTATTTCCTTCCAATGATTCATCAAAGGTAAGGGAATTACCACTGCCCAGGGCCACATGCTTTTTGGATAGGAGCCCCATAGTTGCACAGGTCCTTTACCAATTCAGAGCCACATTCAACAGCGTATAGCATTCCAAGATAGAGTTAGCTTGCTACAAAACACTAATAGACCAGATTCACCACAGGCTTAATTCACTTTTGTACAACTGATAAGCAATACTCTCAAAAAAGTATTTTACCACCAAGAAAAAAAGGTGAATTTTTACATTGTATCAGACTTAACAATACCAGGCTGGGAATTCCTCCCCCCTCCTAGAACAAAGACCTTTTGCTATACAATGAAAGATTTTATATTTGAGAAGAAAAGTTTCTGACCTTCATGCTTGTTAAGAAAACAGCAAACACACAGATGAACTGCCCCATTTTTTCCAGCTCTGAAATCTGAAGATGACAATTTAAAATGTCAGCATTGTTATCTACTGTAGTGCAAAAAGTTCTATAGATTCAAGGGTATTAAAGCCAACAGGTATTAATGGGCTAACATAATCTGACCTGCATAATATGTCACTGAATTCTACCCATCCTTTCCTGCATCAAATCAGAAACCCCAGGCAAGCCGGTGCCTGGACCTCTACAGATGGTGCCTTTACCTTTAGAAAGATCTTGGCAACAGTATTCTTCTTTGTTACTTTAATGAAAAACTGCAGCAACAACATTATCACAGTCTTTCCTCGTTCTGAATCCAAGGTTTCTGTCAAGAGACCCAGGGATCTCCACTCCTGGGTGTCATTGCCCTAATCCTTTCACTAAGCGAGGGGAAAAAAAAAAAAAAAAAAAAAAAAAAAAACACCAAACAAAAAAAAAACCCACCACCACGAAATCCCTTTAGACTTGTGATCAGTTCCTAGATCAGTTTTGTTCTCAGTCCAGCAAAAGCTTTCTACAATACATTTCTCGATCTCTGGTAGAATTCAAGACCAGGCTGGAGAGGGCTCTGAGCAACCTCTTTTAGCTGAAGATGTCCCTATTCATTGCAGAGGTTTGGACTAGGTGACCCTTACAGGTCCCTTCCAAACCAAAACATTCTACGATTCTATGATATTCCTCTGGTCCATGGGAAAAAAAGCTACTTTCCATCACAGCTTTGCCTGTGCTTCAGTCTACCTTGCTTTTCAGTAACCTTCCAGTCTGGCTGTCACTGGAGCATCCTGCAGAGTATGCCTTTCTCTCTGCCAGCTCCCTCTGTTCTCCTCTATACCCATCTGCCCAGATAAAGGCTCTTGTCTTCTGCCTTGAAAGGACTCCACCTGACAAAGCAAAAAGGCAGCCTTCCTCTCTTCTCCTAAATCATTACCTTTAAAGCATTGTATTCAACATTACACACAGCACATGGTGAAGGAAGATGTTTAAATACAAGATGTCATAAGCCAGGTAAACATTATTCCCTCGCAAAAGACCCGGAGGACACATCTGTGTTCAGTGCTGAAGGACTGTATTTGAAGATTTTATAGCAGTACTCAGGGCAAGTCAAGATTAATGCTCAGGCCTTAGTAACATAAGGGCATAAAAATTGCCGAACTAGGTCAGTTTTTCTTCCAATAGTAGTTTGCTTATAGATGCTTTTCGAGAAATTGTATCAGGAAGAGTAAGAATAGTATCCAAGCATAGCCTCACAGCTTCCAGCAATGTGTGTTTAGGGATTTCATGAGCTGGACATTGCATCTGTGCATCACATTTAATAGCTACCAGGGGAACTGCCTTCCATGAGCTTGTCTAACCTGTCTTTGAATCAATTTTTACTCTGGCCTCCACAGATTCTTGTGACAACAAATGCAATAATTTCATCCTGTATTATATGAAAGAAGTAAAAACAGACACCTGACTTCACCAAGCTCCTTGTTTATTCTATGATGAAGTTATTCAGCTCCCATTCACTTTCTCTAAACCATGCATGGGTTTACAATCCTCCACAATATACCTTTTGCAAGTTGGAATTGCCCTATATTTTCCCACTATTTAGAAGCTTTCTTTGTGGTTCTTAAAAAGGAATAGGACCATCAGTTCCTTTCAGCAGCTGTGGACCAGTGAGACCCCTACTTGACCACTGGACCCCAGCCTTGTATGCCTGTGGATCCAGGGTTTCCACCCAGGTTTTCAGGTTCAACAGGTAGTGAAGGTGAGCACATACCCTAGGCACATCCACACACCCACCCACACACAAGTGCACACACAGGGCACTCTCTGGAGTTACACACATGGACAGATTTTCAGGTCTCCTGAATACCTGCAGAGACCCTCTGCAGCAGCCTGATCCCCTGCTTAAACCCAGGCCCCTATGATTGCTCGCTGCTCCAGCCTGAGGTTTCCTGGCACACCACACCCTTCCCAATTTGGGGGTGATGAAGACACTGGCTCCCCTAAAGTTGGCATGAGGCACATGGGCTGTCCCTCTCTAGCTGCCAGCACCGAGCCTCTCAGTGACCTCATTTACACTGCGACCCACAGTAGCTGGGTTTCTTTGGAACACACACCTAATGGAGAGAGGCAGAGGTGCCCCACCCACTGAGGCAGCTGACACTGAGATCCCACTTGCTCCAGTAGCTGACACCACAGACTGTGGGGCACCCACACTCTCAGTCTGACGCCAAATCTGCTCACAGTGACCCCCCTCAGTAATTGGCACCTGGTCTTTGCAAGACACATGGAGTAGAGAACAAGATGACACAGAGAGATAGTTAAGAAAGGATAAATATAATGGTCGATCAATTACTGTGTCTAAAGAGGTGTGTTTTGCTCTTTGCCTCCCTTATTTTCATCACTCAGGTTTGTCTCAGGTCTTTTTTATAGCTTCTTCATTTTCTTATTATCACCTTTTGTATTGAAAAAGTCCTTGATCAGATAACCTCAAGGGAGTATCCACTCTCTTAGAAAAGAAAATTAAACTGTTTATGTATTATTTTTAAGTCTTGAATGGCATTGTTTGGGAGATCCATATATGACTGCCTAAATTAGGCAACATGATTGCATTTCTAGTGACACCATTTCTACAAATATGTATTTGTTCTAATTTGATTCTTGTGGGTAGAGGTCTTGGCTATCCTTTTTGTGTCTAGAGAAGAGCCATATGTTGGTGAATGAGATACTGAGGAATTTCAGTCAAATGAGCTTTTCATATAGCTAAAATTTTGGGAGTCTGACAAGGGAGACACTGCTGCAGTACTAAAATTTAGGGGTTTTTCCACATTTTCAATGGTAGAATTTCAAGATAATTAAGCAGCATGATGGCATTCAACTAGATTAAGAAAGAGGTCAGTAATTAATGGTGATTTTGGTCATGCATGACAGAATTAGGAAACAAAGGCATTATAAGATAAATTTAGGGCAGTCAGAACATTCATGCTATTACTACATTAATATTCATTTTGTTAATTATTATCATTAGAGAACCATGATATTACACCAAAGATTTTTACAAACAAAGATCAAGTGAAGTCCTCCCTAAAAGATCTTCTAGTTCATGCAAAATACACTGGTACAGAGAGTAGAAGGTGTGGGAAACCATATAAGCACAGAGGCCAAAGTGTTGATTTGCAAACATCACTAATATTTTCTGCACTGGTTTCTGGAGTGTGTTACAGGCATATCAAGTCTCACACTTCTGTGATAAGTGCAGTTGTTCACACTTACATTGTCCTATCACATGCTGATGTTCCATGTTTGGAACTAAGGCACAACAATGTTTCACTCAGTATCTGATTCTTGTAGAACACTAGAGATTTGGTGCTGCATTGCATTTGGGAGACTTTCCTAGCAGGACTACCAACCAAACCAAAGCTCTGCTAAAAGATGCTTTTTTTTCCTGAGAAATTATGAGCATAGGCTGGTGCCTGTGAAGTCTGACAAGTAGTATTTCCTACAATGGGGATCAGAGATCTAGATGCTAAAAAAAGAGAGAAAGGGGGAAGAAAACATCCCAGAGGGGGATGTTTTGTGGATGGAAAGAGAGGGAAATACCCCTGGTCTTTCTCAAGCAGAAGCAAGACAAAGTTATAACCAGTAGAGAAGGCTGTCCAAGGAAATTCTAGTTTAATGTAATCCAGAAAGTACTTCACCAGTCTCATCACCTGTAATCAATATAAATATATTCACATTTTTGGAAGCCATATAAAATACTATCTATTTTTAAAAATCAGGATTTGAAAGCATAAATCATTTGGCCAGTTTGCACAGAATGTTTTTATAGCATAAAACATAAAGTGAAAATAGCAAATTATTCTAAAGGCAAAATGACTAAATGGCACAACAAACTTACATGCATAATAACAAAGTACTTTCCAATCAAAGTCGTCATATTTTCATTAAACATTATGTCAATATTACCATTCACAGAATCATAGAATCCCAGGTTGGAATGGACCTCAAATATTTTCTGGTCCAATTTTTCTTGGTAAAATCATGTTCTAGATAATATTAAATTGTGCTCCTTACTCTTCCTCTTTTCCCTGTGACTCCACATGAGTCTCCATCTTCTTTATGGACCTCCTTTAAATACTGGAATATGGTAATAAGCTCTCCCTTTAAGCTTCTTTTCTCAGGCTGAACACACCCTATTTTCCCAGCTTTTCCTCATGACAGGTTTCTAGTCCATTGATCATGTTTATGGCCCTTGCCTGAATCCTCTCCAGCCAGTCCACACCTTTTTAGCATAGCAGAGACCAAAACTAAACACTGTGTGGCCTGATAGTTGCTGGGTAGGATAACATCTTTATCTCTTGGTGATATCCTTATTAATGTAACCCAGTATCATATTGGGTTTCTCTGCTGCAGAGTACATTGTTCACTCATATCCAGCTTGTTGTCCACAAGGGCCCCTAGGTCCCTTCCCACAGAGCTGCTCTCCAGTCGGTTAGATCCCAGCCTGTGCTTCACTCCAGAATTATGGTTCCTGTATTGAAAGCCTTGGAGAAATCCAGGTAGACAGTGTCCATCCTCACCCAGTATCAGTTGAGCACGTTATTTCTCCTAGATGATCATGTTTGTCAAGTATGGTTTGCCCTTTATGAATACATGCTGGCTTTTCCCAATCGTGTTCTTCATCTGACCTGTGATAGCCCTTAGGATGATTAATCCCATAATTTAATTCACTGTTAGGTAACATAAAACTAACAAGCCACTAATGAATGTAACTGAAAAACCAGCAGTCTGGAAAAACTGGTATTAAGGTTGGCTGTAAGTTAAGTTTTGTTTCCTTCTAGTGGAGTGTATTTACAGTACACTTTCCTGATATTGATACTTGCACAGGAGTGCCTGTAATATTTGTTTTCATTTTAGTAAACTCAAAGAGAAAAGCAAGAATGAAAAAAACTGTCTAGTAATATATTAAAGGAGAAAATTTCTTGCTGTTAATTATTATGTTTTCCATTTCAAATAGAAATGTATTTTATTCTGTTAGAGCAAATAGTTACAGAATTTATTCTTTCTTGTAATTTAGTCAAGCTATTCTACTTACATTTTTAGAACAGTGCAGAAGAATGATATCTTTCCATGACATTTTTGAGCATAGCAACATGTAATATGGTCTGTTCACTTACACAAACTGACAAAGTTTAAGCTTCATTCAAACAAAAATGTTTTTTCCACATAAGAGAACCAAAAAGCATGAAAGTGTCTGATGTGGACTGATGTAGCAAAAACCTACTACTTGAATTTGTAACTATTTAAGTGATATAAAATGCTGACATTCACAGAGGAATATACTCAAACAAATGATAGGTGTACACCAAGCAATCATTCGTTACTGTCCTTTGGAGAACTTTAAATAGTTTATTAATATGTCAGTCAATGGAAAAACAAAAGACTGCTGTATACTGGCAGCAGAGGGAGTTCAGGTTTATGCTTCTTCTCAAAGAAACACAGTACTTGGAGTCTCACAAGGAAGGAGGAAAATAAAAAGCAGTTTCTAAATCGGTTACACTTTTAAAAATATTACAGCACATTTTCCGGATTTACACTGTAAGTCTTCCACATTCTTAGTCTCTTTTACAGGAAGATTTCCTACATGATGGTAATGCTGAAGCTGCAATGCCACATATTTTGCTCTCCTGAGGGAGTATGTGGTAGACATGTGCCTAGGTTTGCATGACCTGGCATGGGATACAATTCATTTGTGAAAGAATTATAGCAGAAATATATAGAATAAGAAATGGCAAAGTAGCCATCTTATTCTTGGATGATTTTCATGGCCAAAGGCAAAATGAGAAGTCATGAGAAACTCCTCAGTAAATTAGAATTCAGGGTTTCTCATCATATTCTCTTTAGTGAATATTTCAGAAATTTATTTTTCTGCCACCAAAATCTGCAGCATGAGCTAAAATTTCCAGCTCAATTGCTGCAGAAAGTAGAGAATAAAATAGAAAATATCCTTAAAAATTGCCCACGACATGACACAATATTTACCTCTCACTCTGAGTCAGCATATGTAGGTCAGTGGCAAGCAGTCAGACTTTTTGGGGGGTTTCCATATAGCATATGCATATAGCTGCTAATAACATTCTAACCTCTAACTTCTTAATTATTACCTTGTCCTTACATTATTCAGCAACTTGGTGTTAAGATCCTGTTAACATATTATAAGACATTGATAGATTTTTTTTATTACCAATTATATTTCAGGATTGCTTTTCATATAAATGCCCTCCTGCTAAATGCATGTCATCTCCTTGATTCTACTCTGATGTACCAACACCATCTTAAAAATGGCAAATAACTCATTCATGTGACATTACAGGTACATTTGGTACCTTTCTCTTCTCTGATTATAGACATATCAGCTCATTAAGTACTCGTATAGCTGAGCCCTTCTTTTTAACAAACTACCACTGTGAAACTAAAAGCTAAGCCCTTCTCTTTTATGAATAGCACTGCCTTCATAATCAGGGGCTCTAGGAACTGAAGCAAGATCACATCATGTTTCAGCCAGCATTTATTGCTACAGAGGTGGATTTTTTATTCATATTTGATTTCAAGCATGTTTTTAAATGCCTTCATGTGCCCTTTTTAGGTTGCTTCTTTTATTAAAAATGTTGATGTTCACTCTCAGAAAGATTACTGTACTTGTGTATGTGCCATATTGAAGAGGATTACTCCATGCAAACATTTAGAAGTTGTATAGTACTACAGATGCAATGAAAAACTTGTATAGCTCGTAATCGTGCATAGGAAACAATATATAAGTATGTACAACAATATAACTAATATAACTAAGCCAGACTCTAATTTGGAACCTTTAGAAGTCCCCAACAAAAACCCATTTGTTTCTACAGAGAATATGAAAGTATTTAATGTGATTGCTTTAATAAATAAAATCAGTCATTTTTTGCTCCCAGTCCAATTGCATACTAACTCTAAATCGTATCATGGCTCTTTGCATTTCCTCTCCTGAAGATCTAAAAGTATAAAAAGGCTTTAACTTCACCCAGAAGTGAGCCTGTAGACTCTGGAAAGTCCTCTACCCTTACCATTGGAAATAGCCTTCTAGCTATTGACATGGTAGTCCTTCCTTTCTGGGTTTTTCAGTGATCAGAAGGAAAAACATGCAGAAATAAACACAAAGTGAAACACTCTTCCCTTGGAAATTCTTGTCTCTTAGCCATTACAAGGACATGCAGTGATAGGACAAGGAGAAATAGCTTAAAACAAATGGACGGCAGGTTAGATTAGATGTTAGGAAGAAGGTGAGAGTGGTGAGGCATCAGAACAGGTTGACTAGAGAAGTCGTGGACACGCTATCCCTGGAAGTGTTCAAGGCCAGGCTGGATGAGGCTTTGAACAAACTGATCTAGTGGAAGTTTTCCCTGCCCATGGCAGAGGGGTTAGAACCAGATGATATTAAAGTCCCTTCAAACCCAAATTCATTCTATAATTCTGTGATATTCTCTGGTGTAATTTTCCACCCAAGACAGAACCCCTCCTCTATCTGCAGAAGCTTACAAGAAAATTCACCACAGAGACAGTTGTACACAGTTCTCCCTAGGCACAGCAGACTCTCCATGAGCCTTGGCCCTCCCACTTTACACTTGCTCATGACTTCTTTTTTCCTTTTCTTTCCTTTAAGTCTGATTTTCATGCTTTCTACCTCCATGTTGAGGTAGAACTCCTTGATCTCATCACAGCTCACCAACCCTTTGTTTGGCAGTAGCATACCTGCATAACTGTTCACATGGCACCATTGGAAGCTATAAAAAACATTTCATCAGAAATATATGCTGCAGCAATATAACATTGCCCATCGGACTTTTGGCTGATTTTCATGGCCAAAGGCAAGATGAGAAGTAATAACTAATTCTACAGTAGATGAGGATTTAAGGTTTCTCATCTTTTCTTTGCTGAATATTTAGATAAAGCGTATTTTATAGCTGCCAAAAAATTAGAGCACGTACCACAGTCTGCAGTTCCATTACCCAAAATAAATTAATACAGTATCACAAAGTGATTCAACAGACTTTTTCTGTTATTATTACCTGTTTCAGAACTCCCAAATAAAATCAGTCAGCTGCAATGTATGCTGTGCTTCCCAGAGCTCCATTAGTTGTTTGGTACCTTAAACATGAGTAACTGCTGGAAAGGAAAAGGTTATATTAATGTCTCTAAATACTGTACCAAATAATTAAGTTGTCAAAAACAGAAGTAACAAAATTATTTTAGGACCTTCCCTATACTAACAATTTGGAAATATTAGTAGCTAATGAGACGCACATCCTCAAGGGCTATTAAATTACTTTACAAATGACAGTCCGGGAAATAACATTATTTGCATTTTAAACTGAGGAAATTGAGGGACAGAAATGTTATTAAACAAAACATAAATGGTGAATCACATTGAAGCCATAAAAAACAGAAATGGTGACACAGATTAATTTAGCTGCATTAAACTGGGTCAAGCTAAGAGTGTAGTCATACCACACTCCCTTTTTTGAGATAGAGAGCAGCCCAGGAAATAGATTTTTGCTGTTATTAACAAAAGGCTTCATATTGCCCTTACAGTGCGAGGGTCTGAGAACTTAGCAGGGATTGTCTTGGCATGACTTAGCCATGATATCAATTGTCTAGAAGTGAGGCAACTATTTTCATAAATTTCTTCATCTTATTTTTAGTTTATAACAACAAGTGGGTTAAATAATCTAGAACTTTAGAGCAAAAATAGAAAGGTTTATCTGAGGTACTAGACTGAAAATGGCAATCAACAAGCATCCAACAAGTGGTCACTATACAAGTTCAGCCTCATGAGTAATGTGGCACTAGTTGTAAAGGAAAAAGCAAACAGAAAAGCTGAATAAGCTGAAAATTATTAAAGTAAGTAGCATATAGAAAATCTGTGTGAAGAAAACATGCAAAAGTAAATCCAAGCAGATGCAAGACTGAAGAAATCTGTGTCATGAACGTCATGCTCCATCACAAAAAAACCTCAGGAGTCTGATGACTTTTTATAGTTCCCTTTTCCATTCTGCTTGAGAAGTATTGAAGGGTCAGTCTTGGACTCAGAAGGATACTGAAAGGGTGAGGAAAACGCCGCTGAGCAAGGGAGAAATATTAGGAAGGTTTAGTATAAAAATATTAATACTACTGATGAAGATGTTCTGTGTTACTTTGAGTTATCAGCCTGTTAAAACATTACCTGGGCTAGCAATAAATTCTTATCTCCATATATATGACATTATTTGCTCATAACTGAATTTTGAGCATAATGAGACACAAAGCTTTGTCAGATCCTAAAGCACACAGGCTGCAATAAGGCACATAGGCCTTTCCCATGTACCAGAGTGAAGCACTATAAGTTCTCCAGGAGCTCATACATTCCCATCCAGCAATAATACCCTATTTATGGAGTCAGCGATGAATGCTTCCACTATATTTAGAGGAAGTAACACTACTTTCAATATGTAATAATTTTGGAACATAAGAATGCAAAACTAATTTTATAATATGAATAATATCCATTTTCAGAAAGAGCAACTGAACTCCTGGTCAGTTTCAAAGATAATAATCTGTGAATTTCAAATAATGCTTTTTCACAAAAAGGATTTCATGCTTCCTCTTAATGGCTCTACTGCTTTCAGTCTTATAATACATAGTATTGTTGTCTTCTGCCTGCACTGGAATGGCTGCATTTCAATAGAAATTTAAATAACATTCTTCCTAATACATATGCCGAAAAACCCCTAGCAGATATATATATACAATGCCATTTTTATTACTAGCTCTTTTCCAGTCCATTGTTTATAATGCAAAATCACTACTTTTCCTGCAGACTATCACATTGTGAAATATCCTCTTTCTCTTTTATATTTGGTATCACAAAATACCATGGCAGATTAGTCCTGTTCAGCAGCATGATGCACCAGCACAAACATGAAAGCAAAGATACCCCAGCTTTTTCAAAACCATAGTTCCTGCAACAGGAACTTTAGTTTTCATTTCTTTAGAGTTCACGATTTCTCAGTGGACAAGAATAAGAGTAGGAAATTATTTTTGATGAGCCTAAAACAAAAACAGACAAGTAAAATCAGTATTTGATAAAATCCTGGGCAAGGGACTAATGGGGAAAACTATTTTCGTACTGTAACCAGTGCAAAAACAAACAATATTGAAGTTAAACAATTCTACATAGGAAATGTGGTAAGACTAATCTGGGCTTGCATGGAGCTTTCTGAGTATTTCAGAATCAAATAAAGATTGTCCAAAAGTATAAATGAGGGAAAATTGCTTAGGATGATTGTGAAAGCAGTACAAACAGACAAACAGTACAAACAGACAAAACAAGTAATGACAAATGTAAATATGTAAAATTCAGCAATGAGTAATAAGCTTGCAAATGATAGCAAAAAACAATTAAAAAAAAAGAAAATAAGATCGGCACAATATACAAAAGCTTTAGAGGGCATACATGGCAAAATGAAGTAAAATGTCTTGAGCCTCATAGAGAAAATGCAATATTAACAGATAACATGTCAAACATATCAGAGGCAGAAATGTCCTAGAATTTTCACTTCCTTTTTCGTGACAAGGTTAATAGTGATCAGATAATTCATAAAATTGCTGTTAACAACAAAAGGATGTGAACATAGGCCAGACTAGAATAAAAATAAATCAGAGAATATTTAGGTATTCAGGAAAGTTATATATATTCAAGTCACAAGGCTTGAGAAAATTTACTGTAGAGCAAATCAATCTTTGAACTGTTAGTGATTATCTTCTAGGCTTCATGGAGAATAGACGAAACCTGAAAGGGATGGAGAAGGATAAATATTGATCTTAATTTTAAGAAAAGGAAAAATAAACACCTGAGAATTAGAGCTCGGTAAACATAACTTTATCATTGCATATGATACTGATGTAAATGATTAAATAATCAATTTATAAGTTCCTAAAAGCAATGAAGTAGATTTAAGCATCCACTATCCATTTCTTGAGACAAAAGCTTTTCAATGAACAACCTGCTTGTCTTTACTGGCTGTCTCTCCCTCCAATAAACAGTAGAAGCACAGACTGAACTGGGATGAAACTGGGAAATGTTTTTGGCACAGTCACTCTTAGGAGAAAAAGCTGTGTCTGGTATTTTGGTTCTGACTGAATACAGCTGCCTTGCAGCTGTAAAAGAGCCAGTTTTAAAATTATTATCATTAGGCTGCATCACAATATAAGATCATATTTGTTGGGAACAAGGTAAGGCTGCACTACACATAAATTCTGATGATCATAATTCTGATAATGAACAATATTGATAGTGGAAAAGCTCCTTATTATATTTGTAGATAATTGAGATGAGAGGTGTGCAAGCACTTTGGAATGTAGGTTTAAAATTCAAAATAATTTTGATAAATTGGTGAAATGGGCTCAGATTGGTACAACAAAATTCAATAACACCTATGAAGTACTGCTGGCTATTTAAGTGCATACATATAACAAGGCAAACAAGCAACTAGATAGCTACACTGTAAAAAAGGATCTGAAGTATATAAAGGCTGTAAAACTGGATACAAGTCAATAGTGTGCTGCCCTTGCAAAGAAAGGTTATATTATTAAGAGTTTGGCATATAAAAAATAGGAGGCAACCATCCTGCTATCCAAGGCACTAGAATGGCAGGCACTGGAGTCCAGTTTTCAGCAGCAAACGCTCAGAAAGATATAAGTAAATAAAAGAATAGAGGACTTTTAAGTTGAAAAAATCAAAAGGGAAATCAAGATCAAATCTGTCATTGCTACTCCATGGTCTGTCACAATCTTCATGCCTCAGCTGACTTGTCCTGAGTCAGTCTTTTCCTTGACAGCTGGTTTTAAAAAAAAAATCTAGACTAAATTATTTTATATTACTAGCAAACTAATAGCTGGGGAAATTAACACTGAAAAGGCCTACTTCTCCACCCAAATCCTGATTCCTTACAGCTTTTCTTAATAATTCTGTGACTGTAGTATGTAAATTAATCTGCCTTTGAAAAAGCACACTAGACATTACTGACTAGATTTAGTTCAATGCATGATTTATTCATTGATATATTTATGAGCATAAATTGATCTGTCACTTTTAGGTCCAGATACTTGATAATATGCATAATTCTTAAAATATGCAAAATACAGACAAAAATAGAGTCTGTTATCAGGAAGCTATTCTAAATCAGCTCCAAAACCATATCAGTTGAAATCATACTTCTCAGCTGATTTCTGCTTTTTTAATGCTACCTCGCTCCCACAGTACCATAAACGAGGGATGTGTTCTCACAGAAGAAACAGCTCATTTGTGGCACTTGAGTAGAGTGAAGTTTCTTACAAGACTTCAGGTAGATGGCAATAACACTTAGACTTTATCAGATGGCTCAGTAAGTAGAGAATTTCAGCAGAAGGTTCATACACCCTTGTTTACATTGGAAGATGAAGCTGGAGGAATGGTATCCATCACATCACCTTGTATGCCATGCACTATATGAAGCATTGAACCTTTATTTGAGTGCAGAGAACGTCAAAAGAATGTCAATTTCTTTTTCAGGTAAGAATCAAATAAATGTTGGAAAATTTTCAGACCAAACCCCACCAGATACAGGCAAGTTGCAAAGCTGACTGCTCAGTCAGATAAAAGTGTTTGTTTTCAGAGACTTTAGGGTAAGCTTGTATTTCTTCTTCCATGTTGGTTTTCCATTGTTGGAGACAGCATTTCCACATTTCACAGCACATTTCCATTGCAGACAAGTATTATTTCTACTTTTTAATTTTTTTAGAAATATTCTCTTCTAACACCTGAGTAGGACAGAGTGATGACTCACTAAAACTCATTAAAAAGAACTAGAATGTTTCTTAGGAGTTTTAGCAGTGAATTTATCTTTTCTACTCTTTTTTTTCTAATTTGGGCTGCGATCTGACATGACAGCACAAGGTCTTAATTACTTGCTAAGGATTCACAGATAGATGGATTCATAAATAGAGAGAGAAAGCAGTAATATAATTGCTTCTAATGGAGGGGGTGGGAGTGGGGGCAGAGAAGGCAGAGATTATAAATGTTCCTAATCAGACAGTTTCTTCTCTTATATCAGGGCTTGTTCTATTTAGAGTTACCAATAGAGAAAGACACACATTTTAAAGAATTTCAAACACATCACATTGAAGGAATGGGAAAGTTCTCAGAAAAATGCAGTTATCAGCTTCCAAGTTAAGCCCAGAGTAAAACGCAGAATGTCAGGAGAAAACAGGCCAGATTTAGCAGATCAAGAGCTGTGAGGATGCTGCATGAGCAAAATCCGGGTTCAGCCAGTAATGAAGCTGAGCATCAGTTCTTAGCAGGCATATACAGAGCAGGTGTGTTCATTGTACATATTATGAAAGGTTTGTAACTGACCATTCAGAAAACATACACCACACTCACATAAACACATGCAGCACAAAAGTCTCTCCTGCTCTCTCCTCTGACTGAGCAGAATGGAATACCAACAGTGAAAATATACATATATCTATCTCTGACAGAAAGAGAGAGAGAGAGATAGATTCTTGCCGCTCATGGTCCCTTGCAGCTGACCCTGCTGTGCTGTGACCCCTCTATCTTCCTTTTGGCTGTGTAGACCACCTTTAACCACACAGCTTAGCAAGGAAAAGGCAGTCAGTGACTGGAAATTACATTCCATGTAATATAATGAGATGGGAAGGAGGTAGTTAATTAGGCAGGAGAGAAGCCCATTCAGGATTGTAAGGAGGGAAATCTACAGAAAATTGAGGCAAATTCTGAAATTGTGAGAGAGGGCTCTTCAATAACACAGTAAGAAAATAGATAAATATTTAGGGACTTGGTTTGGTTCTGAAAAGCATATCTCACTGAGAACAGTTATAGCATCATAGAAAAGTATGTTTTGTGTAGAAAACGACCTAAAAGGTCACCTAATTCCAACTCCACTGCCATGGGCAGAGATATGTTCCACTAGACCAGGTGGTTCTAAGTCCATTCCAGAAAAGCCTTGAACTTCCAGGGATGGAACATCCACAGACTCTCTGGGAAATTGGTTCCCATGTCTCACCACCCCCATAGTAAAGATTTTCTTCCTCAAATCTAAAAGACTATCTAATAAAACATTGCCTAGACACATAGTGGGCAGAAGCTCAAACTAGTGTTTGGAGTGTCACTTACTCATCATATATTTGATTTGGATTGGCAAAATAACTTTAGGTAAAATAAAATTTTTCAAACATTACTTGCAAGGAAACCAAAAGGTTGTGATATCTGTACAACAGCGGAGATGTCCTATAGTTCATAACAAAGAAAGCCTGACAGATGTTTGCCAATTTATGCATGCCTCATGCCATGGCCCTTCACAGAATTTTGTATGCAATGGATGAGAAGTCTGCACAAGAGGAAGACAAACAAAAGGAAGGAGTAATAGAAATGGACGTTTTGAACAACAGAATAGGGAAAAGATGTCAAGTCCATTTTGTCAGACACTTTCCCAATACTAATCTTCTTCCCTGCACTAAGATACCCCTTTTTTTCTAATTAGATTCCTTATGAAAACACCACTGAAAGCTTTATTTAAAAAATTGTGAGGTCTCCATCCTTGGAGATTTTTAAACTAATCTAGATGAAGCCCTGAATAACCTGGTCTGATCTAAGAGACAGCCTTGCTTTGTGTCAGAGGTTGAACAAAGACCTCCTGAAGTTTCTTTCAGCCTGAATTGTTCTGTGATTCTGCAATCCTAAATCCTTTTGCATACCAAAAATTTCATCTGCATATCTGTAAGCAGTCAAGGTGGTGGGCACGTTCTGATAAGTTTGTAGACATGAAATATCTGCAGATGTCTCTTTCTTCAGGCTATCAGTTTCAACCACAGATAAATGCATGGCACAGAAGTATGGGGTGGTTTTACCTCAAAAACTCTTGAGTTCAATCGAAACCATCGAGCTTGAGCCCAAATCATCTTAAAAAGTAATTTTGTGACATCTGTCAGTATAAATATCATCAAACTATGACACAAGAAGAGGGTGAGCTTCAGGGAAGAGTCATCCACTCAGAGGAGCTGTCAGCCTCTTTAGCCTGCAGGGATGAGACAGCAGATCTTGGACATAGCTTTCTTCTTGACAATTGTCTCTAAGCAGACTCTTACTATGCTTGGTTTTTCTAGGCTGCCATAACAGAGTTGCTGCAATATGATGTTTGCATTATTTTTTTTTATTAATTCTGACTTTCTGAGATGGATTTTTCTGTCAGCAAAACCCACTTACCCACATTCTAGCAGCATGAAGGGTATAATTGATAACTGATGAGAATTATGCCTCTGCCGAGGAGCTTTATATTTGCAGAAAGATGTGAAGGTGGAACTGTCCCCGATGCCGCCTGCCTCGGTCCACTTGCGCTTTGTCCACCCGACTAGCTGGAGAGGCAGGGGAAGCACCAAGAGTGGCCCTCTCCCCAGAGCCCGGGGTGAGGGTAAGGCACCGAGCCTTGGTAGCAATTGTCAGCGTCGGGAAGAAATAAAGAATCAAGAGGGTCCTCTCAGGGTTCCAAGGGTTTATTGGAGGAACGGGTAGGGGGACAACTGGAGCCAAGGGGTGGATACCGAGAAAGGCCAGGAGAACAGCTGTACATGAACTTAAATAAGGGCCCTCCCCCATGGAAGGGTACAGTACAGAAACCAATAAGGGAAACTTAGGGGAGTGACATAGGGAGGGACTACCATCACAGCAAACCAATAAGGGGGAATGTAGGAGGGGTTCAACAAGCAAGGTCCAATCATGTATCATATAACTTACAACTGACAGTGAACTTTCTAGAATAACAGGTGTGGCCAGGGGAGATTGAAACTTTGAGAGTTGGGTTTGAAGAGATGGGCAGGGAAGGATCTGGAAGAAGGGAAGGAGCTTAGGGGTAATTGACAGAGTCTTGGCGGGAAGAAGGGCAACTTGGAACAAACCAAACAGGGAGGTACAACTTTGGGACAAACCATTTTAACAAAAGGGGAAACAAGGCCATAACGAGGAAAAATGACAAATCACAACATGTCACCCCTCATGGTGCCCTGTTTCATTTAACAGATAGAAAGAAAAGTTCACAATAATGCTTCTGAAACAGTGTGTAAAGTCAGCTGATAAATACCAACTGGAGATGTGCTTAGAAGCACAGAACCAATCCAGCAGCAGAACAGAAAAATTAAAAGTTGTAAACATCTCATTGCACCTGAATAAAGCTCAAATGTAGTTTAAACTCTCATTACACTGTCCCTGTTTAATTTGGTTAACTCTCTGTGAGTGATTCATACTTTCATTCCAAATTCCTACCTTAGAATTTTCTGTAAATACGGAAGAGAATGCAAAAGATACAAAATAATGCAGGAATTGGGAGAAATTACACAAAGTACTGAAAAGAATGGATGTCCCTTCCATAAATTGAGTGTTAAAAGTGTTGACATGAACAACGAGAAAGTTTAACTGTGAACAAGATTTTGATTTCCAAATTTCTAAAGGGCTGGTGCCCTTTAGAAGCAGTCATTCACTGGGGGAAATTCTCACTATGCTGAACATGCAGCAACTGATGGGATGTTCAAATGTCATGCTTGCTCTGTGAGGGCAAGAAACTATTGAAGAGTAAACATGTTCAAAGTGAAATAGTGTTAAGCAGGCTTTCACGGGCATAGGAGATTTGTCCTGAGAACTAGTTTGTTCTTTCCATCTAAGTTATACCCATGGCGATTAAGAACTATGAAACATTTTTTACTGTATGGCAGACATGCATGAACCAAGAAAATCTAAATATACTACCTTACTTGAAAAGTCATATGAAAATTTACATAAACTCTCCCTTGTAATCTTAGTTGTCATCTCAGCAAGACGGTGAGAGTAGTAAAGAATTTTATCATCATGGTATGGAATGTTATTATAGTATAAACACTCATGTTTTTATACCGATGGTTCTTATTTCCCTTCCTCTGAGCATATTATATATTTTTACATGTCATCGATTACTACAATTTGGTTTTCAAAAACAAATACAGGATAGAGATCTAAAAATATTAGAACACATACACATTGAACACTAAATACAGGTGGATGTTGACCACGAGTCTATTTTCTGCACTGTTTTCTGGACTTTGTATGCTAACATCCAGTCACAATGTGCTGCATGTGTCTCAAATAATGTGAAGTTAAACAACTTCTCATCTGTCTGGAAGCTAATCTTCAGTTAATGCAAAATTTGTTTTTAATAAAAGTAGATCAAATAATGGCACATATTTTGCTTTTTGCTCAGATGTGCTAATTACTAATACCTTTCACTAGTATTTTCCATTTCTAGCATATATTAGATTACATAGCTTAATTTCATTTTGTAGACTAAGGAGATTAAACATTGTAGGGGCAAATGAACCCACCTTGAGTCTCATTTCTTATGGTTCCATGAAGGATAGATGAACCATCACCATGTGGTTAAGTAACCATAAAAAAAATTCATTTGTTTGCTGAGTATTTTAAGCAATTCTGCCTTCATGCTTTTAGTTATACAGCTGATTATTAACAGTTCTGGAATCTAAAAAGGTCTCCCAATTCACTAAGGAGCTAAGTGAAATTTAGTGCTTGAAAAATAGTATCCACAGATTATGCTGCATGCTTCTGTCCCACAATAACAGGTCATCTTGAATGTGAAGATTGAATACCTTGAACATTCTACCCTTATCCTTTTTGATAAAGCTGCCTACACAACATGTTTATTGATGATTACTTTGAAATACAAACATTTATCCTATAGAAATGAGTGAAAGACTGGACAGATTTGTAGGATCCACTGGGAAAAAATCCCCCTGAAATGGAAACCACTTCCTCTTTCAGTGCCAAACTGCAAGGAATTAATTTGTCTAGATTATTAGCTCTATGTTAGGATTTTCTCTTGCCCAGGAAAGGCTTATGGCAACTGTGTCCGGAACACACACAGTGAGCAAAATATTTCTATCTCCTCCTCATAAATTCATATAAAAAAACCCATAAGAGTATCTGCATCCCAATATCCCTCCTGATTCTCACAAGAATCTTGTGCAGGAATGCCTTCAGAACCATCTCACATTTGCCAACAATTTATGGAACTGTATGAAGCATAGTTACACGATACACAGTGGGGAAGGACTCCTGTTAGTGTGATGAGGACATTTGTTGGCTAACCACACTCATCGGTTCTGTGTCTCTGCTGTCAAATGCAGGATCCAAAAGAGGAAGAACTTTCTGTAAGCTCCAGTGTTAATTATATCCAAACACCTTTCAGAGGATCTGCACCTGTTCTTAGGCACCAAAGAAGTACCTGCATCACCAAGGATAGCAATTTTTCTTTGTGGAGTGGGTTTCACGTAATTCAGTGTACTACACAGCACCTTCACAGCCCCTAAAACAAATCCTAGAAGCAGTACAGTCCTAGCATGAATGCAGGCAAGAAAACTCTGGCACTCATCCAGACACTGATATCTATGGCACACGTAGATTTAATCACTGATTGCAAATCCATTTATTTTAACAGAAATAACCCAAAACCTGAAGTATTTATATCAGGTTTTTAAAGAATCATGGGTTTAATTTTTTTTTATTTCTGTGGTAAAAGGACAGCTAACCTGCACTTAGTATATTGCATCTGATAAATTTTATGAGTTTGACTCTATAAGGGTTGATTTCTTTGTCAAAGAACATATCCATTTAATGCAAGTCTCTATGCCTTCTACTTTAGGGAAATAAAGTGCTATTTAATTGGCTTCTGTGTATTACTTGCTAGTTTTTGATACTTCAATAAAACCCTTTGGCATTGCTGTGGTTTCTCATTTTCTTACAATTAAGCAGAAAACAAGTCCTTAATAAAAATGCAAAACTTTATTAGACTTAGATTTATATGCAATAAAACAAGTATGAAAGTAATTTTTTTAAATTATCAAACAAAAGAAAAGGAAAGGAAAGGAAAGGAAAGGAAAGGAAAGGAAAGGAAAGGAAAGGAAAGGAAAGGAAAGGAAAGGAAAGGAAAGGAAAGGAAAGGAAAGGAAAGGAAAGGAAAGGAAAGGAAAGGAAAGGAAAGGAAAGGAAAGGAAAGGAAAGGAAAGGAAAGGAAAGGTTAATTAAAACTAAAGTACCCAACTACAGCTTGTAAATAATACTGTAAAACATTCTACAGGCAAACTGAATGACACTAATCTCTATTTTCTTTCCTACACCTACCTTTTCTGTTATGCATGGTGTAGAGCCTTAGCATAGCTGAACAAGTAAGTTCTTCCTACAATTACTCCAGCTGTGTATTCCCTAAAATCTGTGATTGTAACTAGTAAATCCCACATTTGGGTACTCACTTGTTCCCTACCTGGTGGATTGCCAATATGCCTGCTTCTCTTTCATATTTTGAAACTGTGAGGAACCCAGAGCTGAGGAAAATCCAATGCAAATGCATTTTATGATGTCATGCAGAGAAAAAAACCACAGCAGAATCTCAGTGTGAAGCTGAAGTTAGCTGCATTTTGTTGCACGTTTCAGCTGCAGCAAACTGTGTTGGCGCACAGTATTAATCCTGAGCAGCTGGAGGAGGGGATGTGATTGTGCAGTCCATGTTGCTCATGGCCCCGTGCAAGCTTTGTGTGCTTACGTGGGTTCAGGTAACTGTGCCAGTCTCTCACCTGTGTTGGTCTGGTTTGCATTGTGTGTACATTTATATCTTTAAAGTATATAGCCAGGCTTGATACAGACTGAGATTGAGACCATCAGTGGCCGTGTCTGGCAGAGTAGGAGCAGAAACCTCTTGTGTGTTAATGCCATCAGGATCTAGCTAGGATCCCTATTCTTACTAGCAGCTTGGCTTCAACATACGAGTTCTTCAGGAGGGCAGTGTTTTATATATACACACCAATGTGACATTGTGGTAAGGAGAAACCTGGTGCAGATAGGAATACTTTAGCATGAACTTGATTATCTATAAGAGAAGTTCCCAATACACAGGAAAGCTATTATGTACTGGCTTGTCTGTGTGTGGTGAGAAATATTCTTCACTAACAGAAAGGCTGGTCACCTGTCCCTGAGGGATTGGTTCATAATAAGGAAAATACATGCTGCTGTGATTCAACCCCAGCCAGCAGCTAAGTTCCATGCAGCTGCTCACTTACCTCCCCAATGAATTGGGATGAGAGTCAAAAAAAGGTGATAAGATAAGAACAGTTTAATAGTTGAAACAAATTTAGGTGATGATAATGATGATAATTATAATAAGTACAATAATGGTAATAAAAAAAATTAAGAAGAGAGAAAGGTAGATAAAACCTAAGAGAAATCAGTGGCCCAAAATACAATTGCTCACCACCTACTTGCCAGTGCTCATCACAGTGATCACCACTCCCAGCCAATTCCCCCTAGTTTATATACTGGGCTTGATGTTCTGTGGTGTGGAATAAATCCTTTGGCCAGTTAGGGTCAGCTGTCCTGGCCACGCTCCCTCCCAGCTCCTCACTAGCAGAGCATGGGACACTGAAATGTCCTTGACTTACAAACCACAAGCAAAATAACAGTGCGTTTTCAATATTATTCTTATACTAAATACAAAACACAGTACTGTATCTGCTACTTAGAAGAAAATTAACTCTATCCCAGGACAGACATGAACAGATGTCCTTCAAATTCTGCTGGTAACATCAGGTCTCCTTCCCTTCCTCACAGAAGAAAATGCAGCAGATTCTAGGTTTGTTAAAAGTGCAAAGCATTCATAAGTCAGTGAAAGGTTTACTGCAATGAAAATATGATTCATCTGTTAAAAAAATTAATTAAAAACCCAAAACAAAACACAACAAAAACAATCAAAAGCAGAGAACTCAACACAGAGGCAGATCTCAGGCTGGATTTCAAAAAAAATGGGATTGCACATTACCGTCTTACTGATAGAAGTACAGCATCTCATGGCGCTGCAACTCCCTCATCCTGTAGTCTGGACCACAAGCCCCATTACACCTACTACAGTTCAACTCTCTGAAAAGTGAGAGAGTTCATGCTGCTGGGCAGGTTAATACTCCTGGTCACACCAGCTCATTGCAAGCTGGCTCAGACATCTCTTCAGTCTGCCATGTGGATACCCCACAGTGCCAGAGATTAGCACACTCTGCACCATTAAACTCCTCAGATCCGACACGTAGGCATTTTTTCTTGTAACTGTGAATGAAGCATGTTGAAATTCTAAGCAAGCACCATTCTACAAGCACCAATGTTTCAGCCAAACCCATTTGTGCACTTACAGGTTGATCCACAGCCCACTAGAGACAATGGGAAGACTGCCATTAACTTCACATCAAGCTCATAAAAAATGAGGCAGATAACTTCCATTAATGCTAATGAGAGTCATGTATATAAATTACCTAACCACTGATGGAAAAAGAAACCTTCTTCTGTTCTGCTTTTCACACAATTCCCACAGTCTGTGATGTTCATCCTCCTCCATTAGCATTGTGAAGACAAAAGGTTTTTCAACAGTCACATCTTTCTGATGATTTTGCTTTCTGTCAACATGAGTCAAGCTTCATGTAGACAAAATACATCTAATCATAAAGTTATGGAACAATTACATTTTAACATTGCAATGGACAGATTTTTACTATCATTATTTTTTCTAGTTACTTCTATTTGTACAAATATATATGTAAAAATTTTAAAACAGACAAATTAATTTTCTCCTTTTAAAATAGACGTTAACAATGTAAAATGGTATTTATCTCATTAATATTTAAATTTGAGTTTTAATAGCAATCCAGAAGTTGCATTTTTCATTTACATTACAGCAATGGATGGTCAAGACACAGTGCAGGAAAAATGACTTATCATTAATTACTTGACCAGCAGCACTTACTAGGATTCTAGAAAGCATTGCAAATGGATTTTTAGTTTTCAAGACTAGACTGCAGCTGCTTTGCTCCACCAGGTTTAGTCTTTCTTTGGCTGCTTATCCTTAACTCCTTAATGTGGCACATTAATTATAGCCTCTCAATGGTTCCATTTCTGCAGGTCCCTATGTCTAGAAATGTTACCACTCAAATCGCAAAGTGCAAGCTTTCCATCATTCTAATAGTTAAATGATGGCAAGACTATGCAATTGAAGAAGCATGAAAGGTCACCTTCGCAATATTCTGACTGGCAAAATGTAGCTTAAGGCATCACATTTCTTTATTGTGAATGAGTTGACTGAGTTTATTACTGTTTGTGATATTTGAATCATTTACGAGTTTGAAATAAAGTAAGAAATACTATTTTGGAATTGCTGCAAATTATCAGATCCATCAAATTTAAAGACTATTTTTAAAGCATATTTTTTACTATATTGATCAACAAAAAGTGAGGAGACACAGGGGTTTGAACCAATGACACAGTTTTTGGAACAGCTGGCACAGGTAGTCAGAATGAAATGTAAACCTCAGCAGAAGTCCATAAGAAGATTTAGTCATCAGCAAAGTTCCCAGAAAGCTCTATTTTCAGGATTTAAGGTGCACGGGCATGGAACAGACACCTTACATTGGGGTCTTGAGAAGAAAAGTTTCATGCCAAATAACATTCATGAACTGCCTTTGGTATGTATTTTATGGCAGGAATAAGATCAGGGCTGAATTTCACGTATTTCTGTTAGAAGCGGGATCAGAACCATAATTCCCACAATTATATAACAATATGGTATCTGATGAAACAGTAAAAGAAACCTTAATTTTCTGTCACCTTTATTTTATTCTTACCCAATTCCTTGAAGTTTCACGTGACCTTTAATGTAGATCTTCAAATTAACTGCAGCTTAATTTTCTGAACTATTTATCTAGAATGTTAAGACTAGATTCACCAGGAGAATAGCTTCACTAAAGACAGTGGAGTTAACCCAGGCATAAACAGCTTTGAACTTGCTTTTGTGCTTCCTTTCAGAACTGCTAATTGCAGAAATCGATCAGTTTAAGGTGCTTATGTTACATGCTTTAACAAAAGGTGAGGTAAGATCCAAGCTATATGGACTTGAGCAATAAACACATCATTAACTGAAGTGCAGTGAGCACTTCAGCTGCCAGTCTTCTAGTATGTCTGTGTTTCCTTCGAAGGACATAAAAATGTGGAAAATACTTGCTACTTTCCTTATACATTAGGAGCATTAGATAAAGCCCAGGATTTGAAATGTGCTGAATACTTGATCACATACATCAATACTTAAGGATCCATTTTTCAAGTTGCTATTAATCTTTTATATCGATATTACCACTGCCTACATTTCTTATAATCAAATTTAAATCAAAGGAGAGGGCTGGATATTCTGAATGATGGAACACAATCTTACACAGAAAAGCTATAACTTCCTTCACTAATCAAGGTCTATTTGCCTGAGCTTAATTAAATCAGTACATCTTCAAGGCTCTTTTACTACCTCACCATCTAGTTTCTCATGCACATACTGAGAGAATGGAAAAACCACAACATGCTGATGAAAGACTTACCACCCAATGACCATTTTCCTACAGTGATTAAAAAAAATCAATAATGGATGATACTATTTTAAAAGGTGCCACCAGCAGCTGACAGAGAGACTAATCCATACGTATCACAAACTAATAAATTCACAATAGGATAAACATATAAGAAACTGCAAAATATATCTTTTAAGTGTGACGTTCAAATCGGTGCAAAATTAAAAAGTGACATTTCCACCTAATAATAAACATTTTTCCTGTGGCTGTCAGGAAAAAAATCCAAACACAGAGAACAATCAAGATTTTCAGTATTAAGACAAAGCATACACGGTAATGCACATTTTGCTTCCTGCTGAGGCTTGTCAGAGTAATTATTTTGCCCTGAAAGGTGCAGGGCAAGTGGTGCAGCTTGTCAGCAGTGTGACTCTGGCTTAGAAGAACTGTATAATAACACAGTCCGTTTCCAGCAGCAAAGGAGGAGGGTTGGATCTGAACTTCTAGAGGCCCTCTATCACAATAAGACACCAAATCTTGGCTTTAGGAAGGCATATTGGCCAGCAAATACACACACAACTCTACCGCAGATACTATTTAAACAGCTATGTTTTGTCTTCTTTTAAAAAGGCAGTAACCTAGATGGACATCCTGTGGACATATCAGACATTTTTAAGGCCTAAAGAGCCACACTGCAATAGATGCCCTTCAGGTTCTCTATGTCCTTGTCTATTGATTTAGGTATAATATTTGATTCGGCTCCATGTAATAAAAAACACCCTGTAGGAATTCTTCCTTTAGGAGTTGGGCAGACATATTTTTCTAGAAACACTTTCTACGCTTTCTCTAGGTGATAGGCCATATTTTACCAGCTACGGCAGTGGTCATAGACATCAGTCTATCCACCTCCCACCTGTCTAATGGGTAGCTCCTGCTAGTGCCCACCTCTACTACAGGGACACTTTATAGTGTCCTAAATGCTCCCTATTGAAACTAGTTTCACAGTCAGTCTTGAGTGAAAAAACAGAAAATAAATTACCTTAAAAAAGGAAAGAGTCTTAAGTGTAACCAAAAAAAGCATCACAAATGTCCATGTATAATACTTTGAATTAATGTACAATTAGCTTTTTTTAAATTGTTGTATTCAACTCCTATAGAAAATAAATAAATAATTAATAGTAGTCAGCAGTCATTAAAACATCTCTGCACTAGATATGATCTCCATCCATTAGTCAGATGAGATGGATAAAAGAAATATTAACAACTTCTTTGTGAAACAGAAACATGGTATTCATCACAGACATTATGTTGACACTGAAATCACAAACCCATAACCAAAGGCCTGATCCTGCCAACAGACTAGTTTGGGTGGAACTTCGGGTCATTCTTATTAGTGAAAAAATCTTAATTATAGTTTAAGTAAATATTTGGAAAAATGTAGGAAATACAGAACTGACCTCCAGTTAGCAGAAAAATTCCCACTATTATCCCGAAAGCCAGGTTTTAACGCACCATATAGAAGTGGATTTGAATGCACTGAGATAACAGCTCCATAAATGTCAATCGCCTTATGAAGTAGAAAGAAAGAGTTTGAACTTTCTCTGCTTAGTTTGCTTGTGCACAGAGGTCTTTTATAATATAAATTTAAATACACAATCTGTTTTATAATGTTTTCCATCAACTCTCTTCTCCATATGTTCTCCCACTAGGAATCTAATGAGTTCTACATATGAGGGATGACAAGGGAATATGCCTGAGAAATAATTCCAGCAATTATGGCATATGGAGGCATTGTTTTTGAGTCACTTTTGCCATGAACATTAGGCAGAGCATCTGGGACCAAATTATGTCTACCTGCCCATGGACATTAACAAAATCATCATCTTCCATTTGTAAATTCTGCTGAAGTAATCTGACATAAAGAGAGGACTGTTTCATCAGCTTTATGATCAGAGCATATTGAAACAGAGTCCATTTATAATTAGAAAAAATGCTTCTCTTTAGAAAGAATAGTTTAAACTGGAAATTAAGATAAAATTATAGAAACACATCATCTCTCTCTCTCTTCCCTCCTGTGTTCAGTTCCAGGCCACTAGTTATTAAAAACTTTTCTCGTCATTACTGGAATTTTGAAAGAACTTACTGGGTTGCAGGACACAAGAAAATGACCAATGAAAAATAAAAAGAAGAACAAAAAAACAATGCACTAGCTCTAAATAAGTAATAGTAAGGATTATATCTCTGTGCCCAAATATGACATGGCATCAGTAATTAATTATAAGGAGGAAACAGACTTAAAAAAACCTACTTTGTATGGAGACATAGTGACTAAAGTATTGTGCAGATTGTAAGTTCTGATTTAAATACTAAGACATAAGGCTGGAGATTCAAGTACTGTTTCTGTCATGTTTGTGATGACAATAAGGAGAAAAGAGTTCAAGAGATTCAACCAATATCCTCATATGGAGTAAACTTGCAACTCTACACATTTCTCATGAAAAATGTCAAGAAAAATGTCTCAGCAATGTGAATAACAAGTATTTTTACGTGTTGTTTTCCCAGCTGTGCAGTTGAAGCAGTGAAAGCCATAAATCCCAAACTACAGTGTCCTTAAGTTACCCCACTGTTTTAGCAGAAAGAAGAATGTCCCTGCTGTTATACAGGATCTAACCAAATTTTGCATTTTACAGTTATGAATATAAAAAAGACTTGAAGACCTAATATAGAAGTTTTACTGTTAGGATTACATATAAGCAATAATATTTCTATTACGCAAACTATTTATTTAATTTAGTTGGGAAATAAACTGGTTTTCAGAACTGAAAGACTTTTTTCAAGTCTTTCAGTCATGGCTAATACTGACGTGATTAGTGATATTTAATCAAGAGAATCTATTATCAAGGAATGACTGGATTTCTCTTCCAGTTGCTACACAGATCAACCTTTATACTTGCAAGGAAAGAGTGAAAATAGAGAGTAGTTTCTTTAACCATTAACCTGAATAGGGATATGTGAACTTTAATGAATTTGCTCAATCAGAATTTTCTGAACAAAATGCTAAACATTCATCTGCATCTGACTGCCTTATACAACCACACTGAAATCAGCTAGGTGCCTTGCTATGTCTGTCATCTGGCTTTGGAGAAAATCCCAGAGACACAAGACAGACCTTTCCTACAACCCAGATAGCGGGTTTAAGGTCCTACCGTCACCCCCACAGCCACAGGTTCAGGGTGCTGGTTCTATCCCTGTGCTCACATGCTGGATCCACTTCCTCAGACCCTAGATCTCTGGTGATGAAACCATACTATAAACATTACTTTTTCAGGATTGTCTACCATGTCTTGTTGCTACTTAAAATATCTAAATGATAATTTTTCAGGATTCACATTTTGTGAAGGAAAAAAATTATTCAAACTGACCTGAAAAGGCAGTATACCACCAGAGTTTCCCATAGGTATCAGTTCCTTTCAGAAAGGACATTTCAAAATCCCTTGAAATATTCTCTGCTCTACTGAAGAAATATAAAGTTAATATAACCTTTGAGATTCTTATTCGCTAAAAAATTATTTTGTTCCATGACTAAACAGATCTCCAATGCGCACATCCATACAGGGAGCTCTATTTTATATTACAATTTTATTCATTTGCTATGAATAGTCACAACATTAGTCTACTGCAGAGAATCTATTCAGTATATTTGAAAATCCATTTATTTTCATTTATTGGTATGCATGTGCTACACTTGTATATAATACAGTATTTTCAGCGCTGTTTAAGAACAAGGAAACAAAGAAAACAAGTATTGAGAAGCGTGATATAGATTTTCAACCAAATAGAGATCATATTCAGATTTTACAAAACAGCACATTTACATTATGCACTGTCCCAGACAACGTCTTTAAGATGCTACCTTCCATCCGAACCTCTTAGCACAAATCCATGTAATACATCCTAAAATACTGAGAGACCTATTTTTTGCTACAAACAGTTTATTCTAATTGAATTATAATCAGAAAATAAGATCTTTTCCTGTCTATATATTTTTTTATTATTTCCCATGAAATAATGATAGAATATACTTGTCAATTTTATTCCCAACCACCATTTATTTTATGCAAGCTCTCCTGTGCAATAATACAGCAGAGGTAATGAAATGGTTTTGGAACAGCAGGGGCTACAGTGACAAGCAGAGCACGCCAGGGTGTTCATCCATCATAGAACTTAATATATAACTAAACTAGTCATGACAGTGGCTTGTAATGATTAAACCATTTCCTTCTATTCCTTTTTTTTTCTTTTTTTTTTTCTTTTCAGTTTTTTGTTTGCTGTGCTTGGTAACCACATAGGACTTAAACAAGCTTAACTCTGTGTATTTTTGGCTGCCATTAACTGTGCGTGGCTTTCATTTGAATTCACCAAAGCATAAAGTCAGAACTCCCTCTAGTCAGTATGTTTATGCGGTGTCACTAAAAGGAATTGCCAAATTTCTTTTGTATCAACATTACAGATGGTACAATATACATTAAATGGAGTATAAAGCTATACATTCTGTAATAACTTAGGAAAAAGCTCAAAGATGCTTAAGGCCTTTAAATATTGAGGATTTTTTTCATGTAGCAACACAAAGTTAAGTCGCAAAGTTAGAAACAAAAAAACCAGATCTGAATAGGATGACTGTAAGCAAGCAAAATACCCATGAAGTGCAAAACTGGGAGAGCACTAGGACTTTTTTCCTTTATGGCAAACAGACTGAGCAGACATCTACATAAGCATCTATTAGTACCTAGGTTCAAGCAAGAGATTTTATTTTTTAATAAAAGACAAAAATTCTGAATGATTACCCTCCAATATCATAATTGCAATATTCAATTACATTCCTGTCTAACTTTGTAAAAAAGGGATGAAATTGCGTAATTGACTGCTTACCATCAATTTAAATGAATTAAAGGTTAGGAAGGTAAAGTACATATTGGAATCACCCATTTCCTTCAAACTAAATGGAAATGTATATATTAAAGATATAAAATGCCTTATTATGGAAGTGGTAATTGAGTTTTGACCACTACTTTCTTTAACTGTGAAGCTGCAGTAGTTGGTTAGCCTTAGGGAAACATGTCAACCTGACTATACATTCTAATATGACTGATGTATTCAGATAAATATTACTTATCAACAATAGTTATTAACAATGGATATATAATTCCATTCCTATAACAAAGCAACTTCAAGATGTTGAAATATGTACCTTTGATAGCTGCAAGGTTAGAACACAAATAAAAATGTCTAAAACTGCATCATGCCAGAGGACAATTTCTGCAACAGAAATTTAATTAAAGCAGTGTGCAGTCCCACCAGCAATCTGAACAGTGGACAAAAGATCATTTTAGAATGAAGGATCCAATACATTTCAGAGGTTGACTTCTTCAAGATGAAAAACCACTGATCTGCAACGGTGAGCCCAAAAGTTTGCTGTTTTTCTGCACCTTTAGAATATTAGCTTGTGATTACAGCTGCAAATTCCTCAGCAAGTGCAATTTTACAAGTGTACACAGTTCAATCCGTTGAAATATTTGTGACACATAAGTTCAAAATAACTTTCCAGTCGTTTTGGTCTCAAGGCTGTTGCTGATTACAAGCCAGGTTCTCATTGAAACAATTGATTCTGAAGGATACACCTAAGTAGTATAAAATTTCACTTCAAGGATTGACTGAAGGAATGAAATTCCTTTGTGTTTTATTTAATGTTATCAGTCTTGAGACTGGCTTGATTTGTCTTTAGCTATCGGGTTACCTGTAAAGAAAAAGAAAATCAGAAAATCAAAACTGGGCATCATGAATCTACTTCCAAAATACTGGAAACTGAGACTGACGTGTAAGATCTCTGTCCAGCAAAGCACTTTCGATTTTTTTAAATAAGGGAATAAACCCAGATGGTATTAGATGGCATTGCTCCCCAGTTTAAACTGTGTTTAATTGCTTTATGGGAATAGGATTTGACAAGGAGAAATTGAAATGTGACTATGCCTAAAAAATATAATAAAATAATAAATTGCCAACCCACAAATTTCTGATTTCTGATATTCTTTTTTTTGTTGTTAAAAATTTTGTATGGTAACAGCTATATTTTTTAAATCTTAGCCATTGAGTATACAGTGATTCATACTGGTGCTGTATTATTCCATTCTTTGTAAGCATCTTTGCAAAACAATCATAACATCATAGAATCATTTAGCTTGGAAAAGGCAATAATCACTTAGTGGAGAAACAGGACAAAACTCATACATAAGTTAACAAGAGATAGAGATCCTGTTATTCGCAAAGTAAAAAAATTACCAAGGATTTAATTTAGAGTGGTTTCACCCAGCCTAACATGAAACAAGAGGAAAACAGAAGGACCACTGAGAAAGAGTGGAGGACAAAGCATTTCACAATAATTGGACTTTTCCTCTAAGTGATTTGGATTTTAAATTTTACAAGAAAAATTCTGTCACATCAAAGAAACATAACTTAGAGGAATATTTCTGCTGTGTCAGTGGATACAATTAATCATCATGTAACCTTTTAATATCAAACTGTGTCAGGGGGAAATGTCCCAAGGCTTGAGGAACAACTCATTGGAATGGCCACAACACTTTATGACATCAAGGGGCATATGCTCTTCATTTTGATCACAGAGAGAAGGGTCATGATCCTTAATGATGAAACATTCTTTTGCCCCCAGCAAAAATGTTTGCATACAGTTCTTGTCAGCTCTGCAGAGCATAAACGTAGAACAAACAGAATATTAAACAGTCTGTTCAAGGAGCTCATTACTTCGGCTTCCCTTCTCCACAGAATTGTTTCTAGGAACTGCACTTGAGGCAATAATAAAATTGTGCTTTGTGATTTTTATGATACACAAGCTTATTTATTACACTGCTTTTATTTTGCTTTGGTCTTGCTGTTGGAAACAGCCTCATGTGGCCCCTTCTAAAGTGGAAGATTGCCTGAAAAAATAATAAAGAATTAATTTAAAAGTCAGGCAACATATTTCTCTGCCCTGCACCAAAGCTCAAAAGGCTGATGCACCATCTTATTGTTATTTAGTTTGCTACTTTATTGTAGCAAACTGAAATTCTACTCATGGAACCAGGTAACACTGAGCTACACAATGTAAAATACACATCTTTTGATACTACCTGCAGTTGGAATTTTATTAACTTCATATGTGATACATGTATCTATATCTATTTCTATATCTATATCTGATCTATATCTATGTCTACCTATCTATACAGTAAAGAGCCACCAAGGCAAATAAGACACAGAAGCAAATCATATGAGGAAAGGCTGAGGACACTGGAACTCCTCAACCTGGAGAAGAGAAGGCTCGGGGGGATGTCATCAGTGTGTGCAAATATGTGAAGAAAGGGTGCCAAGGAAATGGAGCCAGACACTTTTCAAGTGATGTCCAGCAGCAGGACAAGAAAGTAAACACAAGCAAACACAGGACGTACTATCTCAGGAAAAAGTTTTTACTATGAGAGTGACTGAGTGCTAGTACATATTGCCCAGGGAGAATGCTGCTTCATTCTTGAAGGTATTCAAAAGCTGGTCCTAACTGGCTTTAGATGGCACTGCTTGAGCCAGGGGGTGGCACTTCCAGAGTTGCCTTCCAACCTTAACTATCCTAACCTTAACCCTAATCCTATGTGATGTATAACCCTAATATGTGATGTATCATTCTATTACCCCCAGAACTACCACACGTGGACTAAGGCGGTAAACTTCAGATAATAAAAATGGAATTTTTGCACATACATGTCTGCTCAGTTACATGGCTGTTTGGGAGTGCAAATGTATTTTCAGTCACAAGAAAACTCAGTAAAATCATAATCTACTATCTGCTCCCCGCAACTAGCACTACAACCCTGTGGTGAAAATATCCCTATGAAAGCAACATACACTGTCACATAAATTATATAGGTGAAAAAAATAAGAAAAACAAAAGCAGATAGTCTTTCAAATTTCTCTGTATCAGGTCACTCACCTACCCACATATATATATATACACACATATATGCCTCTATGTATGATGTTAATACTTCTATGTTCAAACATAGACTGCACATCAATATTAATGGAAGTTATATATCTACATACTATACATATCACAGAGTGAATAAACTTCTTGGTTATTAAAGACAGTTTCATAAAGAAGCTATGAAATTTTAAGTAATATGTAGTGATGGTATTCCCAGAAATGCTTGATTTTGGATATAGTAAATGCTATTTGAGTAAGTGTCTGGGAAGTAAGGTATTAAGGTATTGTACCAAAGGCCTTCATAGAAAAAGAGGGACCAATAACAATATGTGTCTGATCTTTAAGATCCTTGGAGAACAGCAACATCCTGAATAGGTGCAAATCAAGTTTTCAGTTAATAATTAATACATATGGAAAATTAACAATAAAATTTTAAAACTACATTAAACCTTTAGCATCTTAGGTGCTGATTTGAATTAATTTGTTCATTCTTGGAATGCAATTACTTTTTTTATACAAATAAATTTTTTTCATAATGTTGTTATATCATAAGTACACCGCATTAGATTCTCTTCATTTTCTTGTCCTAAATATGCAATTAAAGCATAATTACTCTGCAGTTGCAGACTTTTGAATTTAAATTGGTGAGGGGCTGCTGTAAATTGGCTATAATTGTATGTGGACTCACTTGTTTTACTTTAACACAACAATATATAATTAAATGCACCTAAAGATTTCCACATTATTCTGCTCACTAAATGTTCAGAAAAAACTCAGTCTTTGCGTAAAACATTTTTTTGCCAGTGTGATGCAGAATGGATCAGACATGAAAAGATCTCATGACATCACATTAAACGAGCTACCAGCCTCAAGAGATTTTTCTAGACAACCTGCATTCCAGTGCTGCTCACAATGGGTGGGAAATATTCTCACTTGTGAAATCCACACAGTGGATGAATACGGCAGATAATATTATTTATTTCATTAGAATAGATTCTCAGTAAGAACCAAGCCCGATACTTTTACTCAGGACTTTCTTCTGCCTTAGAAGAGGAAGGAAGAAAAATCAAGATTATATGATGAAAAGAATGGCTGAGAGAATATGCCCTGTATAGGGAAGCACTTCTCCTTTAATTCAGGCACCTGAGCATCAAAGTTAGAGAACCACAATTAGGTATAGTAAAAGTCTTCTCTTTCTTCAGAGAAACAAATATATCGCAAATCACTAGCTTATGGAATGGCTTCTATGGACAATATGGAATAGCTTCTACGTTCAACATTAGGCACATAATTAATTATTATATAATGTTGGAATAAAATAGATAACAGTATATGGTATATTGAAATTAAGTGTGTGCTGGAAAGTTTCATAACACAACCTGTACATTACTATTTTTTGACTGGCAGCTTTTTAAATTTTTTTTGTGTTTATCATAAACCATACACAAAATCGATATTGAAAACTGACTCAAGTTTGCAAAGTCAAGCACTTGAAAGTTAGCAACTTGTCTTTTTATATGTCTCCTTGCAATTTAATTCTCACTTTTTTCCATCATGCACAGCAAAGAAGAGACTTTAGTGCATGAGAATAGTTGGAGGGAAGACAGGACTATGTATCAATGCAAATGCAGAAAAGGTAAAATTTTTAAGCCAATATTTCTTGCCTTGACAGATGATTCCACATGGATGGACCCTCTGTTTTAGATTTTTTCCAAAGAAACAGAAAGTACTTAATAGAAGATTTTTCTTTTTAATTAGAACTCTTCCATCAACCATATATGATTGTGTGTGGTCATAAGTTATGTCATCTAAGTATACTCAGGCTTTTTCTTTTCTTTTTTTCTTGTGATACATAAGGTGCAGGAAGGAAATTATTTTTTGTGAAAGCAATTAATAGCTCACCCTGAGCTAAGTGGAATTTCATGAGACAAAGTCATCTTGGCACCCCTTCCATTTTTCTCTAAAATATTAAAAGCCTGTGGGAAACAAAAATGATATGGGGATTTCAAGCAAAAACAAGAGGTCTCACAAATTTATTTTATGACCAACGTGAGATAAGCTAAATACAGGGAATGACAAAAGCCATAAGGAATGGCTTGAAGAAATGCCTACAATGGATTGTCCTCCAAGTCATGGAGAAAAGACAGAGATCTCATACCAAAACAGCCAAAACAGCCCATGCACTATGCAGTATATTTCTGTCCAGTTTTTGTCCTTATTGTGGTATTCTTTCTTATACTGTATGCAAAATACCACCAAAAAAATTAATAAAATGATGAACAAAGTGATTCTTTAGCAAACCTTTCCTAAAAAGGAATGAACTTGGGAGGGCTATATCAGTCTTTTTTTTTTCTATAGCATAAATAATTTTGTTGTAGTAGTAAGAACTTAATATAAATATTAAAGTGTAGAAACAGAAAGGCCCATATCACTAGAAAAAAAATATCTGCCAGTACATTTTTTCCACTCATAACCTCCAAGAATGAGGTTGAGGTTGGAAATGAATCTTTTGAACAGATGAAAGCACACTGTTTCCTGGAACTTTAAAATCCATAGTGTATTTGCCATGCACTATCATTCATACATGGCTTGTGAAAGCAAATGACAGTTTGCATTTCCACTTGTGCATGTTCATTCACTGAAACAGTTCAACTTGTAAACTTGGAAAATGCTTCTGTTCTAGTACTAGTATCTTGTATCAGTGATAATCCAAAGTTCTTTCCAAATGTTAACAAAAGGCAGGTTCACAATTTCCTCACAGATTATTAATCCTGTCATTTATGTTCCAATGAACTGGGGAAAGGGGACAAAAAGATGTTAAGGACCTTTCTGGAATAGGGCTCCTATATAAATTGGCCCTTTACAGTAGGTAGGTAAGGACTTCAGTCTTTATTGCTAAATAACTAAGTTTCTGGAGGCAGGAGGAACCGTTTCAAAAGCCTGAGAAATGAAGGTGACTCAAGCATATTTCAAGGGAACTGCAAGAGAGAACCATTAATTAGGACACAGTATTTTAGTATTTTAGTATTTTAGTACTGCAGACAGCTGTTTGACATGGGCTAATTACAAAAGGCAAAATTTGATACACTTGTGAGCAGTCTGAAAAACAGATATTTAATGATAACTACACAGATTCAATGACCTTCAGAGAAGGTTACGTATTGGAAGACACTTTGTCAAATTATCAAATGTTTCATTCCTGTTTATAAAATTTTGAGTCTACCTAACTTTTTATTTAAGGACTCAAGAGCTTTAAATTGTTCTCTTAGTTTTATTTTAAGCATTGCAGCAGAAAATTATTAATCTAAACATGTTCCCAAGCTTGTTAAGCGACTTAGAACTCTAGATCTTCCTGCTTGTCCTTCAGGAGCTATGACTAACTCATTTATTAATTAAAAAGAGTATTTCCCAGGACATGACTCAAAATGTTCCCAGGTCTTTGATAACCATGAGAGTCTAAAACCTTTTAAATCTTTCATATTTTATTGTATAATGACTAACTGGAACTGCAGTTGTGATAGTTCCTGTACTTAGGGCTTCCATTATAGAGAGACAAACATTTTAAAAACTCATTTCATGCAATGTCATTTGAAATATATACCACTATACTCCTTTATTTCCCACTGCTCTTAAGGACTTCATCAGGAAATTTTTGGTGGTAAAGTGGAAGACCTAGACAATCAGTGTTTAAAATTGTAATTGAAACTAAAAGGCTTTGGAAACTTTTCACATGCAAAGTGAGCTTTCCAGCTACTTCAAATAGTCTTAAAGGTCAGACTAGAGAAGTAGGTAAAAGAAAAATACCCCAGAGCATGGCATATGTTCCTGTAAATGATAAAGGTCCTCGTCTTTAACATAGCTTTAAGGTAGGTGGACAACTTCTAGCCTATCTTAGGAATATAATGGAAATAACCCATTTCTTAGTTTTTTTCTGAAATTTAAGTAATTCAGTATCAGATACTGAGCTTTCAACTACAGATGCCACACCAGACTGAATGTATTAAGATGGACTTCAATTCCTAGCCTGTTCTCCAGAGCATCTCGTTTCCCCACGAGAGAGAGTAACTTATGCTTACCAACTGGGTCTATCTTTGAAAGTCAGGTGTGTGAAGACATTTTAGGGCTCTAAGAAGCATCTAAGCACCACTCTGAGGCTGCTTAGGAGCACCGTAAGGGTTTCTTCAACCATCCTCCATAAACTCTGCCCAAATGAGCCGCAAGTTTTTAAAGTCTGCAGCAAACTAAGCAACTACAATGCCGAGTAAGGTACAACAATTCCTGTTAATACTATGTAAACCTGTTTTTGTACACACCTGCTGCTTTGTGAATAATAAACCGGGGCTGGAACACATTTTCTGGAGTGGTTTGACTCTTTATTCCTCAACGAACCTTCTGGCCCTTCCTTAGAATCGAACCAAGACTAGGATTCACCACAACTAGTACTCCCACATGGAGCCAGAATATTTTTTGTGTGTGGGAAAAAAAAATTGTCATCAGGCACAGCAGAAACCTCTTTTCTCTACTTCTCCATTCGGACTTGAGGAGTTTTACACGTTTGCCTAAGAAACAAACACGTGTCAAGTACTACACTGTTATGAAATTAATTACAGAAAACAAAACTGATATAGTTGGAATCTTTTTAAAACTTACAAGGAAAACACAAAATGACAGGAAAAAACAGATTTCAGAATCAGAGAAAATTCTCTTAGGAAAAGTGCATCGTCTTCAAAATATCCAAACATACCCAAATTCAAGCCAAAAAGCAATAGAAACGGATAGATTACACTCATTTCTGAAAGTATATCAGCGGCATTTCAGTATGACAAAACAGTAATTGAAAAGTTCTTTGAGAATAAGTCCATGCATAGACCTGTGGTACAGAAAGGAGCCATGAAGTCAGAAGACAATTCCTTCAAAATGAAAGATTTGAGTGTGTTCTCCTAATATATGTTTAAAGTAAAAAAAAAAAATAAAAATTAGAAGGTTAATAACATAATAACATAATAAAATAACAGATAATACATTACACATTTCAAAAGACAATATTCAATTCAAAGATAGTTCTTTATTTATATATTTGAGATAGATTTTGGACCTGCCAATAATGATTGCTTCTGAAAAGTGATTCACAGCATCTCAAAAGATCACCAAAATTTCTTTAAGTTTTCTTCTTTTATTTTCTTAACCCTTTAAACTTAAATATCATGCTGCAGATCATTGAAAATATACAATTAAACTCAAAACATCAATAATTTCTTGCTTAAATAAAATCTCTACATCTTCAAATACTGTGAAACCAATTAATATGGTCCTGTGATCATATTTCCTTGAACTGGATAGTTTACAAAATAAAATTAATTGGTACAACTCACTGGGACAATTATGATAGTGAGTAGCTGATGAAGACATATGAGTTACATCAAGGCTAAATCCAATTCATTTGTCCTTCCTATGTACTCATTATTACTGTCTTCCCAAAGGTTATGCCACTGTATTGAACATAACCTAGTTTTCTCAATGTTTCTGTAACTTGGTAGAAAACTGAGTTTATGTTTCATTTACAGACAACAGTTTCATATTAAGTGAAGATTTAAACATAAACCTTATTTTACTTTCTGCAGCAATTCAGACAAGGATATATCCTCTTGAGGTTTTTATAGTGATCAGAAGTCCATGGTGGGACTGCAGCATGGCGGCATAAAAGACTGCAAGGCAATTAATTACACAAATGTAATGTTTTTCTCTTCTACACCACTTATCCCACCTAATCATCCCAATTTGGAGATAAAATCAACGTCTTTCCTCTGAACGTGTGAGGAAACTGAAGGTAAATAGTCATGTTACCCTTTCAACTGTCAGGAAACAAGTGGAAATGGAGAGATGGCCACAGAATCTTTATGTCTTTGGCTCTACCTGACTTCACTTACCTATAGAAAAGGCTACACTTGTTTTTGACTGGAAAGGAAAACCTGTAACAAGCACTTTCCTGTGTTTACATTCCAAATATGAAAAAGCAAACCAAATTTTTAAAAACTAAACCCAGCCTTGTTTTAAAATTAGACTGAAGTTTTAAGTTAGGCATAAAGGATTTTCATCTTTTAATATATTTTTCCAGAAAAGGGGTCAGACTGAAATTCCAATTATCCCCACTAAAAAATATCAGGTAGTCTAAGTTAATAAAATTTGAGGTCTTTTTCTTCTTCAAATTTTATGCTGCGGAGTTTTTCCTGGTATTTTGAATGGAGAGTAAAAAGCCATTTGTACAAGTTCAAAATAGAAATGTAAATTATTTCCTTACCTGTAATTTTATCTTCTCTATAAGAGTACCTGCTGTTCTGTTAGTGCAGTACTGATGTGTTTTCTGCCTTTGTCCCAAGCTTCAGAGATTCCTCTGGTGATTTTTCCCCACTTGCTTACCAGCTTCCACTGCTGGCATTTTGAGGAAGTGCACTCACATTTGGCTCCAGGAATACTGCCATAGCTGAGGGAATATAAGACAACTAAAAAACAAGTTAGAAAACAGCAGAACCAATATCCAGGAAGGAAAAAATATTTTAAAACAATGAATCAGTCATCAACTGGAATCCCTTTGATCATTTTCCTCTCTCTTTTCATCCACTTAGAATTTCCACATGAAGAAAAGACTTTTCTGTGCTTGGAGGAATTTTGGCTTAAAAATGGGTAATGTCAGAGTAGTGGGTATTCATTCAGAGATTATAAAATTATTTTCAGGAAATCTAATTTTAACCTTCTCCTGTACAAGTACCCATCATTCCATCACTCCAATACAGATAAGAAAGAGAAGAAAGGTGGCAGATTTGGAGGATTTCAGAAAAATCCCTGAGATCTTTTCTCAAGTCCTAATAGAACTGTGAAAAAGGAAGACCTGAAGGCTTCTCACTCAGAAGCTGTCATAGATGAACAATAAGAAGGATTTCTTATTGCCTAGGGAAACAACATATAAAGTCTCTTTCTCTAAGAAATTGTCAAGATTCTGGTTTCTGATTCCCAATAGTTGTAGTCATCTCAGTAAAAGATGAAAAGAACAACAAGTACTGTCAGTTTAATAAGTAAATGTTTTCTTGTTTGAGCGTTATGGAGATATCCAGGTGAAAGTTACAACACCTTATAAGACCTCTCTACTCAGGGTCATCTGGATATTATTTTTGAACTTCACAGTACACAGAAAAGAAGTATTCTGTCAAAGCTAAAAATGAATGCAAGGAGTTTTAACTAAGAACCTACTGTGGTATTCAATTTAATTTGTCTTTCTTATAGAACCTGTCCAGTTGTCTTCATATATGCATCTTCTAAATAAATATATGACCTAAGACAAAGTAAGTATGAATGAATCAAAGTATCTAATTGCAATTAGACTCTGGAATTCTAAAATCTCAATAAATGAGGGAAAGTCCAAAAGGCTCGGAAGAGGTTGCTGTCTTCAAATTTCAGAAATGTAAGTACCAATGATGTGCTTTAAGGCTGTGAGAATGGAAAAAGACTCTGGCAATTTCCTGCATGACCTTCAAAAAAATAATTGGCTTTCCAAGTAATAAGCTTCAAATTTGTCAAGTTGCATTCTAGAAGAATAAAACAATAGATGAACAATAATTATTAGCAAGTGGAATTGGAATAATGCCTTGAAGATGAGAAATTTGCATTTTCCAAGATCACTCTGAAAAGGTGACAAGAAATCAGGATAGATAGACAGGTCTCTAATTTCTAGAACAACTAATCTGATTTGGACTGCATTTGCCTGAACTAGAAACAGCATGAACAGAGATAAAGTCCTTTGGTCATCCTTTGGCAGGAAGATGTTCCTAAGCCACAAAGCTTCAACTGAGGATGAAGAAACAAGTTCTTGTGGCTGCTGTCAGTAATTTATCTTCTAACATTCTTCAACCTGAAGAGACAAAACTGCAGCTCTATTAAAATTCTTGGATCTATTACTACTTTGTTATTACATGTTGATTAGAGACAATCCATTGTTCTTTGAGAACCCATTGATCTTCAGAAAACAGAGATAAACTTTTATTCAGTCTGGCCAACATAATTTTACAGGTTTCATCATACAAATAAGCCCAGGTGGACTGGATATTTTGTAGCTTCACCCAAAATCTGCACTTCAGAGTTCCATGGCGTTTATCACTGCAGATATGGAAGGTGATGGATGATAATCAGGACTGTAAGATCTAAGAAGGGATCATCTGTGTATTCTAATAATGCAGTAGAAGGAGGCTCTGAGTCCATTTTATAGAACATGAAAATTCCTTTGTAGTCTTCTGTCTATACATGGAAGTAGTGTCTTGCCTGAAATTGACTTGGTGTTCACCAGGTGGTAGAAGGAGTAAAACTAAGTCATGAAAAAAATGAGTAATTTTGAAATTCTCATGGAAGTTAACTCTATGTTAGTTGTCTTCTTTATTAATTTAGTCATAGACATTAATCTTTCACTTATTCCTGCCTGAAAATTTTCTTCATTTAGAATTTTCACAAAGGATGGGAGAATCTTTATTATTCTTAGGGAGAAATAGTTAAGGTATTTACAACCATACTCAATTTGCTATGCAACAGAATATCTGATTTAAACTGGTTTGAGATTTATTCACTCCTCCAACAGTGACTGTGTAGGCTCAAAATGCTCTGTATGTCTGACTCTCCACTTCATAGTGATTATTATTCATTTCCTTCCCTATAAGAAGGCAGAAAAGCAAAGCTGCTCCAAGGAGGTGTTTCTGATGTTTTCTATCATCAGTCCTAATGAGTAAGGAAATAACTCAAGAAAATGTTGTTATTTTGAAGAATTGAAAGCATTACCTTTTGAACAAATGAGGGCTCCCTCATACATTTCTGCAACTAAGCAGAAATGCAGAATCTGTGAAGCCTGTGCCAAATACCCAGGGAAAGAGGAAAGAATTCTGCCTGCAGCTATTTAGGCAGCAGATAACATGAGGTTTCAAAATACCCTGGTCTCTCTGACCAGAAATGCCTAATTTCTGACTTGCAGAAATGCTCCAAAGAAGCCCCTACAGACTGAAAATTAGGGTGAGACAAGGAAGAAGCACTAGTTTTAGAGCATGCCCAGATGACTCACATGATATTGGCATTTGAATATCATCTTGTACGGTAATTTCTGAGATATTAGAAACTGACAAAAATTTTCCAAGAAAATGTAAAAAGACTACTAGATATTCAAATAGTCCTTCTTGCACAGCTGTGACTAGCAAAGAGACTGGCAGAATGAAGCTGCAAATGGAAGTAGAAACACCTTTGATTTTGATGTCAGGACGTTGGAAAAGTGGAAATTCATGGGGAAGTGAAGACAACCAGTCATTAACAAACAGCCTTAAGAACTTGTTCTTATTTTCCATCACAGAGGCAGAAAATTATTCTTCAGACATGAGGTCAATACCTCAAACATGCCAGCAAAGGACAAGGCAGAAGAATAAAAAACGTAAATCACAAGTTGAATCATTTGGGACAAAGGCAGAAAACACTTGGCTGGACAGATGAATTGGAGGATTTGCATATGGAAGAAAGAAATGGTTGCAAAAAGCATTGTTTAGTAATTAATGACATGCAACTGAAATCTATTTGCATTTTTCTTTAAATTGTAGAGATAGTTTCCTTTGAAACGATTACACTTTGCAGTGTAATTCTGTCAATGTTCAGGTTCTGAAGAAGCTAAAATGGTGCTTTACAATGCAGACTAGCTGTACTCTTACCTTCAGAAAAACTATTTCCTGACAAAAATGCATAAACTACAGCATATATTACTATGCTATGAGTGTGATGAAGGGATTACAAAAGATTTCATTTCTCATGATTTTTACAATGTGTCTACTCATAAAAAAATTATATTGCCCCTTCTGAATAGCTTGGTACCACACTCCATGTATTCACAGCGAGCTATAGTGAAGTAATGTATAATCAGAATCCCTCTTTTCAAAAGGCCTGTACTTGTGAATGTTGCCTTTAATCCATTCTCTCTTTTAATGTCACTTTCATTCTTGATTTCAGTATCCATAGGACTCAAAGTCAGCACAGAATTAAACAAAATTTGAAACTGAAAATGTCTTCGGATTAGAATGCTTGGATAATCCTCACCTGCCCAACAAATTTTGCTGACCTTTCAGTCTATGACTTTACTTATAGCATTTCACACCACAACACTTCTTCCTTTAATCCTTTATTCCATAACTAGTACTCTTTCAGGGTACATTTTCTTTTGGGGAAAGGACCATGAGGTGTAGATTTCTGTGACCATCAAAAATGTCCAAGCATCCCAAAAAATTAGTGATTAGGAGCCCTACAAAAAATACAAAACTTCAAAATGAAAGAACTGTGGTGCTAGATGAAAACAGTACTTACTGATTAATGCAAAAGTCCATATTGGCCCTAGAAAATGTCATAATATTTCCACCTTATCTGTCTCTTAAAACTTGTATTTATTCTTAGAAAATATGTGCATACCACTTACTGCTATTTTAATGACAGATTAGATATAGTGGTCTCTGAGTTACCAATGAGAAACACGCTGAGATAGCTGTAAATTTCTCCTAGTGACAGATTGGACAAAGGCATGGAAAGAGATCCCATAGCAACAAAGAGGCTGTCACAAGTGCAATCACTCTTTTCCATGGGTAATATTTTGCTACAGTCTGTTCACTCACTTATATTGTAATCAGATCATTTTTTTGAGCCACCAGGTATTGCTGGTCACTGTATATATGTGTATATATGCACATTATTCTTATAAATCTTCATTTGAAATTAAAGTAGAAGCTGAGAAGTCTATACAGGGTCTCTAAAGTGAGGCAGGGGAACAAAGTAGTTTTAATTAGTTCAATTATATAACCTGTTAAACAATTAGGAAAAGCGCTTCCTGTACCTGACACATGGCAGATCATTTATCCATCCTGCAATTATTTCACATTTCTCAGTGGTCAAAACAAAAAGCAAATTTTTTAGTGTCATGTAAGTTAGTAGCTGTTTTACACTGTAAAATGTCATGTACATGTACAATGTCATGTGAGAAATATACTGCTCTCTTAGCACTCACTGACTACAAGTACCATACATCCTGCCAACCAGAAACATCCTGGAATAACCTATACATTGTATTTAGATTATGAATTTCTGCTTTTTCTAATTCCGTATCATTATTACTGCTGTTTCTGAAAAACCTGGAAGAGGAACACAGACATGAGGGAAGAAACTACCTCATATTTACCTTTGGCAGAAAAAACAAAGAGCCTATGGATCTGCTGCTTGTGTGGAGAAGTACAGACCAACATCATTGCTGCACTGCTAACACTAGGTAAGGCTCAGTTACAAGAAAAATTACATTCTCCTTTCATATCTAGGGATATATTTTAACTCTCTTGTATTGTGTTGTCTTACTCAAGCAGCAGCTATGACAGCACTGGTAGTAGTTGAGTTTAGGCTACCTCTTGATACTGGGAATCTGAGTAGCCCACCAAAATGTAAAGGTACCAAGCAGAGATCCTTTCATTCCTCATGCTGAAAGGGTTATGAACAGCATATTTTATAAATTGAAACATGAATAAAATTACTGTCTCTCCTTTCACCAGCTGTAGTTAATTTAGAAACAACCCAAAATCTGCACGTGAAAAAGAGGAGATAGAGTAAAAATGTAAGCAGTATTTGTAGATAGCAACAAAACTGCATTGACTGAGAGCAGTGGAATGCACACACTGAAAATAGTTTGCTTCACATGAAGTCAATTGGTGTGTGTGGACAGTGCTCTTTTTCCAAGGATGTTATTTAATTTTGAGTTTCCTTTAAATTCTAGAAGCCATAATGTAAAATTAGATAAATTGGAATATTAAAAATAACTGAGTTCAAGCTCTTTCCTATATTGTTTTTGAATATATAGACACTCTCACTATGGATTTCTCACCATCCTGGCAATATCTCTGTTCTTCTCACTTTAGTCATCTCTCTCTCTAGTATTGATTTGGAATGCAGATTTGGATTTGGAATGTAGGTAAATACACTTACTTATATGGATTTGGTTTTGGCCCTGTAATATTTCTCTTTTATTTCTCTCAGTCCTTGCAATATTTATTTTACTTTATTGCAGTACTCTATTTCTGATATTGGCTTGGCATGCAGTTACATAGTAATATACTAAGTATTGATTTATTTCTGTTCTGCAGTGTGCTTTCCTCTATACGTTAAAAAATCTGAGCCAGTTTTCAGAGAAACAATGGCAGTTCCTTCAGCCCATCTTAAAAGTGTAGGTGCTCAGCTATTCCAGAAGCTGAATGCTCATTTCCAAATGATGGCCCTTTATAACCTGGATGAGAATAATTCTTTCCCTTGTTTATACGAAAACATTACTCACTTTCATTTTCTAGAGATTTTCAGGGGTTAATAATCAACATCTGCTATGTATCTGATTTTTGTTGTTGTTGTTAATTTATATTATTAGTATTAGTATTACACCAACAATTCTAAAAGAAAAAGCACTGTTGCCAATTTTTAGTGAGTAGTAAATACTGGCCATGTTGCTCATCATAGTATGAGTCATTGATTTAGCTCATAGCTGTGTATCTTCAGAATATGAGCATTTTTTTAACTCATTATATTATATTGCATTTGATAGTGGTCAAAGTCCAAAGCTTCCCAAGCAGAGAAATAATGAATGTGCTTTTATGGTCATCTTCTTGATAAAGACCACATCAAAGTGACTAAATTATCTAAGACAGCTGCTTCCTATTCAACATTAGGTTTCTAAACATTAGGGGCTAAGTTAGTTATGGTAGTTTTCCTCTAGATTATTTGAGAAACGTCACCTCCAGAAGACAATTCATCTGGCTTATCTTAGAACAAAATCAATTATTCTCTGGAACTGAACAATTATATCTAAAACTAAAAAGACAGTCTAGAGCTTGGGCTAGTTATCTCACTCTAGAGAGTCCTAAACCAAGTAAAGTCCAATAAATTCTGCCCTAAATAATTTAACCACAATTTAATGTTAAACTATGCCTCATTCCACAGGCAGTTGTATCAAATCAAACTAAAAGCCTGAGGAAAAGGTACCATTTAATTACTGTGCAATGGTTCAAATCTGCACCAGGGAAGGCTTAGACAGAACACTAGGAATCTTTTCTTTACCAAGATGATGGTCAAACATTGGAAAAGGCTTCCTAGAGATGTGTCCAAGCCTATCAGTGCTTAGGAGACATTTAGACAATGTTGTTATTTTACATGTTTTAATTTGATCAGCCCTGAACTGGTCAGATCACCAGATGAGATGATCAGTGTAGGTCCCTTTCAACTGAAATAGCCGATTTTATTCTATACTTTTTCTCATGAAAAATACCAAGGCATATTTCTCTATATGTTCATAAAATGTCAGCCCAGGAACACTCTCTCATTGCCTGGAGCAAATATACACTTCTTTAGTCATGTTCCACCTCTAGAATCTCGAGATGAGACCCAGGACACACCACTTTACCTTGTTCTTTTTCTCTAAGTTCTGCAGGAAAGACACAAAGGTTTATGAGCTGCCCAGGAGCCATGATATGTTCCAAGCTAGCTCCAGAGTGGATGCCTGGAGAACTGGGACCCCAGGAAGCACTGCAACGTGCACTTTCATACAGATTACATACATCTTCTCGTGCTCTTATGTTAAGCCTGCCTGTATCATAAGAATAGCAGGCAATGTACTGCTCTTAGAAATACAGGTAAAGCCTGGCATCTAGATCTGCCCAGGGAAAAGCCCTATTCAGAGAGAGACCTCTGAAGTGGAATACACCCCATAACTAAGATAAATATTTAATTATTTCTCTTCAGCTCTTATCTGATTGCAAAATGTTAGTTTTCAGTCTTTGTGAAGGGCTCATTTATTTGATATCAACTCAGAGACTTTTTAAATTGTCATTCTCAGTTGTATATATAGTAATGATATATTTTTCAACTGATGGGAGTATTACTTTTTTTATACAGACCCTTTTCAGTATTGCAAGAACAGAAAGGAAACACATAAAAGAAAGAAAATATGAAGGAGAACTTCTGGAACTAGAATAATTATATTAGAAAGAAGCTGTAGAAAAAAGAGGATTTCAAATGTAAAGAAGGAAAAATTAGATTTTCCACTATCTTGAAACAGTTTTCTCATCATTTAAAGAGAGCAAAGTGACAAAATTTTTGTGTTTATGTATCAAAAATTGAGGCTAGCCATGTGGGGAAAAAATGCAATTGTTTTCTTTTCACAAAAGTTTCTCAGCCTGGAGGAAAATGCCCAAGCATGTCTAGCCAAATCTCAGCAATGCTCATAATAATTTCATAATTCTCCTAATGTATTCATGAACATCCTCTTTTGTTGCAGCATTACGCCCAGGAACAAAAGCCCATCTTTCTTTATATGAAGTAAAACAATTTACTGAGTTACCTAAGTTGTCATTGGCTTTTCCCCCATTCCTTTCCTGCAGGCTACATAGACCCAAAGTAGTCAATTCTAAATCAGCACAACCAGTACTCTTCTTATTCATACATATTTTCCCCATATTCAGATTTTTTTCTGTGGTTAATTCTTAATATTAGCCTTTTCCAATTACTATGCAAATAAATTAGGAAAACAATACCTGGTTTTGTATTCTAAAGGTAAACAATTTCCAAATTAGATTTCTTAACATTTGAATTCTGAGTACTTCTAATCTATTATTCACGTATGACCTTATTAGACCTATATAATTGAACAAAATACAAAATCTTAGGTAAACCACAATTTTAAAAATCAGTTCGTTTTCTGCCATTTTTCATTTGGCCTTTTTCGCTTAGTGATGTTGCAGCGTGTTTCTTGTTAATGGTATGTTCTGTTATTGCCTAAGCTAATGGTTTAGTCCAAAATTATACCCCCCCACCTTGTAAATCTAGCCTAAACTACCTGTCAATCCTGCTTTGTGCCAGCCTCCTGCTTGGAATTCCTCTTTGGAAATCCCCTAGAACAGGAGGTCTCATTAGTCCATGTGACCCAGGTTTCCCCCTACCTCTCTCATTGGACAATGACTTTGTAAACTCTACCCTTTATCTCTCCTCAGAATTTCTCCAATTTGCTAAGAATTTGTACCTTCCCCTTGAACGTCCCCCATATTTAAGTTGTTTCACCTTCACCATTTTTGTTTTGCCCCTCAGATTCCCCAAAGTAATAAATTCTTTTTACCCTGTGCAAAAGACCTTCCCCTCCTCCTTGCCTCCTTCGAATGCAATCTGACAGCCAAAAGGCCATGGAGACATAGCTCGAGCCACATCCAAGGCCTCCTGCTCCCACAGTGTGACCCACTCTAGGCACGGGACCATAGTGGCAAAGCGAGTGCAGCTCAGGCAGCAGCATCATAGTGGCTAATACCAGAACCATTAGGAAGTCAGTACCATAATTTTTTACAATAGTGAGACATGTAAATAGAGATGGACAAGCAAAATACCTCCTTTCTCCACTGTTTTTATATCTAAAATAAAGGTTAAGTATTAACAGCTTAAGATGTGGAAATGTAGGTGCTATTTTTGAACTTGGTATCCTGTAGAAGATATTTAGTGGGTGACTGGTTAGGATTTTGGCAAAGGAAGAAGGCAAACTTACAGAAAATGTTTGGAGGTGAAGATAAACTTATTTTCAGCCTTTCAAGAAAGTCTTGAGAAGGTTTTTCTGTTATCTACATAAATCACTCAAGCTGTTTAGTTTCCTTTGTTTCTTTATGCTTTTACGTAATACATAATAATCACATATGGGTTATTTCATTTAACAATCAGAATCTTATTGTTCATAACTTCTTAATACTGGCTTTCTGTACAGCTACTTTTATTTTTCTCAAAAATGTGGGGGGTTAAAAAAAAGAGAGTAATTTAGAATTTTTCCTTTTATTTCTATAAACCATGGGGGGCAGAAAGATGAGCTACAAAAATATGGTAGTGATGGCATATTAGGGAAAAGTACTTGCCCTTTGATAATAAGCTACTCTGTTAACGCAAATAACCACTCATATTACCAATAGCAATATATATTTTATTGGGCATCAGAATGATGTCTTTTAAAATCACAGGTAGCAGTATCTGAAAGACCATCATTCACTCGTGACAGACCTGATTTCAAAGACTTAAGTCAACTTCCAGTCAGAAATTTGAATTGAAATTTGCTATTGTCTCAGAATAGCCTTGCTGCTCTGTGGGAAATGAAGGAAAAAGGAGGAAAACATAAAATATCTGGAAAATCTAGAAGGCAGAACAAATACTGGGGATTTAAGGTGACTAGTAGTTTTCTTTCAGTGGTGCTAGGTCTGTATCAGGTTATGACAGCCATTGTACTGAATCAGTGCTTATGACAGCAAATTTAGAAAAGGACTGGCTTTTCCAAAGCATCATTACTGAAGAGGTGTGAAATGAGTCCTGAGGATTGCCTCCACCATGGAGAACAAGAGAATTCCAGCTGCTGCAAAGAGACAGACCTAAAAGTCTAATAACAACAAAGGCATAAGCTCCTGAGGACAGGAGCTTTGGGCTTCTTTAGATCTCTAACAGAGGAAGAAATTTCATAACCTCAACCAATGCAGAGAAACCTACATTCAGACAAAATTTTAAGAAGAAATGTCATAGAAGCAATCATAATTGATTTTTCCCCTTTTGTGACCACTTTTTTCCTGCAGACATATAATTCCAGGTCTGCATTTTTACTTACCATTTGTTAAACTCAATACATACAAAATGGCAAGTATTCTGTAACACTACCAGTGTCATGTAGTAGTAACCAGGAAAAATTTCAAAACACATGCAATTCTATTTCTTCTATTTCTATTATTATTAAATATCTATCTTGTTCCTTTTGATTATATTATATATGCACATACATTTTACGTGCATATAATAAGATTTGCATTGGCATGTACAAAGTTAAGTGTGGGAAGCATTCCAGCAAAGTTGTCTTCAGAAGAAACACATCTGAAAGTGGATTCAGGAAGGGAACTGTAAAACAAACATTTAGGAAGTGACCTTCCTTCAAAGAATGTAAAAATATTTGGGAGACTTATAAATACAGAAACTGAGACATAGAGCTCTCTGTGGAACAAAAGGAATATAATTAGGTCAGTGCATGCTACGTTTCACCACAACCAATGTGTACCAGAAATTTAGTGCCTATGTAAAGAATATTTCAATAAAATTACATAGATACTCAAACACCTGTGTAAATACCAATCTAGCATATTACAGCCTGACACTACAAGCTATTAAATACATAAAAGAAAAATCAGTCATGAGTACGAGTGTGCTGGGTTGCAGGGGGGAAGATGTTTATACTTAAACACATGCATACGTGTCTTCAGAGTACATTTTCATCTTTTGTATGTCAATGAAGAATTGTGTTGGCTCTGACAAGATACAATGCTGTAGTTTTAGGAAGTTTAATTTAATTTAGTTTAATGCTTATCTGAATAATTTGTTTTTCTCCTGTTTCTCTTAGCCACTAAAATGCAAACATGACAGCATGTTTACTGTGTTGTCAGGCATTGTATACGATGACCTTTAAATATATTTATGTTAACATAAATTTGAACCAATAATATGAAAACTTTCAAATGGAGGAAAGGAACTCCCTGAAACTCTGTCAAAATTTTTTAGTAAATCACAGTTATACAAGATGGAAAGAACCAGATCATACTGTAATGACACATCAAATGCTTACCATACTCAGTGGTTTCTGTGTAGAAACATGCTAATTCCGTATAACTGATAAAAATATTTGTTGGCTATCCTTTAAATGAAGAGCTTAGCAAAGTGTACAGACTTGTGCAACTGATTTCAGAGAGAAATACATATTAAATTATAATGCATTTGATCATTACCGTTAGTTGAAGGGATCAACTCTGCTATCCCTAGTGCTTACCTGAGAAAGTCTGGCACACAGCTTACTATGTTAAAACAATTGAAAAGTATGCTGAGAAAAGTGTGAAGGACCAGGAGTCCAATCCCAGTACAACTGACTTCCCATGCTTCTCAACTTAAGTCTTCTTTGTGCATCCAATTTCCTGTGAACTTTTTTTTTTTTTTTTTTTTTTTTGCTTATTGGTAACATGTCAGGTTTGCATCATACCTACCCTAGTTGTTTTCACTTTATTCCCAGAGGAACAGCTCCATCCCTTACGATCTGGAAGAACTTTACATTCCTCCCCTTCAAGACATGGTTGCATGTGGCACCACCATTTCTGCTCCACTATTGAAGCTACAAGAGAAGAAAACAAATGTATTTTTATTTTGTTGAAATGGACACTTTAAGATGTCGTTACATTGCACCACTTACTTTCTTTTCCAGGAAAATATGAAAAATATGTTGACTGGCAGCTGGTCTGTGATTTTCAGACACCTCAGAACCTTCATAAAATATTAGGTTTCCAATTTGCAAAAGGTGCTATGTGTTTCGAAGTCAATCTCTTCACAGCATTTCGTTCCAACCTCATTTTTATCTTGCTCAGCCAGATTTCAAAGTTTTAAGTAGAATCTCTTCTCTTGCTTGGTCTATAATATAGCCTAGCATAGCTTGATTAAATTTATTCCCCATGATGACATATTTACTGCTTCTCTGACAATCAACAACATATCAACATTAAAAAGATCGTGTAAAGGGTGAATCCTGCCACTCTTTCAGAGAAAGAGATGTGAAATTCCGCTAGTATTTTCCCAAATAAAACGGATGAGTCTACACCAAAATTAAGTAAGACACTAATATTGCACCGTGAATAGTATAGGTCTAAAAAGATTAAAAACCAGACAGGACTGTGTTCTGTTTGTTTGTTTGTTTCCAGTGAGATAAATATATAAATTAGATGTAAGACTGTAGCACATGAAAATTATGTGCTTATGTAGGTTTTGCATAAATACTTTTAACTAAGTGAATATCATACAACCACATGAATCCTCTTTTAGTTAGATCAAATTTAGCCTCTCAAGAAGCCTCTTTCACTGGCACCTAATAATTTGGTTTAGCATTTCCAGAGAGCAATAGCAAATAATTAACTTTTCTATCTTCCTCACATTCATCTTGGACACCCCCTTCAAAATGCAGATTTCCTACTCTTATTTTAAAAAATTAACTGTAATGAAGTTAATTAGTATTGGAGTAATGGAGTATCATTAATGACATTAAGCCAGCAAAAACTCCTAGGAACACAAAGAAAGGAAGTAATAGAAGGAGTCGCACCATCAACACAAGAAGGAGCTGCCCGGGTGGTACCTGCTACCTGCCCAGGGAAGCAGGAACACTTCACTGTCTGTGATCTTTCTTCTATCTTATTCTTATTGCAGCATCTGTGAAGCGCCACCACTTCACAGGTCCCAGTTTTAACATGGTGAGCTGTGAAAATAAGGAGATGTACAGTTTGATAACTTTGATAAGTAACATCATATTGTTTCATTTGGATTTTTTTAAATTAAAAATGCATTAAATTTGGCTCTGTAAGGCAATCTGCCACACATGAAATGAGAATTGCAATGGTATTAACACTAGAATGGAGAGTTGATCTCTTTTCCAAATGTAGTATAACTGTCTCAAGCAGAAAACACTGGCTAAAGAGCAGTTGGACAAGGCTGTATATGGGCCCGTTCCAGTGGAATGGGAAGCAGAAACATTAAACTAACCTAGAAACCACATTAATTTCTGGACTCCCATAAACAGCTATGTACCTCTGCCAATATTTCTTTTCTTTTTCCCTATGGGAGAAACTGCAAAATGAAAGTATATCAATGCTACAATACCCATATATGCATATGTTTTCACCATCCATGTCTCCAGACTTTATGCTCAGAAGAGACTTTGACATAGTATTCCAAAACCTTCCTACAGGCAGACAGAGAACAATTGGCAGGATACAGGGGAAAACCCTCAAATGAAATCCAGAAATAAAATCTACTAAGGAATCACACTTTAAATTTTTCTGCCTTGCGCTGCAAAGTAAGTTTGGGAACACAGGAAACCAAATCTTTCAAACAAGGGAGACAACAGGACAATCTTCATTATTCCATATCTGCACCTATCACTCCTATTCATGCTGCTCCAACTGATTACCAGAATCATACTGCTGGAGTCCAATGAGAGGACCAATTTGGTAAGAGGAGAGCTAACAAAATATACCAAAAGATCTGGGGTTCAGAAAAGGTTTTAACTGAACTTTCAGCGGTTGCTTATGCAAGAGCAGATATTCCTGGGGGTAGTTCATTACAATCAGAAGAAGGAGATAAAAAATCTGAACTTTAGCTGATATTGATCTACAGTCTTTTATGGGCAGGGATACTAATTATGTGAAGTAGTATGTGTCCCTTAGTTCTGATACAATTTAACTTTAGGTGTGCTTTATGCAAGGCATGTGTACTGAATGCTTCATCTACCTTTAATATCCCTAATGTCAAACAATAAACAAGAACTTCTACAAGGAGAAAGTCCTAAGAACAGGAGTCCAAGACTGATGTCTGGATTCACTCCATCTTTATTTCATAGTGTCAGCTCCTAAAAGGCCTGAGGAAGCAGCAAAATTTGATGTAGGCTATGGACCCCAAAAATTTCCTAGAGGCAAAAGCCACAGATAGCAATTAGCCTCTGGGTCTTCATCAACAAAGCATAAACTGGTAAACATTTCATTGGGGAATTATGTATTTTTCAGTATAGCAAATTCCAGTGAACAGTCCGTGGTCTTTGTCATCACTCAATGTCTTGTACTACATCAAGTTTGATTATACTCCACCACATCATCCTGTGCTACAGCTGAAATGATATAATAAAACTCAAGCAATTAACTCATGAGCCGTCATATTTATTAGGCTGAAATGTTACATTTAAATAAAAAAATCTAGGAGGAAAAAAAGTCTCGCTATGCACAAACATTGACTTTCTTCACTTTCTAACGCTGATTTTTCATTTAATAGAGGATGAGGAAAGCAATTCATACTATCTGCCTGAACTTTGCAATCTCTCTTATTTTATACCTTTGATGACATTGAGCAAATATTTTTACAGCTACTAGCACAGGCTACCCCAAAAATTTACTCTTAATTCTTTTCCAAATAATTCCACTGGTATACATTCCAATCAAACAATTTAAATAAATATATTCATTTTTTTTCTTAATAAAACACTTGTAAAGTTCTTTATTTGTGAATAGGGAAAAAAATTATTCCAGGATATATTTGGTACATATATACATATAAAATATAGTAGAATAAACACATCCTGCTTTTGCAGATGCACATTAACTTTAATTTTGATAGGCAATTACATACCTTATACCTACTCCTCCTAACACAAATTCACTAAATTGTATTTTATGAAAGGTACATAAAAAACCCTGGACATTGAATCTACAAAAGAAAGTAAATTTAGTGGTAGAATGAGAACTTCAAACCACTTACTTTTTCACTATATTAGCTTTAATTTGTATTCTGTTTATCACTGATCCTGAAATTTTGTGTCCTCACTCTCTTTTCATATAACTTTACACTGCTTTACTGTGTGTACAGAAATGTCATAATATAACTGCTGAGCTCTAAGCGAACACATAAGTACAAGATACACCAGTAGACATCATAAATGGAAGCCAATTAAAAGAGCTATTGTAAAATTCTGTGAGGGAAATTTTCACACTGAAACAAAAATCTTGAAATCCTCCTTTGTAGTAATTAGGAGGAGAAAATCAGGCATTGTAAGACTTTTATGGAAAAAAAAGAGTGCAATGAAATGGTTATATTCATCTACAACACAGAAAAACATTTTAAAGGGTGAAAAGACATATGAAAAATGGAAGAGAACAAAAAAATAACCACATACTATATCAATAGTATTTGGAGTATCTTTAATAAAGATGCTTTGAAATTTTCTGGGTATAAAACGAAAATATCCTAGAAAAATATACGAAGATATTTCAAACACTGAGGAATCTAGGATAACCATCCTCTAGTTTCTATTTGCCATCTATAAAATGCCATGAAAATTCCTTGAGAGGAAATGTAGGGATTTCAGGTCCTTATGTTATCAAATAATTAAGTTCCATTGCAGTAACTAAATAAAGGATAAAGGATTCCCCACAACCTGAAACAAATTAAACTCATTAAGCCACTAGGTCATTACACAAAAGGAGGAAAATACTTTGGGAGATTCACATTTTGGTTTTGTTTCTTTTCCTCCTAGTACAGACTTCAAAGTAGGCTGCTTGCTCTACAGAAATGCAATACTACAGAAATTAGTTATTCAAAACCACTGCAAACAGTGTTTCATATGCTGCTTATGCAAGTAGCCCTTCTTGCCATCAGTGCAGAAGAGGGCCTGAAGAAAGACTCGGAGATTTCTATATGTACAGATTGCAAAGTTTTCCTGACGATTGTACATAACATATGTATAAATTAAATTCTAGAAGATCTAGCAGTGTATCATGAGAGTGGAGCTTGGAAAACAGGTATACCCATATCTCACCCCTTAATGGCACATTCTGTAATTAACCTGCCACTTTTATAGCTTTTTTTCATGTAGCAAAATCATCAATACCTATCTCATAAATCAGAACCAGAAACTTCAGTGATCAGTATCATGTTCCTGGAAAATATAAAACTAGAAAATTACTAGTCTTCATTTTAGGTAGACCTTTTCTTGTTCCTTATGGTAGCTTTATATTTCTTTCCTTCAGGTGAATAAAATTTCAGTCACATTTGCAAGGTGCATCTGGCATGAAGTTATGACCCTTACTCCTCTACTTTTGTGGGAAGATTGCTTCAGGGAAGAATGGAAGTTACTATTCAAGATTATTGTTTTGCAATTCAACTCACAAATATGAATATAAGGTATTTACTGTAGGAATGCAAATCTTGCATTAAATCAAGAAAATCTTCTGAATACCATTGTTCCTCATGATCACCTTTTCCTAGCCTCAACACTTAAACATTGATGTTCAATTCTTTCTTGCATCTGCTGAGTCATTTGAATCTTTTCTTTCCTGAAAGTTGCACAGATCATGCAACAACACATACACTGGCCATTAACAAAGAGGAAGAAATCGTGTTGCCAAGAACTAAACAAAATAAATTCACAGTCTCTTTCTGTCTTCAGGATCCCCATAATTGCAAAAGCCACATATAAACAGCAGGGAAAAAATATCAAAAAGGCTCTAGTATATGCTCTCTGCAAAGACACTGGCACAACTGGGTGGTAGAGTTAAATTCATCTGACTAAGAGCTACTGAAAGCAAAAGAAGATCCCTTGTCTCTTGTCCAGCATTCTTTCATCCCTTGCTTGTATGAACACTGTCATTTGATAATGAAGATAGTAAGCCAGGAATTTGGACTTAAAAAATTTCCCCTTTTTTTTAGGGTTAGTTCTCTAGCAGTTTAGCTCCTACAACTGGGTGCAGAAACCAGTGAGAAGCATTTTCAGCCAAAAGGAAAAGGAAGGAGCTGGCAGCCACAGATACCTGATTAACTCCTGCAGAAACCAGTTCCTCTATCAGCTTGCAGGAGCTGCAGCTCTATACTCCTACATGAAATAAATTTTTCTTAATATATTCTATTTCAAGTAATTTTTCTGAGGTCACAGAGACTATTTAAAATCTGCAAAGCTTTGTTTGTTTGAGTCTATGTTATAGTTGAAAAAAGAAGCATCAACTATAAATAGAAGAATGGAAATTACACTTATCCACGAGTCTCAATTCCACATTGCATCTAATATTTTATACACATTAGACTTTTTGTCATCTTGGGTATGATCGGGAAGATGCCCCATATCAGTAACAGACAGTAACCCAGTCTTTCAAAGTAGTTGCATAGGCATTTTTTATTCACTTAAAGCATATCCACATTAATGATTCTAATGAAATTACTCTTTTAAATAATTATCTGTAAGGAAGAATAGAAAGCATTTCAGGACATTGTCAACTTCCTTCATCCATTTCCTTAAGTGATTAGTCCCTATTCTATACCACAATATTCAAACAAATGTATAATTGGGTGTCATTGGTAAAATAAATAAAATTAATGGTTGTAATATAACATTTTCCCAGAACGGGCTTTAGATCACTGTTCTACCCTTAAATGACCAGGGAAAAAAAAGGAGAGTTTTCTTGTTCACAGAGTTTATTTGCTTTCTTCATACTGATTGTCAAGGAAAATAAATGTAGATTATTTTTCTGCTACACTTCAGCAATTTCAGTGTGTCATATCAGTCTCAATGTGTCACTGTAGAGAGGAAAGACACAAACTTTCAAAATCTCCCTCACACACACAAAACACACACTCCCATGCAATATTATTGCATTTTTTCAATATTTTAATGTGTTAGTAGCTGCTATTTCTAAGCAATCAAAATCTGGTATAACCACAGCCAAGTCAGGATTTCCATCTAAGCTTTCTCTTTAAATATCAGACTAAGATATATGAAAACAAATATACTATCCAATTTCTTCATTCAATTAATTTTAACATTCTTCAATATTTTTTATATATCCATCTAACAGCTATTCAGGAAAAACTTGAACATAGCTTATTTCTACTCTGCCAGCAATGGTTCTGATATTACAGCAGTTCTGCGATGTAAGCGTACAAGCAATGTGAGGCTTTTTGTTAAGGGTGAAACCTTTGATTTGACCAGTTAGTGCAATTGGGAAAAAAAGCAGCCAAGATTTCGTGAACACAAAACGAAGCACAACTTCGTTTCAGCTCCATGGGCCGAAGTGAGAACTGGCAGCACAGACATCAGGAAAAGATGCCTAACTCCAAAAGCAGCACTGGTACATATACAACAACAGCAACCTTAGTGAACATTACCTTTAAAGATCAGATTCAAAACCCATTGAACTCAATATTTTTGGCTTGATAGGTGGTTTTTGGATCAGGATGTCAATGACAGAGTAATTTTATTTTTTTTTTTCAATGAAGGTAACATCTGGATTTGCAACTGAGATATTTATTCTGATTATTCAATACGCAGCAACTCTTACAGGGATTGAGCAAATTATGATATATAGTCTAGACATGTGAAAATTATGGTGCAATTAAGATTCTTAAATAAAATAAAAACAATAGAACTGCATCCACAAGGCTTTTTTTTTTTTTTTGTACATATTTTAATTGGTTTGAAAAACCTGATATTTTTTAAATGGCAAAATTATCAGAAACAAAGTGTTTTTTATTTTTTAAAAACTTAGTTGGTATTCTTCTTTTTCTTTGTTGGTTTTTTTCCTTGTTTGACCAGTGAACTGAAAAATCAATTACAGACACAGCAGTAATTCCTGTGTCCTCAGTGGTGACAACGAGGCAAGACACAGTTGTGCTGAATCTCAGGAAAGGCACTCATGTTGCTTTATTTTCAGATGACACATGGGGTTGTAACATAGTAACAGCAGGACAAAATGCTAATTTTGTGCCATCCTATTCTACACTATCACAGAATCATAGAATGGGTAAGGTTGGAAAGGACCACAGAGGGGCTCTGTCCTCTTGGCAGACTCCCTTCAGATACTTATATACATTCTACATATACAAGCTATCAGGAGCCAGCAGTGTTTCCTTGTGGCCAAGAAGGCCAGTGGTATCCTGGGGTGCATTTCCAGGCTGAGTGAGCTAATCCTGCCCCTCTACTCCACCCCAGTGAAGCGCATCTGGAGTGCTGTGTCCAGTTCTGGGCTCCTCAGTGCAAGAGCTCCTGAAGTGAGTCATACAAAGTTGATTAAGGGACTGGAGCATCTTTCTTACAGGGAAAAGCTGAAAGAGCTGGGCCTGTTCAGCACTGAGAAGAGGCAGCTGAGAGGCAACTCTCATCAGTGTATATATTACATATTCCCATACAATTATTTCTGAAAATCCTACAAATACACCTTATTGACAGGTCATACTTACTACTTTCACATCCCGTCTTTGAACCTCAGCTACACTTGTTCACTTTGGGCACTGAAAATTTCAGATAGAGTATGCTCTACTTATACCAGTGAAGAACCAATTTAGATTAAAAGTACAGCATTATTTTTCATTTGTCTTTTACTCTGATGTCTCTTGCATCTCGGGATAAGTTCTCAGGTGGATGTCTATAAAAATTGACTGCTTGGAATATTTGGCAGTGCCACTTGTAGATAACATGCACAGAGAAAATACTGCTAACTTCAGCTCCTCCCAGGCTTCTTGGATTCAACACGATGTTTTCTCTCCTGAGAGGTTCATTTTAAAATAACAACAGTCATTCTTGATAAGTGTTTATTCTCCAGATGCTAGCCCAGGTCCTCTATCCCTCAATTAACCCAATTAGTCCACTTGGGTGAAGGATGATGAGCAAAATTCATATGACAATGCTATGCACACAGCATCTCTGGTAGCCTTTAAAACCTGAACTAATGAATGGATTGCCACAGTCACATTGCCAAGCATAATCTTCTGCACGATGCCAAAGAAAAATCTCATCCATCAGTTTGTCTGCCAGCTGCCATTTACAGCCATCTGTATGGGAAGACACTTTCCCTTTTGGAAAAAATCAAAGAAAAACTACAATATAAGCATTCCCCTGAGAAGAGCTCGCTAATGAATATGTGAGATCTAGCCTCAGATATTCCCATAGCAAAATCTATGCACTGAAATGGACTGCTGAGTTATCTCCACTATGAGAAGAAAAGACTTACTGGAATAAAGTAGCAAGTTGTCATAGTCCCAGCTGTTCTCACAAACAAAAACTACAGATGGAGCCCTTCATGTAGAATCTCTTGGACCTGGAGTGCCCTCAGTCACCTCCCAGCCTTACTGAGGCTAATTGTATTCATTCAGTCCTCTGGCAGGAGTAAGCCAGTCTTACTCAAATAAGCTTACCTCCTCTCTCAGAAAAGTTAGTGCCTTTTTATGGCAATGGCCGCAAATTATTACTTCATACCAAACTTTTAGCCAAAGAAACAGGAACACAAAACACAACTAATTTTCAGGTAGCCTGAAGGATAATTTCCCCTTCTCCATATGACCCACTCAGCCTAGAGTGTTGTCCTCCCTAGGTCTGATTTTTTAATTTTGAAGTCAGGTAATCTCTAGGTTCACAAAACCACAAAGCATTCAGAGACAAGATCACAAGCAGCAGTCATTCTGGGTGTTTCCAGCTCTTTCTATGTCCACTCACTGGAAGAGTAGCAGAAGATGCTTCTGCACATTTTCCCAGTCCTCATCTCAAGCTGGGCTCCCTGACTGCAGCCTGCTTGCCAGGTCTTACCCCACCTCCCCTGCTGGAGCCCAGAGAGGAGCTGCTCTAGCACAGCCACCCCACTTGCCAGGCAGTGGAGTGGATGAGAAGATGATGACAGCAGCAAAGGCTGCATGTTTCCTTATGGGACTGAAATGGCGCCACTTTGCTTTTTTGTAGATGAGATGTTTCCCACATTTCTTCTCTAGCAGCTGTGAGCTGACACAATCCTTGAGAAAGTTTGTGTAGAACTGGTAGAAAAATACTCAGGGCGAGGTGCAGTTTATAAATACTACAAGTCAAAAGCCCCAGTATCTCTGAGGTTGTTATCAAACACGTCAAGCAAACGATATATTAAAGTGTGCAGACATTTTGTAAATTACTAGGCTGATGATTGAGATTACTAATTATATGATTTCACAGAGAAAAAAGACTAATCCAGCTTTCAGGCACTCAAAGGAACATTTGGCACAAAGACTTTTTTTTCTCTCATACTCTCTCTTTGGGCCTTCTGCCAAATATCTCAACTCAGCAAGAAGCAGTAGCACGTTTCAGCACAGCCTTCAGCCTTTGGCAGAATACAAAAACCCCCACAATTTCTCCTCAGTCCCAGAGTGTCAGAAGACTGTAGTTTACACAATTATGGGGAATATATTTCCTGTTCCCCTAGGTAACTCTCATTATTGATTTTTTTTTCTTTCTAGCTGACCCAAATGACTGCTTTTTTTTCATTTTTCCTTTTTTAAACCCCCACCTTCTAGTACTTCCCCACCATCCTTCAGACTCCTCCACCTGGGTTAAGAAAACTCCATAGGATGTCCCAGTACACAGTTCACCATCTGAAAGAAAGATCTTAATTTTAAGTTTCAGCTTGCTTCTTTAGAGCCCCGGGCAAGCTCTTTGAAGTGCAGAGTCAGAAGGGAAACAACTCAGGCCTTTAGAAAACAATTGCTAACAAGGCACATGTCTAGTACTATGAAATGCCTTCTTTTGGACTGATCTCTGCTGCTACAACCTTCCCTCTATATTGTTGATTCCATATAAATAGCAAGTCTCTGAGCCATGGGTGTGATGAATCAATAAGGATCTAGACAGAGTCTATGAATTGAAACTGGATGGTCTGGGAAGAGGCTGGCTATTCTTCAAGACAGAGGAAAAGAAAGCACATTCCAACAAGCCAAGTAAAAGAGGAGAAACTGCCAGAACAGCCATTCAGAGTAATGCAATGTAGAATATTTTTGCCCAAGGATTCCCAGTAGATAATACTTTCAGATATATCTTCTTGCTGAAAAGGTACATTTTAAGATGCTCCTAGCAGACTCCCTGGCATTTGTTTCTGAAGGAACTCTGGTTAACAGAGGCTGTTAATAGGAAACCACAGACCACCCTCATAGCTACCCAAAGTCAAAAGCTGCAAAAATATCATAGAACCCAGAACACAATAAGTGTGCTTTTTAGCAACTATCTTGTAACAAAAGCAGCTGAAGTAATTCACACCTTCAAAAAAACCTATTAAAAACAACGATATGGACCAAAAAAAATCATAATTATCCAGGGACATTTTCAGACAATGAAGATTTGGCTTCGTGTTTAGCATCTTAATCTGTATCTCTATGGAAGCTCATACATTGCATACAGGGATGTAAGAGGCCATGCCAGGCCAGCTCAGGATCCTTTTTTCCTGCCTATTCACAAAATAAGCCAGGCACCCTGTGGAGCTAGACCACTGCTGGGACACAAGTACAGAGCACAGCAGAGCTTGCTGGGCAGCTCTTGGACAGAGTTTTCTGGGACTGTACACCTGGAGCAAAATAAAAGCAAATTATCAGTAAACTAATTTTCTATTACCTTACAGAAGTCAAGCTTCCTGCATTGAATATGAGACTCACAGACCAGCCAAGCAAGTCTGCCTCCTGCCATGGAGCAGAGAGTTACTATACATACAGCCTATGGTGCTGAGTTGTTCCTACTGAAAGGGCTAGTGAAGGGGCCATGCCCAAGGCAAGCTTCCAAATAGGTAAATAGGTCCAGCTCCTACAGCTCCTCCTCTGCCATGTTACCCAACACCCAAATCCATCATTCTCCCACAAGAGCCACAGCAATCTTCTGCAGGTGCAGTGTCCAAGATGTTATGTCAGTGCCAGAGACTGGTCATGCCAAAGGGAGAGTCCAAAGAGGCATCCACAGCATTCACAACTTTCTCACCATTGTGAAAGTGCAAAGGGGGAAAAGGAGAGTGGTTGGCCCTCTGGGAGATATGAAATCTAAAAGAAAAAATAAATTAATGCTTGAATTTTAATGCAACACTTGCCAATAGGGACTAGCAAGGAAGACAAATAGACAAAAACTTACTGCACATAAAATTATAGCATTCTCTACTGACTGCATACATTTTTATGACTGCACATTTTTTGATCTTTTTGCTATTTTAATGTAGGATTTTCCTCACAGAGGTGAACATTAGAACCTCAGAAACTCAGGCCACACATTGCACTGAAGTGTGGTTTTTAATTAAATAACTGAGAGATTCGGTAGCAGTTGTTATCTGTGGACTATTTTAATTCTTTCAAAGTCCCAAGTGCAAAGCTGAATGCCACATACAATACATTGTAGTGCACTTTATTTGTCTGCCAGTGTCTAAAGATGTGTAAAAAATGACAGCAGACTATTTATAAATATCCACAGGAATGTGCCTCTTTCCAAGGTTAGCTGAAATTGTAATGGGGAAATAACTGACTACCCACAATTCCCTACAAATATCTACACTGCCTCACAACGAAATATTTTTACTGCTTTAGTTCTAAAAATCGCACCAGAAAAAAAAATGACTGTTAAACAACTGTCCAGGTCCACAGCACTGATATGCTGTGAAGGGAGCCAAGTGTAATCTTCTTTAGCCTGTGGAAGACTGTCACAAAACCCGAAAAAAAATTGCCTTCCCCTTCAATCCCCCACCTTAAAAGCTGAACAGTGAGGGGATACACCAGAGGATTTGACAAAATGCCATTCATGAGACATCTTGTCTAATCACATACACAAATCTAGCAGGAGTTTTACCTTTACAGGGCTCACAAGTCAGGGAAATCTTCAGAATTATCCTAGCACACATCCTTCAGGTGCAGCTGTAGTTAGTAGATCATTGTAAAACTAAAAAGATGCGGAAATCAGAAACTGGCAGCAGAAGGAGCCAGCATTTCCCAACTTCAGTGGGACAGCCTTGCTTTAACACTCAATTCTTTATGTGGAAGTGCTGCCTTGTCTAGGAATTCTATGTTGACTGGGCACCTATAATTTCTAAGGAATTAGACCCACAATAAAAAAGTAAACATGGGTACTGTGAATCTCCTTTTATTTCACGCACAACCACTCTGATATTTGTTTTTTTCTTCACTTGGATTTTTACTTTAATGAACGCATTGCATAACACAGATGTAATCTGATTATTACTGATCCTCTGCCTCATCTCTCCAAGGGAGGCACATGTTATTCCACCTTTCCTTTCTCATACAGTTGTTTCTAGAGTCTAGTAACACATGTATTACGATTACATTAATATATTGCCATCTGATAGAACAGAAGTCAAATTTCAGCAGTTCATGCATGGTTCAGAGCCCCATAAGCAGTGCACATCAGTGTCCAAACCTGCAAACTGGAAATATTGCTAGAATTTTGTCCCAGATTTTTTTTCTCAGGTACTGTACATACCAACATAAACACATACACAATCAAGGACATACAAGTGTCTCCAGACAGAAGAATCCAAATTTTTAACATAGCAATGCATCTTGACATTTTTATTCACTTTCTGAATATTATAGCATCATTGACTATATTATTATTACAAAAATGAGAGCGGAGTTTCAACTGTTCTCTACAAAACCAAAGACACATCACCATACACTGGATGTCTAGAGTGCCTAATCTACAGGACATCCCTGTATAATCAATGCAGCTAGAGAAAGATGCACCTCCAGAAGGTATTACCTAAATTTTAAGTGTGCAAGATTAAATCCCTCCTTAAGGGAAACAGCTACATCAGGAAAGATATTACTTGATCCCTGGTTAGTCATATCATCTGTGAGACTGCCCTTATTGGAATTTGACATTGCCACAATACTGAAACAGGCCTAACAGAGATCAATGCTCTGTAATGACTGTGTCTGCTCTAAGAATCATAATACATATGTATAGCTAAACTAAGTTAAAATAGATCCACTGATTTATTGTCATTTGTAAAGTTGGATTTTAAGATCTATTACATTTGCCAGGACCCAGCAGAGGAGTCACAGGCAGGTCCAAATAGAACACTCGAGTCAGAGGAAGAAAAACACTCCCCTAGTTGTTATTTCAGGAGCTTTTAAAACTTTGCTAGTTATGGTAGTAACATATCAAGACTGATTTTCGAAGTTCTCTTTAAACAGTGGACTTTCTCCTTCAAAGAAAAAAAAAAAGAGACATCCTGGATTTAAAATACATCACCAATTTATTTCTTCATTGTATTAATAAAGGGACACAAAAATACACAAAATTGGGAGCTTTTAAATCCCACTCTATAGCCATAAAGTAACATTTCTATATTTTTCTCCTGGTTGTTTGAAAGAAAGAAATCTCATTTTCCTATCTGTCTTCTCTTTAATTGTTCATAATTGCTATGCATAAACCTAGGAGACTTTTCCAAAAAAATAAAGTAAAAAATAAATGCCAAAGAAACATAAAAAGTTCATTGAAAGCTATTGAAATTGTTACCCTCTAATGATTATCGTTATGAAAAATTGAGTGATATTTTACAGTTTAACTCCCCTCTCTTACAGCAACTCTATTAGGATAACCCATAATTCGGAATTTTCCTACATTTTTCATGTAAGTCATAATGCTGCTTAAGTGTAGACTGCTGCACTCCTAGCAACCAGCAGAAAAGCAAATTAGTTTATAAACACTCCTACAGATCTGTTCTAAAGACAGATTTTTTAGGAGAGCTTTTCTGGCAGCCAAAAATAGTCTGATAATAGTCTGATTAGTGGGACATTTTACTTTTTTTATCCCCATATGCTATTATTTAGTATGACAGTTTTAAATGGGAGCTCTTCACAGGATTTATTACATATCTAGGTTAAAAATGTTCATAAGGCTAATTCGTATTTGAAAATAGAAACAAGAACTAGAGTTGAAAAATATATTTCCTTCAGCAAAATCATGATTTTAAAAAATATTTTCAGTAACTACTGTTAATAGTGTCCTATTGTCTGAAAAGAGTAGCATTGTTTATTTCAGAAAGATAAAAAATAATGAAGCTAAAATATTGCCTGTGATGAAATAAACCACATGTACTGCAAAAATAAGAGTATGATTTCAATATGTCATTCATAGTATTTTTATTTACTCACTTTCTCACTTTCAGAACAAAGTACCAAAATCTTACGTTCTAAAGGTCTTTAACACAAAAATTGTTTATATCCTATCACTGGAGGTCTTAGTCCAAACTAATTAAAATATTTTTCTGCTTTGCTATTTCCAAAAATAGCTGACTGATTCTAAACATTTTTAATACTTCTACAGCTACGAAATAGATGATCTAGAATGTGACAACAATATATAGTGCTCCTTTTAGTTTGCTTTTTTGAGGTTTTTTTGAAAGAAAATTTAAAATTACGTCAGTTTTAAAATTCTTTCTTTTTCTCTAGCACTTGGAGAAAAGTACTGAACAATTTACTTTATTGCACATTTGTGAAGTAGAATATACCTACCCCCACTGGTGACCATACTCTTTACAAGCTGTTTTTCAGAGTAAACCCAGGAAAACCTAATGACAGTGATGTTCTAACAGAAGAAGGGTGGAAAATGTTTTCTGTCCTTAAATCTCTTTGCAGAAAATGCATCTTGCAATTTGCAGGGCAAAAACTAAAAAGTCCTGAAAGTCATGAGATAAGATCACTGATCCCTGTGTAATGGGGCTCCTCCTAATTCCCCACCTTTTATCTATCTCTATCCAATCTCATCTTCTTTCCTAATATTAGGCAGAGTGCCTGAGTGCACTTCATTCCTGCAGTCCTCCAGAAGACACTTCCAGGACTGGTGATCATCTAAACAATAGTATGAACAGGAGTGGCCTAAGGAGGATGAAAGGTTAATTCTTTTCTCAGATGTTTCTGGGGCACAACCTCTGCAGGATGTCCTTTGTCTTCTGCAACACACCTTTCTAGCATACAATGTTTTGTTACTATGAATGACAAAATATGGACCATTTACTTTTCATAATTGAGATTTTCTGGATTTTCTCAGTTTTTTAAAACATAAGCATAGACATAGCAAACAGTATTTTAACTCTCCTAAGACAATTTTTAACCAAAAGTAGCAGGGAAAAAAGAGATTTACATAGCTTTCATATGCACAGTATGCACCAGTGTAACAAAATGGCACAAAATTACTCTTTCTCCTTCTTTAAACTTTTCTCTCAGATATAGCCATTTTTGTTCCTAATACCTCTGGCAGATGTTCTGGGGTGAATGAGGCAATTAAGAATCCAAAATTCCCGTTTCTTCTAGATGCTTCTTTTCTCAATATTTGCTCACTGGATACATATTTACTTTCCACTCAGGTGTGTAGCAATTGGCACACCTTCTGGGTTCCATTTCACAAAAATTTCCACAGTTAATCTGACACATGCCAATGCATCTTAGATGAAAGTTTAGCATCAATAATATTTTTTTCTATCAGTAGCATATCTACATAATATAACAAAATTGAATGAAGTTTTAAATAAGTATTTTACTTTAGAAATATCCTCATTGTGTTTTGCACGGGTACAATACTTTCTGCTATCTGTCTGATTTTTAAAACTAAACTTTGGTTTTCCGCAGTCTCTCAGCTCACTGAAGGAATCTAATGATGGTTTTGGTCTTTTCTGTGATGAGTTCTATTCACTGAGATTGAACTACAGGCTACAGATACATACATAGCCTTGGGTTCAAAAACCTGGATCCAGAATAATTCTGACCTTTTCAATAATTCAGATATCTTCCTCTCATACACATCTCTGGAGCATAAACTCAGCTGAAGCAATTCTAATAACTTGCATCTAAAAATACAATGGCACAATGTACCCAAGATTTGTGTTGGTCTTAACAGGATAGTTCTATTGTGTATATACTTTCTGCAGCTCTGCATTCATCCAAAATAACCCACACATTCAGGTTTATACTTCAGTCATTCAAGGGCACCTGATATTGAAGCCAGAAGTTTTTTGCAGAAAGAATTCGAAGTCTACTGCATTTACTTGAGAACAATATGAGTACAAGAGTTATACAAATCTATGGGGAAAAAGAGAACAAGACAGACTTGGCAGCTCCTGCCTCAGCCTCCTCATCATTAAGACAGAATTCTTGTTCAGCCTGATGAAAGAGAGCTGCACAAGGCAGAGTGCTCTTTTATGATTTCCCTGCTTTCTGTCATCTGAACCCCCAAGCCAGCCCCCTTCCTTCAGTAAATATGCCATGGCTTTGCTCCCATCTAAGTAGAGAAGTGGGTTTTCCCTGGCCATAGTTAAATGGTACTTTTGCACTCCCAAAGGGAAGGTCAGAAATTCACTACTATTTCTTTGCAAATCTAACAGTTCTTCCATACTTTGCATGCACACAAATATCTTAAGGGCTGGTGCCAAGAGGATGGGGCCATACTGTTCAGTGGTGCCCAGTGACAGGACAAGGGGCAACAAACAGAAACTGAAACAGGAAATTCAGTCTGAATGTGATGAAAAGCTGCTTTCCTGTGAGAGTGTGTGAAAGACTGAAATGTTACAGTTAATGGCCTAAACATTGTTATGAAGGATTTTTTTTCCCAGTATGGCAAAACTGTACAAAGAACCTTCAACCACTGAAGCCCATCCCTCCCTGAATATGCCTCCTGACTAGAACTTTGGAATGTGAGTTAAGCCCCCTAAGGGAACTTGCGATAAGACAAAGGTGACACTATATTCAATTATCTCAGGTCTAGGGAGAAGTAAACAAGGCTGAGAAAGAAGAATGTATACACAAGGAGGCCAAACCCAGCAGCTGTCCTGAAAATCATCTCTGCCTGGGTTCAGGGTGGGGGAGGCCATAGCTCACAGGCTCATCTGCTGAGACCAGGTTTGCAAACACTTCCCCTCAATCAAGGGGAGGAGGAGAGCTTTGGGTGTGTGGAGTAACCTCTGGTCAGAGGGAGTGAACATCCATCCTCCCTCATACAAACTGGCTCAGCTGTAAAACCTCCCCACCCCAGAAAGGCCACATCCATGGGAAATTCATGTGAGGGACAGCTGAGGGGGTGTCATTATCCATCAAAGACTCCCAAATCTCCCCCAGGCTGATTCCTGAGGCCTTGCACCAGGGGACTACACATGATCCAAGTAACACAACAGATCCAGAGTCTGCTGCAAGAGACAGTGTCAAACTTGTCTCCCTCAGAGGAGGAACCTGGGGGGTTCCCACCTTGTCTGAACATGCATTAATCCATTGAACTCTGTTTTATTGGATGCTCACCGCCAAGAAGACTAGAAGAGGATCAATGGGACACCATCAGGTACCATTTTCTACTTAATCTGTCTGTCACTATTTTTCTCTCTTGCCACCCCCCTCACACCTTTTTCTATTTCTTTCTACCTCTCTGTCTCTACCTCATATTTACTATTAAATCAAATCCTTACTGTTGTCTTCAATGTATGGTCTCATTTGCACCTTAATTCAGGCAGAAGCATCTCTCTAAAAATTTTAATTAGATCATAACAGGGAAACAGACCATTGGAACAGGCTATGCAGAGAGGTTGTGGAGCCTCCTTCTCTGGAGATATCCAAGACCTGCCTGGACACCATCCTGTGTAACTTGCTCCAGATGAACCTAGATGATCTCCAGAAGCCCCTTCCCACACCAACAATTCTCTGATTCTGTGTATTTTAGCTCAACAAGAAGAAATGGAACAAATGTAAAATCCAGGTTTAACAGCTAAACCTTTTTTAACACAACAGAATGACATTTGCAGAATGTTATACAGATATAAATAAATCTGTCACAGATCAGATTTCACTGGCTTCTGAACTGCAAAATGAGAGTCTATTTGAAAATTAGAAATAAAATAAGACCTTTAGAATTTTATTCACACTTTATGGCCCTGATACATGAGAAGAGCTTTTAGGCAGATAAGAAAGCAACATCCAAACCGAGTCCTCCTGATAAGAGACTTTCCAAAAGTTCCAGAAGCTGTCCAATAAGTTGTAAATTATTTTATATAGAAATTCAGGGAAGTATTCACACTTACACTTAAAGCTTGAGTTCTCACTTTTTGAAAGGAATGAGCTCTGAAGGGTGTTTCAGAGAACCTAGAGGAGATGCCTAAAAACTAAAGCTGTGGAAAATTCCCTGAGTTTTCAATTAGTTTGGAAAATCACGACTATTTTGTGAAACTCCCATAAATAAATTATAAGCAGTTAAAAACCACTAAAATGGTCCATGTAAGCTATTTCAACTGTGATGACCTTTCATTTTCCTCTTTCATCCAAGTCTCTCATACTTCTTACACACATATGCATACATATATACATTGTCTTCTAAACAATTACAAATTTTTCAAATTTGCATTGAGTCTTTTATGGCTGGACTCACGACCTCAAAGGCCTTTTCCCACCTAAATAATTCTGTCATTCTATAATTTTAATTCTCTATGGCCGAAGAAGACTGCCTCAGCAAGCCTTAAAACAGTAAATTACCTCAGCCCCCCCCAGTGACCAGAACTCAATTTTTTCTTCAGAAAAAATCTTTATAAACCGCAAACCAAAACAAAGAAAATATTTTTCTATGCATACTTCCTAGAACAGCTGACTGCTTCTGAATGTCTCTCTGGCACCTACCTGTATGACTAAAGAACAGCTGTTCTAAATATGACATTGTATAAGCAATTACTAACACTGTTGTAGAGTAAATTCAGTGAAGAGTGTCAAGAGAGAAGGGCACAGTCTTTATACATCAGCAGCAGAAAATTAATACAGATGAAAATTAGATTAACATATGCCCTGAATGTTATAGAAATAATCTCTACATGGGATGTGCTTTTTCAGGCACAAATCAAACAATCTGCATATGTGAAACCTTTGAGTCAGTATGCAGTAGATACCAGCACATATATGGGACAGTCATTGTTGATTGTATAGAATGTGTATCAGAAAGTCTAAGGGACATTGCAAAAATCTCAGTACTGGCACTACAATATATGCCCTCCATGCAGGAAAGCAGATGTTGACTTTGAAGATAGAATTGGTCCTAATCCTGCCATTACAGTAATTTTACACTTCTAGATAGAACATTTTGTGGTGTAAGGGACCTTAAAGATCATCTAGTTCCACACATACTGTTAAAGGATCAGACTGTAATTATAACACGATATTAACTCATTGTATTTGACTTATAAAATTATATGATCATAAATGTTACATTTTGAGAAAATATAATGTTAAGGAAACTGTAAATTATTCATATTTTCTTTTCAATTATATTCTTGTTTGATGTATTTCCACGTATTTCCAGTCCCAGATGGATTTCTCCGAGGAAAAAAGACATGAAAAAATGAAATTGTCATACTAGTGGAGAAAAATCTGTTTGGTTTCACCACCACAGGAAGCTGATTTCAGGGTCTTGGATATTAGCTTATCATGACTGTCCAATATATATCAAGATAATGCAAGCATTGGCTCCAAAGCCATCAGAAGACCCAAACACAGCCTTTTTCTACATTTCATGCAAAATTCCAAGGCTGGAAACTTCAACTATGAGGTACATGCAGAGCTTTCCTGAACATAAGGATTCACATTCTCAGAGTTACTCAGTGGACTCTTGTTACCAGCATTAAGTATTTTTATAGAGACAGAAAATGACATTTCCTCAGAAGTTTTACTTGTGTAAACTCGTTTGATATTTACCTTTAAAATTTTGTAATAATTTTCCTGTTTACAACTCCTATATTACATGTCTTTACTGGAAGGATCCTCTTTAAAAACAGTATAGCCAGTACACTCAATGGGTAAAAATGTTTTCAGAAAGCGGGAAGATTCCGGGGAGTGGGCACAGGCAACTGCAGTAAATAATACTTTATGTATGGAAATGTTAATAAAAATATGTATTGCTATGTGCTGCATTAATTGAGCACTTAAAAAGTTAACAAAAAAAGGAAAACTCTGATCAACAGAATCCAAAGGAATATATTGTATAACTATTTATTTCATACTATTTATATAATTTTAATAAAAGCTGTGGCATGCAAATGTAATCCTTCTGTTTTCCTAGGCATACAGATAAAGAAATGTAGTAGAATGGATTACTCAGTATACATAACAACTCTACTGAAGGAACTGGAAACCAAGAATATAAGACTAGAAAATTAGTTCTGATTCCAGTATTAAGGAAACATCAACATTTACTCATTATAGGAAGAAATAAGAGAAGGATAAGCATACTATCTGTGTTTTGTTCAGTCCTAATATCTTGCAGTATTTTCCTAACAAGGAAGTATAGGAAAGCTTTTCTTCTGAAAAATAAATTGGCCAAAGAGACAGTTGATTGGTGGGACAGTTATCTAAAGGAAGATAACATTACTGTAAATGCAAATATTAAGAGGTTTGGAATTTGTAACTGTAAAATCAACTTTATAATTTTTACTAAAATAAATATTTTTTGCAATCATCTTCTTTCCTCCACAGCATAAAATCTGAATGTATTTAAGAAAATTACTGAGTATTTACTTGTGGAAAGTTAATAACAATTTGGCACAAGGAATCCAAGATACAAAAAAACAGCCTCACCATTTTCCTTTTCTTACAAAAACCTCAAGAAGCCATACTACTTGCCAAATATAAACTGAAATATTTTTAAGTGATCAGTATAAGGGAAAATTCATGATATATCATTGCAACTCTGAAACTTATCCCTCCGTGGCTGCTTCAAGGACAGAGAAGATTCACAGCCAAGGTGACGGTGGGAATGGGGTAAAAATGAAGGCAGCCATCTGCTGTGATGGAGCTGGCAGCATAGGGAAGAAATAGGCACAACTCTGCTATTGCCATGATATCTACACCATCTCCTAGTGAACCATCAGAACTACTGGCACCTTGGCAATAAGAGATTCTTTTTCCCCTTAGACACTGGCAGAAGGCCAAGGAATGTTATCTCCTGAATTCTAACAGATATGGTATTAACATTTTAGATTGCAGTGACAGATACTGATACAAAAGTGTTTTACTGACTGTTCTATTTTATCTTCAAGCAAATGGCAATTTTTGGATTAGGTTCTGATCCTGATGACTGAAACTCAACTCATGGTCAAGCTAGATAAGGGCATCTAATTTCTTTATTCCCCATGTCTGCTAAAATAGCTATCATCTTCCTTTGTTTCTATATTTAAATGTTAATTACACATAAAATTAAGTTAGTGAAAGCTGCACACAAAGTATTCTCATTTAAAAGAGTCTCTCTGGGCCAAATTTCCACAAAAGATAAGATGGTCCATGTTTGAGACAGCAAATATGACAAAAGAGTATTTGAATGAAGCAGGAGTTACAGAAAAATAATACATTAGTGGATGCATCCATCTAATATTTTGACAGACCCTACTCATGGTTTCCAGACTCACCTGGCAACTCCTAAGACATCCACACACATTCCTCTGCATGCCTGAAAATTCCCTCATTTAAATATTAAACTTTTTTTTCCTTATTCCAGTAAAGAAGCTAGGAATATGCAGAACAACACTTCTGTCCTTTGACAGGTCCACACAACCAGAAGGTGGATTTATGCACAGGTTCAGATCCCTCAACAAATGTTACAGTACAGATATTTCAAAAAAGTGTAAATTGAGGAAAAAACAGTACTGCATCAGCTTACCGTTTATATTACAGCCCCCATAGGGAAACTGGGAGACCTGAATTTAGTGCCCTCTTTAGCTCACAGTTCAAACCACATATCTTATGTCCCCAAAGAATGGCATTGCCTCCAATCGGGCTCACTCAGCTCACTCGAAGGAAAACAAGGAGCATGCAGTTCCTTAGTGATTACTTTGGTGAAATGAAACAAGAGATTTCTTGTATCTGATTTCTGTCCTCTACACTGAGGTTACTTTATGTTTTTAAAATTGAATACAAACACCTTCTATTTCTGCATTATGAATGCTGTATTCTACATAGTGTAAAATCCTCAACAGAAGGGACAAATATAAATCAATACTAAACCACTATAACCTCATGATGAAGGTATTTCTACAGAAAGTTTTAATACTTCAGAGATCTCCAATGTAACCATTAGGACTATTGTCTATTCTTATCTAGACAGAGTCTCTAAACATTAGGTATATAGTGTCTTGCTTCTCATTGTCATACCCATTCCCAAACTCTGGGCATGTATGGCACAGGCTGCATCACAACACTGGTGCCAGCAGTGTTCCTGCCTCAGCAAAGCAGCTGAAGAAGGCAGACTTATCCAACAAGTGTGACCTAACCACCAGCTTTAGAGGCTCGGTGGCTCCATCATTCAGCTGGATTTCGTAACAGCTCCTCCTCTGCAAGGAGAAACCAAAATTAATTATCTCCTTGCGAATAGAAAGACATTCCTTCAGACTTCTAATTTAGTATGAAATCACAGACAAGTAGGAGCAACAATTCTGCATCACATATGATAGTTTAATTTACCTATATGATAGGCATCAGATGAACAAGTTCAGCTTCTGACGGACTTTTTTAAAATGAAAATAAATTATCATGACTTTTCATAACAAGTCAAAAATATGCAATTATTTATCTACCTAGAGTGTTTTGTGGTTCCATAACAAATTCCTTCTGGCATGCATGCATTCATCATTAGCCATATTTTTAAATTACTTTTTTTCTCCAGGATTTAAAATTAAAGTTGAAGTTGCTGTTTTGTATTTTGAGAAATATTAAACTACGTTTAGATTCAAAAGCAGTCTTCATTTAAATAGAATATTTTATTGCATTATCAGTGTAAAAAAACCATAATAATTAAAAAGTTCACAGATTAATTTCTTTTGAAAGAGTTTTTCATTTTAGAGTAGAAGTTTTGTGTAACAGTAGCCTCTTCTCAAGAAAGGAGGGCTTGTAAAGGGGTATCAGTGCATTTTTTCTCAAAAGGACCAGTTCTACATTTGACGCCTTAAACACAGGCTGTGATACAACGGTCATCAAATCAATTCATGCTGTCTATGACAGAAATAGCAAAAAGGCAGTGATGCTGAACTGATGTCTGCCTGCCATATCTGCCAGCAAACACTGTATGTTTGTACGGGTTTGTTTGTTTTCCAAGGGCTAGCAATGTGTAGGAGGATCAGGATTCATCTTTATCTGTTTTTTGACTTGTACACTTGAAAATATCCTTTTGGAGATTGACATGCCTCTCTCCTCATATGTAGCTACTGCAGCACAAATCATTCTGGTACTGCAAGCTGATTCTCAGGTGCACGTGCTTGGGTAAAACACCTGCCACCATGGTATCAGGATCCATAGCAAAATGAAAAAAAAAAAAAAAAAAAAAGCAGATTTACTGGGGTTTTTTTTCCAGAAGACAGGATAAATGGAATATAAGTATGTGCACAGCAAGGAATCACGCTGAAGAACTCGTAATTCTGTGTGCTGGGGAGAAAAGAACAAGATTTGTATTGTTTTAAACACTGTTTAACATTCTTAGCTCTTGGACTTACTGTCCAGAATGATGAAACTTCAACCATCAGTCAAGATAATGGGAGCAGAAGTATCTTCAAACCAGACCTCTCAATAGAAAGAAGGATGGATTTGGCACCCACACACATCACACTGAAAAGATACAATCTGAAATCCCATCTTGTAACCCTGTTGCTTAATTGGTCCTCAGAGCCTGGTTTCCCATGCCCTGTCTTAGCCTCTATTTTTCTTGTTGCTGACTTGTGAGTTTTCATTTGTGCCATATCCCTGAAATAAATGCAACAAGCCTAGATAGTCTGTCAGAATAATTTGTTTATATTCCTCCTGAAGTCTGCCTGGAGAGCAGAATGCTCATTAAACAATTTTTCACACACTGATGATCCTTTTCTTCTTGTACTTTTTCTTTTCTTTAAGAATAGCTTTCTGAAAAAGAGATGGGTTTGAAAGTTAGTGCAACTAGTGAATAATATGAGTAAGTCAACAGGAAAGTAAAGGTTTTTTTTAATGCAGATTATTGATTTTTGGAATTGTAGGGGCTCCTTCAAACTCATTAGGGTTTGTCACGTCAATATGTTAGTAAGGACTTCTATAAATGAAGATTAATGATGCTAGGAATAATTAGTGCTGAAAAATCTCACATGTTTCTCAGTATTTGGAAACTCCATGCAAATGTGAACAGTGTCAAACAGTGCGAACATTGCCTTCAATGTACCTTAGCTCATTTTTGCCATGAGAGCAGGGGGAAGATTTTCTATGACACAATGGGAATTTAAACTCCAAGTATCTTTGGAAATCAATAGTAATTGAGCTGCATAACTCTGATTTTTGCTTTTTTAAAAAACCCCCAATATTGTGAGTGTAGCTGATTTACTAAATCCACAAGCCAAAATCTTTCTGAATATTTTTTCTTTCCAAAAGAAATTTAACAGGTAAAGTAGCTGCTTTTCCAAATTAAACACTCAAGTCATACTTCTCATTATTATTTTTTCCTGCAAGACTTCTTCATATATTTTCTTAAAGGCATGAAAAGATACAAGTCAAAGAAAAAGGACGTTTCTGTTAGCTTGCAGGAATTTAAAGAAGTCCCTACAGCTAATAATCTGATTTTTAAGGGGGGCCCATGCACTATTCTTTTTTATCTAAAAAACATTAAATTAAGTACCCCTTCAATTATCTCTGCTCTAAGGCTGAGGCTCAAACAACAAACACTGTCCAAATAATCAATGGTGTAGTTCTGCTAGGGTTTCACTTGCACAGAAAATCTACAATTGGTGGTGGATGTTTTTATTCTCAATTATGAAGCACTAAATCCCAAAATAGTCCTTATAGTTATAATTTGTTTCTGTGAAATACATGGTGATAGGTTTTACTCATCAGTTTTCTGAAAAGCATAGCAAGCATACTTTGGCAAAGTTTAAATTCTATAGAAGCAAACACAGCTTGACCAGCCCTTGCGTATGGAATCAAAACGGTCTGGATATAGGCTTTTTGGGTGTTTAAAGAGAAATAATCAAAGCAAAAGAATTCTGAATAAAGGCTAGGATTTCTTGGCCCTTTTCCAGTAGACAACTAAACAGGGAAGCCACAGCAGAAATCAGTATTCTGGTTTGGAAAGGGAACGAGGCTGAGCAAAGGGTATCAGAACAGTTCTTATCTGGCATGATGCCTACTTGGTGGCCTGCAGGACCACATCAGATTCTGTTTCGTCTGCAGTCAAATTGCAACTGGTATAAGACTTTGCAGAAAATGTCTCTGCATCCTGAAATCTTTAATCAATGGGGCATTTTGAAGAAAGGTATCTTCACACAACAGAAAAATATCTAGCAGCTTGATATAGAAAAATACCTGCTCCTATAATAATCCTATCATGAGAGTGAACATTATAAAATGTACATGGAACCAGAGAAATTAACTGAGTTTTTTTGAATCCTTCCTCTGGGTTTAACTCCTTAGATTGTGATAATGTTCCTGTCTCACCCTTGCTTTATCCAGGTTGTCAGAGCTGATTCTGATCTTGTTTAATCTGATAAATAGCCAACAGACACTATATGACAATGAGAAATGGAGTTCAAAATCCTGTTATACTGCAGATCACATTCCCAGTTATATTACCCTATAAGAAGGTATTAGCTTGTGAATCTGGAGAGCTTGTTCCTTATGTTATTGTTAACAGAAACATACATGCAAAAGAAAGACTTTTTTACAATATTAAATATTCTATCACAGCTTGTGCTGGTATGTATACATACACATTAAGGGCTGGAACGACCAAGAGGAAACAAATATCACATTGTCACAAACAGTTCCTGATCAGGTGTTAGGAGCAAAGCATAGAAATCAGTCAATTCTGCAAAGCAGCAGTCTTTTTTTGATGATGCAACAATCTCATTCAATACACATTACCCATGAAGTTAATCTTGGTAGATAACTGCACACAGAAGCATCATATAAGTTATTAGATATTATTTCTTTCTAGGGTTCATTCCAGGAATTCATTTGCATCATATACATCTGCTGATATAACTATTTTTATAAGACAAAAAGTATTCATTATCTTTTTTATTTTACCACATTTTTTAGCATTTTTTTCAGCTATACCATCACTACAAAATTACTTAAACTTTCAATAAATTAGTATAAGTCTATCAACTGAAAACTCTCACTCTTTGATACTGATTAGTGAACCAGTATCAGGAGACACAAATATACACGAGGAGAAAAGGTCGCATAGACCAGACCCTTCTGAATTTGTTGATGGAGGCCACAGATAAAACAGTATGATAGAACAGAATACAATATCTTACCTTTATGATGATTTGCCCCAGATGCTAATTTCCCCCACAGAGTTACAACAAATATTATTATTAGCAGTTTTCCCTTTGTTGCTTTCTGTAAGTATCTCTTATTCATCCTGAAAAGAAAAATACACAAAAATAAATATTGATCTCAGGATTTCTTAAAAAGACATATTTTTTCTTAATTTAAGGAGAATTTACTAAGTGTTATAAGTGTCCAGCTCACAATCCTAAAGTCTTAAAGTCCTCTGCTTAGCTCTAAATGGGTACATAGAGCAGCAACATAACCTCTCTCCCTGGTCTGACAGCATTCCTCCACCCTAGTCAGTATCAGGAAAATTCAACACCCATCATCATTTCTCTCAGGACATGAACAATGTTCATAACCACGGCAGACTCCAAAGCTGGTAAGCAGGATGAACCCATGCATCTCTGAGCAGGTTTGGAAAACTTGGTCTTGAAAAACAGATTTTAAGCAGTTCCACTACTGAGTCTGCAGCCAGTCATGGTAGTGCAGCTGTCTCTGATCATACAGTGGTGTTTTTAACTTTTGGGATTGCAGCTCTTTTTGGATTGTGCCCACGAGTCCTAAGGCAATAGAAGATTTGAACAGACCTTCACCTCTTGTACCAATCCTCCTGCAGAGAAATCCTGTTAGGAAGACCCGAGTGGTTTGGAAACATGAAGTAGAGCAAGGCAGATTCACTACCTTCTCTTCTGTCTACCCTTGGGTAATGAAAATATTTGATTTACTGCACCAAGGGAAATTGCACAGAGCTCCCTTTGTCTCACTCAGTGATGTTTTCACTTTGGCAGCCAGCCACCAGCCTGGTTCAAGCACGAGATAACATATGACTTATTTCTCAGTAACCTCCTCCAAAGACAAAATACCCCTCCACCTGCCAAAAAGACAAGTTCATACATGTAGGGTCTAGTACTTAAGGATTACAATTGTGCAGAGGGTGGCAAGAGGTACAATAATGAGTCCTTCTCTCACTTCTTCCCTGTGGGTTCTTCCTAGGGAGCTGGCTATGAAACAGCTCTACATAATGGTCATGTTTCTGCTGATAGGTCAATAGAACAATGATAAGTATTTCAAACCGTTTATACTAGAAAAGCTGAAAATTTGATCACTTGAACAAAATTGCTGAAGTATTGTAATGCCTGGAACACTTTTTAGGTGGTTTTTCTGAGCAGGAAAAAATGCATTGCTTCATTACAGTCGCATATTTGTCTCCTATTATGTTCATAAGAAACCCAAAGGAATTCAAGTGCATTTCTTTTCCTTTGCTTGTGTATGCTGCTATCTTGAGCAACCACAACTCTGAAATGCAGACTGCTCTAATACTGCTGTATGTTCAAAGTCCCAAATAATTTTCCACTTCTTCAAAACAATTCCTCTCTTTTCAGCAAATTTCTTTCAAATATAACACCACACACTGATTAGGCACCACACCCCACAACTCTACTTATGACTTCCAGACTTGAAATCGGACCACTTCCCCCAGAACTGCCAATCTTGTCCTCCAGGAGATTGATGAGCAGACTGTGTGTAAGAAAACATGACTGAAACTAACAACCCACTGAAGACTGCACCAAATCCTTTTAAACATTAATTCAGAGTAAACAGAACTCAGCATTCTTTTACAGAAGTCACACATTTATTATGTGTTTCCTAGAGGTTTAGATATCATATTTATCAGGCAAAAGGAGAGAGGAGTAAGCAAGTGCTGTAGCCAGGATGGTGCATGTGCCCCTGAAAGCCTGACTAATACTCACAGCAGAGATCACAGTGTGCTGTGAACCACTCTAAGGTCTGCCTTCTTGCACTGATTCCAGTGCCTTTGGAGTGTAAAATGCATTTTCATCATCAACTCCAGGTTTATGAACCACTCAAAGCTAAAGGTAAATACATTATTTGTCACAGTAAATACTAACAAAAAAATGAGACTGGAATGCACATTCAGCATATGCTCTTTCACAGTTATCTCTGTGAAAAGAATATGAATTAACTCTTTCACTCTAGATTCTCATACTGCACCTGTTATTCTGCTGGTGCGAAGTCATCTCTCATTAAAATCAAATCTTTCTTCCTCACCTACATAACTGCTCAAAACCCAGTGGGACTTGCACCATTAAAGCAAGGCTGAATCTAATAGAGTTTCTGCCTGTATTCTGCTGATGCCAGATTCTCTCACTGTGCTGCGAGACTGGCAGCAAATGCACATCAGAAAATGCAAATGCATCAGGAAAAACAGTTGTGGCAGGGGAGAGAAAACCAACCCCTCTGCCTGAGAAAGCAGCCCTCAGGATGCATGGCAGAGTGAAGACAGAAACCGTTGCACACAGATAGCTGAGCACACCAAAAAGGAGTAAGCTACCACTGAGTTAGATTGTTTTCTGCAAAGTCAGGGAAGGGTTTCAGCTTTGACACAGAAAATCTGGGCTCACTGCCATTGCCAGGTTTCCCAATCATCAGAAAAACTATGCACCATTTTCTGCACCACAATGCTATTACATAATTCTGCACTAGTTGTTTGTGGGATTTGCCTTTAGAAGGACAAAAATCTGAACTGTGTCTAATAGTAGTCCCATAATAGACATAATTAACAGAAAAATCAGTGCAAGGAGCAGTTCTAGTTTGGGACTAATAGTTCAGAGGCCACCAGAAAAACTGTGGGAAAAACCTGATGAAGTTAAAGCATTAATAACATACAGCTGCTCAAATAGAAGAAACTAGAAGATGATGTTGGCCTCAAACTAATTATGCTATGTAACCCTAGACCCAGATCTGTGGTTTTGTGCATTGTCACTCACAGTGGTCAGTCCGAGGACAGACAAGAGGCTGCATAAGCACAAACAAGATGTGAACCTCTCTGCTCCGAGCAGTCCTGTTACACACAAGGACCACACTGCAGCAATACAGCCCTAGAAACAAAAAACAAAGAGGTTGTAGTCCAAGAAGCTGAGAGGTTGGGATGGATGCACATCATTGACAAAGTGAGTCAAGAGCTAGAAAAGAAGGAGAGGACAGAGAAGCCATGAGATATGCTCAGTATCTCACTTCGTGCATTATCACCTGGGCTCTGAAACCCTGATGCTGGTTATTTTGTCACGGATTTGCAAAACAGCCCATGATAGAGCACTGAGAAGACACTAGGACTAGATAGCATCTGACATCAGCTCTGAAACAGCTATTAACCTCTTGCAACCCTGATCTATGTTGAGTAAGCACATCCAGGAAATAAAATTGAGTTTATTTCAGTACTGTTATTACACTAACATAACTGACCGTGTTAAGTAGGACAGATAAGCTCTGAAATTATGTCTGCTTTTACTAGAGGTGATGCAAAACTCCACAGACAAACTATAGATATTAACTTGAATAGTTTTCTTTTTGAGACATTTATTCTTTTATTTAATTTCTTTTCTGCGGAACCTCTCTCTCACTGTGATCCTTCCAGCCTTCAATAATGCCACATAAGCCAAAGCTGATCAAAACAGAGACCAGCTATGCTAGAGAAAACACCCACATCTGAAAATCAATTTTACACGACCTTTATGAGTAACAAAAAATTTCCTTCCATTTCTAACCCAACATATTGGAAATAAGCCCAAGGAATTCTCTGTGCTTTCACACAAAGAAGGACATGAAAGATAGCTCCTTTTATGGTCCAGGAACACATTCAAAATATAATAAAAAGATGTCACCCACATAATTCAAACAGGCAGTGGCAGAGTGTGAGATGGCTCTGTTGTGCCCAGCTCTTCACTGACACCATAACACAAAGAATACATTTATAGGATTTGTTACTTTTGTTCCCAAATATTTATTTTTGCCTGAAGCACACTCCATGAGACCAACACCAGTCCAGTATCATGAACTCAAGAATAGACTGTTTTGGTGATTAGTGACAAAAAACTGCAAGACTTTTTTCCCAGGGAGAAACCATATCTGATGCTGCAGTTTCACAAGCTGCCACGTCAGCAGAAATCCCTCTGCCTGACCTCTGTGGCTCAATAACAGCAAACTGTGAATACACTCCAGTGTCGCACACGTTCTCCTAGTCACTGCTCCACCTCACTGTCAGCCCACTTTCAACAGCAGATGGGGTCCATTCAGCTGCACTGAAAATGCCATATAAAGATGTTGTTAGGGGTTGGATTGCTCCCCTTTTCTTGCTGTGAATTCCTCCCATTGTTATGTTAAGTAGTTGTGGCTACACCTTAAACCATAGATAATGTTCTCTCGCAGGGGGGTGGGTGGAGGAGGAGGGGGGGGGAACCGGAAAAGGAAAGGTGGGAGAGGGGGCTGGGGAGGGGACTCTCTCTCGCTGGGCTCGTGGACGGAGAGGACACCCCGTGCTTCGCTCTGGCATCTCCCCCTGACATCTCCGCGCTGAGATCCACGCTCCCTGCCTGGGACATCGCTCTGCCGCTCTCGCATCTCACCCTACTATCTCCGGACACTCTGCGGAGCACCACGACCGACACCGTGAGAGGGGGGAGTCACCTTCTCACCCCCGCTCACCTCTGGGCCTCCGCCGCCATCACTCCAGCCCTCTGCAACTGCGCGGGACCCGCCCTGCCCCCACAGCACCGGTAACTGAGCACAGGGACACGGCCTGAGGCCAAAGGGGACTGGAGCGGAGCTAGACTGTTCTGTTCTGTTGCCAATTTTCTTATAGCTGTTGTTGTTTTCTGCCTTGTTAAATACCAGTAAAGAACTGTTATTTCACATCCCCATATCTCCTGCCTGAAAGCGTCTGATTTGGACCTAAAATAATTAAAAGGGGGGGAGGTGCACTCTGCATTGCAGAAAAGGGGCTCTTGCCTTTCCTTAAACCATACCTGTCTTTTCAAACCAAGACAGATTTTGGCGCCCAACGTGGGGCATTGCCTGAGGGCATTGAGAGAGGGGTAGAAAAGGGAATAACAGTTCTTGAATTACCCAAGCTTGTGGTAGGTGACACCATGCTGTCCAGCCTACCCTGGATTGGCCTCCATGTGGTCACTGCTATATCTCTCCCATTTGCAAGCCCTTTTTTAAACATGAGTTTCATAACCAAGGTTACTGTGGCTATTATCTGGCTTATTATGTGGGTTGATCAGTTGAGGAATTCATGGATTTTTAATTTTCTCTGGAAGATGGCCACATGGATTCAGAGCTATCGCACTCTAAGTGTGTGTTTCTGGGGCTACTTCAATAATGGTACTTACTGTGAGGAAGTGGCAGCAGGTGAAATTTTTTCTCAACCCATCACAGGTTTTTTGAAGTTCACCCCACCAGTCTTCAAGGGGTTCCAATCCGCTTTAAATGCTAATGACATTATATTGTGGCTAGTGTTGTTTATATCCCTGTTAAATCTGTTCTATCTAACATTCAGAGATAAGGGGAGATTGACTTGGATAACAACCCTGATACCTACCCCAGGGATTAGTGATGTTACCCCAGAGCCTGATCCTGTCCCAGAGACTAGGGAGGTTATCCCAGAGCCTGATCCTGTCCCAGAGACTAGGGAGGTTACCCCAGAGCCTGATCCTGTCCCAGAGACTAGGAAGGTTACCCCAGAGTCTGATTTTGTCCCAGAGACTAGGGATATTACCCCAGAGTTTGACCCTGCCCCACAGCCCACCTCGGAAAGGAACCACCCAGAATGGGTGGGGGTGCTAGCAAAGGAGATACGTGAGATGGGCCAGATGCTGAAGGAGCACCTCTCCCCAGCTGGTGAGAAACCCTCCCCCTGCCTTAAAGAGGGAGAATCTGATGGTGCAGCAGTGGGACCCACAGATGTTACATCCATCCAGGTTCCAGCTGAACTGCAAGGGCACTCACAGCCAGCAGCAGTTGCCCCTGTGGAAACTAGGAAGTCTAGGATGAAAACAAGGCACCTAGATAATAAGGGTCAGGAAGGGGGCCCCTCACAACCAGCAGGGGAGCCAGAAGTTGAGATCATCACCGAGTCCCTGTCATACGAGAGTCTCCGTAACCTGCGAAAAGACATTGTACGACGGGGCCGTGAGCCTTTTACAACCTGGTTACTGCGGGTCTGGGACCTTATGGGTACAGGTGTGCAACTGGATGGTACTGAGGCAAGGAATTTGGGACCCTTGACCCAGGACTCAGGTGTGGACCAGGTATTTGTAAGGGAGACAGGTCTCCTTTCCCTCTGGGAGCGACTTTTAATGAGCGTGAGAGAGAGGTTTGTCCACAGGGAAAGAATGCAGGAGTACCACCAGAGAACACGTTGGAATACCCTTGAGGAAGGGATCCAAAAGCTGAGAGAAGTGGCAGTACTGGAGGTGCTCTTTGGGAGGGATGGACAGCATGACAATGACCCTGACAAGGTCAGGTGCACAGGACAGATGTTGTGGAATCTGGCAAACCTGGGCCCATCTCAGTATACCTCCTTTATTGCAATGATTGATGCTGATACCAACCAAGTGACAGTGGGTTCTGTTGCCAACAGGCTCAGGAATTATCAGAGTATGATGGCTGGCCCAATGCAGGCTCATGTCTCTGCTGTGGCTAAGGACCTCAGAGAGGAGTTTAAGGAGGAGATGAAGGAGATAAGGGAAGAGGTGAGGAAGATCAGTGCAGCACCAGTGCGAGTCATGGACCTCAAAGGTAGAGCCCAACGCCCCTCAGCTAGGGAGAGAGGGTACACCCCACGTGCTGACCTGTGGTTTTTTCTACGTGACCACGGGGAAGACATGAGAAGGTGGGATGGGAAACCCACTTCTGTCCTGGCAGCACGGGTGCGCCAACTCAGGGAGGGGAACACCAACAGAGGGAACTCCACTAAAGTGAAGGTAGCCTCAGCCTCCCATGGAGGTGCAGGGTATTACAGAAGGGAGGATGATCTGTCAGATCCCCTTGAAGGAACCTCTAGTATGTATGCCCAGGAGAGAAATAATAACCAGGGCTAGAGGGGCCCTGCCTCTAGCCAGGGAGAGGCACGGGAAAACCGGATCTTTTGGACGGTGTGGATCCGATGGCCTGGCACATCAGAGCCACAGGAACACAGAGCATTGGTTGACACTGGTTCACAATGTACATTAATACCATCGGGACATGTCGGGAAGGAACCTGTTTCAATTGCTGGGGTTACGGGGGGATCTCAGGAATTGACTTTGCTGGAGGCTGAGGTGAGCCTGACTGGGAAAGAGTGGCAGAAACATCCAATTGTGACTGGCCCAGAGGCACCATGTATCCTAGGCATAGACTTCCTCAGGAACGGCTATTACAAAGACCCAAAGGGACTCAGGTGGGCTTTTGGAATAGCTGCTGTGGCAGCAGAGGGCATTAAGCAGTTGAACACCCTGCCTGGGCTATCAGAAAACCCATCTGCAGTGGGACTCCTCAGGGTGAAAGAGCAACAGGTGCCAATTGCTACCTCAACAGTGCACCGCCGGCAGTACCGGACGAATCGAGATGCCGTGATCCCCATCCACAAGATGATCCGTGAGCTGGAGAGCCAAGGGGTGGTCAGCAAAACCCACTCACCCTTCAACAGCCCCATCTGGCCTGTGCGTAAATCTGAAGGAGAATGGAGACTGACAGTGGACTATCGTGCATTGAATGAGGTGACTCCACCGCTGAGCGCTGCTGTGCCGGACATGCTGGAACTGCAGTACGAGCTGGAGTCCAAGGCAGCCAAGTGGTACGCCACCATTGACATCGCCAATGCATTCTTCTCCATTCCTCTGGCAGCAGAGTGCAGGCCTCAGTTTGCTTTCACCTGGAGGGGCGTGCAATACACGTGGAACCGACTGCCCCAGGGGTGGAAACACAGCCCCACCATCTGTCATGGATTGATCCAGGCTACACTGGAGAAGGGTGGAGCTCCAGAACATCTGCAGTACATTGATGACATCATTGTGTGGGGGGACACAGCAATGGAGGTATTTCAGAGAGGAGAAAAGATCATTGAGATTCTGCTGGGAGCCGGCTTCGCCATTAAAAAGAGCAAAGTCAAAGGGCCTGCCCAAGAGATCCAGTTTCTGGGAGTAAAGTGGCAAGATGGACGGCGCCAGATCCCCAGTGAGGTCATCAATAAGATCACTGCAATGTCTCCACCAACCAGCAAGAAGGAAACACAAGCTTTCCTAGGTGCCATAGGCTTTTGGAGAATGCACATTCCTGAGTACAGCCAGATTGTGAGCCCTCTTTACCTGGTCACCCGCAAGAAGAACGATTTCCACTGGGGCCCTGAGCAGCAGCAAGCCTTTGCCCAGATCAAGCAGGAGATTGCTCATGCGGTAGCCCTTGGCCCAGTCAGGACAGGACCAGATGTGAAGAACGTGCTCTACTCTGCAGCCGGGAACCATGGTCTGTCCTGGAGCCTGTGGCAGAAGGTGCCTGGTGAGACGCGAGGCCGACCACTGGGATTCTGGAGTCGAAGCTACAGAGGGTCCGAGGCCAACTACACTCCAACGGAGAGGGAGATCTTGGCCGCCTATGAAGGGGTTCAAGCTGCCTCAGAGGTGGTTGGCACGGAAACACAACTCCTCCTGGCACCCCGACTGCCAGTGCTGGGGTGGATGTTTAAAGGAAAAGTTCCCTCAACCCACCATGCCACTGACGCCACATGGAGTAAATGGATTGCCCTCATCACACAACGCGCCCGTATTGGAAACCCGAATCGCCCTGGGATTTTGGAGATAATTACCAACTGGCCGGAAGGGGAAGACTTTGGTCTTGCCGAAGAAGAGGAACAGGAACAAGTGACCCGGGCTGAAGAAGCCCCACCGTATAACCAACTGCCAGCAGATGAAACACGCTATGCTCTTTTCACTGATGGTTCCTGCCGCATCGTGGGGATGAACCGGAAGTGGAAAGCAGCCGTATGGAGCCCCACACGACAGGTTGCACAAGCTACCGAAGGAGAAGGTGGATCGAGTCAACTTGCTGAACTCAAAGCTGTTCAGCTGGCCCTGGACATTGCTGAGAGAGAGAAGTGGCCAAAACTCTACCTTTACACTGATTCTTGGATGGTAGCCAATGCTCTGTGGGGATGGCTGGAAAGGTGGAAAAAGGCTGACTGGCAACGTAGGGGAAAACCAATCTGGGCTGCCAATGAATGGAAAGACATTGCCACCAGGATAGAGAAGCTGCCTGTGAAAGTCCGTCACGTAGATGCCCATGTCCCCAAGAGTCGGGCTAATGAGGAACACCGACACAATGAGCAGGTAGATCAGGCTGCACAGATAGAGGTGTCGAAGATAGATTTAGACTGGCAGCACAAGGGAGAGTTGTTCCTGGCTCAATGGGCCCATGATGCCTCAGGTCATCAGGGCAGAGATGCCACCTATAAGTGGGCACGAGACCGAGGGGTGGATCTAACCATGGACAGTATTTCTCAAGTTATCCATGACTGTGAGACGTGCGCTGCCATCAAGCAAGCCAAGCGGGTGAAGCCCCTCTGGTATGGGGGGCGATGGGCCAAATATAAGTATGGAGAGGCCTGGCAGATTGACTACATCACACTGCCTCAAACTCGCCAGGGCAAGCGCTATGTACTGACCATGGTGGAAGCCACCACTGGGTGGTTAGAGACCTACCCTGTGCCTCATGCCACTGCTCGGAACACCATCTTGGGCCTGGAAAAACAAGTTCTTTGGAGGCATGGTACCCCTGAGAGAATTGAGTCAGACAATGGGACTCATTTCAAGAACAGCCTCATAAACACCTGGGCTAGAGAACATGGCATTGAGTGGGTGTACCATATCCCCTACCATGCACCAGCTGCAGGGAAAGTTGAACGGTGCAATGGCCTGCTTAAAACCACCTTAAAGGCACTGGGTGGGGGAACTTTCAAGAACTGGGAGATTAATCTACCAAAGGCCACCTGGTTAGTGAACACCCGAGGTTCCACTAACCGAGCAGGCCCTGCGCAATCTGAGCCCTTGGGAATATCAGATGGAGATAAGGTTCCAGTGGTACACATGAGAGGTATGCTAGGAAAAACTGTTTGGGTGAATCCTGCCTCCAGCAAAGACAATCCCATCCATGGAGTTGTATTCGCTCAAGGACCGGGTTGCACCTGGTGGGTGATGCAAAAGAATGGAGAGACCCGATGTATACCCCAAGGAGACCTTGTTTTAGGGTGAAATACCTATAGTACTGTGCCTATGTCTCTAACTGCATGTATGTATATATAACGTAACAGTTTAATTTGATATAGCATATTAGTATGGGAGAAATTCAGGGGTGGATAATGTTAGGGGTTGGATTGCTCCCCTTTTCTTGCTGTGAATTCCTCCCATTGTTATGTTAAGTAGTTGTGGGTACACCTTAAACCATAGATAATGTTCTCTCGCAGGGGGGTGGGTGGAGGAGGAGGAGGGGGGGGGGAACCGGAAAAGGAAAGGTGGGAGAGGGGGCTGGGGAGGGGACTCTCTCTCGCTGGGCTCGTGGACGGAGAGGACACCCCGTGCTTCGCTCTGGCATCTCCCCTGCCATCCCAGCGCTGAGATCCACGCTCCCTGCCTGGGACATCGCTCTGCCGCTCTCGCATCTCACCCTACTATCTCCGGACACTCTGCGGAGCACCACGACCGACACCGTGAGGGGGGGGGAGTCACCTTCTCACCCCCGCTCACCTCTGGGCCTCCGCCGCCATCACTCCAGCCCTCTGCAACTGCGCGGGACCCGCCCTGCCCCCACAGCACCGGTAACCGAGCACAGGGACACGGCCTGAGGCCAAAGGGGACTGGAGCAGAGCTAGACTGTTCTGTTCTGTTGCCAATTTTCATAGCTGTTGTTGTTTTCTGCCTTGTTAAATACCAGTAAAGAGCTGTTATTTCACATCCCCATATCTCCTGCCTGAAAGCGTCTGATTTGGACCTAAAATAATTAAAAGGGGGGGAGGTGCACTCTGCATTGCAGAAAAGGGGCTCTTGCCTTTCCTTAAACCATACCTGTCTTTTCAAACCAAGACAGATGTGTATTTTCAAGGTAGCACCCATAAGCTTTTGCGCCAACAGTTCAGAATTAAAGAAGAATCATATGGGAATGACCTTATATTATGTGCTGTACTGACCAGTGCTAAACTGCCTTGCTTTCTGATTTTCAGTACAAACTCATGTCATGATTGTTGTTGAAGAAAAGAAAAATGTAAAGAAAAAATAGTCTTTATTCTTCCTTTAAAAGCTTATACACAAATAAAATTCTCATCTGTTTCCTGGGAGTAACAGCATTTTTCTCTGTTGCTCCTTGTTTTTCTTTTCTTTACAAACCACAGATTCTCGGAAGTTGTTCAAAATTCATTTGTTTCTGCTGTTCATATGTGGGAAGTTTCACTGTCAGTAAGGTCCATTTGCCTTTTGCAAATACACAGACCCTGTGAATGCAAGTTCACGCAAAGAGATACATAAGACTATTTCTCTACTGAATCATGAAAAAATGCTTAAGAGAGAAAAATCTAATAGAAAATTAGTGCCACATCCTCTTAGTTTTCTTTTTATGACAAATATTTTATTTGCTACTTCAGAGAAAGCCTAAATGAGTAGTAGAAAACACATGAGACCCCAAGTCTCTTGTACAGAAATAATGCAGCCATTTAAATTATCTTGTCTACTTTGTTGAATCGTATATTATTTATTAGTTGTGTTAGTTGCTACATCCCACACAATGCAGGTATTTGCAGTTTTATTCAGCCTTTCCTGTGTAGACTAATGCAGATTTAAAAATGTCCCCCTGGTGAACAAGGTCGCTTTGTAAAAATAACACCAATGTGACCCCTGTGCATCTGCATATATATAAATTCCCTCCGTGTACACACACTTAAGTGAGCTAGGAAAATTACAGTCTGGAAAATCTTCCAGGCGGGAGCTTCTCAGCTCCATTTTCAGGCTGATAAGCTGGTTCAGCTTCAGCCAGGGAGATTTTCTCCCAGGATGATAACTTAGCCAAAATAGAGAGAAATTAATAACAAGATAGACACCTGTTTCAGTGTGTGACCAGGCCTGGGAAAGAGACGTCTTCTCTCTGCACCAATCAGCTTTATCCTGTCTTTTGAGTTTCAGGAGAGTGTACTTAAGCAGTGTTTTTTAGAATAAAGTCTCTCTCTTTCCTGTCCTGAGAGGGACCATGTAGCTGTGTCTTATTTCTGCCACAAAAGTTAATACTCTAACCTAACCTTCTATGACATTCCTGTCATGTTTGCTCAGGGAATAAGTAATTTGCCACTCTCAGTACTTCAGGTACAAGGTAGCTTGTGAAAATCAATCTTCCTTCTGCTTCATACATCACAGCCTTTAACAGACACAAAGTGGACTCTGATTCCAAAAGGCAGTGGAGGACAAATATAGACATGTTCTCACAAACTACTTTCTTTGATCTAGGTGGGCAATGACAGAAAGAGTATAGGCATTTGGTCTAGCAGTGCATGCTAGTCTCACATGGGAGATGCGGGAAATCCCTGCATACAAAGCAAAAGGGGTGGGTTTGTTGTTTGTTGGGTTGGTTTTTTTTTCAAGTTGTTTGACAGTGTGGATATTTCCATAGCCAGAAAAAGTAGTCATAGAGAGCTTAGTCCCATTAATAAGAAGTATTCTGAAATAGTTAAAGCGTTCCAGGCAGACTGATAGACTGGTGCTGTCACTGTTACTTTGTTAAGTGTAGCAACGGAAGCAAATGGAAGATTTTGAGGCTTTAATGCCATAAAGAGGGTTTTTGGAAGGCTACTGTGCTGAAACTTAGGACTCTGAGGAAAATTAAATCTTGGCAAAAGTCCTTTAGCATATGATTGATATACATATCAATCCATATCAATGCCCATACTTGTTTTTTATTTAAATCAGTGTAACTTAAGCACATACTTAAATTTAAGCACATACAGAAATGTACGTACACAACATGAGTTCTTGGAAAAAGATTAGCAAGTGAGCTTGTATAAGAAGAGAGAGTTTCAAGAAAATAAAATGTCTCAAATATCTGAAAAATAAAAATTTATGGAATATATGAAAACATGCAATAAACAACAACAAAAAAATTTCTTCTTTGCATACTTCAATTAATTTCCCAGCAGAGGGAAACTGTAGATAGATGCACATACAGGTAATTACATTTGCCAGCAGTCTCATAGCACTTGAATGTGAAATTTACATATATATTATTGTTTCCAAAATCTGATAAGAATGAATTCTCAAATTGCCAGAGGTGTAAAATGGTTTAGCCACCTAGCTGCATTCCATCTCCCAGATAGAAACACTGAGAGATGATGGAAAGAACTTATTTCTTCCAAAAGTATACGTATAGTTGTGTTCAATGGTCTTCCCGCTAAACTGCTATCAATGTTAATGTCCCGTTTCCAGACTAACCCCAGTTCTCTGTACACACAGTAGATAGTAATTTTCATCTTCATTAATTTTCCAATACAACACCTAATTGAAAGCAATAAAGAAAGTAAAGAAATTATAAACAAGAAATGCACAGCCCTTCTAGCCATCTTCAACTCAAACAATACAGATGTATTTAACGGACTAAATGTCTTTCTTGATCATGTCATGAGGACCAGCAACAGGATGTTCACCTAATGAACGTTAAGGCTGACATATTACTCAGTATGGAGAAATAAAATGCCATGGATTTTTGGGAGGCTAAGTTCTATACTTCTACATATTTACGGAAACATAAAACTAAAAATAATAATCTAGCATTAAACCTACACTTTCCATTCACTAGTTTTTAAGTGCTAGCATAAAACATTATGGACTATTTAAACATACAGGTATTAAAATATCTTTAAGCTGCCCAACAATGTCCAACACCTTTATGAAATAATTTCTGACCATGAAGTGTTCAGTATTAGATGGTACTTAGGCTGCAATTCTCAAAAATTTTTCTGATATTATCATGCCACTTTAAACTATTTCTCTCCCAGTTTCTATGCTTAAGGGATCTTTAAGTTGCAGGGGATCTTAGCTATTCACTTAATCATCAAGGCCGCAATATTTGCTTATATCTTACATGTGATCCTCCTTCAGATAGTTATTTAAATGCTCTTTATTCATATCTCATTTACCCATCAAAAGCTTAACTGTGAAAAAAAAGAAAAAAATAACTGTGCAATGAGCTTTGAACAAAATATCTCATTAAGATCTGAATCATTAGGTGTACTGTGATTTCATAAAGGCCATTGTAGTGGCAGAGATAAGCCTCCAAATATGTGAAGGCAGAGAAAGCATCAAATATTAGTGGAGAATGGGAACTGAAATGCCCATATTTAAAAGCAAGGACAAAAATTATCTGGGCAAGCGTAAGCCTATTAGTCTGACCTCTTCAGTTTGCAAGAGCTTTGAAAGCTTTGAAGAAAAAGATAAATTAAAGACAGGGAAGTAAATAGAACATAGAATAAAATGAAGCAGTTACCAAAGGTAGATCATGCCAGACTAACTTGACAGCTCTTTTTGATAACTCATTTTCCAGACAAAGAAATGAAGTAGATATGATTTGTCTGGTTGTCTGGTTTTAGATAAAGCATTTTATACAGTGTCACTACAGAACTTCTACATTAAGCTGAAGACGCTGTAGATTACAAGAACTGAAAGGTGAATCCAGGTGCAGTAACAGCATGTAGTTCTGAAAGGGAATATCAGGGATTAAGAGCATTTCTGCTACAAGCTGGGAACTCATCATCTGAAACAACATATGTAAAAACATTTCATTTATTTAAGCTGATCACCAAGAGCACATCAGTATCAATATGACACAAGATGGACACAAGATGTGAAAAAGGCAAATCCTATAAATTATTAAATTATATATTTCTAATAAAGACATAGAAGGACAAGTATGAAGTTTCTTAAACTATTATTAAGAATAATCTATACAATTCTGATCAGTCATCTTTATGAAAGTGAAACTGAGCCCACAGAAAATATGGGGACAGTCTTCCAGTCAGAGGAAGAAAGTATCTACCACAGGAAGAGTTTTAAAAATCTTGGCTTGTGAAGCAAAGGAAAGGCTGAAGGGAAACAGAGAAATCAAAAGGAAATAAACATAGTGCAGGCAAAAAAGATGTCTATAAGAAATGCATTAGATGATATCTTGCCAGCAGACAGGATTGGGACACTTAGCTCAGTGATTCTGGAATCTTGTTTCTATATGAACACCATGATTCCTTTTTTGTACTCTAGTACAGGAACACAAGAAAATTTTTTTCATGTAGAAAACTATAATTAAGTTGATTAGTGATTTCTTCCACATCATGCCATTCTCCCCAGAAAAACTCCTAAAGTAACAGCATTTCACAGTTAAAAAACCTGTGATCTCATTAATTACCTGAACCTACATTGTGCTCCATCCAAAAACTAATCATACTGATGAACATTTGATTAAGAGGAATACTCCTTCTTATTGTTTTAACATATTCAAGGCATAATTACCATCTCTGTGTCATAAAATTTAAGGTGACCCAAAGAGTCACAGTACTATACTGGTGGATTATCCAGTATCCAAACTGCTTTTGCACAAACTTCATTGAGTTAAAGTCAAACTGTTGAGCATGGGTGACTATTCTATATTAAGAGTACCTCACTTTATTTAGAACTCAATTTCTTTACTATCACTTATTCTTTAAATTTAAAATCTTCATATTGTCGGCCTGTTTTTAACAATGACAAAATGGAAATGGAAAACTGGCAAGCATAACAATTGTCAAAATATGAAGAAGTCTTGTGTCCTGCAAGAGCAGAAACAACGAAAATCTAGAAAATACGTAGAAAAATGTAGAGATGTAGAATCTAAAAATAATGTACTTTCAAGTGTAAGGATTTTCAGATAACAGAAGAAAGTATAACATTAGAAGTATTTTGAAAGTGTGGATACAGAAATTTAAAAATATACTTATTGGATCTATTTCAAGTGGCTAATATGTTAAACATAATGTCTTTCAATCAATAGTGGAGGACTAATTCTGGGATTCTTACATAGATATAAGTAAGGATGAAGGCCATCATTATATTACTCAATCCTACCAGACCTGAAATGTGTATGTTCAGATTCTATTGCATGAATATCCAACTAAAAGTTAAATTTGTTTTTCCAGAGAATTCTTCTGGCAAATAACACTATGACAGACCTCTGTAGATGAACAGGGAAGCAGGATCCGAACTAAATTGTCCTCTGCTATTTTCATGACAATTATACCTGTCAATAGGCATAGTAGCACTTCTGACAAATAATAGCAGGTCTGAGCCTAATCTGTGTTTTATACCTGACTCCTACACATTTTGGGCCACACTTGAAAGTAAGGGTTCAAGTGTAAATAAAAATGAAAGGTTGCTCAAATCACAGAAAAATATGAAGCTTGTTTGTGCAATGACCAAAATATCTTTAACAGCTGACATAACACACTAAGCAGACAGGAGAATTGTCAACTGGGAGTAAACCTAGTTGAAACGCAGTTGGAACATGTTAAGTCCTAACACATGTTCATTTGTCACAGCCACCACAGGCACCACTTTCAGAGGAAAAAAAAGTAATATCAAAGTCTTTTTTCAAACTCTTTCAAAATATCGATCTGGTACCCAATGCAAACCTCTATTCTTGAGCATATGCATAGAAAAATACATTTTTCACTCTGAGAGATGCTGAAGAAAGGCATCCAGGCTGCACAAACAGCCTTCAGCTACAAGCTGGGAAGTAGAACATAAAGTCCAGCAGGTAATCCAGGTACAGTGTCTTGTACTCAGCAGAAGTATGTCCACGTTGAAGAAAATACATATTTTCTACTCATTGAAACAAAAAATAGCTTTTTTCTCTCTGTACAGGGCTTTATCAAATATTAATGGAGTTTTGGCCCTGGCACTTTATCAAGTCTGTGGCATAGACCATAATAACTAACCCTATCTTTAGAATCAGCCAATATGCTAGAAAATTTTGACTCTCATTCTCTACTTCCTTGCCGGTATTCTAAAACAGTAAGATATTTTTAATACCAGCTCATACTGAAAACAGAAAATTCAGGGTGTTCTTGTGATGGCTTGCTAGTAATTAATTCTAGCCAGGTCATTTCTTAATGATAGCTGAAATATCTAAATGGCACCGAGTTTTCCTTGAAAAATCAAATCAATTTCCCACCCCCTTTTCAAATATCCCCTTTTGAAGGGTAACCGCAGCTATGTAAGAGTCATATGGAGCTTCAACCCTGATTTTCATCCAAGTGAGTCTACCTCAGGAAATAAGGCACTCTTTGGCATGTACTGTGCCTGCCTTGCAATGGCATTTTAAGCTCATGAGCCACAAGCTCATTAAATAACCAGTCATAATCAGCACTTCTTAAAAGTTCTATACCCAGCTTCCTGCTGCATGATATGTAGTTTGAGCAGCAGAATGAATGACAAAAAAATCAATAAACAGTGTTTTGTCCCTCTAGTTCCTTGGACTCTTACAAGGTACACTTATGTCAGCATTTCAATTTTTCTCCTTTTACTATGGTCTGGATCACATAATGGAATGATTCTGGAATGATTCACAGCAAATTAATCCCTTTTAGATGAAAATTAAGCAAAAGATGAGCCCAAGAGTGCATGTAATGCCTTCCTACACTTTAGGGATGTTCCGGTCAGGACACAAGGGCTAGCCAAAAACAACCTCTTCCACTAAATTAATACAATGTGGACATCATGCCCTCAGAAACAATAATTTGGGTCTACAAAATCACTTCTGTAGGGATAAACTGTTTGCTAATGTAGATGCAACCCTATAATCTCATGGGGAAGGAGATAATTATTGTAATTATTTTATACTTGGATGAGATACCCGTTTGGTTGTGATTAATCTGAAAAGCCTTTTCAGATCCTCAGAAAACCTCAATGGCATTTTGAAAGGGACCTGTCACTCAGGAGGCCCTCAAACAAGTTCTGATCTGCATTTTAGGGCAATTATTCCTACTGTGACACCATAGCAAAGTGAAAAGACTGCTTGGGTACCAAAGTCAGGGAAAAGTTGCCTTCAGTACATCCCCCTAATTTAGAGCATAGAATACAGAATAAATTACTTCAAATTACCCAGTGAATTGTTCCCTTTTGTGAAACAGCAAAACCCTTATCTTTTAATGCAATTAACGACAAGACCCTTTGTGTCCTTTTTTTTTCACAGGGAATATTACTTAACTTAAAAGTGACTCTACTGTTAAGAAAAGCACAATTCATTGTAAAACTGCCTAGCTGGATGCTTTACTGGCTCCATACCTACCATTTTCAGCCATCAGATTATTGACAGTTTTTCCCTGAGTCTGGTAGCCAAGCTACCAGTAGCAACACTGCTAGGATGAGTAAGTTGACCTATTTAGGTAAATAGTATACAGAAAATGACATGCTAAAATGGGAAGCCTAAGAAATTACTGACTGGTAGTGGGACAGACCAGCAAGTGTCCAGCAAGTGGGACAGTGGCCAGCAAGGATCTGCCCTGTTTACCACCTACATCCTCCATCCCAGAGGGAAGGCGGTGGCTTCATGCTGCCCTGGCAGACAGGACTTGAGTAAAGGACTGAGCCTAAGTACACTTCAGTTGACTTTATCAATAAAACATTAAGGTCATTATTCATAATTAGATCAAAATCCTCTTATTCCAGCCTGGCAATGTGAAGTGTCCTTGACTCAGAAGTTTATAAGAGTGAACTAAATTTGAATAAAGATGATTTTTCTTCCTAATACAGACTTGGCCCAGAAAATACTCAGATATTACCATATTTTCAACAGGTTTAAAAGTTTCTAACAAATTCTGTATTTGTGTTCTTATGCATGCTTAGTGGAACAAAAAAAACCTATTTACTCTCATTTGCATATTGTTATTAAAGACAGCTCTGTCACTACATTTTCATAACAATTATATTAGCAGCGCCAGTATTAGAGACAAGGATATGCAGAATTTTGTGCAACATATTTCTAAATAAGAGGTTACAGTCAGTGTTTGTAGTATTCATGATTAAAGAGAGGATTGGTTTTTTCCTTTTCATTCTTCATTTTATAATAATTAATTGGAACTGTATAGGAACTCAACCAAGTAATGTCTAACTTGCTGCCAGTAATAATCTAAATTTGGTAACATACAAGAGCAGTACAGTAAACTAGGATTCTTTTAGTGCTGTCTTAGAAAGGCATTTTATGGGAGTCCATTAATAGGAGAGCATTACTCTAAGTGCACGAGACCTGAAAAGGGTCTTTAGGTAAGAAATAGAATTTAGCTAGTAGGACATAGGAATGGCCATAAATGAAAGACATCAGAAAATTACCAAAACTTCTAAAGATAAATGGTGAGATAGAAAGGTTTAGAATGCTGTTTCAGTGAAATGATGACGGAATTTTAATAAGAGAACGTTATATTTTGAAAGAGCACAGATATAACACCGTTCATATATTGCTTACTAAGAAAAGAATAGTATAATAATATTTTCATATCATTTCAGTCACAAATATAGCTATTGCAGTGCCACCACCATTATAGCAAATGATTATGAGTTTGCCAGACTTACAGGAGATTACAGGTGTGATACTGAGATCAGCAGTTCATAATCTATTCTTTTAATTTTGGAAAATCACCACAGCTTTCAAAATTTAAAGAGAAACAAAATGCAATCTAAGACAAAGTGTATTTCCTTCTGCATCAGTTATTTTTATTTCATTTTAAGAGCTATCTGCCTCGCACTTCCCAAAATCCAGTTAAAGGTGAAAGCTCTTCTTACAACACTTATTGAAAAAAGGACGTTCTCTGGTTTTATGTTGCTCCTTGCATAATTTGGAGTTGCAGCTGCCAACAATGGGCCACCATTTCAGTTGTACAGTGAAGGAAGCAGTTTCCCCAGTGTTTCTCTTGATTCATTGATATTTAGCACTTCTCTGAAAGCTCCCAAAGTCCAGCAATAAGACAAGAACTTCAATTGTAATTATCCTTCGCAGTTTCACAGAAAATGGTATTTCTAAAGGTAATGAAACAAAAGGATCTGTTTTCATGTATTAAAACCTTAAGAACTTGAAAAAGATGAATCTAAATTTCCAGACAATCAGATTTGGCAAGTTTTCACAAATTTTTGGTTTGGAAATAATCAGTGGAGCCACATATTTATTTTATGATTCCTTTCCAAATTATCTACAGCTGCTGTATGGAAATTTATTCTGGATAGCTATATTAAGTATAATAAATTCACTTATATTGCTATTGTTCATGTTTAATTAACATAAATGCTGAACCAGGAATATACGCAATTTGCATAAAATAAGTCACAAATTCTGGAAAGGGGAATTTTCCTGTAATTTCTTTATGTAAGCTTTGAAATTTCAGAGGACAATAAAATTGAAATTTCAAGGTCAAGGTGTGTTAGTGGTTTAGAAAATGCTACCTAAATGATGAAAATTACTTACCACAAAAATGCATATATTTAACAAGAAGCTGCTAAGATAAATGGAAGTAAAAGTCTACTAATTAAGATTGATCCTTCTGTTTTGGATTTTTTTTCTCTTTCTTTTAATATGTAATAGTATGCATACCTTCCTCTTTTACTGGTATCACAGAAATGCACATATGGTTTTCACTGTCTAACCCAAATGTTGATAAATCTCCTGTGAATGGCAGGAATGAGGATGAATTCACATCTCAGAAATAAATCTGCAAGCAAGAAGAGCCATGAATCTGTAAAGATGTTGTCTTCAGGTATTTCCAGTGGCTGGTTTGCTCCTGTCTAATGTATTTTATTTGATGGTGGCAATTCATGTTTCTTCAACAGGAAAAGGAGGACTAAAATCCAGTTGAAAGGAAGTGTCCAGAGGACACTTCTCTGCACACTGAGAGCAGTGTTCTTTTCCAACCCTATGTTTCCATTTTATTTCACCTAAGATAGCATAGGGCTGATGAACCTAAACTGTATGTCATGACCTATGCTAAACCAAAGTTTAGCAGTCATCTCAAACTATTTGTCATCTCATTAGCTGCAAGATGTGCAAAGTATTTACATGAACAAGCAGCAGAATGAAGTGAGAAAGCAACTCACCCAATATGTATTGTTCCCGCAAATATAAACCACTGTATATTTCCAGTGCACTGTAAATCAGATTAAGCTCATCAAATACCAATTCTTTGCTCAGCTATAATGAAAATCTTTCACATAAGGTAAAAGGTAAATGGGACATTTCTCATGATGGCTGTAATTCAGAAATACTCATCTACAGGCAGTATGAGAAAAAGAAAGTTAATCTTTGAGCCTCACCATAAGATTTTTTTCTACTGTGGCCTGTTCCTCAAAATATGATATATGTCAAATACTAATTAAAAATGAAAATGCTGTTTGATTATTGCTTGGGTGATACCAATTGGTATATATGAATTAATAATATGGAAAGTAGGGATGGATTAGATGAAGCTCATTCAATGGAGTCCTTTACTTATCCAGCAAGAGTATATTAAACAGCTGCAATTTCCTCTTTTCGCACAATTATGACAACTATTTTCTCCTCGTAGGAGAAGCACCAATAGCACACTCTTGATAGATACTGAAGTGTGTTTGTCTGAGAGCACTTTATTCATTCTAATCTTCTGCCATGCAGCATTCTCCACTCAAATTATTGTTCATAGAATACTCCAGGGCACTCATTCTGGAAATTGAACACCCAAACAAGTCTATTCTTCAAAATAATTTTCCAGAATAGCTGAAGTCCTGACATACTCTTAAAAGGTATTCTGTGTTTGTTAGCTTCTTTATTACTGGAAAGAGCAGGAATTACATTTCACCCAGAAAAAGTTGTGATTTCATTATTTCAAAAAACTGAACAGTAGTCTGTGGTCTGTTGTGACACACACAGAAAAGAGAGGGAGACAGACACACACCTGACCCCAAGGTGGATGAACAGGAAAAGAGAACTTTATTTACATGAAATGTCTATTTAAAGACATCTAATAATAAGCACAGATTGGACAGTGATGATAAGACCTCCTGACTCCACTGGCCTCATCACCTGTCCTTCAATGCTCGCTTCCTCCAAAGAGGAATGCAAAACAATTCTGTTTATCAGAAGGAGTGTGTGAGAAAGTATAACATGAATATGTCAACATCAGAAGGCCAGAAACATATGTTCTTGTGCTGGTCTTAATCGCTCCAACACTAGGGAACTGCTAAAATTTCTGCATTTTTTGCTGTCCTCAAAAATAATTTTTAAAAATCTGAAAACAAAACCCAGAAAAATAATCTGAATATAAGACCCCATAATATACAGACTTACATGTTTTACAGATTTTTAAACCCTTGGAACAATAACTTTGTTTTTCTAATCAGAATTCAACTTCTGTTGCTTTAAAATTCATCTCTAAAAGTGTATTACAAATGAGAGTGTTTGACGAGTATGAAGAGTTTTGATTAACCTTGTAGCCAGATGGCGACTCTTGGTCTGAGGTTTGGTGTTACTTAGCTGGATTTTAGCTTTTGTTCTTAATAGGTATGGCAAATATTGTATTCTGCCACTACTATATTTTAGCATATTTAATTGCCAAGTTCACAAGAAATTAACCCACTGCTTTTCCCAAACAGGTGGTGGAAGTTGATTTTAAAACTGTAGTGAGACTTGTTTTCCAAAGCTTTCATAGCTTTATGAAGTCTAATTGCTGTTTGGTATGCACATGGAATATCAGCTCATGAGTGTGTACACAGTTAGAGGCCAAGTATGCAAGGTGTTTAGCTCTCTAGCCTGGAACTCTGCACTAGGAAAGTTTCTTGTATTTACAACTCAGCATATGTTCCAGTTTCTGTGGAACTGGGGCTACACCTTCAGCTCCTGAGAGACACAAGATCTTAATAAGCACTAGTGTTCATTTTGGACATTATTTACCCTTTCATTATATATATTCTCTTTTATTAGTTTTAAATGTGGGCATTTTACAGCTGTACAAGTCAAATAGGCATATAATAAAGAGTAATTTCTAAACGAATTCTACTTTAACGTACAAGCTAACTCTATAGGTGCTGCAAAATCAAAAATTATCTAGAACAATGGTATAAAAATGAAGAGTTTACATTAACTCTTCTTGGCAAGTAAAAATTATGAAAAACAGTAGGTAACATTAGTCAGAAATGTCCTAATATCTCCCAGCAGCCTTTGATGTTCAAATCTGGATCTGAACCCAAAGCCCATGCCTCACCAATCATTAATAACTGTAATATTTGAGAATAACTTGTGTTCTAATAAGAAAATAAATAAACCCAAAAAGTAATAAAGCCACCTCTTGACAACTCACACATAACACAGGAATACAGCAGGGACATGGGTTGGAGCAGTCTGTCTCCCTGACGTCACCTCAGAGCTTTGTCCTCAGCAAGGGGAGCTCCTGCCCCCCACTCAGTTGTGGCCACCCTTGGCCACAGCTGCAGCAGCAGCCACAGCCCATGAACTGTGCTCTGCTGGAAAACACCTGCCAGAAGCAAAGTGCACTGCCAACAGTCTCCTAAACCTTCCTTTACCTCAAAGGACCTGGCCCATATATTTTATAAGGGAAAGCATTAACTACAATTGTTTCACATATGTACAATCCTAGTCGTGCTGAAGCCACACATAAATGCCCGCAGCTTTTGCACCATGCTCAGCACAGTCTTAACTCCAGCAGAAGATAAAATAAACAGGAGCTACAACAAATAGTGTCCAACTAACATGAAATCCTATCAACAACTGAACCATCAAATTAGTAGGTCACTGATACTAATTGGGATCTTTGAATACTGAAAAATATTATTCATTTGTACAGTGAAAGTCTGATTCCTTACATTGTTACTCAAAGACTAGGATAGAATAAATATAATGCATTAATTAATAATATGAGAGAATGAATAGTACGCATTATGCTGTGGGAAGATAATGATGTGCCATTAAATAGATCAGCTATTATGCTTCCTAGATTTCAATAATGTAGTTAAGGAAGAGCAAATAGGGCAAAAAGAAGGAGTGAAATAAATTTAATGTTGTTATTAAAAATGTGTGCCTAAGGACTTTATGTGTATACTCTCTCACAATTTAATCTGATTAACACAATGTAATAATTTTCAGCTCAGTACTACTTACAGGGAAAAAAATCAAATTTTCATCTTATATAAGCTTTTGTATAAAATACTCCTCAGCTCAAGATAGCTAACAAGTTAGCTATTAGAGAGCCTGCATAATTTTATGACACAAAGTAGGGCTTATTAAACATTTCACATCTAGACTGCAATGTAAAAAATTGTATCCAGTCATTGCTGGGTTTGACGGACTGGAAATAAACATAGTGGGAATAAAACGCACATTCTCTTCCAAAGGCAAGAAGAAATAATGTTCTCATTAAAATTATTTGCTGATATGACTTAAAACAATTTATTTAATCTTCACCTTTTTTATGTAAATATCCTTCAACTGAGAATTTAAAAAGTATAATTTAAAATAAATTTTGTAAGTATAATGAGATGTTCTGTCATATGGGAAGACAAATTAAAAGTGCAATTCATACTGTTACAGCAGCACTGCCACCACGGAGCTACTAATCTTTTACACAATGCTCACAGCAGAATGTACTCCAGTCTCTGTAGGGCACGTGATTATAGACTCACAGGGAGACTGGGATTTAAATTATTCATCAATGTGGATTTCCTTTGCAGAAAAATTCGTTTGCCACGTAAATAGCAAAACTGTTAATTCTTGGCCTTTTGTAAATTAACTGCCTGGTAACAGCATCTGCTATTACAGGCTAGTTTTTCCCTTGCAGTTACAATAGTAATATTCTTTCAAACTGAAAACTGTATACAAAATAATATAGAATATCCTCACAGCCAATTACACATCCAGAATGCATTAGGTCCTGTCAGTACAAACAGCCATGCATAAACCTGTCAAAGATCTGATGAAGGCCAGAATATGGCCATAACCTCTAGGTCCAGAGAAAAAGTCCATCATAGCTAAGGCATGCCTTTACATATGAACATCCAGAGGGAATAGGATATCAAAATAATTTGCCTGAAAAAGACTTGCAGTTTTCAAGACTGACAGGTATGGATTTTCAGTGAAGTGGTATGTACTTTCATCCATCTATTAACCACAGAACAGTATGATCTCATTATCTACAAAGTCAAACTTCATCAACATCTAGTATTTATTAAACTTCCATATAAATGGTACCTGCTCCATTTGGGCAGCAGAAGTTGGCAACGTTTGTGACATGATCTATCAGCATTTCAGTGCAGCAATGCCAGAAGATGGTTTCTTCTGCATTTAAGGGAACTGTCATAAAACTTTCAACCTATGAGATAGATTTAAATAACCTATTCCTAGCAGCTTCACTAAAGGTATTCACTGGGCACAAAGTTAAGCAGACGCCTAAAGTTTGGCCATAATAAAAAAAGGCAGAACAAATTAGTCAAAGTAATGTCTTGGCTCCTTTCTGTATGCCTAGAATGGTACTTTGGACTTGTGGCTCAAAAATTGTAACCAACGAGAAATTATAAAAAATGAAAGGCTTCACAGAAAAACGCTTTTCATAGTTACTTCAAAAAAAGTAAAAAAAAATATCCTTGGTTTTAATACATAATTTAATTCACTGCTTCTGCCTTAGGAATGAAACAGTCAAAAGTAAGAATTAGTATCAAGAAGGAAAGTATCAAACTCAGTGAAATATGGGTGAAATATCAACATTAAAATTAAAAGGAAAAATAATCAAAGGCAGCACCTAAATAATTAAGTGCAAAGAAATGCATATAGGTTGATACTGGACCAGAACATGCCATCTCCAGTACAAAATGGGAAATGTTTACCTTTGAAACCTGAAAAGTAAAGAAAAATATAACTTCTACCTAGACTTTAGTTACAAAGAAATCAAAGCTGTCCATAATGAGACAAAACATAGAAATTTGTCCATTACGTCAGACTTCAGTTTACAGTTCTGAGAACTCCTACGACAATATTTTGGTCTTACAGGATAAATTGCATTCTCATTTCAGTCTAGTTCTTTAGGTTCCACAGTAACCCTGCAATGGAACTTTAATGGATGTGGACCAATCCTATGTCTGGCCAGTAAATCCAAACATTTCAATTAGTCTTGACCATTCTCTCCCGGAAGGCCAAAACTACAACATACAAAAAAATTTGGGAACACAATCCAGTATCCCCAGAAATGCAGTTATATCTAGTCAGCCTCCTCTCCTGCCATCTGAAGGACGCTCAGAGAATATGCAGACCAGCCAGGACTCTTGTCTTTTTCTCATGGCTATCAATGGAGGCAACCTGGCACATAATACTGTATTTCCCACAGTAATTATCCCAATACAAATGCTTACAGCTCAAAGAGATCTGCCTACAGGAGATGAAAATGTCATTTTGGGACACAAACCAGGCACATCTAGAGGAAGACTTTTCTGACTTACACATTGCTTTTCTTAAATGCTGACTTTTTAATTATTGCAAATATATTCATGATAATGAAGAAGGATGTATTTTTCTCAATATGAACATAGTCAATCTTAATCCCTAAACTAGTGAATATTACTGATTCTTCTGTGACAAAATCCATTAAGAGAAAATTGCCACCACCAGCAAGTTCTAGAGACTGACACTCCACCCAGGAGTATACACCTGAACTTAATCCAAGAGGAAAAATGCACTCTAATACTCTTCCTGGTTTTTAGCTGATATAACACTATAATTTAAAGATTTCATTATCTAGAAGAGGTTTATTTGTTACTATGAAAAATTCTGGCTTTTTCAAGAACAGTATTCAATTCATTCAGCTTCCCTCTCACTCTGTGACAGAAGCAAAGCAAAATAGCACTGACATGGAAATCAGTCCTGGTTCCTGGTTATTTTATGACAGTTTGTAGCACTGACAGATGCAGATGCAATTTTTATTTCAATTAGGTTTCAGATGCTAAGCATCTTTTTTCCCCAATGTGTATGGATTAAAAAATTGATTCTGAAATTATTATTAGGAAAAAACAATTCACAGATCATAGAATGGTTTGGGTTGGAAGGGACCTTCAAGGTCATCTAGTTTCAAGCCCCTGCCCTGGGCAGGGATACTTTCCATGCATCAGTTTGCTCCAAGCTCCATCAAACCTGACCTTGAACACTTATAGAGGCACTAAAAGCACTTCTCTGGACAACCTGTTCCATAGTCTCATCACCTTCAGAGTAAAGAATTTCTTCCTAATATCTAATCTAAATCTATTCTCTGTAATTTTAAAGCCATTCCCCCTTGTTCTATCACTATATGCCCTCAAAAATAAAAGTGCATGCAGTAACAGGACAAAAGGGGTAATTCTAAATAATATTCAGGAAAGTCTTTTTCATATAATCTTCCTTACAAATTTTCTATTCAAATTATTCTAACTATCTGCACATAGATAAAGACAGCATATTGGACAGAATCATCATATGGTGATGACCCGAAGCACTTCTGCAAGTTTAGATATCCTTAGAGGAGAGCTCTAGAATGCCAATGCTTTGGACATATGTAAGGACAAAATAAGTAAATACTTTTTAAAAATAAAATTTGTTTTAAATATAATATTTCCCTTTTAAATGCCGTTTATTTCAAATATGTTTTTTGGTCTTCATTCCTCGAATTAAAAAGTAACATAATGAAAGCCTAGCTGAAGAAGCATTCAGGAATTACCTTTCCTGTTGTCTTACTTATATACCTGAAACTAAAAATTCCAATACTTGTTATAGACCTGTACACTGTAGGTAATGGAACAGCCAGCCTAAATACAGCTTCATGCCACTACAGCTGGATTGTTTCTGTTACTCCAATTAGTTCATTTACCAGATTAAGTACCTCAGCATTGCACAAACAAGACTGAAGGCCAAGTCCCTTGATAGCTTTAAAGCACAGAGGAAATTCCTTGCAGATAAAGTACAGCCTATAAGCTTTCCAATTTTTCTATTTCATTCCTTTCCTCAAAGGGAGAAGAGGGCTGAGCCATTGTTTTTTCAGCATAATTACCCAGCTTTGTCACTGCTTCACACATAATTAAGTATTAATATTACTCTATAAGTAAACAATATGTACATGATACCTCTGCAATAGGCAAGAAAGCATTACCTTGTACATGTGCTGTTCACTGGAGTAAAATTCCAAATTGCATGCTGAATCAGGAGCCATACTATGTCAGATTTTTTTTTTTATTAAAATGAATTTGTTTGCTCTTCAGTACAATCAACCATTAAAAAATAATTTGCACAATGCGAGAAGTGTTCATTATTGCAGGGATTCCTATACAGCAAACAGAGTGTCTAAATACATGAATCGTCACACAGCAGAAGATACTGGACACAAGGCTGCAGTCTGGAAATATCTGTAAAACTTCCTATGATGGCTTAACCCCAGCCAGCAGCTCAGCATCACCGAGGTCACTCTCTCCCTCCAGAAGGATGGATAAGAGAATCAGATGGCTAAAAGGGAGAAAACTCATGGGCTGAGATAAAATGAGTAAAGGAAAAACCATACACTCAAGCAAATCAAAACAAGGAACTAATTCAGTACTTCTCTTGGTCAGGCAGGTGTTTAGTCATCTTCAGGCAAGCAGAACTCCATCATATAATGGTGACTTGGGAGGACAAATGCCATCACTCTGAACGCTCCCCCCTATTCTTTCTTTCTTTCCTCCAGTTTTGTTGTTGAACACAACACTGGTCTGAATTTTCCCTTTGGTCAGTTGGAGTCAGTTGTCTGTGCCACCTCTCAGCTTCTTCTTCATCCTCAGCCAACTCACTGACAGAGCATCAGGAAAGGCCCAAAGCCTTGATTCTGTGATAGTGCTGTTCAACAGCACCTAAAACATCCTCATTTTCACAGTGAGACATAAAGAAAAAAACATTTCCAAGGAATAGGAGCATTGTATTAGATGTTCTCTGCCTAAGTGCTGATGATTGCACAGGGAGGGATGCAAAAGGCTGTTTAGAATGAGGTCTTCCATGTTCATTTGTGAACTTTGAGACAAGTCAATTTTAGAACTGCTTGGTCTGACCTCTGTCCTGCATTTGAAAATCACCAACCCAGGACAGATTTCAAACATGACTCCTCACAGAGCAGCCAGCAGTGCATGGACTCATGGGTCTTATGCTGCACAAAGACTATTGAAATAATAATTATGAATGCCTTATTTTCCATAATTTGGTTTCACCACTTTCAGAAACTTGCTCTGTGTTTGCCTTTCAAAATATCCTACAGTGATAAATTTTAGAATTTCCTTTTCAGTTGTAGGAAGAAGCACTTCCATTTATTTGTCATAAACTGCTTAAGGTGTGTGGACACACACATTTAGAGAGCTAGGAAGTTACAGCTTTGCAATTCCTTTCAGGCCTGGATTTCTCCTGTCTCTCAGGTCCATTCCCAGGCTGACAAGCTGACTACAGCTTCAGTCAGGGAGGAAGTCTCCCAGAGTGATAACTTGGTGAAAAACAGAAAGGAATTCATAATAAAGGTTAACACCTGGTGTCTTTCCCACGGGACATCCGGACATGCTGTCCCAAGGATGTTTGTCCCAATTGTCCAATGAACTACTGTCCTGTCCTAGCTGCATGTAACACACTTTAAATAGGGGTTGTCCATACAATAAAGTTGGCCTTTTTTCCCCAAAGAGGTCCGTGTGTGTTACTGTCTTTTCTCACTCTTTGTAGGGCAGTAACCACAAAGGTGCTTAAGATCCTTAGTTATAGTGCAACAAGAAAGAATGATCATTATGATTTTCTACATATTTTCACATTTCATTGCAGCTGGCTGTTTTTCAAAGGAAAGAGTCCTAGTTAACGCTGTCTTTCCTAATAGCACAGGTGCTCCATGCCTCTGGTTCATATCCAGTTAAATTCCCTGTACCCTTCCTAGTTCTTCTACACCTCTCTGTGATAGAATGAGTTAATCTTGAATATAGTATTCAAAAAAACTGTGCAGCATGTAATTGTATTAGTTTAATGAAGTTCCAGTGTTTGTTCTCAAAGCTTTACCTTTACATTTTCAACACCCACTTATTTTCCAGTCTTTACCATAGAGAAGACGTTCTGTATGAAATACCTGCTGTGATTATATTATTGCTAAATGACAAAAACAGTGGAATTTTTGAAGTTGTTATTCTGTATGTGCAGTTGTAACAGTTTGCATGCATCACTTGGTATCTATTGACATTGAGTTTCATTTGCCATTTTATTACCCAGTAACCCAGTATTGTACCATTAGAATCTCATCACACACTGTTTGAAATACTAGGCATTAGTTTGTTTTGTCTGCTAACTTTGTTGTTATAATGTTCATCTCATTTTCTGAATCATTAATGATTCTGTGATGTTCAAATTTATGAGCATATTGAACAGCCCAGGCTCAGCACAGACTTCTGCAGGACTTCATTTGTAACTACACTCCGTTATAAGAACAAACCATTGATTTCTATCTAGCAATCATTTAATAAAGTGACAAAATGGGTCTTTTTTACAGGAATTTGTTATAATCTCTTTCACAGTTCTAACTAGATTATATCATCTTTATCATCTTTAGCCAATATTTACTGACACATTCAAAGAACTATATTTTTGATTCATGACATCCCTCTAGTTTCTAAGCCATATTAGAGCTTACTGCATCTATATATCTATGCATCCACCAATTTTGCTCTTAATAATAATGTATATCAAATTGTTTGATGCAAACTTCAAATTTACTGGTACGTAATTCTCATCCTGAGAATCCCCGTTTTAAACACTAGTATCATATTTTTCACCTCCTACTTATTCAAAGTTGTAGGTTGCTTATTACTATTACCAGGCCACCAGCTTTATATTTAAGTTCCTTAGAACATTTGGATGAAAACTATCAGATTATGATGAACTATTACTATTAATTTATTGACCTGTTAAAAAAAGTTTTTTATTGACACTTTAATTTGAGAAACTTCTTCTAATATGGCATCCATAAACAATGACTCTGAAGAAGGTATTTTCCTAGCTGTGTTAGCCTTCTCTGCATAATACATAAATGCACACAACTAATCGGATTTTCTGCAAAATTGCCTTATTACATTCAATGGCTTCGATTATCTCCCTGTTTTCAGCATTTGCTTCCAAATTTCCCATTTCTGTTGGGGGTGTGGAGAGGCGTCTGTTAATTGTAGATTTCCCTCAGAAGGTTGTCATGCAAAATGTTTGTGTATCATTTCATTGCAATTTTACATTTGAGCTGCCAAGTTTGTATTTATTCCTCATTGAAATGTTATTCTGTGAGTTCTGACAGTTTCTCTGATTCTTATTTAATATGTTTTCAGTATTTTGAAGGTATTTTATAATTAGCCCTTAAGTTTATAATTTATTTAAATATATCAAATTTACCTGCAAGCATTTTTATCCATATTGCCGCTTCCTTCAATTACTTTCTTCAGACTTCATCTTTCTCACATTCCACTTTTTTAGTGTTAAAACATACATTGGAGCTTTTTAGGTTTCTTTTGTACAACATATCTGGAGGCAATGGAAATATCTATACATTATTGTGTTTTCTGCTCTAGTCTCTGGTTATTCGTCTGGGGAATCTTCATTTATTATATCTTTCAGTAAAGGAATTGCAGGTATCTATGAGAAATTGTAAAATAGAAACTTGACAACAAGCAATGGAAAGATACTTTTCATCCAATATTTCTTCAGATTATGACATTCATTGTCAGATTTAGGCTAGGTGTTCAATAAGACAGTATAATAAACATTTCCCTATTTTGGCATGCCATGGCAACCTCCATAAAAATCTGTGATTTATTTTAACAGATACCATATATGACTTATTACTCCCACCAATCTCCAGTGTGTCTTAGCGTGTAATTTCTATTTACTTTCCACTCTACCAATGTATGTCTCCCTCATTATCTTCTCTCCATATTACTCTAGAGATGCCTTTTATACCAATAAAATTAAAAACTAGCCATTTTCATTTCTTAATTTGGGTTTTAAACTTGAAATGTGAGATGGAGGTAGACATGGAAGACATACACAGGGAGTTATATGGAATATAATCGAGTTAAGGGCAGAATTATTTAATGGTTACTCCAAAAGCTAGAAACAAACATTAACTAGGAAAATGTGTTTATTTAAAAGATACTAACTATGTCATATTAATTCCATGTGTGGATCTTCTCATTCTAAAACGAGAAAGACTTATTATAAAACAGTTTATTTCCAAAGGTGTGTGTACACATATATAACATTAATCAGAACACTCTACTGCAAATAACTTTTCAGAAATCTGTCATCAACTACATTGTTCATTTTCTTAAGTCATATTTAATGACAGTTGGTCTTACTTTTCTCTAAAAATTTTTCAAAATAAACACCATTTTGTTCACTTCATATGGCTCTCTATCAATGCTAAAACGGACTGCTATCTACTTTCAAAAAATTAAGTCTGACTTCTCTTCACAATTCAAATTCTGCAATAATAATTTGTTTTTAATATTCCCATTGAATGGAAATATCAAATGCTAATTGCAAAGATAAGTGCGAAGTATTCAAACTGAAACTAATTATATACAACAGTAAAATGAAAGGCAAATAAAATGTAAGGGCAGATGTGGCACTTAGGGATGTGGTTTAGTGGAGGACTTGGTAGTGCTGGATTAATGTTAGGTTTGAAGTTCTTAGAATTTTTTTCCAACCTAAACAATCTATCATTTCAAACCATCTTCCAGAAGTTGAGTAAAATATAAAATTATATACACACTTCATTGGCTTTCAGTTCCTAGTATGTGATATTACCATGTCATACTTGTGCAGACATATAAGACAGACAGACAGAAAAGGTCTATAATTTTTCTTCAGTCCTGAAATTCTAGTCTACTATGAGTTGACAAGTGAACATGAAATCATAAGAAAGTATTTCATCTTGTTTCTCTCCACAGGAACAAGGCAGAACAAAAGGAGAAGCAGGATGTCAGACCAAACATCCATATAACTCAATATAAAATAAAGCATTTATAAACATGTTTAACAGATAGGGGTATCAGAGTTTCTTCTGGACCCCACCAATTTTTTCCTACTGAAAAAAAAGAACTATTATATTTTTCCTAACATTTAACTATTTATTAATCTAAGAGAAGAACTTCCCTCATGTCTCATTGCAGCTTAATTTGTCACTAGTTTTGATGAACAATCTTCTAGAAACCTCTCTTCAGAATGCAAGTGAAAAATAATTTGCAAATATTTTCAGTTATTTTGATGAAAACAGATTATTTCTAATTTTCTGATTTTTCACCAAATTAATTTTCCATAAAAGTACATATGTTGTTGACTAAATATGTTTTTAATAACTTCCATTTCTGCTTTATTTTTGTTTGCCACCTCAGAATAAATTTCTGTTACAGTTCTGTGCCTTGTGGCACAATGGTCTTCATTAGGCAAGGACCTTAGCTGTTAACTTTATGTAAGCGGTTCTATTCAATTAAGAGCTTCAAAAAGTAATTGCCAAGCAGATACCAAATATGGATGATTGTGGGGACACACATTTAGAGAGCTAGGGAAATAGAGCTTAGAAATTCTTTTTCAGGCCTAGATTTCTCCTGACTCTCAGGTCCATTCCCAGGCTGATAAGCTGACTACAGCTTCAGTTAGGGAGTCTCTCAGGGTGATAATATGCTGAAAACCAGAGTGGAATTCATAATAAAGATTAACACCTGGTGTCTTTCCCGTGGGATACATCCCGGAGTACTGTCCCAAAGATGTTTTTCCCAATTGTCCAATAAGCTATCGTCCTGTCCTAACTGCATGTAACATACTTTAAATACAGGCTGTCCATATAATAAAGTTAGCCTTTTTTCCCTAAAGAAGTCTGTGTGTGTTGCTGTCCTTTCTCTCTCTGTTTAGCACAGTAACCACAGATGATCTGTGAATGGTATACTTCTTTGTGCTTCTACTTTCCAGATAAGTAGCTGAAGAAGGCTAGAAACTATAGTGCTACTTTTCATTAGCAAGATATCAATACGATTTGTAAAACGAGATGCAAAGATTTCTCTGTTTCAGTCACTGAAGTACCGCAAAAGAAAGATCAATTGGAAGTACAACTTTATATCTCTGCTTGGTCACAGCCTTTATAATCCTAATCAATATGCAAATTCAGCTCAGTTAGCTTGCTCTATTGCACTCTTCATGATGAGGCAAATATCTAACTTCAGCAATTCCTACAAGGTAGTTCCTACACAGTAAATTCAGGAGTTATAGCAATAGAAATTATTCTGTAGTGCTTGAACAACTACAGGGCAAACTAACCTTGTCACTCAGTCCAGACAGTCTTTCCAACTTAAAAGGGAATCTAGAAGAACTGCTCTGTTTAACATCAATGTCCAAGCTTTGTTTTGCTTTCCTTCTTTGCAGCCTTCTTTGCTGCTTTCAGATCACAGAAGCTATGCGTTGTCCAAAATATAAACCAAACCTTTCAAATCAGCAATTAACCGAATTGTTCCATTTTCTCAATACAAAAATGAAACATGCCCCTCAGTGTACTTTTGTTCAGAAAGAGAAGGTAGTAACTCACATGAGCAACATCCAAAATTATGTAGACGTTGGAGACTGAGGGTGTACTCAAAAAATGAAGGAGGGAAATATTTCTGGTGACAGGGAACAGAACAGAGAGGAGACTTGTTTCCTTCCTATTTCTCTTGTTTTCCACAAGAATTGCAGCAAAGTAAGCCAGAACTCCCGGTATCTGGCCCGTTTTAGGAAAGAAAGAGAAAAACAAGGAATGAAAATAGAAGAACTCCGCAAATACCCAGGTGAGACTACACTGAAGCACAGAGATGCAAGCGTGGGGGGACAAGGAAGCAAAAGGAGATAATGCAGGAAGGAAAATTCAGAAAGCTTTGTCATGGATTGAAGGAAACTATATGACTGTATTTCAGTGTTCTGCTTTGTGCCAGTACTGCTTTCAGGTCCTGCACTGCTGAACGCAGGGAGCTTTCTAAAATGTAGTCAGCGACCTGTGCAGACCCCTCCAAGCAACATGCACCAGCATAAGCAACAACTCAACATAAATGCATTTTGGATATTCAGTTTTTCCAGGGGCAGTCAAGTATGGAACATATGACAGCACATTGCTGTTAGCTAAAAATCTTCAGCCCTGTATGTTCAATTCTGCCTCTGAGTCTCTGACTGCTAATTTCAAACTTTTTAGTAGGTATTTGCTGTTTAAATTGTAACTCTCTTGTCACATTGTTTTTCTTCCTATTCTAAGGCAGTATATTTTCATAGGTTTCTAAGGTGATAAAGAATTTTCATTTTTACTTTTGGTTTTAATTTGAATTTAAAGAATAAAAATCTAGTAAAACACTCATAAAATCTGTTAAAAGTGCCATTAAATGTCCCCAGGAAGGAAAATAAAATCCCACATAAAATAATTTTCATTTAAAATTATTTAAAGATATATGAAATCTCTCTTGATTATTTTCATTTAATGTTTATGGGTAAAATAAGAAAGTTTTACAAAACATTCTAAAAATAAACAAAGTTTCAAGTAGGAAGATGCTTTCTTATCCCAAACCGTGCAACATGGCATGATCATCTTTGGTTCTTTCTCAGCTCCTGGAAAGGGTAAAGAAAATTGTATTAATACAGCCAAGTGTCAACTGTGCCATCTCCCATTCTATCATTGTGCTGTAGCTTAGATATTTCACTGAAAATTGAATATTTTCAAAAAATCATAGCATCCTTTATGTTGGAAAAGACATTTAAGATCACAGAGTCCAGCCACAGAATGAACAAATCCCAATACACGTGATGAGGAGTGCATTGGGTTTAAAAACTGAGTAGGTATAATTAATTTTTTTAAAAAAGAAAGGTAATGTGATGATTCTCATCTACTTGCAGATCAGTATAGTGGAATGGTGAAAAGGACTAATGAGACACTTGCTTTCCTGAAAAAGTATTCAAATGAAAAGCAAGATTAAAAATTTTATATTTAAATATGTTTGCATCATACAATTTTGAATAGGTGATTTAGGGAAAAAATCCTTTAGGCTTTAAATCGTCGCATTGTGCATAACAGCAGAAGAAACTTTGAATTCCTCTTTACGAAGAAAAAAAAATTATTTTGAGCTTTCCTTAAGAATTTTGTGGGTTTATTTTGCCCTAAAGCACAAATACTTAACACAGCTTTATATCTATCAAATTACAAAATATTTTATTCAATTGATTTCAAGATGTAATTTTAAAAATAGCAATGATTTTTCACTGTTAATGTTGTTGTAACCCTGCCATGCAGACTCTATTTTATTTATACCTAGTCTTCACTGTATTAATTTTGAATAAAAGTTATAGTCTATTAAAGGAAAGAAAATAAAGATTCGGCTTTGTAGCACATTGCAATCATATTTGGATGACATCAAGGAATGGCATCTAGTGATTACATAAGACAACTGCAACTATTTAAGTGTATTATAATTTTACTATATAGTCCAGGAAACACTCATGAACTCATTCATATTTTTTTTTCAATAATCAGAAATATAAATAAAATAAATTTTACTTAATTTTTTAAATAATCTTTTTTTTTCAAAAATTAATGCAAAATATGTCTGATGAGATATCCCTGGAGACTGTAATTTTGGATCAGTATCTCATTGGCCACTTGCAAATCTTGGAAAGTCTCCAAATACAATTTTTCAAACTGCAGTAAGGCTTTCTCTGCAAACTGTTTGCTTTCAGCAAATATAAGACAGCCATAATTCCAAGAAATATTGTTCAGTAAATGCTTTCTTTGTCAAGAGTCAGCATCATTTCCCTTAGAGTCTCCAAAGTGTACAGTTGCCCCGAATGCAGGTAATAGGTAAAAGACTCTTCCTCAATCAACTGTGTAACAATAAAGCCACTCATTAAGATAATGAAAGATCAACTGAGTCTCCCAACATAGCAACACTAATCACACAACTTCAATATCCACAAAGCAGAGAACTGAATTCCTTAAAAAACAGCCAAACAAACAAAAAAGGAAGAAAAAAAATCAGACCATTCAGTCTTCTGCTGTGATCAGCTGGACTTTGTAGTCCAATGGAAAATTATTTCTTTGTGTTAGCAAACTCAGATGTCTAGGGCAGAAGCATCCTGGCCTGTATCAGGAATTGTATGGCTAGCAGGAGCATGAAGGTCATTCTTCCCCTGTACTCGGCACTGGTGAGGCCACACCTTGAGTGCTGTGTCCAGTTCTGGAATGGTCTGCCTGGGGAGGTGGTGGAGTCACCATCCCTGGATATGTTTAAAAAAAACTGGATGTAGCCTTTGGTGCCATAGTTTAGTTGAGGTTTTAGGGCATGGGTTGGACTTGATGATCTTGAAAGTCTCTTCCAACCTAGTGATTCTGTGTGAACTCAAAACATTATTTCTTCATTAATGGTATCAAAGCCAGGGCTTGATTTAATGGTCACAGTTTTAAGGATTCAATGTCATTCACTTGGAGTCTAAAATATTAATTTTATCAGCACCTACTATAATTCTGCACTCCCACATTCTCAGATCTCCAAATTCCTGAGCCAGTGGCTGATTACTAGGTTCTCTATTAGAATACGTATATCCATTCCAGGAGCTTTAAGTCTATCTACCTGTACTTTAGCTACTACCTAGAGACGGTAGCAATTCCAGACAGTTTGCACATTCTAAGTAGAAACTAAGTAGTTTAAGGATACTCATAGTGGCATCTCACTTCATTATGAGATCTATAAATCTCATTTTTAGACTGCTAATCATTCCAGATCTAGACCATTATTGTCAATCATCAGTCTGGGCTTGCCTCCATACATTTTTGTCTTGAATAAAAGTCGTATAAAAGACCGTATTTCAGATATTGTTCCGTGTACTCCTCTTCCTCATGCTGTCCATGCTCTCCAACACTCTCCTGCTGCTTCACCCCCTACAAGCAGCTGCCAAAACTACTGGAAAATCTTTTCAATACTGGCAGTATTTGAAGCATCTGCAGATGATCAGCAAATGCATCACACGGAGAGTTTCAGAGTCACAAAAGCCATTTTTTCATGCTGCATAGATACAAGCCATGTTTGCTAGCAAAAATACATACCTGGAATAGCAAGAAGTCAACGAAAAATGTGTCATTTAGCCCCAAATTGCAGTTCCTACAGATCCTTGCAGATTTTCAATTTTGCTAATCATCTACCATAGCAGGGTATCTGTGGCAGGGTAAAGAGACTGAGATCTGTTATCTTGTTTTCAGTATACAAATTTATGTTATTATGGAAATTGCACAACCAATTATGAATAATCTATAGAATAAAAACTGTTCACCTAAAAGGCCTGTACAACTTCAAGTAAAATCATTTAGGGAAATAAATTATTCTAAATTATAAGTCATTTGCCACATAAATTATTTACTGTGAATTTGTTCACCCCCTAGTAATCAAGGGCTAATCTGCTGTTCATCCAAAGACCAAGTCAGTGGAAGAATGCAATTAAATCTGGAAATTGTAATAACCATTGCTCCATCTCTCTGGTACATATAACAACGCAACTTGATACTTTCTATTTCTTTATAAAGTCTATAATAATTCATTTGACAAAGATCAGATCTAGAAAGTGGAAATACTCAAAAGAAAATAAAAAGCACAAAGAATAAAAAGTTTTTTCTTCAAAAGTAATTACAAACAGTAATATTCTGCCCAAGCAGAAACCATTCTTACCAGATTAGGTGCTTACGCTTACATTGTGGTATTATAATCCTCTGCTCTCTCAGTTATTCTCTCAGATCACTTAGCTTAAATTCTCTAGGTATTATATTGAACAAGTATTTTTTCCCAAGATTTTCAGTGAAGAAATTTGATATCTGTTTGATTTAATTTCACTTTCACTTGGAGAGATAATTTAGGAGGCTGCTGCAAGACAAGAAAAAGCCAGTGTCTGAAGGTAGTTATTTCATGCTTCTCCAAGGAGAAAGATCCCTGAGGCAATAGCATACTTGTTAAAATGATGCTGAATGATTCTCATGAAAACCTACCAGAAATAAAGTAGTGTAAATTATTTAAGTATACATGGTTAAGTTGAGACCTTTCACTGGAGCTGGGGTTTGGATTAGGAGGCTTCTTTTGATCCATATTTGCAGTTATTCTATACTTAAGTAAGTAGAGACTTCTACCGTACCTGCAATACCTGTGTTTTGCATTTCTTGTTTCTCTTCACTGCTACAGTGTCCTCGACTTCTTTATGTTCTTTACTTTTATATGCAATACATTTGTCTCCTGGCATATCCTCTAGCTTACTCCACTTAGTGATTCCTAACTTTCTGCATTCCTGTCCCTTCTTATCTCCCTAACTATATTTATTTATCACAAGTTCATATTTTGTTTTCCTCTGTATTATTAGAATACTTGTTAATCCCTGGAAGTGCTAGCCTACAGTCAAACCATTTCCCATAGCAGGTCATCATCTGGCAAATCTTCTGAAAGCAGTGGGCAGAGACGTTATTTGTGATGCAGTTCATCAATTCCTGACTCATGTGCCTTCGATAGTGAACAGAACCTGTGCACCCTGAGAGCTCCAGGTCACCATTCCCTGTTCAGGTCCTCCAGATTCTCTTGCTGATACTCTCGATGTATAGTTTTCCTCACCTCTTCCACTTATATTCTCTCTGAGGCCCTACAATCGTCCTGGATCTGGCTTGCTGGGCATCAACACCAGGAGAAGAAAGAAAATAATGGCAAGCATCCTTCATTGGCTCACCTCTCTGAGCAAATCACCACCAGATGTTTCTGAAAGCAACAGGCTCCCTCAGACATGGTCTGCTCTATGCCCTTTTCCTGAACTCAATCAATTTTTGAGCCTTTGGCCCTCTAAACCTTTCTTTTTCTTTCCCTTGGTTGTTACCCATCATCAGTTGACTATTCACTTTATGCTTGCTCAAAAGATAGTTTAGGAACATAAACACAGGAAGGCTCGAGTGGTGTGGGAAGGCTATCTCTCTTGACTGACATTCCTCAAGATCTACTCCTGTGTCCTCACTGGATTCCTTAGGGTAGACACATGCTATCCCTTTCCATGTACTGTAACAGATCTCAACAGAACAGCAACTTCCTGCCACACAAAAGTATTCATGAGTACAACCGCTTTGCTTTCCCACTGAGAGGAAAACAAAGGCCAAATTTGCCAAACCTTTGCAACTTGAGAATGTCAACAGAAGATATTTAGTTTAAAATTTCCATTCCATTTCTGATATTAATATAAAGCAAATACATGCTTCAAAACAATTGTTTAAATTAAGAAAAACTAAAATCTTCAGTTGGAAAATGGGAAAGTGTGTTGTTTCCACAACTTGAACATTTTTTCAAAATTATTTTAAGGCAGAAAAGTAATCAAAAATTATCTTCCACAAGCAGTTTAAGTTCAGTTCTGTCAATCTTTTCCAACTAAAAATGGTTTAATAAAAGTTACTTTTATCTAGTCTATCTAGTACATTATTGATGCTGTATTGATAAGTAGTTTTTCCTAAGTAATTTTCTCAGTTTGGTTGTTCTAAAAACTTTATATCAAAACTTTATATTAAAAATGCATTACTACACAATGTGGATCTTAGATTTCTCACTGCATAATTCCACCAAGATCAGGTGATGTTCAAATAGTTCCAACATTTTCAAGCCTTACTTCTTACATAAAAACTGTGAGCTCTATACTTAAAAAACTTCTGAGAAACAGTAAAATATTCGTTCTTTATTATATCCCAGGTTGGTGAAAGCTTGACAGGTTAACTCTGGTACTTTGGAGAACTGAGACATAAATTAAAATGAAGCTTTATAACTTCTGTTCTTCTGAAAATCAAATCCTACAAAGGGATCAAACTTCAAATACAGACAATTCAGACAAGACCATTCGATATCACATCTTCAGATTGTAAAATCTTTCAAAAAGAGTCTGGGCAGAATATATAAACTGAATATATATATATAATATATATAAACTGTAAGCACAGTAAATAACAGTGAAAAATCTTTCTGACTAAACCAGCAGCAATTCCAACAAACCCTTTCATTGCTCAAATTTCATTTAATTAAAAATAACATTTCTGCTGAGATAAGGGAATATGGTTGTTGGTTTATATAATGAATCCCAGGTTTTCTCACATTAAAAACAGACTAGTTTATCTTTAATTGAAGGGAGAGATTAAAAATTCACCAACATATATATCTACAGAATTATGCAACCTTTCATATAAATAAAATTTACTTAAATTCATTAAAATATGGTAAGTATGCAGAGCCACTTGCACTTAACTTGACATGTATTGACAAAAACCTTTTCAAATTAAGTTAATTTCAAACAGTATGAAAGCAATCTGAAGGAAATATAGCTACAGTACATAGTTAGATATTCCTGGTTGCTTATGAGTTAATCTGGTCAATTGATCACTAAAAAATTGCATCAGTCTCTTCACTAGGTTCAATGAGCACTGAGATACCATTTTAACTGGCTTTGTCCTCTGCTCTGTATGTTGAGTGTTAAAATTAGAGAATGCTGTATACAGGCTAGACATCTGAAACACTAGAAAATAAACTCTGCATCCTCTAGTGCAAATCCGTGTGACAGCATAACCCGTTTTCTAGGATTGTTGAAAAACATTACTAAATTAAAAGCCCTCCCAAATAAATTTAGCCTATTACTTTGTATTCCAAATTTCAGAATTGCAATCTACATGTGATGAGCTTTCCTTTTATTAGAACCAAAAGGCTCCTGAGCAGACAAATTCAAAATAAAGCCAGCTCCTTTCCTAGCCTCTTGGTTTTTATCCTGGCCTTTAGCAACAGCAGCTGAGGTTTCATAAGGGTACAGGTACCAAAGCCTTGTACTTACATTTCCCTGCAGAAAGAACTGCAGTTGTTCACATAGTCCGTAACACCTGACACAGCTGCAAAGATCTCCTCAAGTGCCCTACTGATTTCTTTAAGCAGCAAAAACCAGTGCCTACTGTGCTATTGTTTTCCTTCTTTTGTGACAGTGATAAGTGAGGCCTTGCAGCAGGAGGACCATTCATTCTGCGCTATTAGATACAGCACTTATTTAGTGCCTAATGTTCCGTGACCCATAAGCATTAAAGGAACTGCTAAGTATTTGATCAGGTAAAAGAAGGCCTACAAAAGAACATATTGGAGAACAAAAATGTTTCTTATAAAGTATAAAATACAGCATATTCAGGTAATAACAAAACAAAAACATAGTCTGAGTTGGAGGCAAATTCTTGCACAGGTAAACTGCCACATTTTTTGGTGGTTTCAAAGCTACAGGGACTGTCAGTCCCAGGCATGAGAATAACCAGCCTCTGCCAGACATGCTGTTTGACCTGAGTGTTGCACACTGATAAAGAGCAGAAGAAAAAAAATCACGTCATGTTTTATATTAGTCCATTAGTGCCTGGTTTCCTCTGGATTGTCAATAATCCTCTGAGAAATGGACTTTCACAAAACCAGTCACAGGTTTAATCCCTCAGAAATGCATTGGTCTGGCAGACTACAGAATAGGACAAGCCAGAAGCAATAGCAATACTATGTCAGAGCCATACTTGGTGGTCTACACCAAAAAAAAAGGGATATACAAGGATAGTTTCTCTCTTCATCTTCCTTTGTTCACTTCTTTTCCACCAGCAAAGGAAAGGTTATTTTAGTCAGGCAAGTCTGGAAGTAACATCAGGAGGCAGGAGGTCTCTACCGCAGCTACCTGCTCAAGCAGGGTCACTTTTGAGCTCTGACCAGGCTGCTCAGGGCCTTATCCTATTGAGTCTTATAAACTCCCAGGGACAGAGAGCACAACTGTCCTGGACAGTCATACGGTTAAAAAAAAGTTCTCCTTCTGTTCAGTCTGTACCTCTTCTCTTTCAGCTTACACTCATTATTTCTCGGTCTCCCAAAGAGCACATCTCCATCTCCTCATTAACCACAACATAAGCATCAATAAACTGTAGTCAGGACCCCAGGAGGCAGTAGGTCGTTGAGACTCCCCTTACAGGGCAAATGCTGAAATCTTGAGCCCTCTGCTGCACATGCTCCAGTTTTTGTCTTTCTTTTGGGGGACCAAAACTGAGCACAGAGAGACAAGGTCTAATGAGTGCTGAATAAGGGAGGATGATCCCTTCTTTCAATCTACCATTTGTGCCCCTATTTGTGCAGCCCAGAAGCCCACTGGCCATCCTTGGGGCCAGGGCACAGGGTTGCCCATGCTCAGCTGCCCACCAGAGCCCCAGAGCTGCTGCTCCCCAGCCAGGAACAATCCCACAGCCTGAGCTGCTGCAGAGGGGCCTCCTTTCCTGGGCCAGTGATGGCATTTCTCCTCCTTGAATTAAATACAGGTCCAAACACTTTACTGAAATGGATAACTGAGACTACCAGCAAGAGAAGGAACTGAAGAATCTTACAGTAATTGTCTGCCCAACAAAACCACTCATTTTCAGCCTGAGCAGGACCAGAGCAGCAGGAGCACCCGCTGTGCCTGTCAGAGTATCACTGGCCCTGTTGCAGTCATAGCAGCACCTGCCCCAGAATGATGTCCAATCACCATCCCTACGCCTGCTGGCCCAAAAACCAAAGATGGAAAGATGGAAACCAAAGATGGGTACAGACAGCAACTCAAAGGCTTGCTTAAGGATATCAAATGAAGTGACAGTTGCAGTCTCAATGAGCTGTTCAGGGAAAAAGTAATCATCTTTTTAGCCCTTAATCTGACAAAAGCAGCACAGAACCCATCCTGAGAGCTGAACATTATTTAACAGTTATTCTAAGGTATCCCTGTGTAATCAGGAAATGCTCTGCCAACAGCTCTAGAAGGAGACTAAGGTCTTTTCTTTGCCTGAAAAATAGGTGAGTCTGCCTTCAATAAGCTCAGTAAAGAAAGCACCTGTTTTGCAAGCAGGCAAGAGTTGGCCCTGCTTATGCTCTATACTGGCTCTGCAGCCAGAAGCTGTGGTTGGAGTTGTTCTAGTGATAAATCTCCTAACTTGCCCTATGAAGAAAGGATCTGTTGGTTCAGATCTAGTGTTACACGCTTCACATACACACAAAGAGCAGTTTGTGTCTGCTCAACAAGCAGCAGATAGGCAGCAGAACCCTCCTGCTTTTATTTAGCCATAGGGCTGCAGCCCTGAAATTTCCCTTACTCCACCGCTCCCTCCCAGCACATTCCAGGGCAGCCCAGACCGTGAGTGGCAGTAAGGACACAGCCCCATAATGAGGCAACTACACAAGGGTGGCAGCAGCACTGAGCCCAAGGAGCTGTTTCCCTCGTCTGCAAACCAGGGCCCTGGGGAACTCACCCAGCCCAGCTGCCTCTGAAACACAATTTACAGCAGCTCCAGATGCCTGGCCAAATTTATTTTGTTGCTGCAGCAACCATTTTTCTAGCCCCACTTGGCCTTGCCACCTCCTCCATTGCTTCTAAAAAGAGATTTCTTGGTAGGGGAGGATGGGAAGAGAAAAGCTCCTATAGAAATCTGATCTATGGGGGGAAAAGTCCATTTAGATCTATACAAACTATAAAGCCAAAGAAGATCCTAAAGACATTTTTCAATGAACAACCACTTGAGCATTCCACATTGAACCTGGAAGAAACCAGAAAGGAAAAGAAAACCAAGGGCAACACGAACCACAGCACATTTCCCTTTGAGGTTTTTTTTTTCTCCAAAAGAAAATGCCATGTGCTTTATCACTGGACTATTCCAGAAGAATTAGTTTATTTTCTTTCTATATATTGCTGTGCCAGCTGAAAAAGCTAGTAACAGATTACAATAGAAAAATTTTGCATATGTGTAAGTTTTACTCACTGAAGGTTGAAACTACATTGCATAACTCCCTACAACTGCAGCAATCATTAATGTCCTTTATTTACTGACACCAACAAACCAACCTATGGTAAAAGCTGACTTTCATAAAAATGAGTCAATTTGTTGACTTGGAAAATCAAAAAGATGAAGAAAAAGTACACAAATGAGATAATACACAGTTGCTTTCAAAGAACCAATCATCAGCTTACATAGTAAAAAGAGATGGTGATACAAATATAGTGTAGCTTCATCTAGAAGATTTAATTGGTGGAATGAATCAACTATAATGACTGTAAAAAATCCAGGATTTTGACGGTTTAGGGATAAGGTCTCCTTACTGGTGTAATGCAAAATATTGTTGCTCTTCTGCTTCCATTCTACTGACAAAACATCACCAATGTGTACTTAAAGTCTGTCAAGTCCCAAACATGTAATCAATTCACCTTGCAGAGTTCTAAGTTTTTTGACCCAGATATGTACTCAGGAAATGCTCACTATTCTTCTTCATAGTGTAAGAATTCCTCTCCACATACAACAGGCTCATATAAAATTTCAAGTTAGACCTATTAAAACTCTGAATTTTCCTTTTTTTTTCCTCTATTTTGCCTTTTTGCCTGACAAAATTGATGTGCCCTGAACTGAAATAATATATTGAAGATCCCTTCTAACGCATAACATTCTGTGATTCCATGAATTAAATTGTTGTTTGGAATAAACCCATCTTCTTCTTCCATGGGATCTCACACTGAGTCTTACTAATTTTCCACTGTCATTGAAGTGGACCATGCAGTTACATGGCTGCAGGCTGGCATGTAGTTTACCAGTAAGAGTTAAGGAAGGACTAGAGCAGCCATGATCTAAAATAAAATAAAATAAAATAAAATAAAATAAAATAAAATAAAATAAAATAAAATAAAATAAAATAAAATAAAATAAAATAAAAATTTATTAGCTTTTAATTATCTAGAGTATTTTGGGTTTGTTAGAGGATGCTTTAGGAATCCAAAATCAAGGAGTCTCCTCTCTGACTTAATGTATTTCAAGGGATCTTCCTGACTAATTATTGTCCCTGGAAAATATGTTAGTCATTCTTAAGCCCGTAGATACAAGATCTGAACTATGTTCTCCCATGGAGATATTCTCTTTTGGATATCCTCAAACTGCACATCCAAGGGACCTGGGTCCTTCCTACTCTTCTAGTAGCTGGTCTTTAGGGATCATTAGCCTTTTGTTCGGGAATGTCCCAGCATTTGAAATCACCCATTGCTCAGGTACCTGTTGCACGGTTTGACTAAACTTCTGGGGGAAAAAGTACAACAAAATAAAATCTCCTATCTAACCTCAAATTTCTCTCCAGCCTTGCTCATCCACAACAAATCCAGAAAAAAGTTTTAATATTCCTTCCACTAACTTATGAACTAGCTAGTATAGGACTCACACTTCTTCAGCAGGCAGGTACTATTCTTGTATTTAATATTATGCTTGGCCAATTAAGAGTAGAAGTTTCCCATATTTCAGCATAAATTGCTTCTATTCAGTGAACATTCTATTCTGCATCAGTCTGCAGTGCAGCAGATATAAAAGTAGAAATGTGATTCGTGCATGCAGATTTTCACTGTTTCTTCACTGAAATCAGACACATGATAATCAGCTATTTCAGACGATTGTGAGTTTGAGATTGCTAAACCCCAAGTCTTTGAGGAATAGCAGTTTTCTAAACAGTAGAAATTCTCATCCTGAACCTTTTCTATGGGTTTTTTAAGGTCATGTTGGAGCTTTTCTCTTCTTGAAGACTTTTTCATTACTGATTAAATGGGTATTTGGCATGGTGACAGCAGCAGCTGACTGTCAAGGATAACCTGACAAAGTGCCTTAATAAAGATTACTCACCAGGGATACGAGGGAAGTTTTAATGTCTACTTAATCCTTGTCTCTTTATTGAAATGTGAAAGGCCATAATTAGTACAAAACAAGAGTGTAATTTTGTTATTTGAATCTGTCCACTATGAAATTTGAGCTTTTCATTTCACAGAGGCCAAACAAAAGCTCTCAGGTGATAACTACACTTAGACAGTGCCAACCTAGCCTGGGACATAAATCAATGTCCTAGAGCTGATACACTTCAAATCCTGTTAGTGTGTTACTGAACAATCTCTCACCTTAAGGACCCTGGGGAGTTGTATAAACCAAGGCGATAACACAACCTAGACTGAAGAACACATTGTCACACATCCTTTACTATCCTGTACTGGTCAGCTTGTTAAGATTGTCTGCACATGTCAATACAGAAATAAATATTTGACCATTCAACAGCAAAAAGAGTTCACAAAAATTAATGGCAGCTATAAAAACCTCATCACTTTATTTAGACTGAGTCTATCTTTACCATGAGCTTTGGAATGTGACAGCTATATGTGCTGTACACAGGATAAAAAATGGGCTGTAGCAGAACTGCAGCTCCATGAAACTTCACAGGAATGTTGTTTGGGGTTTTTTTGCAGGGAACTCCATAAGCAAAATCCCAACCAACTCATGAATTCACCTTGAATAAATCAAAATATTTTAAACAAATATCTGCTACAATTTTTAATTTTTAAAGGCTATTTAAATTTAAAAAAACTTCTTAAATTTAAAATATTCAAAATCAAAGTATTTCCTTTTGATTCAAAACACAATAGTGTCTAAGTTCTAGCTAAAACCCCCATCGTCCAACATATTTTATATTTTCAGTAGCCCTGGACAATCAAGAACACACCTCGAGCAATTCCCCATTCTCTGCATAGTATAAATTAGGCACCATCTTTTTACTTATTTGTTAAAAACCTTCTGCTTTGATAAGCTCAAGGAACCACAGCCATCCAATCAAAGGCAGGGAGCACTAAATAATTTGTATGCCCTGTAAAAAAATATTCAAGTTACTCTTTCTCTTTATAGTCTATACATAATATTTTAAAACCATTATTAGTTAATTTTTTTAAAAGAAATGTTAAAATATTGCAAAATAACTCCAGAACTAGAATGTCATATCAAATTGAACATGTCACTGTTATGCAGTAAGGCACTTTTACTTATCAATATAAATAATAATTACAGATAATTTGCATTTTCAAACCTCAGCTGTGGCAATAAACATTTGTGTGCTGCGAGCAGCAGTGGTCATGTAGGAGCTCAGAATTAACAGCCTTTCCAGCTTCCAGTTTGTTCCTCTCTGGTTCTTTAGGTCATGACAAAACCAATTGCTCGGCAGGGTCATGGAAACAGCAGCAGAGCAGCTTTGCTCCCTCTCAGCCCGAGACCCCCAGCAGTTGAGCACATGCGATGGTGCCACTGTGTGTTTGCAGAAGCTGCACTTTTCAATTTTCTTCCACAACTTTTAATACTGCTCGGACAGATATCAGCATTCTCAAACCAGTTAAGCAAAATTTACATATAAATAAATGGCTTTTATTTATAAATAACTACCTACCTAGAATATTTAGGAGATATTTACTAGGATAATGTCCTGGAAGACATTAAGATAGGATAGGACACATATTAGCATAAACTGATGCCATTTTAAAAGGGAGGATGAAGAAGCCCTAGAGAAAACAAGTGAATTTCAGTGGTATCTATGTGTGCTTGTGAATGTGATACTACTGTTATGACATTACATATATTACATATATATATTACATATATTGGGAATATATGTAATATATTAGGAATACAGAAATATATTTTTAACAACAAATGGTTTTTTCTTGATCAATTTGAAGTGTGATATAAATCTTTTTAACAACAGAATGTAGACACAACAAAAGAAAACTAAAAAATGCCTGGTTTTGGATATGAAGCTCAGATCTGAAAATCTCTTACTTAACTTAGAATTAATTTTATCACAAACTAGGCTGTTGTGGTACGTTGTTTTCTGTTGTTAAGACTTTGTTATTTCCTCCGTTGAAATGGTTCATCCCTATGTTGTACCCCCTAGTTCTTTACATGATGGTTTGCTTCCTTCCCGCCTTGACCCTTGTACCATCAACCCTAATCCCAACCCACCTTCCAGAGTTTTCCCTGCCTGTCTCCCCAGTCTCCTCCCAGAACCTTGTCAATCCTCCTCGGCCCCTCCCTTTATTCCTGAATGTTCCCTGCTTGTCATCTTTTCCTAAGTGTCGCATTGGTTGTACCTTGATTTCCCCGCCCATGTTCCCTCCAATTGGCTAGTTATGTATGAAGCCCAACCCATTGTCACGCCTCCTGACTGTGTTCATTGGTTCGTTGATTGTACCCTCCCATGGGGGAGATCCCCTATTTAAGTGCATGTCAGGCAGTTCTCCCTGCCTTTTGTGGTCCCTTCCCCCCGACTCCAATTGTCTATCCTAACCCCATCCAATAAACCTTTCCCATGGACCATAAAACGACTCGTTCGCACTCTTTATTTGCCTCCAGATGGATTTCCAAGCTATAGCGTGGAGCTATACTTCCACTTTGGGTTATACCCAAAGATCCTGAAGGGAAGGCACACTAGGCCTGGGTTTGGCCAGAGCTAGCTGGGTTGCCCATCGGGAATGGGCAGACGGTGAAATGTGTCAGCTGGAGCCCAACATGGGGCCACTCCGGACAGTGACCTCACAAAGAGCCTTGGAAATCTGCGTATTAGAGGTGTTGGGTTTCAGCTACCCCCAGTGGAAGCAGGCCTGCAAGGACCTTCTCTCCCAGGGGAGAAGTCAACAATCCTCGACGCCTGCGAGGACTGGCTTCAGGAGGTGAAACTTCCATCTGTAGCACCTCGTCCTAGGAGGTCAACAGGCTGGTGAGTATCCCCCAGAAGTGAGGGGGGAAGCTCACCAGAGGGCGGGGCAGGAAGCACTGTCACTTGGGTAAGGACCACGTTGCAAAAGGCCACCTAGTCGACTGCGGAACAGCTCCCTAGCCATTTCACCAACCCCGGGACCCTTCTTTTCAGTTCGTTGAGTTTTCCTTTGCTGCAGGGGGAGGGTGAGTTGTGTTGAGTAGACCAAGTAACATCAGACCAGAAACATGGGCGCTAGACTGTCCACCCAACAGTGGGAGATATATTTCCAAGTTGAGGGAACCCTGGTGGGTGGGGGGAGAAAATTTTCTAAGAGATAGTTAAAAAGGTTAGTGTGCTGGTTTGTCTTTCACTTCCCTGAAGTGTCGCCCCAGCAACTAGAGTCAGTCCGGTTCTGGGACTGTGTTGGGCAAAAGTTAACGAGAGCGCGTGCCCAGGGCGACGCTTCAGTTGATAAGTTTTTAGGGCTTTTCATCGAAATAAGATCTGTTTTAAGAGAAAGAGAGGGGGTGAAAGGCAAGCCTCACAGAACCTCCTGTTTCCCCTACCTCTCCTACCCCTCAATCCCATCCCTCTTCCCCTAAATCAGGAGGCCTGCACGGGGCATCTCGGCAGTGATCGCAGACAAGCCTGGCCAAGGAAACCTGCTCACCTGGCCCCTCGAGGTCTCCTCATACCCTAGCCCTGGTGGTAAGGCACCTGCCATTAGGGACCCTTCCCCTAATTCCTCTTCCTGTCGTTCATCTTCCCAGGTTCTGACCCCAGTTCAGACCCCAAAACTTGTTTTGAAAAGTTATAACATCCAGAAATCCACCCGTAAGCTTTCCCCAACCACTACCCCAAATTCCACCCCTAAAAGCCCTAAGTTTGTGAGGTTTGAGTCTCCTTTGTTAGGACCACAAAATGCGCCTGTATCCCTGAGCACAAGATGGCGTCGACCACATGGTGGGGTCGTCCCCTTGTGCTCCCCCCTCTTCTTTCTCCCACAACCCCTTTTTTGTTGACCCACCCCTTCCTACTCCCACAGCTCTGCCCTGTACCTCTTATCCCAACTCCTTCCTGTTCCCTTCCTCCTCTGGTTGTCCAGCCCCTTGTCCCTCCTACCCTCTAGACGTCACTCACCAAGCTCCGCCCTTGGAGTTGATGTCACCACCCACTGATGGCTCCGCCCATCATGAATGGGGTCATTTCCTTGACCACTCCTTCTCAGCAAGCAGTCCCGCCTACCCACTTCCGAATTCCGGTTCCCATGCTCCTCCTTCCAGTTCCCACACTCCTTCTTCCGGTTCCCACGAGTTGGAAGCCAGATGTGACAGACCAGGGAGCCGGAACCTGGAACCAGGGACCAGCCTTGTCGCTGCACCAGTTCACTATACTAGATAAAAGGGGTATTCTTAATTGGTGACCATTTTAATACTCCAATAAAAAGGAAATCTGCAAGGCACAGAAGGAATTCGGGAGAGGTAGCGAGTATTTTAAAGGTCTTCTCCATGCTACCTTCTCCTCAAATGTGCTGGTCCCTAACGACCTCAAAGATTTGTTCACCTGCCTCCTTCTCCCAACCGAATATGAGTTGTGGGAGGAGACATGGAAGAGGTTGTTTTGGGAGCTCCTTCCTGAGCTCTTGCAGATTCCCAAGTGCGCCGTTGATGTCGACAATACAATGAGCATCCAACATCTGTGCAGCGAGGGGGATTGGTCACAGGCAGAGGAACAGGCTGAAAAAATACCAAAGCCTGCCATTTTAAAAGTTCAAGCCACAGCCGAGAAGGCATTCATGATGATGCCTGGAAAAGAATCCAGGCTGAATTATACCACTATCAGGCAAGGCCCAGCGGAGCCCATCGTGGAGTTCGTGGAAAGGCTGAGGGTGGAGGTTGAATAGCAGGTCTCAAGCAAAGACTCCCAACAGGAAATCATTAAAGAAATGGTAAAGATTAATGCAAACGAGGCCTACAAGTGAGTCATCTGTTCCTTATCCCTATACCCCGAAACTACCCTCAGTCTAATTATAGAGGCGTGTGCGAAATGGGCAGTGGTTCAGGTTCCAGCAAAGTCATCAAGGAGAGGACCAACCTAGATCGCAGCAACCACCATCCCTCTACAACAGTGGTGAGCCCCTGTTCGTTGCTTTATTTGCAATAAAATTGTTCATGTCGCACATGTTTGCCCGGAGCAGCAAAAGAATGTGGAAGGGCAACCACAGGGGGAGCGGGCAACAACAATCAACAAAAAAAAAACTAGAGGGGGAGTGCAGGCCTGCCTCGCGTGAAAACATAAATGAGGTGGGCCGCCAGGGGAACTCATAGGGGGGAAGGAATAATGACCAGTTAAACACCGATACTGACACCATTCACCAGACACGACACATAGAGCTCCGGGTGGGACCCTCGTCTCCCCTTGGGCTTGGCTTTGACAGAGAATACTCTATTTGATGCTCAAGATTGACAAGGAGTGCCAGTCGGTCCCCTATCACCGGGACTTGACTGCTCGTATGTTGTACTTGGGGATAAAAAACACACTCCCCCAGCAATTGAGATCATGCCGCAGACCCAACTTTTGTGTCTGGACAGTTTCTTTCTCCTGGCATGATGCATCCAGCCACTTTACTTTTTGCCCAAGGGCCAACTAATAGCACAGGCAATCCTGGTGCCCAATAACATCGTGGCGAAACCAGCAGATCCCTGTGTCTATTGGGCAGAAGTGATTGGTGAAAATAAACCAATTATAGGATGCAGACTCCATTGGGGTGAGGATTACTTCTACCTCGATGGATTCTTTGACACCAGGGAGGATGTGACAATCATCCCGACTAACAGATGGCCGTCACATTGGGAGTTGCAACCTGCAGAGGGAAAGATACAAGGAGTTGGGGGGCCAAATTGGCTAGGCAGTCGAAAAGTATTATTAAAGTTGAGGGACCTGATGGCCACGTGGCAAACATTCACCCGTTCGTTATGGATTATAACGCGCCCTTGTGGGGTAGGGACGCCATGGCTCAATGGGGAGTCAAAATCGAAATCCCAAAGTCCCCACGGGATTTTTCCTAGCGGCCACTGTGGAGCGCCCTGTCCAGAAACTGAATTGGCTCACTGGTGAACCCGTTTGGATAGATCAGTGGCCGCTGAACAAACAGAAATGAAAGGCGCTCAACAAACTCGTGGAGGAGCAGTTGGCAAAACGTAACATCATGCCAACAACCAGCCCTTGGAATTCTCCTGTGTTCGTGATAAAAAAAGCCGGGGAAGAACAAGTGGCGGCTCCTTCACGACCTCCGTGAAATTAACAAAAGAATTTAAGACATGAGGTCCCTACAACCAGGCATGCCATCGCCCTCAATGCTGCCACAAAACTGGAATTTGGCCGTGATAGATATAAAAGATTGCTTTTTCAAATTCCCCTTGACCCCGAGGATGCGCCAGATTTTCCTTCTCGGTCTCCTCCATCAACCAAGTAGTCCCAATGAGGCACTTCCATTGGCAGGTACTGCCTCAAGGCATGAAAAACAGCCCCAGTATCTGCCAATGGTACATGGCCTCATTGCTGTCCCCAGTGTGTGCCAAAGCAGGGGAGGCTGTCATCCTTCACTACATGGATGACATACTGATTTGTGCCTCCACGGACGACATACTGCAGTATGTCCTTGACTTGGTCACCAAAGCTTTGATTTCTGCAGGGTTCGAACTCCAGAAGGACAAGGTTCAAAGGATGCCCCCGTGGAAGTATCTTGGGCTCCATATTACCAACAGGACCATTGTCCCTCAAAAATTGGCTATAAACAACAAACCAAAAACCCTGGCAGATCTCCACTAACTGTGTGGTTCTTTAAATTGGGTCAGGCCCTGGCTAGGCTTGACAACCGAAGACCTAGCTCCCCTTTTCAATTTATTGAAAGGGTGAGATGAGTTGTGTTCTCCTAGGGCACTGACCCCAGAGGCCAAGGCCGCTCTAGGAAAGGTGGAGAGGGCGATGGGCTCCAGACAGGCCCATTGCTACCAATCAAACTTGCAGTTTGAATTCATCATCCTGGGAAAGCTGCCACATCTCCATGGCCTCATCTACCAGTGGGACCCGGAGCAGAGGGACCCCCTCTTAATCATAGAGTGGGTGTTCCTCAGTCACCAATGGTCCAAAAGTATCACCCAGTCACAGGAGCTGATGGCTCAGCTAATCAGGAAGGCCAGGCCCGCATGCAAGCACTGGCGGGTTGTGACTTTGCATGCATTGGCGTACCACTTACCCTGCTGTTGCGTAAGTTGACGAATGAGGTTCTGGAGCATTTGCTCAAAGAGAATGAGACTCCAGTTCACTTTGGACAGTTACACGGGGCAAACATCAGTCCATCACAAAGCCATAAATTATTCAATTCAAATTTCAATCTGATCCCAAAGGCTAAATTGAGCTGAATACTGATCAAGGCCTTAACAGTTTTTACAGATGCATCTGGGGCTTCCCACAAGCCAGTAATGACTTGGAAGAACCCCCAGACTCAGCAGTGGGAGGCAGAAGGTAAAGTCATTGAGGGCTCCCCTCAGATCGCTGAGTTAGATGCAGTTGTTAGGGCCTCTGAGAGGTTCTCCAAGCCATTCAATTTGGTCACTGATTCGTACATGACTGGTGTGTCCAGAGCAGAGAACTCAGTTTTAAAGGAGGTCTCAAATCAGAACTTCTACTGGTTGCTCTCAAAACTTATATATGCTGTCTCCCACCAAGAGCATCCGTACTACGTCATGCATGTAAGATCACATACCGACCTGCCAGGCTTTATCACAGAAGGTAATCAGAGAGCAGATCCCCTGGCCATGCCACCAGAGATGGCTTGGCTCCCTGATGTACACCAACAAGCAAAGATGAGCCATCAGAGATTCCATCAGAATGTGCCTGGTCTGGTCTGGCAGTTCCAACTGAGCCGTAACCAGGCCAGAGACATTGTGGCCACATGTCCCCAGTGCCAGAAGGTTGGGGTGCCTACCGTGAGCTCTGGCGTGAATCCCAGAGGCCTGTAGTCTTGTGAGTTGTGGCAAACAGATGTCATCCATATCGCACAGTTCAGTAGATTAAAGTTTGTCCATGTTAGTATTGACACTTTTCCTGGGGCAGTCTTTGCCTCTGCCCACACAGGGGAGAAGGCCAAAGACGTACAGAAACACCTTGTACAGGCCTTCTCTGTGCTGGGGATCCCTAAGGAAATTAAGTCGGACAATGGTCCGGCCTATACTTCCACGGCTTTCAAGGGGTTCCTGCAGAAGTGGGGAATCAAACATAAGATGGGCATCCCATATTCCCCCCCAGGTCAAGGCATGGTTGAGCGTGCCCACCAGACACTCAAGCGAATCCTAGAGCAGCAGCAGGGTGGCACACAATTCTACTCTCCACACTCTAAATTACACTGTACCCTTTTCACAATCAACTTTCTGAACTTCTCTTTTGAGATTATGAGTCTTCCCATTGTGAGGCACTTCACAAACTCTTCACCATTACAGTTGAGAGAACATCCTCCTGTGATGGTTAAGAACTCGGAGACAGGATGTACAGAGGGCCCACATGAGTTGGTCACCTGGGGATGTGAGCATGCTTTTGTATCCAAGCCCCTTGGGTTGAGGTGGGTCCCTCAGAGGTGGGTCCGACCCAGCCTCGCCAGCCGGGTATCTCAGTATCTCTCCAACCCCTAATGAAGTGGCCTATGCAGTGCTACGTAGTCATTGGCGCCCCTCCAGTGAAGACCAGGAGTCCCCCGGTGGGCAAGACGTTTATACCCCAGTTCTAAGCCCAGACCTCTTGTTTTCCCCCGTCATGTATGAATTGTTTGAGAAATTTAAGTTGTGTTTGATTTATTTTAGTCAACCACCTGGAGCCCCAGCATGTGGCACCTTGTCGTCATCCTCTTGTGCCTGTGCCAGCCTTCAGAAGAGTGGATCATCCCACAGCCTAAAAAGAACGTTTGGGTGACCTTCACACAGGCCGTGAGACAAGGCCACCTTTGTCTATCAATGGCGTCAGCAGAAGATCCACTCTAAACCTGCCTGGTGGGAATCTCTCTTAAGCCCCAGGAGTTACCGAAATCTCTCCTTGCCGTGAAAGATCATGTGAATGCCCGGAATTACCCTAAGTCCCCTAAATTTCCTGTTACCAACCCCCTCTTTTTGTGGCAGGAATGGTCGAAAGACCTTCCCAAAGCAAAAGAGGTACCCCAAAAATTTGAACTTTTAGGTTCCTCCTCTGCCCCTTCTTGTGTTAATTTTGCATATAAACCGCCCTACTACCCTGAAAGATATTCCCGAATCTCCCAACACATCCTTGAGTATCAAGCCGCCACCTGGTGCAATAAGACTGCCCAGGGGGAGGAGTCCCCCAGTGAAGAACCTCTAAAGCTCGACAAGGGGGTCTTCGTCATCTGCGGCGACCAGGCATGGGCAGGCATCCCTTCTCGCCTTCTCAGAGGGCCATGTACACTTGGGCCATGTACGCCTGTTTTCTCCCAACAAGACACAAATTGCTAATTGGAAGCAGAAAAACAACTCATTGGCCGTCCAAAAGAGAGAGCTTAAGGATCTGGACGAAAATTGTAACTCAGAAATTTTTCATTGGGCCAAAACAAAAAGAGTCATGGTATTTGTCTTTTTGCCCTGGGTATCTGCGGCTAAAGCTCTAGGAGAAAGGGGCCACCTAGAGTGCTGGGTTGCAAAACAGGCAAATCTTATATCAACCGCATGAGTGACCTCCTCGAAGACAAGGAAATCACCAGGAAGAAAACTCTACAAAACAGAGCAGCCATTGATTTTCTTCTGTTAGCTCACGGCCAGGGCTGCAAGGACTTTGAATGTCTGTGCTGCTTCAACTTGTCATCATGAAGCCAGAGTATCCACTCAAAGATACAACAACTCCAAGGACTTGTAACCAACATCAAAGAGGAAACTGAAGGCTGGCTGGACAATCTATTTAAGGGCTGGGGACTCTCGGGCTGGTTGCCTTCAGTTGTTAAAACTGTTTTGTTAATACTGCTCATTCTGTTTTTGATATCAATCGCCCTGTCTATCTTTAAGTCAATTATTTCTCTTAGCATCTCCCCTACTGCTAACGTCAATCAGGTTGAGTTAACACCAAACCCAGACTGGTGGGTAAGTGAAGACTTACCCTCCGAATATGAATCCAGTCTGTCCTCACCTGTTTCATAAAAAGAAAAGGGGAAGATGTTGCAGTTCGTTATTTCTGTTGTTAAGACTTTGTTATTTCCTCCGTTGAAATGGTTCATCCCTATGTTGTACCCCCTAGTTCTTTACATGATGGTTTGCTCCCTTCCCGCCTTGACCCTTGTCCATCAACCCTAATCCCAACCCACCTTCCAGAGTTTTCCCTGCCTGTCTCCCCAGTCTCCTCCCAGAACCTTGTCAATCCTCCTCGGCCACTCCCTTTATTCCTGAATGTTCCCTGCTTGTCATCTTTTCCTAAGTGTCGCATTGGTTGTACCTCGATTTCCCCGCCCATGTTCCCTCCAATTGGCTAGTTATGTATGAAGCCCAACCCATTGTCACGCCTCCTGATTGTGTTCATTGGTTCGTTGATTGCACCCTCCCATGGGGGAGGTCCCCTATTTAAGTGCATATCAGGCAGTTCTCCCTGCCTTTTGTGGTCCCTTTCCCCTGACTCCAGTTGTCTATCCTAACCCCATGCAATAAACCTTTCCCATGGACCATAAAAGGACTCTTTCACACTCTTTATTCACCTCCAGATGGATTTCCAAGCTATAGCATGGAGCTATACTTCCACTTTGGGTTATACCCAAAGATCCCGAAGGGAAGGCACACTTGGCTCAGGTTCGCCCAGAGCTAGCTGGGTTGCCCATCGGGAGTGGGCAGACAGCGAAATGCGGCACTAGGCAATTGCCACACTTTTTTTTCCAGATTGATACCACCCAAATATTTTTAAATAAGAGCAAAAAAATAAAAAGTTGTACTACCCTGGATTTTTTTTTCCAAATACTTCATTTTGACAGCCATCCATTTAAAACCCATATTAAGCAGCACAGAAGACATGGATTTGGGAAAATTTCATTAAAATAATGTTATTAGGTAACAATGTTTCTGAAATAATGTCATCCCTTATGTCATCTTTCCTAAGCCATACATGTTCATTTTTAAACTGTTTCCCGTGTAATGCTATTTCAAGTACTTTGACTAAGTATATTACAAAAATTCTAATTGTGTTTTTCCTAGTCCTTATAATTTGTTACTTTGGCTTTGTATATTGCTGTCACTCGACTTGTCCCAGCTTGGGAGCTTCTTCTCATCACTGTTTTTGTCAAACAAAAATATTCGAGGACCAAAACATCAAGAGATCTTTGGAGGGTATCTTTGCAATCCATTTGTGGCACTATGTTCCTCTTCATCAGAGCATTTGCTTGATCCTTTAGTGTGACAGAGGTAATGTTCCAGAGATGGATCAAGCAGCAATTTCTAGTGCATTCTTGTGCATGGCATTATGAAACTGACTAATAGAAGTTGTCTTTTATTTTTCAAGTGTGGCAAAGCTAAGTCAGCATTTACATTTCTTCATGTACCTGGGAGAAAAGAGAAAAAGCAGCAAAAGGGCAACTAAATCTAGCCCTCATTATTTTAGGATCATATTTTGGGACCAATATCCTCTGGCACTCAGTGCCTGAACTCTGCTATATTAATTAATTTAAAAGTACTTTTTGTTAGATATGTATGAAAAACTTTTATGCTCCAATAAAATAGAATCATAGAAAAAGGATAAGAATAAGAATAAGAATAAGAATAAGAATAAGAATAAGAATAAGAATAAGAATAAGAATAAGAATAAGAATAAGAATAAGAATAAGAATTGAGATGCTAACATTAATCCATATTCACAGATTTTCAAACATCTGTGTACATACATACCTATGTATATATTCCTATATATGTCTATACATATATATTCTCTCTATTTTATGTTTTCAGGAACTTAAGAATCAGTTCATATGGTGTGTCCAGATTTATAGATATGGAAAAAAAATCCTACATGTAAAGCAATATCTTTTAATTTATGCTTTACCCTTTAAACTATTTTTCTATATAGTCCCATTAAGATTATTCATTTGGATAGCTCTCAAACCAGTGACTACAGCTTACTCTACACCAACACCAATTACAGCCTTGTTTGCATTTTTCCTTTAAAAAACACTATTGAAATATTCTTGTCTAAACACCAAAGTCAAAACTTCAGCCATTACAAACACAAATCTTGATCCAGATCCCACTGGCAAATGTTCAATTTTTCACAGAAAAGACCAGAATAGAAAGTCACTAGATGTTCTCCCTGCCCAAAGAGGGAACCAGTTGAATTTATGTTGTTCTTCAATGGCTCTACATCAGCTCCTTCTTTTTCAGCCTCCCTTCGATAAAATGTCTTATCAAAGACATTACCAAGACCATGAGAGATTCCCCAAACATCCTGAGTTCTGTTTTAGAAAGATATTTTTAAAACTCCTCTTCATCCTGGAGTGTCTGAACAAAATCCTTCAAATCCTTCAAATCTGTACTCAAAGGAGAGGACTGCACCTTCACTGCAGAGCAGATTTGCAAGTCAACTGCTGCAGACAGATACTGCAGCAAAAATTTCCCAGTTAACAAAAGAGCTGCATGGCCTTGACATACAAACACACAGAGGCTTTTTTTTGGTACCATGTTGCAAATTAATCCTTTGCCCAAGAGGCTTTCACAGCTCTGCCATTGAAGTTATGCATATTGTTAAAGGAAATGTATAGATTATCTGAAGATGCTGTGAAATAAATTAATAAATTATTGTTGAATGTTTATATGTCCATGTCAGACACCAATCGGCTTCAACTGGACTATCTGCTACAAATAGCAATGAAAATGCAGGATAGTAAATTATCCAAAATTACAATTTACAAGAAAATACTGAATTAATTTTAAATGTTTAAAGCTTGAAAAAGACACATTGATCTCTGAATGCACTGAAAGAAATCAAGATCCATACTCCCACACATCTTTTATCATATCCTCACAGTGTGGCTTAATAATGGAATAAGAAAGTTTCATGGTAAAATATTTCTTAAGATATAACTCAGTTAAATAAACGTAAAGACTTAAAATTTAACAACAACGACAACAAAAAAGACATACCATACCATTCTAATCTACATGAATAGTAAAGTTAATGAAGAATCAGTCAAGTCTCTTAATTTACCAGGCAAGGAACTACAGTTCGACATTTATTTGAGAGATGTCTCATCCCAAGAAGATCACAGTCTGTGATGTACACCTCATGGTTTTTTAAAAAATTATGAACCTCATTTTATCTCAGTTTAGGTAAGATCATCTCCTTTAACACCATCAATTTTAAAGTAAAACAGTGCAAAGGAATCAGTGAGGAGTCTACTTAATAATTAATATGGTCAACCAAAATTCAAGCACAAGCCATTGTACAGATGCTCTAAGACACGCAATAAATGGTGACTATTATCAATCACAGTAATTAGATTTCTGCAGCATAACCATATATTGAGTTATATAAAAAACTCTATTTGGTGCATATTGTGACTTGTTGTAGATAATTTTCGTGGCATATCCATTCCAAGCACAACAGACAACATAGCTTCTGCTGTTTGTTTTCATTAGTACTGCAAGATAATATACAATTTATTTCAGTCTTTAGTGCAAAATAATTACATGTGTTACTAAAAGTATGATGATTTTAGATATTTCATAATTCTTAAATAGCTAAAAGTTGGTATCTCTGCTAATTTAACATGGAATAGATTTTAAAGAGCAAAATTAAGAGTTTTATTCATATGTTCACCATGGAAAAGTTGTTCATGAGAAGATAGGTGATACAGAGGGTTAAGTGCAAAAGCTCTTCGGCACTGAGTTTAAGTCAGGACTGAAAATTAGATTTACTGTTCTCATACACCTAATCCAAAGGAAGTCAGTGAGCTTCAGAAGAAAATATCAATTTGTTGCAACTGATAGCCTGTTCTACAGATATTTAGTGAAATAAAAGAAGGTTATTCCAGGGAAAAACTGTCAGTTACATGATGAAACTCCTACACAAAAAAACACCTCTCAAATGCAAATAGGGTCTGTCTAATGAGTTACAAAAGGAAGTAAAAAATGTTGTAAGGCACCTACGATCAAGTGAACAGTTTTTTCATATTCTGTTTTAAATTTGAGAAGAATTAAAAGGTTTCTGCCCCTTCTATATTTAGATCCTGTCATTATAAAAAAAGCAAAGCTTATTAAAATGGATATTGAATCTTTTAATTGAAGATATAACTCTTGATTATTCTTCGAAAGCAAAATATTTGATAAGAAAAAGCATGAATTTCAAGGATGATTTTTTTTTTACATTGGACTACATTTTTTAATTGGCCAAATTTAAATTGATTCCGTATCAAATTAAGAGAATAATTTGATCAAATAACAGAAAAATGCAGTTTAACAATGCTAGTGCATAATATGGGGAGAGAGGGAGTAGCACATATACCTTTCTGCAACTTATTATCATACCATGAAACTGTGAGATTAAACAGAAAACTACTATTGTTTTGAATAATTTGGATATTTATTGAAGCTAGTTTAAGTTCAGGTATGTATTTGGGATTTTTTAAATCTGCCCTCAGCTTCACCAAGTAGAACACAATGTTTACTGTCTGTCAGTGCCAACTGGCAGGGTGTTATCCAGAAATTTTTTTGTCCTCTGCTAAGCCAGTAGTTGGTATATCATTCTGGATTTTTTTAAGCATTTTCATATTTCATTTAATAAGCTACAACATAGAGTTTACAGAAAGAAAGGAGTGATCTGTTGTGCAACTGTCTTGCTTCTCAATAACTGCGTTGAGCTGGCTGATATTTTACACATACCTTCATGTATAAACACAAACATCAAGCGGAAATAAAATCTCAAGACAGTAAACATCTATCAAAGTTATAAGAAAGTGAAAATGGGGCCTTATGACAGGACTTATTAGAGATTCTGACAATAGGCAGGGGTAGCAATCCCTCCAGTAAAATATACACCTACACATTGTGACACATTCATTGTTTATTATGACTAAAACTAGTTCATGGCAGCAGAGAATCAAGCTTTGCAACTTTAAAAGTCCTTTTCTGTAGTCTTTACTTAGCCTTCATGGAAATATACAGCTCTGCATGAGATACGATGTGAAATTGCACAGGTAATGGCTTGTTTTGGGGATAATTGGTTGATGGGACTTGTAGATCAGGCTTGCAATAGAAGTAAACTTCAAACTTAACTGTACAATAGCTATAACTGTTCCATAATAAGAAAAAATATTAAGTCTAGGTATATTTTTTTGTCACTGGCACTCTGGAGCTGGTAAGAACCATTTGCACAATCCAGGACAAGGCATGCTAAGAAAATTGAATTAATATAGGTTTCTAAACTTTCTAGGGGAAAGATTTGTCAGATGCCTCTTTTTCCAGCTCTGGAAAAGGTATTTCAAACAGTTGGGATGCAAAAGCATATAGAGTGCTTCAAAAGTGTCTAGCAACATCCACAGACAAAAGACAGCCATTTATTTAAACAAAGGTCATGGTGCAGAGTTAAACAGAAGAGATACTGAATATTGAATTACACAGCATATTCACCAAATGGATTATGATATATCTGTATCTTAGTCATACTTCAATAATTATTTAAAACTATTTTATTAGTATTTGATATTTTGAAGGAATTCTAACTTGAATTTGCTTCTGTATAATAAAGTCAACAGAAATAAATAACTCAAGACAAAGTGTTTAATATATAATTATACACTGTATAATTATGCACTCTGCATAATTACTGCTTCTGAGCAATTCTTTTACAGCAGACCAAAGCAGTAATCCCACTCTAGTACCAAGCACATTTTTTTAAAGTTTGCTTCGCTGGGATGACAAGATACCACATTGAAACTATCACTACTACACCTCCAAAAGAATGAGACGAACAACTGATCTGAGAACTGCTCTCAAATCACAGAATATGCTGAGCTGGAAGGGACCCATAAGGATCATCAAGTCCAAATCCTGGCCCTGCACAGGACTTGTCCAAATATTTCTTGAACTCTTGTCAGGCTGGTTTTGTGACTTCGCTGGGGAGCCTGTTCCAGTGCCCAAACAGCCACTAGGTGAAGAATAATTTACTAATATCCAACCTAAACTGCTCCTGACACAGCTTCAAAATGTGTAGGAAGACACATTATTAGCATGCTGATAAAAACTACCCTTACTAAGGGTCTTCAAAGTATTCTGGTCATTCGAATTTCACATTTGCATAGCACAAGTCATCATGCTTTAGATCTCTTCCTCTTAAGTCATGCCTAATGTCCTGTCCAAAGTAATTTCAAGATGCTGAAAAAAGTCCTACATAGTCTTACAACAACAGTAAAAATATTTTTAGGAACAGCTTCTGCTATAATTATTTTTATGTGGCATAGAATGAATAAGTAACTCAGAAATATGAGGGATGGTTTATATTCATTAGTAAAAACTGAGCTGCTATCAGTTCACAGAGTTTACAAAACATTTGGATTTTGTGGTACTTCAAACAAAGTGTGAGAAATGTGGCCATTTTCTTTTGGTTGCAGAAAGAAATCTGTATAACAACGACTGGACTTCTCATGTCTCCAACTGTTAAGTTACATCCTCTTAATTTCTGACTAGTTTTCTTGTGCCATAAGATTAGGAGGCCAGATAGTTCATTATCTCCTTTAACATATTTTGCACATCATAAACTTACTTAAAAAGCAATCGGAAGTAAATCTGCTGTTAGATTTGGCAAAACTGTTGCTAACTATAAATAAATGAGTCTACACAAAAATTATTATTTTCCTAATTTTTACAAAATACTAATGTTCCCAGGAATTCTTTCAAAACATTTTACTCAGTTGTGATTTCAAAAAATTAATCTTATTCACAGTACTTTATAAACAATGGCCCCAGAAAAGTTCATAAGGATCTTATTTTTGTAATTAAAATGCATTCACTAAAAATGAGCAATTAAAAGATGGAGTAACACAATTCAGTTGTGACTGAAGATAAATATATTTTGCTTTGATGTTAGGAGTTACTGACCTCAACAAGTATAAAGGTGCCCTAGGTACTTCGAAAAATAACCAGAACATTTTTGTAGGCACCAAAATAATTTATTTCCAGAAATGCAGGCTGGCTTAAATGCAGGCTGGCTTACTTTGAGATGTCATGTTTGGACACACAGTCCTCCTGTTGTAAGATCAAGTCAATGATTAGAGGGTGGAGTTGCAACTTTTATTGCACCTGTCAGAAGATGTTTGTAGAAAAATAGGTATATGTAGCTTAATCTTGTTTTGGAAAATGTCTTTTGAATATACATCCGCTACTTGATCAGAAAAAACTGTACCACATACTGAATTCCTTATGAATTGTAACATAGGCACATAAGATTTTAAGAAGATTAAGCACCGAAAATGTAGACAGCTGGCAGGAAAATGCCTGTTTGAATCTCCCAGCAAGGCTGTTAGCCATGTCAACAATAGGACTTAGGCACCATTTAATCAACTTAGTAAAAAACGGGCCACTTACAAAATCCCTGAATCCAAACTCCTGCTCATCCCTTAGTGAGTAAATAATGAGTCAGTACAAATTCCATGTTCCAGTCTCAGCTTTTAGTGCATATTATTCAGCATAGCTGTACATGTAAACTTTATTAGTGGACTGGATCTGACAGTCCACTGATCTGACCTTGCCTCTACTCAGGTGGGTTTCATTGCTAGGCTACTCACTGAATTCTGGTCCCTGGAAAAGAAGACTTAGGTAAATACTCAAAAGACGGGAGAGAGAAAAAGGTAAAAAATGGACAGCAGATGTAATCAAGATACAACCAGTTAATCCAGTTAATGGAGAAAAATCGCCAAGTCAGGAGAAAAAAATACTTTAAAAAATGGCCAGATGACTAACCATTCTCTGAACATCCCCATTTTTCACCACTGAAGAAAGGTCGGCTCAGATTACTAGTTTAGACTAGCTTTAAAAACTAAAAGCTGGACTCTCCCAAGCCCAGGGCTGCGGAGCAGCAAGATGCTTGTTCAGCAAGGCAGCAGCCACCCCACTACAGAGGAGTGCATATTCCTCAGTGGAGGATTCACTTTATCTTTTGGAGGTTCACAAGACAATATTACTTTATTTCCTTTTTCCCTCTAGGAAATAAAACACTAGTTGTACAAGCCCGTTTAATTTGGTATGTGGGGAAGTATTTGGCACCTAACAGAGTTTTCCTGGGTCTCAGTATAGAGAGATACAGCGCCTTGCACCATAGAGAGAAAGGCAGTGCAAAGCTGTACAATCCCTTGAATCCGACCTTTGCTATGGCATATCAGAACCTGGCAGAGCCATCATATAAATCAATGTAATAGCAGTCTTTAGTTTATCAATTATGTTGTACATTTCATTTTGCATAGTTTCTTACAGCTTCTGGGATTATCAAAGAACAGCAAACCATAACAAAATAGTGGCAAAAATCGTCAAACACTACTTAGGCCATATTTTTCTTCAGGGAACCTGGATGGTGCAATACTTCTAGCTATGACATGTCTACCATATCAGTAGTGAGGTTGGTTTAGAAGAGACCAAAATTTTCTGCCATAAACAATAAAAAACTGAGCTGTCTCCCATTAGTCTCTGAATTATCTCTACTATTATAGAAAGAAGGAATTTTTTAAGGATTTACCACTAAAACTACTCTGTTTCATCAAAGTCCCTGCAGACAAGAGAACTTAAATGATACCGATGCCAGTAAGCACTATAATTATTTGAGGTTCAGAAATACCATAAAGGTCAACAAAATAAGAAAGAATATCTTAAAACTTTTGTTGCTTTAGTGGCAAAAATATTTACGTGGGTTTTTTTGGTTTTTGGGGTTTTTTTAAAGAGACCAGAATGTACGAGAGTAATCTATCTACATATTGCTCCTTGGGAAATCAAACAAAATTATTTCTAAGATTCTTTATGCAATCTCTTGAACAGAATATTATAGAAACTTCAAGCATTACAGTAAGAAAACAGCACTACCCTAGGGACACCATAAATTCAGAGAGAAGAATGAATTTGCATTGCTAAAAGTAAGTGTTGATTTGAGTTCAGACTTAAAAGAACAGGTAACCTGCCTTTTAACACATTTTACCTTTTTTTAACATATAATTATCTATGGTGATCTTATTAAAATACTTTTTATTCTTTGCTGTGATTTTCACATTTTATCATTTTATCTCCAATATATTTTTTTAAATCTTATTTCCAGAGAGATCCAGCATATAGATATCTTTGTATAATCCCTTTCAAATTCACCATCCACTGTTTGCACTCTACCTTCATAAAAATCCCTAACGATTTACTCAAAGCTTATGCTTAAGACCCATTGAATCCTCATCCTCCTTGATTTATCCAACAACTTCAAAGCATATTCTTCTTTTTAAAACACTTCATTAAAAAAATTGACTGAGGAAAAGGTTAGCACTTGCATCAGAGATATGAGGACCAAAAGTTGGCCCTTTTACTTTTAATCTTTTTCTCTGTGGCTTGACAGAAGTTTGACACTGCATAGCTCAAGTGGATCTACTTACTTGGGACGCACTTACTTCTTTGTCAGAAAGGAAAATCAAAGAATGATTAAAATAGTGAATTTTTTGAACTATTCAGTCTAAATAATAAAAATAGTTTTGACTGAAGAAGATACACAGTATTTCCTTGTTATCCCTTTGAAAAACACAGAGGGAAAGGGAAAAATATAACAACCTACAGAGAAGTCTCCTTCCAGAACACTTGTTGCTCATGAGGGACATGAACAAAGTCAAAAACACTCCAGTCACAGCATTTCAACATTGTTTGCAATGGGCCTTAAAACCGGGAGCCCTGCTGTGCCCTCCAGTGAAGGTCTCTCCCTTTCACAGTCCCAGGTCTGAATAGAATGGAGTTAGAAACTGCTCCTTAGGATGAAAGGACAAGGAGAAGTCAACATCTAGGCTTCTCACGTGCTGTGTTTACTGTTAGTTCGTTCAGTCTGGGACTTTTCTTTGGATGCTTAAAGAAATTAATAAGAATTATGCCATATTAAATTGAGTTTCTCTACAATAATAAAACTTGAGGGGACATCAAACCTTTGTTGAAAGCACAGATTATTTTCTTTTTGTGGATTGAGACAGCAAGGAAAAAGCAGGACTTTAGAAATTAAACTAGGATATATAGTACCACTGAGAGGACATGGTCAAAGGATGTATCTCTGTATTTTACACATATCCATTTTTTTTCTGTCAGTCTTCCATTATTACTAAAGACTGTGGAAATATAAGAGGACATCTAAAATCTGAAGTGAAAAGCCAGAAATAGGATAGAAACTGCTTGGTATCATTCTCTTCTTCATAACAAAGAAATAAAATTCATAAATAACCACACAATTCAGGGAGGCTGTGTGGTTTACAGAAAGAATCACTAACCTTTGCTGGTTGACCGATATTCCTACAGAACAAGGCATTACTCTATTCATAGCATGTCAGGCAGGAACAGCTGTGTCCATCCATGCCATCCAGTATCAGGTTCTTGTGCTCCTTAACAGAGTTTTGTGATCAAAAGCAATGGTTGGCTCTTTGTAGTCCTTGGCATCAAGGAATGAAGGCTGATGACTCTGACCATCAGTGCTTTCCACTCACTTCATAAACTGCTCTGCTCACCTGCTATACATGGAACTTGACGTGTCAAAAGCACAGCAACATACTTGCATTCAGTTTTAACTTCATTCAACCCAATCTCCTTTGTAAAGTCAGGTACAAAGGCTATATCTGCAGGATATAGCAGAGGGCTATGGAGACTAGTTACTCTATAAAGCTTCTGATCCAGTCATTGTCAAAGGGCAACGTCAGTCACGGTCTCATAGTCAGAAATTTCTTTGTATTTCCTTATGAGCCAATGACTGAAATCGATACATGATAATTGATAAATGGAGATGCTACCTATTGACAGTAATGAGAATATGTCTGTCAATTTCTGCTAAAGAATTTCTGCTATTTGTGTCTCTGTTCTCTAACAGCCAGGCTGATGTAGTTTCATGCTGTGGTACCTCCGTACATACTCTGCAAGGAGTGATGTTTTTCACAAAATCACTTTTCCTTTGAGTCATCAGAATCCCCATACTACAATCCAGCATCTGTTTTCTTTTGAAGTACAGCCAAAACCACTGAAAATCCAGTGAGTCCAGCTTGGACCATTTCTAGAAGGAAGTTTTCCACAGACACACTTAGAGGGAGTAGAAGGCAGTGGGGTTTAATGCTGTCCAGGTTTAGCTCCAGACAGCTCTAATGTTTCTCTGCATCCAAGAAAGCCATCTCTACTAATCAAACATATGTCTGTACAGATGTGAGCAGTTCCACACAGAGATGCTCAGATTAGTGTGGACAAAACTAGCCTAGTTACTAGAAGGGACATAATTCCTTTGGCATGAGTACTCCATGAGTAGTTATACCCAACTTGTCAGTAAAGATGGTTGGATGGGCTGTATGTCTGCTGTGATCACATGGTGATCACTGCTTTATAGACAGACATGACTTTAAAACTTGCTAGCTTGGAGAATTAATATTCTTTCTCTGAACAGCACTAGCACTTTATTCTCATTTTCAGACTCCTGCTAGAATTTCAGAAGACTCTTCATCTGTGAGGGTTGAAAACACTGTTATTTATCTTATGTCCAGAAAATGAATCAACAGATCCTCTATATAAATGCTTGGATCTTCCCCTACTAAATCCTTCAAGATGACCTTACAAGGTCCTCTCCAATTGTTTTCAATCATAAACTCTTACCTGGAAGATACAATCCCATGCTGTGATTCCTTCAAAAAGAAATGTCTCTATTCCTGTCTGCATCAATGCTTCCTCCAAAAACAAGACCTTCACTTTCTTTATTGTCTGACAGGAAGTAGAAGCTCCATGAAAAAAATTCTCCACAGACCAGAAAAAGAAAGAAAGGCTCCTTTTCAAAAGTGTTACAAATTGTTGGGTTTTTTTTAATCAAAGATCAATTAAGACACTGATGTTACTAAAAGACAGAACCTACAAAGTGGTATGACTTCAATATTGGAAAAAAACAACAAACATTGTTGATAAAATTCAAGAAACAGAAGAATGACAAGCTAGAAGAGTAAACCTCAATGTGCTCCTGGAAGAAACAGCCCAGTTCATGAAAAAAGAGAAAAAAGAAGTGTATTTTTTTTCTGAGTATTTAATCCAATAACAGAACAAAAAACATTAATAACTTCCTAGATATTTTCCTCTTACTTATGATGAAAGACTCTCAACTCCTACAGAAGAATTCCACAGAAACACTGTCATGAGGATGGTATATTTTAAATAAATACCACACTATGACCCAGAATTATTTATTTGGGGCTTTTACAATTCTTATGTATCTCTTTTTCCAAAATTAGTTATACACAGCAAATAACCTTGCAAATTGTCAGGGTTAGGTTGAGTTTTTAAATAAGCTAGAATTTAAATATATGGAAACATGCAACTTTGATTAAAAAAACCAGTCAAGTCCAAAAAAAATTGAATTTAAATGCTCAGCCATACTGGCTTCACTTATGAGACAATCTCTAGCAGCAGGAGATAAATCAGAGCACAGTAGTAAATTGTAGTCTTAACTCATCTGATTATATAATTTTATTCTTCTCTTTCTCTCTCTTTTATATAAGTGCTTGAAGGAATGAATTTATTGCCAAAGCTTCTTTTCCTGTTCTGAATGAACGATTTCACATTTTTCTCAGAATTGCATATATACGTAATTTAGTACTTCAAAAATAATTTTATTTGCTTTATAACTTAGCTAAAAATATCTTCCTTATACTTATTATTGAAATATTAGAAAATTGGGTAATGGAGAGAATAATATAAAATATGTAAATGTTCTGTAAAAATGAGTTTTCATAATATTTTACATTTTTTCTTATCAGATCTTATTTATTGAATGAAACTTTTCAAAAAAACTCTGATGTGAAAATCTGAAAGTATAGAGTAGCCCAATTACTTTATTATGATGAAAGACTCAATTGACCTAGAACTGAAAAATTTAGAGTAAACAGATCCCCAGATTAAAAAAAAAATATTCAAAAGCTGAAGTCTACAACACACTGGTTATTAGATCAAATCTCTGCAGACACAACCTAATTGTGGCATTGGTGGGAAGCAGGTAAATACAAAAGGTGTGACAAGTGGACATAGTTCAGGGAAAGAAGCAGGTGGGTGAAACCTTGCTGGGAGTACTCGCCTCTTTCCAGAACAGAGTAGCAAGGCTTTCTCTGTGCTCTGCCTTTCTGAAGAGGATGCACAAGGAAAATGTTGTTGAAGGACTTAGAAACATAGTCTGCCAAGAAGCAGGCACTCAACACTAGCAGGACTTGCAGACTTGGCAGGATGTCCATCTTACCAAACTGGATTTTTTATGCCTCTCTTTGGATTAACAATTCCTGGGGTTAAAATCTCCAGTCACTTTGCTCTATTCGTTTTCTCTAGCTTTGTATAACTGTTTAGATAGACCATTGCCTCTTTCCTTCACTAACTCACAATACACCATAATTCAATGCAAAACAAAAAAAACCCCTTCTATTTTAATTAGGTTTGAGAGGTACTTCTTGTCTAAGAGAATAATGAGGAAACAGTCAATTACCGTAAAATATTTGCTGTTTGTCCTCACATTAGGAGAGGCTGAAATAATTTGTGCAATAACCAGCTGGATCTCTCTCAATATTTTTCTCTCAAACTGTTCATTCGTTCAGTTCTCTCCCTCTTTTCAATACAGCAGTTTCTCCACTGAACTTGCTGTTCCTTAAATTCTGTCTGCACTTTCAAACTATTACCCATCTGTGCAGCATGAACTGCAAATAAACCTCCAACAACGTGCTGAGCGAACTTATTCTGGCTTTGTTATACTCTGTATCCTCTTTCATGAGCTACTGAATAATTATTAAACAAGACCAACATTAGGTCAAATCATAGAATATGACCATTTCTCTGTTGTAAGAAAAGAAGAAATTAAATTTTTTTCTATTTAAAAATACTGGTATTTTTTAATGTAAAAATAAGATTTCATCCTAAACACACTAAAGCCCTGTGTCCTCTGTGTAGTTTGCTGTCATTTTCAGCAGCAGATAGTTGTCACAATTGTGCTGGGTTTGCCTGCAGTAGAGTTGATTTTCTTCATAGTAGCCAGTATGGGGCTATGAACTGCACCAGTGCTCAGGAGTAGCAGGCAAAGGGACTCTCAGAACTTTCTTTCCTTGGCACCAAGCTCAGCTCTGCAGTACCTCTCACCCCACTTTTCCAGCCCCATTGCACATCATGAAGCCACAGCAAACATTTGTCCACAAATTAGTGCATTGCAGCTTCTAGCTTGTCATTAGCAAACAAGATCTAGATCAACAGCTGCACTTCTCAGCAATTCAATGCAAGATTTTAAGAAAGCTTTTACAGCAATGCAGCAACATCTCCACTCTACAGACGATTACTTTCTGATAACACGGTTTCCCTTTTTAGTAGAAATGAGAGAGAAAAAAAAAAAAAGGCAGAGATTACATATTTGGCCTACATGTATCAAAAAGTTTTGCATTTAACATGTTTAGCTAAAGTCACAGTGAATGATAGGACCACCCTTAAAGATATAGTCTTGCAGTCAGGTCACATGTCAGCCCAGGTTTTCACAGAACCATATAAAAGAAAGCTACAACAAAGAACAGTCACTTGGATCACAGAACATGACAAACATGTTTTGCAGGATTATACAGGATTTGATTTCTACTGCTTCCTTAACAGGCCTACTCTAGACTAGGTGCAGTGATGATTCCTCAGCAAAAATGGGCTATGATATTTGCAAATGCAAAGCTATTAACAAAGCAAATGGGTTATAATACTAATTAAGAAACCACTAAGCAACCATGCATGACCTATTCCTGATTTGTGCCATGAGACTCTACACACTGAAAGAAAATGATAAAATTCAGCAAAGAGGATGACCATGCTGAGTTAAATGAATTTGTCATTCGTTATTAAATTAGCATTCATATTCTAAAGTGCTGTTAATAACTTTTGGTTCAGGTTAATACTGACTCTGAATTACAGCTAAGTATGTCAATAAAGTAGAGCTCTGCAAATACATTGTATGAATTCTGTAAAATGTTACATTAAAAATTGTAATTTTATATTCCCCTAATCTCTACAACTACAGCATTCAGAATTCAATTTTAAAACCATTTATCAGTGTTTGAATTAAAAATGCATCTTTACACAAATATAGACTGATTCCTTTTAAATTTTTTATTTTAAAAAGCATGTTTACGTCTAAAATCACATACTATGTAATTTTTCTTGTATTTATCGTTCTTCTGAACTTCTAAAGCAAAAGTCTTGTAGTATTTCTAATATTTCAAAATAGGACAAAAAATTGCTAAGGTTTAGGAATGAATCCTTTAGGAGCAGACTGGAGACTTTTGTTCAGTTATCTTGCAAGACATAGAATTTTTTGTTTAATACTAAGAAATACTATTTTAGTATTTTCTGAATGCACAAGTGTCACATCCACTGTGTGCACCAGATCTCATTCCCTTCATAGAAGCCCTTAACTCCCTAACAGTAACAGCTGCAACACCAGAAATGGAAGTTGGTATCTGGTAGGGTCAAACATGCGGTGAGAAGTATTTTTACATCCACCCCTTGCATACACATCTGAAAATTATAGTACCCAGAGTACATCCTTTCCAGAGGTTTGAAAGAGGTGAAAGATACTTATTTTGAACTAATTTTCACACATGTGTTATAGCTATATGGGGAGGTATATTAACCGGGATCTAAGATAGATTTTCCCTTAAAATTCTCAGAATTTTAGAATTCACACTGAAATTCAATCTTTAATTTCTGTGATTTACATATATAAGTCCTTAATTATACTAATGGTTCTGAGATGAACCATCATTCAAAGATCAGGCAGTTTTATACAAATACGTAACATAACTTTATTGGAGACTTGCAATCTAAATTAAATCCATCTAGGAAACATTTTACCGTTCAGTATTCATGCAAGTTCTGCTTAGACAGTGGCTATTTGAATTCATATAATTCTATGTACAACTCTAATACATTTCATACATATACACCGGGATTCTATCTACTTCTTTTCCCCACAGAATTTTTTTATGTCAGTAATAGTTATTGAAAGTGTGAAACAAGTGAGAGGCTGACAAGTCCTCAAATAACTGAGAGCAGTTAAGATAAAGGCAACAGTAGCACACGGGGCCTAGTAACAGTACCTTTATTACCAGGCACAAAAAATAACTGGCTACACTGTAAAATGCCTATTATTAAGTAATGCAAAGCAAGTTCAATGTTACAGATCTCTTTCAAGAATCCAAAGAAGTACAAAGAGATATTGTCTGAGGAGAAATCTTTTGGTATATGTGAAGAATTATTTCTTTAAACAACAATGAAAATTTTGATTTAAAAAGTCAATGTTTGAAAAATAAATGTGCATCTTCCATTGAAAGCAAAAAGGCTCTTTGGGAATTCTCGTGATGTCACAGGTTGGCTGTGAGTGAGATTGATTAACAACAAACTGTTTGCATGTCAATGGAACTCTAGGAGACAGCTCTACTGAGAATTGTAAAAGTTCCTTTGCAATCTATAAATAAATAGAGAAAAAAAGGATTACTGACATTATAGCAGCACTTACATTAACTGAAACCATGACATATCAATGCAAATGTATGTAACCTTTCAACTAAAAAGAAATTAATATTTCAGAACATAGAGCATATATGTTCCATGAATTTGATAGTTTCCTAGCAGAACCAGGAATTTTACTATGGGCCAGTGGAATTCACACTTATTGTACATTAAATTCATTTGCAGTTAGGAAGAAACTCTGATAGTGATACTTTTGCCTCACACCAAAGGTGAAAGAGATTAGTAGCCATTCTGGATTTTTATACAGTGTCTACCTCCAATGTAAGTGATGTAAATGCATGTGATCAAATCAGAGTACTACACACTGAATGAACTCATGTTCCAATAGTGCACTGGAACTGCAATAAGTTGTCTGGGAAATGCATACAGACAGCAAGTTTTCTTGCTGGTCAAAAATAAATCACCTTATTTGACAAGTTCTCTGTTTTTGCCTCTGATCCAAATCCTACACATTTTGAATCACTCACTGGGCAATCTTTTTATCCTGGAAGCCTCCTCTGCTAGTGATGATGGCAACCAACCAAGTCACAAGTTTTCATAACATTTTTAATACATCTGTACTGCAATATTTTTCAAATACTTTTAACTATTTATATCAAATCAATAGTTTTTATGTCTAGCTTTAGGTTTCAACTACTGTATTTAAGCTCTCTGATGTCGCAGTTAAATATGCTAAACATTTTAAAAGTCATAGTGAAAGCACACAGCTTTTATTACAAATAAAACTGTCATGAGAAGTTTAAATAAAGTAAAATAAACACAAATGAGATGCTAACACGGAACTGATAGCTAGTATTAACACAGTCCATACAAGATTTATTACTAATCCCAATAAAAATAATATTAATATTATAAAAACATTGTTATAAACTATTTGGAAAATAGCAAGAAAAATAAGAAACACAGAAGTTGATCCCTTTCATTGGAGTAATGCTGCTACAATCGTTTTGTTAATCCACCATCCTAGCAGTATAAAATCTAATGAGTAGTATGTTACTGATATGCAAAGTATTATGCAAACTATATTTAAATCACAATGACTGATACCAAGTGAAAGCAGAATACATTAATATTAGTTGTAATACTAGTAATACTAGTTGTAATTACAACTAGTTGTAATACTAATAATTAGTTGTAATACTAGTTGTACTACAATTACTGTAAAGTACTGCCTGCACGCTACCAAGACAATTAATGATGTTTTCTACACGTACATTAAACTGCATTATTTTTTTTCTTAATGTTCTTTATTTCAGTCACAATGAAAAGAAACCTACTCACTACTTCAGTATTTTCACTTTCAGCAGGACATACAGAATATTTCCAGTTAGTAAGCATTAACCCTTCTAGCATACGAGTTTCCAAATGCCACCATCACACATTACTCAGAGGATATACATTTTAATCCCACTCTGAATATGTCTCCATCTCAGTGGGCCAGAATTTTACAGCGGGCTAACTAAGCAGGAATATAACTTTTTGTTTCATTTTCCCTTTCAAATCACATTACCTGTGATAAAATGAAGGTATCATTACACGTAACAATGCACAGTCACCTCTGAAGAGTAACACAAGAATCAAGTATTTAGCAAAGCGGCAGAGACCATGTTCTACAACCAGAGCTACTGCTTTTTAACAATTACCTCACAGCACTTAGGGAGAGCATTTATATATAACAAAACTGATCTTTTGAATCTTAAGCCAGGAAATCAGCATCATGTGACAAAAACAGTACAGAGTAAAATAAAAATTATGGCTAATGATACAGGAATGCACACAATTTTGAGCAAATCTCAAAAATTTTCCCTAGGTAGCATGAAATGATGATGACACGAAGGCAGCACTGCTGGTCACTAAGCAGAGGTCTCCCAGTTCCAATGCTATAAACCAGACCCCTTTCAACAAGTCACTTTTCTCTTCTTCACCTGTTCCAATTCTTGTAAGCATCATCCATTTTCATTCCTCAAATAGAAGGGCAAAAAGAGAAATCATTCCTTACTTCTTTCAGTCACAACCTAGGTCATATCAGCCACAGTTCCTTCCATTAGTTTCCCTTTCATGTTATTTTTAAGAATCTGCATAGTTTAAATATTATATAATTTGGAGTCAGATGAATGCATTTTGAATAGATCCTGTTTTGGAAGGATTTAATGTTTTAAGGAAATTTTCAAGGGTTCACTTTTTCTGGTAAGAAAATTCTTGGTACAGAACAAAAGTCATCTTTGAAGTCCCAATATATTGTGGCACAGACAATGCTACACAATGACTACTTTTTTATTTAAAATAAATCCCTGTTCTAGTTATTTTTTTTCTATATTATTTTATAGCAGTGCAATAATCCAGGAAAAATATTATTTTACTTGGTTTTAATATAATAACTTTTTTAAAAGTTAGGATTGCTCTTGCAAGTTGTCTCCTCAAGCATATGCCAGGAGAATTGACTTGATATCAATTGCTACTAAAAGATCAAACCAGCTACAGACAAGCTAATCAATTCCTCAGCTGTAGGTTATGTCTATTTTATGATGATATCTGTACTCTTGTAGCAAATCAGTCTCCTAAATGTGTGTTCTCTCTATTCTACCCACTTTGGTAGTGTTACAATGTGATTCACAGCTTTAAAAAGTTGCAATGTTACTACTGGATCTTATGCACATACACACACTAAACATTATTCTTCGGCCATTCCTAACATTAATATTGGCTTCAAAAGGCTAACAAGACTGAGTAGAATGAGTCAATATTTGCACAACCCTTAAGCTTATCTTTTTAATGCTGCACAACAGTTAAGTACATATGGAAGTGCTGTTGCCCCCACATTGTTTCTGCAGCTGAACTGAAGCAGCCAGGCAACAGAACTCACTGGCCTGTTGGCAAAAAGAGCTGCCCTTCACTGTGTTCTCTCTGCTTCTGGCCTCTCTCTGTCCAGCTGTGCATGTTAACTGCATCATAGTTTTATTTTCCAATTACAGTTCCATTGAGAATGAGGAAAATACAAGTAAAGAAAAATATCTGCTGGGAGAGCAGTGGATGTCATTTACCTCAACCTTAGTTAGGAAGGCCTTCAACACTGTTTTCCACAGTGTTCCTTTATAAATATTAATACATTACACTCTGGAGGGGTGGACAGCCAGAGGTGTAAAAGATTGCTGAGATGATCAGCCTCAGAGTAATAGTGAGTGGGTCATACTTTGCAGGCCAGTAAGAAGTGAGGTTGCAGGAGGCTCCTTGGACTTGTCCTGCTGAGTACCTGTGATAGGTTGACTTAGGAGGAAGAAACTCAGAACAGGGTCTTCCTAAGGGAATTTCCTCTGTAGGGGTTGGGATACCTGCAACAGCCAATTAGAGAAAGTTATTTCGCTCCGTGCACACACATTGTGAAGGAGGTAATCCAGAACTGAGTCTCTTTGTCTTTCCGGCGGCTGAGCAGGTAACACCAACCCGAGCTTCCCCTGCTCCATGCGGGGGGGGAGGCTCAGGAGGCTGCTTGGGCCCCGTTTGCCAACGAGGGGGACCCGATGGCCGGGGGGAGGAAAAGTTGTGTGATAAGACCTTCACGGCTTCTTCCTCCACCGGCCTGCGGCTCTGGCGTGGGGGGGGATGCTGACTCTTTGTGCTGCCGGCCGGGCCGGGCCTGCCCGGGTGGCCATGAGCCATGCGGGGCTGCAGCCCAGCCCCAGAAAGGCTGATTGACACCTCAGCCGCCCCCCCCAGCGCGGCCTGAGCCTGGCCCAACTTTTGTAGCTGTGTTAAACTTTAACTCTTTAGTGTTCAGATAAGATTTGCAAAGCCTCCAGCCTTTCCTTTGAATATGAAAGGGAATAAGAAGATTTCTGAAGTCAGTGACATAAGAGCTAAGTTTTTAAGATGGAAGGAGAATGAGAAGATGCTGAAATGGCTGAAAATCTTTTTGTGAAATTGTAGGAATGAACTGATGTACTGAATATTCCTATAAACCATGGAAAGAGACATGGGGGGATGGAAATGTTCCATTTAATAGATGATTTGACTAAAAAGCACCTGTGTTGAGAATTTCTGCCCTGAGAAAAGAAGGGGATTTCAGTTTTCTGAAGATGAAGCCTGAGCAGAGAGAAAGGAGACAGAGAGAATCTTTGCTGTTGAACATTTCATTCTTAAAAGTAAAACCCCATGGAACAGACATGACCCACATCTACAACTTTGGGACGGCTGTAGAGTTGGGAGGAGCGTCACAGTTTGCAGGTTCCCGGGCGGATGCAAATCGTGAAAGATAAAACCACAAGAGAACTGTTTTTTTCCTTCTTGTGGGAAAAATCCCTACAACTTCAACAAGAAGAGGCTTTTCTCTCCAGAAGTGAACAGAGAAAGACTAAATTGGGCACTGACTGAAATATTTGTTATATGTTTGTTTTGTTTTTATGAAGATTGGGAGAGGGAGGGAAGGAGTGATCTGAAAAATCTTATTCTGAATTTTTTTTTTCTTTTTTCCCCCTCTTTTTGTTTGTGTAGTTAATAAATTTTCTTCTATACTCCTTCAAGTTTTAAGCCTGCCTTGCTCTTTTGCTCCTGGTTCTGTCTCACAACAGAAAGAAATAAGTTTATTTAAATTGGCAACTCAAACCGAAGACATTAATTTGGTGCATTGGCTGGGAAAGTCAAAATTAAACCAAGACAGTACCTTTATTAGAGACTTGAAGAAGGTACTGACATGGACTCTCTTTAAGTCTACAGATGACACCAAGGTGCAGGGTCAGCTGACGTGCTGAGGGTAGGCCTGCCATTCAGTGAGACCCAGGTGGGCTGGAGAAATTGGCTGACAGGAGTTCCAAGGATCTTCTTCATATTCAATGAGGAGAAATCAAAGCGCTTTTTCTGGGAAAGAAGAATCCTTGCAGCCACCCAGGCTGGGGAAGCTGATCACCTAAGGACTCCTCCAACCTGAATTACCTGTGACTCTATGATCTTAAGAGCCATAAACTTTCTTCTAAATAGGTATTATATAATTTAGTCATATCTTACAGAACAGCTGTGTTGTTTTATTTTAGTGTACTGCTACACCTAACAATCTGTCTCTCTCTGTCACACTTTACTGCATACACACTTTTCCCAGACTCTCCATCTTTGCAGTGAAAGCATTATATGAAGGGCACTACCTCCTTCTAATCACTAGTTTTCACAGAAATACAGATCTTGCAAAGAATTTCCATTTCCTCTATCAAAGGATTGCTCAGTACCTCTTCAGCAAGAGATTTCTGAGATCCAGTTCCAGCTACTTGGATTGTCAGCTTCTGAAATGTTCTTCTCCTTCAGATAATTCACTTTATAAGTATTTTCAGAAGTACTGGATACCTGATATTTGTTTGCATGCTTCAAAAGAAATAGTTCTGTATTTGTGTCTCTGAAGTTTTTTATCAAAAGCAAAAATATTTGCATCCTCGTGAACAAGAGATACAGAAATCATTTGTATTATATATTATGAACCCTTCCCTGTAAGTTAATTTCAGTACAGCAAGCAGAGTAGTCTGGAACAGCTATGTTTCCTTTGTCTAAAGCATCAAAGAAATCAGACAGTAAGAAATGGGAGTCCAGTGACTGGGCCAACAGCTCCTAATTTAGAAGTGCCTGCCTACTTTCTCTAAACTTCTACAGGTTGCCTACAGGACCATAGGGGACCCAGTCAGTTGTATACAGAGACTGCATGCATAAAACTGGAAGGCATAGTAAGACAAGTAATCAGCTTACAGTATAAAGTAAAATTTTTTAACACTCAAATATGATGTTAACAAAGGTGGATCACATACCTACCATCAATACATAATCTTCCAACTGTGTTATGATACAAATGTGATGCACTGTAAATTTATTGAGAAACCAAGAAAAGAAAATCAAACTCATTTATAGAAGGAAATTAAGTCTGCTACAAAGTAGATTGCCATGCCATAAAAATGGTACATATGCTTGTATTTAACATTAGAAATATCAGAAGCTAGGTTCCCTGCAGTACTTGTGTTTGTTCTGAGATATTTGCTGAAGGCCTAGCGTTGTCTAAAGAGCTCAAACAAGGACAGCATACTGGGCAGTACCTTGCTCAGAGCTTGTCTGTGCTTGACACTGTACAAAAATTTCTCATCATTTTCATCAGCCATATCCTAGAGATGTTAAGTAATATTCAGAGGCAAAAACCAAGTAGGTGCCAAAAAAATAATGATTATGTAAAATCATCTTAGTTAAATTCCAGAGATTTTAAGTTAATTTTTGGGGACCAAGTCCTTCTACTATTTAAAAGAGACTACCACTCAAATATCACACTTACGCATGTAGTACCATTCTTACACACTCCTGGTGGGTACCTACCTTTAAGCAAAATGAAACCGGTGCTATTTTTCCCAAGAGCATTTTCTTAACACTCGTGATTATTTCTCAGGCAGTTATTTCCTGTTTGGAATTGGAAGTGGTGAGACATGATTTTGTTGGCTGCTACACTGTGAAGTCCTGTGTGTGACCATATTTCAAGAAGGCTTCTCACAAGTTCCATCCAGAATATCAGATACTTTACACAGATCTGTCCACCCCCACATCTTACTTTTGTTTCTACAGAGATGTTCCCAGAGGATTAGAAAGTCATTAAGCATAGTTCTCCATCTAGAGAATAAATGTAAATATAATCTCAAGTCAAAGACTGCAATCATCTACCAGCTATTTTAATTAAAAGTATGTCTTTTTCATAAAAGAACTTTCAAGTATCTGGCCTATTTATTTTAGTAAAGAAGAGCTCATTATTTGAGCACTTCACTGTCTGTGAAAGAAAGCACAAATGTCCATCAATTCTTAAGTGCCAGAAATAATCTAATTGGGATGGAGATTTACATGATTCTCTTTTTACCATGACCCCCAGCCAAATGACAAGAGGATTTTTAAGATTATTTACAGAAAACATTTGCTCATCTGAATAAAGCATGTCTTCTCAGCATGAGTATCTAGGAAGACAGGAAGTCACTTAACTGTCCCTTCAAAGCCTACTAGGAAAGTTCTACACAGGCCATGATTTCCACATGAGAGAGGAAGACCTCATCCAGGGCCTCAGTGAGCAGCAGGCAGATTTCAGTGCCTCTGTTCCTCTCTCATGAATTGCAGAATACTTAGCCTCAATTTTTTCAAGGCGGAGTATTTTCTTGTGTTCTTACAGCACATAGAACAATTGAGCCTGAGCAGAACTGTGTTTTTAAGATGGAATCAAACTGAACACTTTCATTCCTTCTTTGTGCCTCAGGTGTGTGTAACAAATAAGAAGTCCATTGCTTGCACTATACAGATAAACATTCTTTAGTGGGGCACAGAAAAAGGTTGTAATACTCTTCTTCTTCGACAAACATTACACAACCATGTCATGCAAATATCAATTTTGACAGTTCTGTTTGCTGAATTCTACTCCCTTCTAAAAACAAAAACCCCTTCCATTAATCTATTTTAATTTCCTACAAAGAGTGAATAAACAGAAAAACACAGTACTGATTACCAGCATTGAGATAGTCTCTGTTATGGTCCTTTGCACTACAAGATGTTCTTTAAAAATCATCACTCATTCTTTCAGCTGAGGAGCAATGTTAAAACCAAAAAGACTCTCTTATTTTCTCATGAGGGCTTATAACTGGAGTTTTTAACAGCCATCTTTGCAGCCCCAGAAAGTAATTTTATTTTATAAAGGAATCCACATCAAAGATTTCATGCACTGTCAACACATTCTCATCATTGTTTGCCTACTCTCTTTGAACTATCTCCTTTCAGCTACTGAAATATTAAAATTACGTTTTTCTCTGTTCTGTCAAAAAAGTTGTGCAGCTTAACAGGACAGTATTCTATAGTTCCTGAACATTTTGTTCTCTCCAGAGAAACGGAAAGTTGGAATTAAATGTATTATTTAATGAAAAATAACCAAAAGAATATAAGAATGATGGGCTTGCAGTAGCATGGAAAAGTGAAGAGGAAATTATTTTCCATTGGTTTTTCATAATAAATAATGAATGCTACTTAATAAGTATAAGATTAAATCAAAGTTAAAAACAAATAGAAATGTTTGGACAGATAACATAGCAATCACTGTCACAGTATCTAAAGTTTATATGAGTTCAATTAGATGAGCTCATGCAAGGAAACCATCACTGTCTATCCCACACAAAGATGCAACCTCTGATTCTAAAAGTTCCCAAATGCACAGAGCTGAAGGGGATACCAAGCAGGCAGGGCCTCTGAAAATCTGTCCTGTTTCCTGCAGTTCCACAGATTTCCATTTACCAAGGAAGCCCAGGCTGAACTGACCAGTGCAACTGATCTCATATAAAGCAGCACCACGGGTGAATTTAAAATGACCACCCAAATCCCATAGCTCAGTACAAGGCACAGAGAGCAGAGCTGTGACAGTCACACATGGGATTGTGTGTTTGAAATGTTTGAACTTAGCTTTAATGGACAGGTCTTATTAATTTGCTGATTAGTACAATTCCATCACTTTTTTGTTAAGCATTATGCTGTAATTAATAATGGTGTGCTCTCACATCCCTTCTTCTGGTAAAGAAGGAGAATGTTCCTGTTTTACAGCTGACTAGTCAAAGAACAGGGAAATCAGGCATTCCCCTTAAGATGACCCAATTCCACAGATATATTTAGCCAAATATTTAAGTGTGCCAAGACAAGTGCTAAGAATTCTAAATTGCTAAAGGTCAGTCAGAACTGTATTTGGAACACAATTATTATTCTATACAAGAAAGCTACATATAAGCTAGCCACTTAGTAAATACCACCAATACACTGTGACCACTTCTATAACTTCTGCTCAGATGACAACTTTGCTAATAAGTTAGAAATTCTTCCTCATGAGCCTCACACTCACACAGAAAGATATGGCAAATGAAGGATTTCAGGGGTTACAAAGATATGACTCCAAACATAGAATTCAGATTGGTAGTACATGACTCCCTTAGAAAATAAAATCACAAACAAATAATGCAATCCTGAAATTTTCTCATATTGTGCATATTCCATGCATATTTTAGTACCCACTTGGAAAATTTAATTTATCTGTTTGATTACAGTTATTTGCTTCACAGAGTCAAAGTGCCTAAGTACTTAGAAGATAATTTTCATGGACTCTTTCCAACAAATATTTTGAACAGGTTTTTTTTTTAATAGCAGAACTTTTCTAATCATTCGATCTCTAGACTTCCATGGGGCATCAAATATTTAATGACATAAGATTTAACAATTATACACAAGTTATAGCTGCAATCCCAAACATATTTCTAACAAAATAAAGTCCCTGGATGCTGCCAGTCCCAATAGTCAATGAAAAGCTGGGAGTGATTTCACATCCACAGTATGATTTAGAGTGATTTCTACAGAAACAGCTTCAGAACTCTCATTGGGTTTGATCCAAAGTCTTATTAAGTTAGTGGTAAGGCTTATCTGTCTTCCTTGTCTTGGAATTTTTTCCTCTGTTCAAGCAGCAGTATGCTATGTTGCTCTGTTTAAAACCTGTTTCAATTCCCTTCATCCATTTTTAAGGTATTTATAGAAACATCATCATGAATGTACAACTAGTACAACAGCTAATAATGGACAAAACTCAAACTCTTTGACCTCCCAATATTTTGCACATTGCAGTTTGACAGCTGTCATATGACTAATCAATGAATTACTGAACAGTTAGAATAGTTGATGTACAAGTCACTTTTTATAAGCACTTATTTTAAAAAGCAGAGTGCTAGTGAATCCAAGAAAACCAATAGAATGATTAACCCTCCTGTGTTCCAAAATGCTTTCTTATAGATAAACGAACTGAGACACAAGTATTCAAAGTCTTTTATAGAAAGAAAACCTAACAGGAGGTTCTGGCATTATGTCTGATCTACACCCCAAAATATTAGCTTATAATTAGTTGATAATTATTAGCTTATAACTAGCTTATTAGTTTATAATTTCCTCCAAGAACACTCTCAGAGATACTCCTGCCTACATCTTCTAAAATAAACTTTTAAAATAGATAAATAAAGACAGATCTGATAGTACTAGGATCATCTTAGAAAAGGCATGTGAGAAATTTCTGAAGCTCTGGTCCTAGAAAAAGAGCCATGATACAGCCACGTCCCTGTACCACTGGGACTTTAGCAGTAGGAATATTTTATGTTAATTTTCATTATTAGCTCTTCATCATAATCCTATTCTTACATATCAAAGGGGTTTTTCTTTATACTAAAAAAAAAATTAAAACCTCGATAAAGTTCCTGAGGCTGCCTACCCTCATTGCCTCATGTATAATGCCCAACAACATCATAGCCCTCAGGCTGCCATGGTTCAACTGCAGATCCTAATTTATAACAGATGGATGCAAAAATGCATTGCTTCAAGGACACTGATGTAAAAATGGTAGTTCGGTAGAGTTTGTTTGTGTGGGTTTTTTTGATGTAAAAATGATAGCTAGGTAGAGTCTTTTTTGTGTGGGTTTTTTTTTTGATGCAAAAATGACAGGTAGAGGTTTTTGGTGTGGGGTTTTTTTTGATGTAAAAATGATAGTTCGGTAGAGGTTTTTTGTGCGTTTTTTTGGATGCAAAAATGACAGTTCGGTAGAGTTTGTTCGTGTCGTTTTTTGATGTAAAAATGACAGTTTGGTAGAGTTTTTTTTTGTGTGGTTTTTTTTGACGCAAAAATGAGTTCAGTAGAGTTTTTTTGGGTCGTTTTTTGATGCAAAAATGACAGTTCGGTAGAGCTTGTTCGTGTCAGTTTTTTTGATGTAAAAATGACAGTTCGGTAGAGTTTGTTTGTGGGGTTTTTTTATGTAAAAATGATAGCTAGGTAGAGTCTTTTTTGTGGTTTTTTTTTTTTTGATGCAAAAATGACAGTTAGGTAGAGGTTTTTGGTGTGGGTTTTTTTTGATGTAAAAATGATAGTTCGGTAGAGGTTTTTTGTGTGGTTTTTTTTATGCAAAAATGACAGTTCAGTAGAGTTTGTTAGTGTCTTTTTTTGATGTAAAAAGGACAGTTCAGTAGAGCTTTTTTGTGTCTTTTTTTTGATGTAAAAACGACAGTTCGGTAGAGTTTTTTTGTGGGGTTTTTTTGATGTAAAAATGACAGTTCGGTAGAGGTTTTTTGTGGTTTTTTTGATGTAAAAATGACAGTTCGGTAGAGGTTTTTTGTGGTTTTTTTTGATGTAAAAATGACAGTTCGGTAGAGGTTTTTTGTGGTTTTTTTGATGTAAAAATGACAGTTCGGTAGAGGTTTTTTGTGTGGTTTTTTTTTGATGTAAAAATGATAGCTAGGTAGAGTCTTTTTTGTGTGTTTTATTTTTTTTATGCAAAAATGACAGTTAGGTAGAGTTTTTTGCGGTTTTTTTTTTTTTTTATGTAGAATAACAGTTAGGTAGAGTTTTTTGTGGGTTTTTTTTGATGTAAAATGACAGTTCTGTAAAGTTTTTTTGTGGGTTTTTTTGATGTAAAAATGACAGTTCCGTAGAGTTTTTTGTGCGGTTTTTTTAATGCAAAAATGACAGTTCGGTAGAGTTTTTTGTGGGTTTTTTTGATGTAAAATGACAGTTCAGTGGAGCTTTTTTACGTGTTTTTTTATGTAAAAATGACAGTTCGGTAGAGTTTTTTGTGTGGTTTTTTTTGATGTAAAAATGACAGTTCGGTAGAGTTTTTTTGTGGGTTTTTTTAATGTAAAAATGACAGTTCGGTAGAGTTTTTTGTGTGTTTTTTTTTGATGTAAAAATGACAGTTCGGTAGAGTTTTTTTGTGTGGTTTTTTTTAAAGTTTTTATACACTTTAGTAGCTTTTATTTCATACTTCAATAGCAATGAAATGTTATGTTTAAATTTGAAGCTATTACAAAGCTGTATAGGCTTGATACAGCAATATTTGGAGAACATTAGAGGAACAGTAACTATTTACTATAAAAAGGTGCTTTATATCAATTAGAATATAACATTGCAATAAACAGAATAGTACAGCACTATTAGCCCAAATTCAAGCCAAAATAAATATAATAAATCATGCTATCACAGAAACATGGACTGTTCCTGTCACGTTCTGCCCTTAATATACCTGCAAAAGCAGCTATACTACCCTGCATACCCCAAAACTCAACAGCTTCAAGTAGAAAAGGTCAGAGCCCTTTCTTAAAGAATGGTATTCCAACACCGGAACAAGGAGATATCCAGCTTGTCTGGTTTTGCCAGTCCCTAATAGGTGACCTACTATTTAACAAGGATTAAAAAACCAATTATTTAAAATAAAATGCTGTCTCACACAGAGACCTAACAGCTGAATATCATCAAACAGTCTCATATAACATATGCTAGAAATGCCTCTCTTTAAGTAGCTGCATGCTACACCTTTCTACATGTCTGAATATATTCTAAATTAATCTCGACACTGAGTGAAACACAACAGACTCCTGTGGAGGCTGAAAGCCTCTCAGCAAAAGAATCTGCCTCTCTCCCCTAGATGGTTATGCCCTTAGGCACTCCCTCTTTGTTATGTGAACTACAGTATTGATCCCAGCACACCTTTCTGTTACATGTTAATTTGTTGTACCCCATTGGCCCTTCCCCTTTTGTACCACCCCTGAGCCCTCAGACCATTCGCTGTTGCTCTACCCCGCCCCTCTGGCTATCATATATCCACCCTGCTCATTCCTACCCTGGGAGCCAGCTCATCCCTGGACCCCTTTGAGGATAGAAAAAGAAATCTTTGCCTTGGAACCCCACACGCAGCTCCTGTCTCTTCTCTCCCGCGCAGGCCGAAGCAGAGCGCTTACAAGAGAGCTAAATCACTCACAGCCCAGGAGCGAGCCGGAGGACGTGGCAGTGCCCCAGAGTCATCCTCCAAGGACGCTTCTCTGGAAGGTTGTGGCACTCTACCACCGCCCCAGGGCCTGCCACGACAGACTCCTATCAGATCTACAAAGGCACCAACGACTACACAAAAATTATTCTGTATCAAGAGAATGAAAGAACAATCTCTTAGGGAAACAGAGGACTGTGGAAAAGAAAATAGGCCACATTTGGTCCCTCAGTTTAGAGAACCACCCCTCGTCAATGGGGATCTCCACAACAAGGGGCAGTCGCACATTATCTACTACAGTACCTTTTTCCCACTGGGAAACATCATCTTTATCAGTACAAAACTTTGTCAGCACCACAGATGCTGTGTAAACTGAAGAAGAGGAATTTTACTGAAGTTATGCAGCTGCAAGCATACATGTTTTGTCACTGTAATTCCTTATGTATTTTTTCCAATATTTAGAGTGAGATTCAGCATATGAAAGCAAGGTCCCACCTCCAGAGCTCTACCAAGACTAAATAGTATACAGTTAGATATGCTAAAGAATGGTTAATGGCCACAATCCTCTGTGGCTGCCTTGCTTACGTAAGCAGCAACAATGGCACATCCTGGTACCCCACCACTGACAGCAGGAGTCAAGCCTATAGCTTTTGTCACTGCAAACACACATTGCTGCCCAATGAACTGAAGCAGAGCTTAAGAAGCTTAGCAAGTCAGCCAGCAGAGCAAAGTATGGCTTGAAAGAAGATTTTATTTAAACAGACCTTCAAATTGTCTGTTTAAGGAGACAAGTTTCAACTAGTTCCACAATTATTATCTTGCGTATATACATACAGTAATTCTTTATTCTAAAGTGTTTAAACTTTTCATGTGGGGAAAATTCCCCAAACCTTCTCAAAAAGAATTGCTACAGAACTTCAGCTAAAAAGTTACCTTTCTTACATTTATAGAATAAAGGAAGAAAAATAAGATATATTTAGTAATAAATAAAAATTATATCAGATATTTAGAATCATATCAATTTTTCCAAAATTTTCAAAGAGCATTAACAGATTTCAGCAATATAAATGCTTTAAAATCTGACAGGTTTACTGAGGACTTGAGGCTGTTTCTTTCCAAGCTTATAATGTAAAGCAAAATAACTTTATAGTGCAGAAACTCCTTTCATTTCAAATCTGCCCTTTTTAACGGTTGTTTAAATGGAAAAAAGAGGCAGGGTTTCCAAGATGTTGGCATGTAGGAACTTGTTTACTTCTACTCTCGTGATTTCTAATACTATTAAATGAGAAAATATAAACCAAGCATATTAAAAAGCACTAACCTCCCAAAAGAGGTAATGACAAAGGTGGATCTGAAATCAATATTGCACATTATAAATCCATGATAACAAATCTTGACATTCACCAAAATATGATGTCCTCAGCTCAAATCCCACTGCTCTTATATAGGCCAAACTCCACATTAACTTGTCTGAAAAATAGATTGTTTCCCTAGTGAAGAGATGATTTCTTGCGAATATGATTAAACTCCAGGAAAAGCACACAGCACTCAACTAAATGTAAATCATATGATCTCCACCCTAAAGAATTTACAGCCCAAAAACATAAATGCAGGCTATCACTGAGTACCAATCACCCAGGCAAAGGGCCCCCCAAGAAGCCTTTTTGCTTTCTGCAGTAAGTTTTAAATCTTATAGAAAAAGAAGAAAATCCTTCTGTTATGTTGGGAGGATTATCCAGTTAGAAGTAAGTTATTTTGACTTTCTCACAGTGGTGTTTCAGGGTTTGTCTCTGCTGCCAGCTTCTCGCAGGACAAACAGTAATAGACCTGGCTCTGCCCTGCAGTCAAGCTCAGATGCCCCAGCCTCACAGCCTCATGGTGCTCAGCAAGGGGATGCAAACTCCCTATAGCATATATCCATATATATGAAAAAGCCGATATATTCTGCTTACCTAAAGTAATTACTCCCGGAGAAAGAATATATCCCATCTCACCAGACTAAAAAAGACTCTTAATGCTTTGCAAAATAGAACATGTTTATTTTAGCAAGGCAATACATTACAAGGTTAGAAATCAAACTGCTAAAAGGAAATATTCTAGAGTCCTTCTTGGCTACTTTGGCATCTCATGTAGAAAATCCTTTAGCTTGTCTCAGAGCTTTAACTCAGAGAGAAGGCTGTACAGCACACTGACCTGACATGCTCCTACACTATTCTCTCTCCAGCAGACAACAGACTTGATAAACAGCTAACATTTTCTATTAGTTCCTCATTTTATACAGTCTGGGGCTGGTGAACAAAAGGCTAGATAACAGTTATTCAACACAAACCAAGTCTCAGCTCCTATATTCTGGAGACCATCTGCCTGTGCATTCTTCTTTTTGTTCAAGAGTATCATATGTTTCAAATAGGAAAATAATGCATTGGAAAGATGCTTTCTGTATGCATAGTAGACTGAAATTAAATACTAAATCCCAGTCTAAATTCTGAACTCTCAGAAATACATTTGATGTCATGGACTCGCTGGAGTGAAATTTTTAGCTTTTCCAAAGTCTGTGTGTTGGTATAGACCGAAAAATAGGTACCCAAGAGTCTATTAGAATGGAAAGCTTTCATTTCAGCTTTGTAATATAAGGCATAAGCTGCTTTTCTTTTCAACAAACCTTTCAAAATTACTTTTTAGAGGTTCAGGCTTTCTCTTAGAGGGAAAATGACTTTACTAACATAAGGTTGCTAATGAGACAGAACTGACTGGCATGCATAAACAGATTAGCACTATTACTCATACTGATAAAATCACTCATTATGCTGCTTAAGAAAGTTAAAAACCATCTTTTTCTCACCTATATAATACTGAAAAATAGAATCACTTAATAGAAAGAGAATTATTTCTCTTTTTTCTGTCAAAATTTTTAAAAGCTGAGAAAAATTGTTAAAACACTTTTTACATCCTATGTGGTAATATTCAAAACTATCATGAAATCTGGACTGTCATTTGGTCAATTTCAATATCTGTGATTAATTAGCTTTCTAGAAGACTCATCCAAGCCCATGTTTTATACTTGCCAATTAAAAACAGGAGTAGAAAAACCTGCAGTTCAGATATTCTAGTAAATACAAAACATCTCCATGTTGATTGAAAAGCAACATAAATTCAGCTTGGAGAATATCCATGGATAATTTACTGTCTTGATAATGTACAAATCTTAATAGACTTCCACAAGACAGCTCAGTAAATTGGATGATATAGAGAAACTATAAAATGATTACTCACATGACAGGCTTATAACAGTAATGGTCTAAGATCTCCCAAATACATAGAATCATAGACTCATTTATATTGGAAAAGACCTTTAAGATCATTATATCCAACCATTAACCCAATATTGCCAACTCCACCACTAAACTGCATCCCTAAGTGCCACATTTACATCTTTTAAATGTCTCCAGGAATGGTGATTCACACACTTCCTTGGGCAGCCTGTTCCAATGTAATATAATAATATGAATTTTTCTAAAAACTGTATTTTTTTAATTTAATAATACATTCATATATTCTCATTTTGAAGAGAATCCTCATGGCAGCATAATGAGTCAGCTGAAATTTCCTAACAGTATGGGCTGAAAGTCCCTAAAAGAGTGAATTACAGTAATCAGCCCTTGAGATAACAAAAGCATTAATTGGCATTTCTGTAGCTTTATGCTGATGAAGGTCTCAGCTCAGCAATGATATCAAGATTGTAAAAAGGAGCCTTTGTAGCAGACGTAAATACTCACCAAATGGTAAAACTAAGAGCAATGTGACACTTTATGACCAGGTGTATCTAATGATGCTAAAAGCATTACAGAATGTAATAGCAAAAGGGAAAAACTAGAGGAAAAAAATTTTTTTAATATTCTTCACGATAATTTGTACTCTGTATAGCATTAGCACTGGTATTTTTCCAAATAGATTACACTTCTATAAATGAGAACATAATTAAGAATAAATGGAATAGCTTCTAAATGATTTAAACCCTTGGTCACCAAAAATGGATTATTGTTGGCAGACTTCTCCATTCTTCTGATTAAAGTCAACCATTTAAAACACTTTCTCCCTATTAATCTGACACATGTGATGAAGGAACTATAAAATTTAACACCCTTTAATGAAACCATTTCCACCTTTCACTTCTCTTTAAATGGTGACATTCTGTTCCCCAGGCAAAAGAAACAGCCCTACAGATTTCTCAGGGAGCAAAGCCACGGGCAGTGTTCAAGAGGTGAAAAAACAAACCACAGACTGCCTTTCAGTGACTTCACTGAGAGTAAAGAAGTATGGAGACTGCACAGCCTGTCCAGGCAACCTGCTTCACTTCCTGATGGTTTTCTCAGGAATAGCCTTTCCTCAAATCCAGTCTCAACACTTCATGGTGTAACTTATGCCAAACATTTACTTTTCCTCCCACCATGCACCACTGCAAAATGCCTGTCTCCAGTTGACATCGTCCTAGGTGTGTGGTGAGGAGGACTTCTGTGAAGTCCCCTTGAAGTCATCTTTTTTCCAGGCTGAACAGTCCCAGCTCCCCATCTTCTCACAGGAAAAATGCCCCAGGCCCTGATTAGTTTCCTGGAACTCCACTGAACTCACTGCAATTCATCAGTGTCTTCTCCCACTGGATGCAGTATCTAGATGCAGTGCTGAAAAGAGTCAGATAACCCCTCCCCTTAACCTGCTGTGTGTACCCCTGCTTACACAGTCCAGGAGGCTCCTAGCTGTCCCTGCTGCCAAGGCACATGGCTGGTCCATGCCTACTTGCCCACCACAGCCCCAGGTTGTACCAGGTTGTGTGACACATCACACAGACAGGAACCCGGAGCACTTCTCTCTCATGTTGATAGATGAAACAGTGGCACCTGGGACCATCTTTCCTGCAACAGCCTTGTCAGTATGACTGATGGGCTAGTTGTAGAATCATGCTTTAAGAGGGAAAGACAAAGAAAATCCCAGGTACTTCCTAAAAATCTGAAACAAAACATTTTCCTAAGTAATTTTTTAGTACACTAGGCAACATCATTTCTTTGGGGAACATAAAATCACTGAGGTGTATAACTTATTCATCTGGAGCTGTCCTTAAAGCTTCTGCACACTCCCATGCACATTAGGTCAGACCTCTAAATGCATCAGAATAATTCTTCATGGACACTTTTAATATAGCATCAGCTGAGAGTAAACAGAGATTCTTTAATGGGAAATCCCACAAACAGCTCTAGATAAAATCCTCTGCTAAAATTAACAACCCAAGCCTCTGCTTTGCCTCCTATAAGTTATGCACTAATTAATGTTTGCTTCCTACTGGAGAGTGTCATTAATATGACAAGAAACAAGATCACAAATACTAAAAAACACACACAAAACACCTGATTAGCTCCCATTACTGAAAAAGGAACCAAACAGATAATTAATTAGTCTTACTAATTATAGCTATTCCTATGTCTTACAAGAGACCTTACATCAGTGTAACTCCTATTCCTATACCAGAGCATCATCTGAGGACCTGAACAAACACTTGCCTTCAATTTTTAATCATCTCATCTGTCATTTCTAAGTACAGCATAGGAAGAAGCTACCACCTCACCACAGCATGATCCCACTTCACTGGCACTGGTGAGGGTGCACCTCAAGTGCTGCATCCACTTCTGGACTCCTCATTTCAAGAAAGACAATGAGGTGCTGGAGCATGTTCAAAGAAGGGCAGCAAGGCTGGTGAAGGGTCTAGAGAGTGAGTCCTATGAGAAGTGGCTGGGATTGTTTACCTTTGGAAAAGGGAGGTTCAGGGGAGACCACATTGTTCTTAACAACTACCTGAAAGGAACCTGTAGCGAGGTGGGGCTTGACCTCTTCTTCCAGACAACTAGTGATGGGACAGGAGGAAATGGCCTCAGAGGAGGCTCAGATTGGACATCAGGAAGAATTTCTTCAAGGAAAAGATTGTTGAGCACCAGGAGGTGCTGGACTCACCATCCCTGGTAGTGTTCAAGACATGACTGGACATGGCACTTAGTGCTATGATCTATTTGACAAGGTTCTAATTGGTCAAAAGCAGGACTCAATGCTAGAATTTTCCAATCTTAATGATTCTATTCTATGGTTCTATGATTTGCAATCAACATGGAAACTTTATTTTGCTAATTTCACAAACAGAAATAAATCCTAGATTCTGAACACATGTTTAGGATTTATTAGTTTTTATTAAGGAAACAATTGTACAGAGGCCTTCATCTGGCCATAAAACTGCCTATTTTAATTTTAAATACACTCCCCAGTATATGATTTACAAGAAATCATTCCAAATGCATTTAATTTTTCAGGATCTTAATGGATAAAATAGGACCAATGTCTTTTAATATATTATTTTGTCTCCAAGTACATTAGTTCTGGTGAGGAATCAGTTAACTTTCACAGTAGCCCAGAGAGGGTATGGCTAGGACCCAGATGTTATTCTAGACTACTATGCCATAGACAGTGGTAGGAGGAAGGGAGTGTCTTCCATGGAGAAGGGCTCTTTCAGGTCCACATAACATGGCAGAGGGCACAGTCAGATATTGTCTGTTCCTGCGAGAATTTCTGTGTGAGTTGTTCGGCTCTTTCTTGCACCCTTTGCCATTAGTATTGTTGGAATTGCTGTTTAGTTTTTTACTTCATTACTGTTTCCAGTAAGTTGTTCTTACCCCAACACCTGATCTTCACCTTTAGTGCCTCCAACTCTCCTCTCCAGCCCAACAGGAGAAGGGAAAGGGAGAGCGAGCAGGAGGCAAGTGTTGTGGAGAACCTCAGTGGGAACACCATTGCTAAACTGTGACACTATGCAAAAGAAAACCTGGATACTGAACCAAGAATTACATTAAATGGAGTGTAATACATAGACTTATATGTAGGCAATAGTGTTCCATCTCATCAGGCCAAGAAATAAGGGTAGATTGGACTCTTTCCCTCAAAATACTCTTCTGGGTCATTTTTTGAAAGTACATTACTACAAGCAGAATTTGGTGCACATAGCTTCACAAACTTAAGGAAAAAATGCAAACAAGTTATAAGCAAATTGAAGTACTGACCTTACCAACAATTTTCTCCTTTTATTAACAAAGATGTAGACTTGGAACAATACTATGAAGAGTTGATACTAGTAATTTCTTGTGGTAGCACACCTCTTATTAGGGGTAGAAATGAGCCAAGACACAGATCTCATTCAACAACATGAAAAGGGTCCTGGTTTATTCTTTACAGCTCTGCCATCCTGATTCTGACTACAGCAAGCTCCTACTGTAAGGTCCAACTACAGACTCTGACTACTAGCTATTTCCTGCTGGACTATGATTGCAAGTATTGGTTTGCAGACTGTGAACACAGCTTTCACCCAGCTCAGCTACAACTGCAGGTTCCAACTCCATCAGATGCAGACTGACCACATAGCAGATCTTTTACTGCAGCAACTCTCTTCCTTGTTTCATTCTTCTTTCTCTAGATCATTCTTTCATCCTCAGGCCTCCTTTACCTCCTCAAGGTCCTCTTCCTTCATGAACCCCTGACCAGCCAACCCACTCCTTTTATCACACTTATCTTTATGAGTCACAGCTGCAACCCATTAAGGGCAAGGCAATACCTCTTCTTTAGTAATTAGTACAACTGTGACTTATCAGGGGCAAGGTCACCTGTAATCCCTTCCTCTATATCTACAATATCTCAAATGAAATTCTGCTGCTCAGTTATTCTGACAGCTTTCAACCACGGATAGCTCACACTAATGAAGATGGATGCTATATTAGCAGAGAGATGGTGGTAAGTTAAAACTCTGCATATGAAGGGAGCTGGGTCCTTTTCTTGTGTGACTAAGGCTTCAAACTCATTTTAACAGACAGCTTAATTTACACAGGTTTTTTTCTCTAAAGCATTTGAATTTGCCCCCACTGGCAAAGCAAGAAAGAGAAGATCCAGTACCATGGATGCTACTGTTCCATTGGAACTTCAAATGACTCTCCAGTTTCACATCAGAATGAAATTCAATTTCTCTTTCAGAAGACTCAATGAAGACTTTTGATTGCTGGTTGAGATTATTCAGGAGTAGCTGGATAAATAAAACATGCACATGTCTCTCAATCTCTCTTATTTACTTTACTGTGACACTGTGCGTTTTCCCCTTTCACTGCTTTTGTCTTGTCTTAGCATTTGTCACGGAGCAGTAGGAATCTCTTTGTAATGGATGATATGTGACTATCTATGCAGCAGATGTTCTCTAAACATCAGATTCTATGAGACAGCTCTCATGTGAACCCCTGAACAAGACATCTGTTGTAATAATTGTAATAATTTACAGTGATTACAGGGGTTTAGACTTAATGACAGAGTTAGTTTTTATACCTGCCCTATCTCACGTCTGTGTAAAAAATTCCTTCTTTGCAACTGATAAATACTTTTTCCCCATTCTTAAAAACTATTTCTAGCCAATTCATTAATTATAAAGTATTCTGAAATCCTCAGGTCTGAGAAAGAAACAAAGAAGTCAGTTAGCCTAAACGCTAGAAAGTACATACAAAACCTGTGAATAACAAGTTACCACTCTAGAATCTCCCCTATGCAAACACAGTCTCTACCACCTGGTGATGGAGGACCAGATGATTTCTTTAAGGCAAAGAACAACATCCAAAGGCTCTAAGTTATCTCCTATTTCTCCTAAGCCCTAACACATCTTTTCAGCACAGTACATCTGCAGCTTGCCTTACCACACACAGCAATGGCAGATAACTGAAAGATCACCAAAGCAAACACAGGAATTTGAAAGCTACAGAATTGTTTTCTCAAAGTAGTCAGCACTAGCTATAGCTAAGTACATAGGAAGTACATTACTATTTTGTGCCAGGATAGAGTTTGGCTGAGTTAGTGACTATTTTGGGGGGGGATTCTTTTCTTTACAAGATATTTTTGCCCATTAGAGAGAAGGTGCATGAGAAACACTTCAGAAAAAAACAACAGATTCAAAGCAAACAAGACTTTTATGAGTTTGTCCCATTCTCCATGCTGGCATCATGATGGAAAAGAGCGTCTTTTCCACAAAAAAACATAGAGCAGCAGTAAGTTCTGGTCACAGCAGCACAGTCAAAGCTTCTCTTGACTCTTCTGGTGTGGATGGCAAAAAGTCCAGATAGAATGTAAGAGGCAGGGATATGGCAACTGCTCAATGAAATGCTCTTACCATTACCAAAAGTGTCTACTTTAAGAATGTCTGTCCACCTCCAGTGTCACGACAACTCTTATGAAAGAGCCAGTGCTAGTAGCAGCCTGTTCTGTCATCAGAAAAGGTTTAGACCTCTTTCAAAGAGCAGCATCAATTCCCGTGATTATTCTCCTTGTTATTATATTTTGCTCAAACTTCTTTGCAAGGGTGTCAGTACCAGGAAACAGACCTCAAGCAAACTACAGTTGTCTTTCCTAGGTTTTGAAAAGAAGGATGACAAGGTTGAGTTACTGTTACCAATATTATGGTAAAAAAAAATAAATAATGTTATTTAATTGTCAGAAAAGTAACATCATCTACAAATTCTTCAATGACCTAATTCTATTCAACTGAGAGGACTCAGACAGTGTTACCAATCAGAAAAGACATCAAAGAGAAAGCAGAATGTTCAGAATATCGATATTGATGTTTTAATACTTAAAAGGCAGAGTGATTGATGGATGGCTCAAGACTGTCAAAATCAAAATTCTGTAAACAAAAGGGGGATTTGTTTTGTTAAAAAAATGAATTGCCATGGGAGTATCAGCCTCGGTAAGAAACAAACGAGAATGCACTCTTGCCCTGCCCACTACTAAGCTAGCTGTCTTCACCTCTTTGGTGTCAAAACTATTTTTAGACTGAATGATCAGAGTAATTTTTTCTCTATTTCCACTGTGCAGCCAGGACAGTGACAGGATAGGCATGACAATGGAATGGCTGCATACAGTGGGATTCTAGTAATCAGCAATACTTCAGAGAGAAAAAATAATTCTAAAGGAGGATAGTTTCTTTCACCATTACACAAGAATCCTTTTTTCAAGAATTACTTTGCTGTATTCAGAAGTCTGAAAAATACATGCTCATTTTAGATAGCACCTAATTTCTTTGGGATTGATCCTGACAAAACCTTTTGAAACTGATCAGTTCTCTAACAAGAACATCACGACACTGGATTATTATACCTATTATCTGACTATAAGACAATTCCATTTACTCCTGCTTAGACATTTAAAGGAACATATTCTCCTCTTCTGCTCTTATGAGTTTTATTTAATGCTATTCCTGAAGAAATACTCTGGCACTTTAGGACTTACATATTCAATACTTGATCAATGATGTGGTATTTCATTTCATGTGCTTCCAACATGAAACTCATGCACTTATGTAGACCAGTAAAATGATCTCCCCTTCAGCAGCCTGCAGGTGCACATAGAGCTTCTCCCCAAATACTACTTACCAGTTGTATTTTCCAAGACATATCAAAAAGCTGTAAGTAACGGTACTGAGTTGCACTTTCCAGTAGTTCCATTTATTTGTAGAATATCTTGCCCAAAGAAATTTAGCGCCATTACTACTGTCCTTTTCATGACCCAACAAAGTACTGGCTCATATAAAGAGGGAGGAGCTTTGAAGGTCAGAGCATACAGAAACCAGTTGTGTTACACAAACCTGAAGCAAATAATAGATACCGTCCCTTGTAAGAAAAAAGCCATATATGATCAAGAGATGCACAGGTAAACATGGAAAATCATCTTTGTTTATCTTAGTAACTTAATAAATCTGCAACATCAGATCTGTAGACCAGCTATGAGAAAAATTCACAAAGAACAGAATGATTCAGGTTTATTTCATTGGGTTTATGTGATCATTAATTCTTTGGACATGGGACACTTTTATACAAATGCAGTTAGCAAAATTGCCTACCCAGTATTCAAAATGTTAAAAAGAAGCAAGCCACTAAGGACTAGAAAGCCATAGTACTTCAATATACATGATATTGTTATCAACAAATTGATAAACAGATAAGCAGAAGACCATAAATTCAGTACGTCTTACTCTGATATGTAATCACTGTCAATAATTTTTTTATGTAATCTCTAGGGAAAAAAATCTTACAAATTCCTTATCAGAGGACAACAAGGTGTGTCACAGACAATTAGGGTTTTTTCCTTCTTTTACTCTTAAACACATTACCCCTTTGTGCTTGAGATGTGCTAATCATGTACTGCGAGTCTTCTTTCCTTCACTGGATGGCATGCAGAAGTCCATGCTTACAATGAAGCCCATAAACTATTTTGCCTTTAAAGAACGATTAATACTTAACATTTACCTTAATTCCTTTTTGCCTATATTTCTATTTTCCTAAGGCGTCATCCTTCTCCCGTGTATTGACAAGCAACGAGGAAAAACAAAAGCTTCGAAAAAGAAAAAGCAAGCTGACTGGAATTAGGAGGCGTAAATAGTGTGCTCATCGGGAAGTAATTGAAAGCCATAAAGCAGGAAGAAGGCTGGAGGTGCCTAAAAAGCATTATAATTAAAACCTAATGTATGTTAACTGTGAGTGAAGCATTGAAGTCACCAACATGAATGACAAAACTCCCATTGAATTCAATTGAGGCAGGATTTTATTTTATAAGAGCTCAACAAGAAAGCCAGTTCAGTTTCAGGGGGATTGATTGGAGGTTTGTAGATAAAAAGAAACCTTGCTGAAAAATGAGAACTGGTGATTTATATACAATGATTTGCACAGTTGTGAAATAGCCACAAGAGAAATGAACAGAGAGAACTAAAATCAAATTAGTTAATCCTTAAGAAAGGGGAAGAAGAATTTTTTAAAATATATATGATTAGAGGAAAAACAAAGGAGACAGAATCAAGAAAAATCCTGAATACGGAACAACTTTATCCAAACTAATAACCAGGAAGAAAGTGATGAAGCAGTTAAAAAGCAGTGATAACTTTATAGAACATAGCTATTGATAAAAAGCATATTGGGAATGTTTAGAAAATCTGAATTCATTCAATAGCACATAGTCTATTTAACTATGAAACAGAAATGAATTAAGAACAAAAATGCCATTCAGTATATCTAATCTCCAGAGCCCAGTTAAATAATAGAGCCACTCTTCAAAAACAGTCAATCCACCTTCAGTGGTTTTAGCACCATGCTGTCAAAAAGTGACAACACAATGTAAGTTTGCCTAGATGTAGTTAATGGATTTTTCAAAAAAACCACCAAAATTTAAAAAGATCTCACCACTATCCTATAACAAATATTCCACCAAAAGTACTACTTGTACAGGAAATCTAGCAGGCTAACAAACTAGTGTTTGATATAACAAAATGAAAGAAATGTTATACTAGATACACTGCATGTGAATAGCTGTTCTGGGGTACAATGCAAAAATGTGTATTCTATCACCATCTGTTGAAATGTGGGAGGGGTGGTGATCCTTATCTCATGGGAGATATCTTCTGATGTGCCATCTGATAAAATCAGGGGGATGATTATCATTATCTTTTCACAACCCATCCTTCCTCCAGAAGATATGTTCTGTTAATGGGCCATTCAGTCCTATTGTGTGACTGATAAGATTACATCATCCCATTGGGAGATGCCCCAGCCAGGGGCAGGAGCCAAGCCTTTCCTACCTAGACAAAAACTGAAATCTGGAATACCAAGGCAGCCCCTTTTCCACTGGATCCCAGAGGAAAGTCATACCTTTTCCACATCATCGCTGAACCTTCAGAGGAAAACTGCACCTTCTACAGGAGCACTGCTTCACCTGAACCACATCTGTCATCCAGGAGGACTGCAGCCACCATTTAATGGGACTGCTACCAACACCCTGACTGACAGGGTGTCAGGTTGTTTTCTGACTCTGTCAGTGGTTTTCTTTTGTATTATTGCATGTATTTTATTTTTTTTCTCTTTTTTTTCCTATTAAATTGTATTACTGACTCGGAGACTCTCACTGATTTTGCTTTCAAACCAGTACAATAGCAAAAAACATGCAAAAAACTCAGTGCAGAAAATTAGATAAGAACTCGGAGTACGACTGTGGCAAGAAGGGAAATGTGTTAATTTGGCTACAAAAATCTGACATCAAAGTCCACAAGCAGTGGAAATACTACCAGCCTCTGAGCCCGTGGAGTACTGATACTCTCTGTGTCTGGAGAGCACTTACAAATTCACTCCTCACCAGACCAGCAAATCTTCTCAGCAATATAATCTTGAGTATAATAATCTTAATAATCTATAATCTTAATTCATGTAAAATTATGATGTGGAATTGTGAGCATACAACTGCTGGAATGGATGTGAGAAGCCCTGGAAAACTTGTGGAAAACAAGTATTTTTAACAATACCAGCAATCAGACAATCTCCTAAAACAATATGCAGCCTTTCATGATCTGATCCTGCAAGTCAGCAACTAAAAATATGCACTTAATTACTTATTTAATTTGTCTGTGTGAGATTTTTTTTAGAAAGGCACGGAGCCAACTGAGGGAGCTCAAGAGCTGTGCGTTCTTAAACAATGTCTCTAGAGAGTCCAAGTTGGAGCTTTCAGCTCTGGTGAGATTTCAAAGCCATCAGAGAAACGGCAGAGGATGGTGCTTTAGGGGCATCATGAGCTCTGTCTCCACATCTTTTACTCAATTGGGCTGTCTAAGAGGTAGTGGGTCTTCTGCAGACTTTCACAGACCTCATTATACTTCCCATGCAACTGTACCTTCTCTCAAAGGGCTGGCAGGTGGCTGCCCTAATGCGGCGAGCACAGGCACTTCCAATTGCTCTCATCTGCACAGTATCCTCATGAGACACTCCTGCAATTTCTGTGCTGCACTGAAAAGGCTTAGTAAGAAAATGTTCCCCTCAGACATGAGTCACAGCCCCTCTGCAGAACACGCAGTTTGTTTGTATGGCCATACAAACACTCCCTGGAGACCTGACGCGTATCCTCATGCACATTCTGTAGGAAACTCTATTTTTCTCTCTTCCCAACATCCACACAGAGTATAAAAAGTGCAAATAGGGCAGTCTAAAACTTCCAAAAAGCACACACTACTTGTTCATTCTTACTTACTGTAGTTCCAAAAAGATGCAAGAAAAAGGCAACCCAACCAACAATTGTCCCATTTTCTTTGTCCTACATCATGTACCCATGGCTTTATATTTATATTTCCAGTCATTTTTAGAACATTTATTTTTATGTACCAGGTTAGGTCATTCTAGACATACAATTCGTACTCTAATCTGCTAATTTTGGAAGGAAAAGGTCTCTTCAAACACTATGAAGAGTTGAGAAAATGTTGACAAGACTTAGATTCTCAACAAGAAAATCACCTTAATAGCTTTGCACATCCTTCACTAGTGAAGAAATAATTAGCTTCTTTTTAAGTAAGAAGTCACTTGTTTCTGTTCCTCTACAGAAGTGACATTCAAAGCTAAGACTAGAATATAAGAATAGTTTTGCTCGCAAGTTGCATCATATACACTGTGTAACATTATGCACTATTTTTAGAGCTGTGAAAATCAGACATAAATCATTCCTGCTTCACAAGTCACCTTTAAGGAAGTATTCAATATTTTTTTTTACTCTACTGTAACTACATAATTGAAAAGTATGTACTAAAATGTTTAGACATGAGATTCAATGTCTTAAAATGAATACTGACACAGTAAAAATAGATTTCTTGAGAGAATTAAGTAATCATTAGTAACTTGAATTGAAAAAGGTAAGACTAATCAAATTCTGGCTTCATAGTAATTCTTATAAAAATGGGTGTAAGGGGAGAGCAAGCTAATGAAATGAGAATAGCTTCTGCAAAAATAGTAATGAATCTACAGCACATTAACTCGTAGTTAAATTATATATTTATTTCAGTATTTTCTTTCGAGGTCAAGAAAATCACAGGTTTCTTAGGGCAGGCTAAGAAGGGGAAAGATAATGCTTTTTATTACCATGAAAGAAAGGTCAGTATTATGTTAGGACAAGGTATCAAGTGTCTGAAAGAGGCTGACCAGAAAGAAGATTCAGTTACAGACATAAAGGTATAAGCTATGTTGCACACAATTTATTTGAAAACTCCACTGTTAACCAGAGTGTTCAGCTAACAGGATTGCTAAGCCCCACTAAATTAAAGACAAAATTGAAAAAAATCAGATTTTTATTCCTGAAAAGTAATTGAAACTTTAAGCAAGTATTGTTTTAAACAATACTTGAATATGACCTTCAAACTTGACAACAAAGTCTGAGGCCTCCACGGGAATCAAATCAACCTAAATGTACAGAACCTACCAGGCTGAAATGTGTGTGCACTGCAAAGCACATGCTTTTGGCTTCACAGAGTGATCAGAACCCTTGTACACACATAAATATCATGGATAGTAGAGACGTGGAAGACCTTTCAGAAGTGTCAAACTTATAATGCAGGGCTCTACAACACACCACACATGTTCAGAGGCTTCAAGTAAGATCATTCCTATGTCCAGAGTCTCAGATGAGACTACTATGAAATGCTGATGTGCAGCAGGTGGAGCAGGGGCATCTGGACTATGGTTACCAGGTATCCCTAAATCCGAGGCACATTAATAAAGTATTCAAAATGTGCCAAGATATCTAGAGAATACAGCTGAGAAAATCCAGGAATACACATATGCTGGATTTGGCTGGGATAGAGTTATTTTTCTCCACAGTAGCTGGTATAGATCTATGTTTTGGATTTGTGCTGAAAACGGTGTTGTTACATGGGAATGTTTTAGGTGCTGCTGAACAGCGCTGACACAGCATCAAATCTTTGGGCCCCTCCTGCTGCCCTGTCAGCAAGGTGGCTGGAGGAGCACAAGCTGTTGTTAGGGGACACAGCTGGGATACCTGACTTAAATTACGCAAGGGATATTGCATACCATATGGTCTCCTGTTCAGCAATAAAAGCTGGGGCAAGAAGGATGAAGTTGGAGGACATTTGGAGTCATGGCATTTGTCATTCCAAGTAACTGTAATGCTTGATAAAGCCCTGCACTCCTGAAGATGGCTGAACACCTATCTGCCCACGGGAAACGGTGGATTAATTCCTTGTTTTGCTTTGCTTGCCTACATGGCTTTTTCCCTCACCTATTAAACTGTCTTTACCTTAACCCACAACTTTTCTAACTTTTTGATGCTCTCCTCTATCCCATAGTGGAATGGAGCAAGCATCTGGGTAGTGCTGAGCTGCCAGCTGGGGTTACACCGCAACAGTCCTTTTTGCCACCCAAAATGGGGCTCAGAAGGTCTCAGAAGGTTCAATATAACAACAGATTCGATTGAAATGTGCCAGATAGGATTTATAGCTATTATTGAGCTTATCTATTAATTGGCAGATTCCTGTGCTTGCAATGGGGCTTGCTTGCTTCTCTGTAAATTAGAGTCTAGTGCTTGTAAGTGGCTGCTTTTTTTGTAGTGCTATACTGCTTATGACTTTACTGTACAGTGCCTCAGAACATTCTTGCCCCAGCAGTGCCCATGCACTGACAGACCATGAAGGCATCACTGCTGCTTCTGTACTGCTGTACTGGACAGGCTGAAACTCCAGTGAGAGGAGGAGGGAGCTGGAGGGACTTGAGCTAGAGGGACTGTGACCTACGGCTAAGCCCACGTGGAAGCAGAATTCTCAAAGAGTCTGGCTGCAGACAAGCCCACACCAGACAAGGTGCTTCTTGAAGGGTCTGTGCCCATGGCTGTGTCTGTGCAACAGCAGATGTACCTCCAAAGGGACTCTGGTCCAAGGGGAAGTCCATGTTGGAGAACGAACGCCTTGAATCACCTGTGGCTGTGCATAAGGACACGCTGGAGCTCATCAAAGTGTGTGGCTATAGATAAGCCCATGACAGAGTAGGCACACCCCTGGAGGGACTCCAGTTGTGGGTCAGTCATGTTGGAGCAGGTTTATTATTTCTGAAGGGATTGCAGCCCATATACAAGGCCACACTGGAACAAGATGCACCTCAAAGTGGTTGTGGCTGCGGATAAGTCTGTGTCACAACAGGTATACCCCTGTATCGACCCTTGTTCATAGACAGACTCTGGCTGATAATGGGGAAAATACTATTACCTCTGTTCTACACATGCACACACTGAGAGTTCAAATTACTTCATGAACCTCCTAGCCAGCTTCAATTTAAAGCGTTCACCTAAAAACTTCATTTAGCCTCTGTAGCTACTTCAATCACTGAGAGTCTTTCACTGGCTTGGAGCTGGTCAAGTGAGAAAGCAAGCACAAGGAGTTTGCAAAAACTTCTTTTCTATTTTTTTTAAGCCTTTACTTTTGTGTGAGCAAAGGCAGTTGCATTTATATTCTTTGAAATAAATCTTATTTGACACAGTTATTCTGTTTGACTCTGCAAGGCAGACTGTTTTTAGCCAGGGCTAAAAGCTGTGAACATTATAAAAGTGTGAGAAAAAAATATTATATAAAAGGAATGGTTATTTTATATAAACACACAAACTGCATACACACATAATATGAGACCTTATCCTCTGATAAAAAAAAACAAGGAAACAAATTGGTTACATTTGCTGAGGATACCTTCAAACATTACCATTAGATTATTTTCTGGTGGTAGGGCTGAGAGAAAGCACCAACACAGTTTAATCAGAGCTTGCCATTTTTTCTTGTTAACATCATGTCTGATAACTCAGTTTATGGAAGCCTATGGATAATTTAAAAGATCACTGTAATGCCAGTTATGCTAATGATTTTCCCTTTAGATTTTAACAGATCAGGGTATTTTCCCTCAGTTTTTTGCTTGTAATTCTGCCTTGCACAATACTGATCTTAACTTAAATAAAATAAATGAGTTAAATAAATAATCAAATAAAAGAGTTCTTTTCTCTTTTGCATTTAAAAAAAAATCTTTTAAATTCTTTAAATTCTTTTTTTAGAAAAATTCTTCTTTTTAAAGATCTTTTAAAAATCTGCCTCTGGTAGTATTGTACTTAGATTTTCTTACTAAAATACCAAGCCCTTCTACTTTCAATGCTTTTTATTTTTCTTACTGAATCCACTTTAAGTTGACTATGTATTATCTTCTGTCACAGCAGTTTTCTGCAGAGAATCTGAAATAAACATAAAGAAATGCCATAATTTTCAAGTCTCCTGAGAAACAAAGTATGTCTACTCTTACGCAGTCCTACTTTAGACTGAAAATATTTCAAAATCTCAGATTTTTACTTAGTACATTACAACACATTTCAAAATCTCTGGTTGCATTCGACACTGCAGATTGACTTCACTATGTACAAACATCCCTCCTTGTTTGAAGATTCTACAGTCGGACAGTTCTGGCTGCTTTTTGCATTTTGTCTTATTGTATTATTTTCATCTTATTTGTATTATTTCAAGTACTAAGGAAAGCTCTGTGCTGCACTGTGGCTTGCCATAATTCTTAAGCATCTTGTTTTTACTCAGCCTGTCTTGTACACCAGCAGAAGGGCTGCACGCCATAAGAAATCACTTCTATAATTGCCAGTTTGCAGAACCTCCCTGCACAGCCTCATGTTGTCAGTGATAAGGAGCCACACACTGCTGTTTGGTGGCCAGGGGATGTCACATTAACATTTTGCTTTGCCTGCCTCCCCAGCAGTGCCTGATGCTGCCTCCAGTCCAGGCTGTCAGATGGAGGGGGAAGGTGCCACCACATGTGCCAAGGAATATGTCGAGCACCCTAATGGCTGGGTGGGCTTTTCTCTCTAGCTGCCTTCTGGGGAAAAAATATCAATCTGCTAGCAAAGACCATACCCTAAAAAAAAGCCAAACCAAACCAAACCAAAACAAAAACACAAAAAAAATACTATCAAGGAGCTGGTAGTTAAAATGTTTCTCTCTCTTAACTGACACGTTGGTTCTGTACATTGCCAAACAAAGGGAGTTCTGACTAAATATTTGTCTCCCACTCTCTCCCTCTATGAAAAATTAATATGCACAGCATTGCTCTGATGAAGAACAGCATGAAAGGGGCTAACAGTGAAAGAGCAGTACAAAGTGACAAAACATTCGTTAAGGATTAAAAAAAGAAGGGTGGCTTTAAACACTGCCAAAAGTTTTATTTAAACAGGCTATTCCATCTTGCCCCCACTATACAGAACCATCCAAGGCTGACACTAGAAAAAATCTCAACTCTATAAAAAAATTACTGACAACACAGACTACAAGAGAAGACCTTGTTTACCCTTATCCTGCCTTCCTGAAAAATTCAGAAGTTTGGTGCTGCATAAATCTGTGTAACACTTTCTGGGACTTTTCCATCCAGCTATCAACTTTGGAGACACAGATACCACTGTGAACACACACACACAAGACACCACTGTGACACCCTCACCAAGGTGGGCAATCTCTCCCTTGCTGTGCTCACTAGAGGACCCCTCCCCTAAGACACCTAGAAAAGCAGAGCAGATAGAGGGGGAAGAGGAAGGTGGTATAACACAGCTATACCATTTTAATTTTCTAAAATTGGGGCTGGTGGGAACAGGCAGGTCCAAAGAGAAAGAGCAAGCTCCACACCACCACCTGAAGGGGCTGGAGTGGTAGCAGTACCATGTTACATGTCAGGGACCATACTATGGTGCTTCACTCCCAGTGTGCCTTGCAGGGCCATGGCATGCAGGCATCAGGGGAATCCCACCATTTTTCCAACTGCCACAACTCAGATATTCTGATGCTGATTGAACTACAGCCACAACCAGGGCTCCTCTGGGCTTCTATGCAGAATGGGATAATTTTTCAATCAAACAACTAACTCAGTACTAACTTCATGCCTGAAACTTTCAGATTCCAGTCTAAACTACCCAAAGTCACCCTGCTGTTTGCCTTCCCCTTTTTGTTGCCATGAGGAACATTTTCTATAATAAAGGTTAGTGAAAACCTAAGATGCCCAACTCAAATACTGCAAGTTTTTTTGTAAACAAAGAGGACCATGTACGAACACAGTCCAGGATTCTTTAGGTTCAGTTAATCCTGTCTTGGGCCAGGATAGATAACATGATTCAAGAGACCTTGAGAAAACCTCTCTATCTGATTCTCTTGTTTGTTAAAATGTTATTAACTGCCTTTTCCCCTTGCCTTTCCACCATTTAGCACAGTATCTTCAAATCTAGTTTAAAAATAAAATTTATGCTCTGGAAGTGCAAGAGAGAGTCGAAGCAGGCATCTTTTTATGACAAAGGAAAGTCATCCAGTGGAAAACATGCCAATGCTGAACTAATGTTGACATGAGACAAAAAAACAGAATTCATCATAGATTTGTTGGCATGTCCACCTCCACAGTCTCTGGAGTCCTGTCCATGTGGTCCTATGACAGCAGAGAGTGACACACAGGAGATTAAACTGGGCAGTGGAACAATAAACAGGATGGACAATGTCTATCTGATGCCCAGCACGAACTGGAAACATTAAATTATAATAATGTGGCATTAGGTACTGCCCACACTCTGCTTAACACTCCCACTGAGGATTGATGAAAACAGCTGTTCCCAAGAGGTGATCTGACAGATGGTCTAAAGTGAACAATGAAGTCCCTCGTGGGAGAAGATGAACTTGGTGAAGGGGTTCAGCCTGTGTCTGGTCTTCCATGCTGACTCAATGGCCATGCTGGAAACATGAGATTCAATTTGCAGGCAGCTCCTTTCAATGTCCTTCCCATCTCCCTGGGAAGGGATGTGAAGGATTCTCTACCTTTGTGTCAGGTTTCCATGGTCAGGTTTTGGTAGTGGGTGGGATAGATGGGTGGATTCTGTGAGAAGTTGCCAGAAGTTTCTTCCATGTCCAGCAGAGGCAATCTTGGGCAGCTCCAAGATGGATGTGCTGCTGGCCAAGGCTAGACCATTTAGAAACATTGGAAATGCCTCTGTGATAACAGATCTAAGAACTTTGAAAAAAGGTTATTGCACATACACTTGCAGCCAGAGAAGAGTGGGGTGAGAATACATGAGATTAACAACTCTGCAGACACCAAGGTCAGTGAAGAAGGAGGGGCAGGAGGTGCTCCAGGAATCAGAGCTGAGATTCCCCAGCAGCCCATGGTACAGACCATGGTGAAGCAGCTGTGCCCCTGCAGCGCATATCAGACCATGGGGATGCAGAGATCCACTTGCAGCCCATGGAGGAGCCCCACACCAGAGCAGGCTGATTCCTCAGAGGAGGCTGTGACCCCATGGGAGGCCCTCACTGGAGCAGGCTCTTGCCAGGGACTTGCAGACCCATGGAGAGAAGAGCCCACCCTGGAGCAGATTTCCTGGTAGGACTTGTGACCCTGTAGGGGACCCATGCTGGAACAAGTTGTGCCTGAAGGACTACACCTCATGAAAAAGTGACCCTTATTGGAGCAATCTGTGGAGAACTGTAGCCCACTGGATAGACTCAGATCGAAGCACATCATGGAAAACTGTTTCCCGTGGTAGGGACACCACAGTGGAGCAGGGGAATTACTCCTCTCCCTGAGCAATAGGAGAAACAACTGACCATAAACCCCGTAAACCTCATTCCCTGTCTCTCCCTATGCTGCTTGAGCTGGGAAGGAAGGAAGGGTGGAGAGAAGATGTTTTTAAGGTCTCATTTTACTTCTCACTATCCTGCTCTGATATTGTTAGTAATAAATTAAATTAATATCTCCAATTTGAGCCTGTTTTGCCTGTGACTGTATTTGGTGAGTGATCTCTCTGTGTCCTTATTTCTACCCATGAACCCTTCGTTATATTTTCTCTCCCCAGTCCAGCTGCAGAGGGGAGTAAAGAGAGGCTTTGGTCTTTGGTCTGGCATCCAGCCAGGGTCAACTCACTACACTCTTCCATGTGTCTGCCTAGAAAAGGATGTTCTAGGCCATGACAAAAATACCAGCATGGCGTGTTTCCACACCACTGTCTTGATGGTTTGATCACTGTTCTGACAGGGTGAAAAAAGAGGCTGAGAAAAAAAATGTCAGTTACATTTTATCTGGAGAATCATTTGACAAAAGTTTGATCGAACAGTGTGAAGCTTTCTCTGGTACTGGACTAGGAGATGCACTGAACTGGAAGGAGGCCAAAGCGCAGAAATCAGAAGGGCTGTAAAAGACTCAAGTGGAAACATCTTTTAGCAAGAGATCTTTCACAGTTTCTATCCATTCTTGTTCTTGAGTGTTTAAAATACCTTTCCAGAAACTAGAGTTAATTATTGTGTCACCCTTAATGCTGGACATGTCATTCCATAAACATTTTTAGCCTTATGTTAAGAAAGATAACACTTCCAAACAGTAAGAAATTAACCTGCATTTTTTGCATTTCTGTTTAGTCTGGCTCTAACAGTAAAAGCTGCATCCACAAAGCAAGTTTTGAGAACCTTAGCAAGCACTGATATCTCCTCAAACAATCAGAGGTGTTTAGCTCCCTAATCTATTGGCTTCTGCCTCCTACTGTGCTATAACACCCCCAAAATCTCACTATTTGGCAGAAGAGGAATGGTGCCAAGGCTGGTGGAGCCAAAGACCTCTGCTCCAGTGTGGGCCAGGTGTCCCCACAAGTGGGAGAGATCCAGGGCATAGCACAGGGACATTGGTGCTGTCCTTGTGAGGATTTTGCAAGGACCAGAGAATCCAGTGTCTCACAGTTGGAGCAGTCACAGCATCTCTCTGCCAGGAAACGAAGCACGCTTCAAATGATGTATCAAAAGGAACACTCTGGCAAATGTTCAGGCTTTGTACTAAGTCCATTCACTCCTCATAATTGAAGAAATGTTAAACATTTTTTCAGCATTTTATTCCTTTAGGAAGGGACTTACACCTTATGTTGAATTAGGACCAAAGACTTAAACCAGAGATATGCTTTCCTCAAGACAAGACTTGGATAATCTACTGGACAAAGTTCACATTTTCATCCATAAGGTTCTATTAATTTTAAGTTTTTTGGTCAAAGTTTGGGCATAAACAGGTTAACAAGAATATAGCAAAAATATGCTGCAAAAGGCAGTGATGTGTCCTTGAATGACTTATTCTCTTCTGCCTATAATTTCTTTGTCTTTTTCTCCTTCTAAAAGACCCAAACAACAGTGTTAAAGGGGAAGATTTCAAAGTTTGTAAGTGTTATTAGATGAGAAGCCACAAAATATCATATGGAAACAGCAATTGAAGAGGAAAATATTTCAATCATTAAAGACCCCTGGTCTTGCTAACAGCAAATGTAGATGAATGCAGACTGACAAGCCCTGAAACAAAGAATCAAACTGGCAGACTATCAGCTTAAAGATTCTGCAGCATAAAAAGAGATTGGAAGTTATTACAGAAAAATCCTTTAAAGCCTTTAGCCAAGTATCCAGTTGTAGTAAAGAAACTAAACACGAAGTTAGGTAGTATTGCTAAAGGAATATAAATCAAGGCTCTTGACATCACTGTATCACACAGTAACTAAGCTTACAGAGGAAATACTACACTTTCAGTGTACAAGCACTAAAGGAAAATGCAACCTTCTTTTTGACAGGTTGAGCAAAACAGCTGTAAAATACTAGCATTAAATGCAAGGTTTGAATCAAGGTAGTAGTCAGAGGAAGTATCTGTGGTCCTTCTATCAGTCAATCTGATTTTTTAGATGACAGATTATTTCAATCATTATTAACAGTTTTAATTTAAATTTAGTAGATGCACACCTTACCACCATCAGAGAGTGATAAATCAGAAATCTGATATTGAGAATACCCAGAACTCTCTATGAGAGTATAACTGCTTCTGTAGGACTGACGGGCTACAAGTGAGCTTTCCCTTCCACAAAATGGTATATTTGGTAACAATTTCTGTCCTTCTTGATATTTTTCTCCATCATTTGCCAGCAAGTATTGAAAAATAAGGAAGAGGTGCATACCTTCTCTTCAGTCACAATGTGCTTTCCACCCTTATCTAGTATGGGCAACAGAAAGTCACTGAAATTGCTGGGTTTTCTCTTATTGCCTTTGTTAAACTCCCTGCAGGTCACTGAAGGTCTAATTAATTACTACCAGGACTGTATATGACTGGAATATATATCTTAAAAATAATATTGCTGATATGTGAGTTACCCTGTTGCCTAATTTACTGGAAACAGCAATGGAATCCCCTCCTCATAAGTGAGAGAGTCTCTTTCCCTGGCAATTACACAAGTGAGATGGTATTGAATAACATTAATAGGGTCTTGGCCACACTCATATGGCTTCAGGATCCCTCACAGGCCCTCAAAAAATTAACCCTGTCCTTGGCCAAAACCAGGACACTAACTTAATTTTGAAAAGAAAAAGAAAGATGTGTCTGAGCAGTTTTTTATTGTTGTTGTGTTTTGTTTTGGGTCTTTTGGCAATACAATGAAAATAACTGTATTCCTGAAAGTCATTTCATAGAAGTGAATAGTAACATATTTATCACAAGTGAGATTACTTACTATATTGCCATTATTCTGATTAAAATGTACCTGTTTATGTTTCTTGTCAGAGACACATTATTTTTTTTAATTCAATTCAAAAGTCATTCATTTAAAGAAATTTAAACAAATACATATTCATAAAAAGCTACAGGCTCTGATCAAGCATTCCTCCCCAAATACAATCTACCTCTGATACTATCAGTAGAAGAAAATCTCTAATAGTGGAATTCCCTCACTGAAAAGAAATTTCTTCACCAGTTTCCAAAGGCTCATACAAGGAAACTGTAACAGAACACACACAGCAGCTAATTTCAGAAGTTGGCAAAAAAATAGAAGAAATAAAAAAGAATGCAGATTTCATTTTTCCTCTCAAATGTTTTTAAACAACATCATGAAGATAACTGAAACAAGAAGGAAAATGAAATCCAGGGAAAAAGAAGCAGCAACACCCATTCAAAGGACGAATGCACAAAGAAGAAAATGCAAGAAGAAATTAATAAAGGAAATTAGCATGATTACAGTTTAAAAGCCCAGCAGCTTTCACGTTCTTTTAAAATATTGATGACTCTTAATATGAAATACATTTCTCTGTTAAAGGTTGGTTGGTAACATTGCATGATGCAATATTTCTGTTTTGGACTTTGCTGTCTGCAGACCCTCTTAGCCTAGTTTGGTATCTTTGACAACTTCACTCTGAGTTTGATATCAAATTTCTTTTGCCAGGCCGTCCACTGGGATAAGAGCTGGAGTGATGTATACCTGCTGGGAACCCGGTCATTTAAATCATTGCTTACTTTGCTTGTAACAGGAGGTGATTTTGTTTCCCTGAGCATCCTGGAGGCCCTTCTCAAGACCAGACCTGGCTGTTATTAGAGGAAGCCTACAGCGTCCCATCAGCAGAGCTGGCGTGACATGGCCAAGTGCCAGGGGCTTGCCTGCCTGACCCAGTGGCAGATGCTTGCTGCAGAGAGAATCTTCAAGGCAGTACCATATGCCAGAAAGGGAGAAAGATCAACTGCATGCTGCAGATGGCTGCTCCCAAGCCTGCTGCCATCCACCCAGGGAGGCACTTAGAAAAGCCAGGCTTTAGTTTTGCATACACTATAAACATGCTACCCCTTCAAGTCTAATAAGAACGGAGAGTGTCAGTGAGAAACAAGCATTAGGAGCTCCACCTTACCCACACAGCACTGATTTCTGGGCTCGTGTCTCCCCGAAGAGTGGCGTGAACTACTGGTGACTGGGGAGGACTCTGTGAAAGCTCAGCATGACTGAAAAATATGCAGTTGAACTTCGGAGCAGGTACCTTATTTTGTTGTGGATTCATACAATTCCCAAGTAAATAGGGGTTGGTCTAAGACTGCAGCAGTGTAGCACTGCCACAGGAACAACGTGAGAGCAGTGTAAATGTCAGTCACAGCACTGAGATCCTGCAAAACATCTGCCTGTGATTCAAACAGGAAATCAGCAGATTCTCAAACAAAGCCTGCCATGAAAAAGCAATTTAAAATCCAAATCAGCTGAATTATAAAATTCTTTCTCCCAAAAACTTTAAGAAAACAAAGCTTTAAGGAAGTATCAAAGTCATTATAAAAAAAATACAAAATGTTTCTCCATTTTTATTTTATGTAGAGTTTTTCAAATGAAAGCAGCAGCCTGCTTTGCTGTGTTCAGATCTGCTTCCCTATCCCGAGTTAAGTGAATAATCCTTTCACACAACAGCAAAATAAAACCGTTCATGCAGACTTTCTTGGTACTTCAAAGAAAAAAGCATCCTAAGAACACAAACAATTAACAGCTTCTAATTCTTGTTATCTTTTTCTTTAAGTAATGGGATGCATAATAATTTGGCTAAATGGTTGACTACATCTCACATTACTTCCTCTGTGGGTTTTTAATGAGTATCACTGCCTCACTTAGGCTAAAAGTTGCGTCTTCTTATGTTCCTGATCATACAGCTATCTTCCCCTTCCTTTTCCATATTTCCTGATATATGTTTAATGAAAATCAAATCCTTAGTGGAGAAAAGATGTAAAATTTAATGGAAAACTATGACAGCAACTGAAGACATTCTCCAATTTCCAGTGTTCTGTCAGAATACATGTTGAGCTTACTCACTTACGAAAACTTGCATTATTCAAACAAGCCTACAAGCTACAGGGTGAAAAAAATTCCTAAATTATAGTTTAATTAACTGCTAAGCCATATTCCTGGGACCATCTGCCCTTCACTCAGAAGCCACCATTGGCACCCTCCCACATGACTAGCAGCCATTAAAAGTCCTCTTGCCTTCAGCATCCCCTGGCACAAACTAAATACTTAATCTCATATAACAATGCCATCTAGTGGTAAAATCTATTCATTACACTGGGAATCTCATCTTTTCTTACAGCACCCCCAGACAGACACAAGAGCGGAACACGTCTCTGTACACAAATTCCTCTGCCCAGCATCAAAACAAATTCATAACTATTCATTTCATCTAAACATATTCTTAGCTTTAAGCACATTGCTCTACGTAGAGCAAATGAGCTTGTACTCCTCCAAAGGATATTAATTTATCAATGCCATAAACCATCATCTAAGGAGCAAAGACACCAAACCAGGCCAGAAGCCATTGCAAGGCACAGCACTACAAGTGTGCTAGCCACACATGTGGAACAACACATGTGTGTCCACAGCTCCTCTATGACATGTAACACTACAATAAATGGAAATTTCTCCTTTTCTAAGCAGAGTAAATGGAGAAAATAAAGTGCTTGCTCCTGTCCACATAAAGACAGAAATTGTATTCAGCTGACATCCTGAACCAGCTTCCCCTGTACGACTCCACTTACCCATGATAGCTAAAAAAGAGTAAAAACTGAACATAAAGGCAAATTGTTACGTTTAGTTGCAAAATCTTTAGGAGAATGTGAATGGTTCGGGAAAGCAGAAAAAAAGCTGGAGTGAGTCCTCAAGGCAGAAAGATGACTAATGGGAAACAGCAACAACTTGTTTTACAAAACAATAAATACTAGTTATATTGCTGCGGTAGAGCTAAAGAGCTATTTGACATGAAATAAATTTATTCAAAGACAGAATCCTGTGCTAATGCAATGGGACAATTTGTTCTACTTCAGAGTGTATATTTGTGAAGGGCAAATTTAGTCAATATTCAACCTGTAGGAACAATTTAGCACATAAAACAGTGTCATGCACAAGTCTGGCTTGTAATCAGCTTGACGTCTTGAATGTTTCTCTCTCAAAAAATAACAAAAGCCCAAAAGCTCAAGCACCCTCATACCCAGGAAAAAAACAAACATAAAATTTGCACCCTATCAACTTACATAGAAGTTAATTTCTGGCAAGCTACAAAATTCTGCTTATACTGAAAAAGAAGATATTACAAAAATCACTTAATTGTTTGAAATATGCTGCTTCAAAGTCAAGTCAATTGCTTTCACAAAATGTGATGGTCTAAACATTTTTCTACTGCCTTTAACTGCAGCTGTTGTTTTTCTGCAATATACATATTCACCCAAGAATCCTGAAAACTAGTTAAATGCTTGTCCCCTTAATTATCTAATTCAGGAAGACTAATAATGTAACTATCATCCCATGAAAAACTGCTCTTCAGAACCTCCTTTAAACAGCCTTTCACTTAATGAAAAGATAGCAGAAAAAGCAGATTTCCAAATATCAAACATTTTCTAGCCAGCAATAACAACTTCCTATTAAAATTAGCAATAGCAATGAATCCAACAGTTATTCAAAAGGTTATTAAGAGTTAAGATGTTAACAAGGGAATATAGTGACAACCTCTTACAAATAACAAATGATGGGTAATACTATGTTTTAAGAGATTCTGAGCAGAAATGTCATTGGAATCATACAATTTCTCTCCAATGTATATTACTGGCACCTTCAATGTACAATTACATTATCACAAGCTTCAATTAGTTATTTTAGATGTTAGTTATCAGCCCTAATATACTTTGGATTTTTAAATCCTTCCATAAACATCTTTTTAAGGACAACTAAAATTAATTTGAAATTCATTCCTTACAGAATCAATATTTGGTTGGTGTCTGTAATTTATCAAGACTGTTTACGTAGCATAAACATTAGCTTCACTGCTAAATTGGAGGCGGGAATTGATGTATTCTATTCCTCAAGGTTTCAAAAATGGAGTGAATTAGGATCTCAAGCTACAATACTTGCTGGAACAAGATTTCTGAAACACCATACCTGCTCTGCTCAGTCCACCTGTTCAGTCCACCTTCACTCTGCTTCTCATACGAAAAATCCATACCCAGCTCTCTACAGAATTTCAGCCTATCAGTAATGACTGTGAACTAATAAAATTTCTTTCAATTAAATAAAATTCTAAAAGCAGCGCTTTAGAGCTAAACCATACCACTGAATGAAACTCCTTTTCATTTTTCATTTTCATAGAAAAGTTATATTTATAAATTATTTGCTATTCCTTGCTATTACTGGCATTTAAATGAATACCTCATGAAATAAATTTCTTTACACAGAGCATCAGACTGTCATAATTGCTATAATCATATAAAAAACTTCTTGCATACTGTAGAAGCACTAGTAATAACATTCAATCATGGAAAGTAGTTTTCCATCATTCCCACTTTCATGATTCTTAATGCAAAAATTTCAAGGGGTTGATAATCATACAGCATACAAAAGCAAATATTGAACAGGAAAATATTAATATCTGCATAGATTTATTGCAGAATTATAAATAAAATTTCTTAATATCTTCCTGTCTTAAAAACTGACAAATAAACTTCCTAAAATGTTTTAGTAGTTCAAGAGATATGACTGAAAACTTTCACTACACAATTTCCAAGATTCCCTGATGTCTGCTGAAAGGGCATCATGACAGGACTGCTTGCGAGCAGTTGAGATTACTGGAGGTGTTAGGGACAACTTTGTGCTAGAGGTACTGGGTGGGCCAGGCAGGGCGATGCTTGCCAGCATCTGCAGTTCACTGACAGGGCGGGGATACCTGGGATGGGACAGTGAGTGGCAGCCATGGCTGTGCTGACCATGCAATAGTGGGGTGCAAGATTCCGGCAAGTAAGAAGTAGAGTACTGCAGAATTCTAGCCTGGGACCTGTCCTGCTTAATGTTGTTATCACTAGCTTGGAGGAGATGGTGGAGTGCAAGTTCTTCTAGTTTGCAGACTAACACCTAACAGAGATTGATATACTAGAAGGCAGAGCTATCTTTCAGAGGTGAAGGCAGGCTAGAGAAATGTGCTGAAAAGAACTGTGAGAAATGCAGCGAGGAGAAAAGCCAAGTGCTGCCCTACAAAAGGGAGCCCCCTTGCTGCAGCCCAGGATGGGGAGGGATAGGCTGGGAAGAAGTTCTGTAAAAACTGCCCTGGTGGGCAGCTGAGCATGGGCCAGAACTGTGTCCAATACTAGAAAGACATGAACAAACTGGAGGCAGCTCAGCAGAGAGCCCCTGCAATGCCTAAGGCTAAAGCATTTTCCCTACAATGAGAGACTGAAAGAATCAGGGCTTGCTTAACCTAAAAAACTTTGGGGGTATTTAACAGCAGCCTACAGGGTGGTTAACAAGAAGATGGAGCCAAGACCTTAATGGGATGAAGACAAGAGACAATGGATGTAACCTGAAACAAAAGGTTCAGAATAGATTTAAGGATAAAAATGTCACCCTTAAGGGCCATCAGGCAGGAGTCCAGGTTGCTCAGAGAGGCTGTGCAGCCCTTCCTCTTGGATGTTTTCAAGACGAGACTAGATAAAGCTCTGTACAATTCAGTCTGACTTCAGATCTGACCATGTTTTGAGCAGAAGTGGACTTTGAGGTCTCTCGTCACTTTGAGATCCCTGAATTATCCTGTGATCTCATGGCCCTAAGATTAAGTGACATCCTATCTCTTTTTTATCTTTCTATAGGATGCAGCATATATGCTGGTAAATTAACTATAAGCAAATAACTTCAATTAGTTTGAAAAGAGAGTTATGTCTACCCATGTTGAAATTAGCATTAATAAATACAAATAAGGTTTTACTGTCAAAGTTCAAATACTTCCATTTTGGCATTTTATGCATTGCCAAATATTCCTAATGAAGTTTTGCTGCTGGTTTGAAAACAATCTTGCAGGTAATGGATTGCTCTTTTCAGCTACACAGTAATAACAACCCTCAAAACCATCTGGATATTTCAGAGTTTGACGATTCATTTAACACAAAGAAACTGATGTCCTTTTCTGCTGACATTAGTTATTTTCTCAGCTAAGAGAAGAGGAAGAATACACATGCAGACTCGTACTACCAAGGTGCACATCTATTCTGCTCCAAGATCAGACCAAAACTACTCTTTAATTATTTACGTAAAGATTAGTCACCACAGATTTTACTTCATTAATCATCTTGGGGTTTTTCTCACTATGACATATATTAGCAACCTAAACTTTCAAGAATTTTTGGAACACGTTAGTATTATATGCCCCACTACATATCTTATATATGGGCAATTAAGAAACTAGTTCTACATAAACTGCAGTAAGCTTTATGACAATCTTCACTAATTCCTGGAGAGAAAAAAATTCACTCATCCTGGAAGCTTCAAATCTTATTCTCACTCTCTGGAACATTCTGACTTTTTAACACAGGCCACTCAACATTACAGCACACTTGCTCTGTTACCTTTGCAACCTGTGTCTAAGTCAGTAGACTGAAGATACTTTTCTCTATGTAACATTTATAGCCATGACAAATGCAAAGAATAAAATGATGTTTGGACACAAAAGATATAAGTACAAACATAATCCAATTTGAAGTACTTTTACGTGGACCGTATATATTCTGGGAATAGAGTTCAAACATCACCTTTTTCCATTTCTCTCATCATGGTACACTGTTTAAACGTGAGATCCTCTCACATTCCTGAACAGGCGATATGTACAAGTCAATGCTTCAAATCAAGTACACAGGACTGCTCTGATGTTGCCATGAAGAGGTGCAATATGAAAAAGTGATTATTTATAATATTTCTCTTAGTCCTTCTTAAGTTGCTAGCGAGGTCCATTAACCTAATCATAGGATCTGAGAGATCTTCTACTTCAATTCTACTTTTGCTGAAACTCTCACCTAATCCTAGTCCTTAGTGGAAAAGTATCCAATCTCTCTCCCTTGTTCTACCCTGTGCCCTTGAAGCATCCCTGTAACAGTCATTTCAGCAGTTCAGAGCCTAAGAAAGAAACTGCCGTGAAGATGAACAGGGAATGAGGTCAGCTTCTTTTTATGGGCTGCGGAAATCAAATGGAAATATCAGTGGCTCTATTAAGGCCACTAAATATGAATTTCCATGTCCCATCAGAAGAAGATGGCCTGCTGTATTCCATCCTGCACAAAACATCCACAGAATACTTGAAATAAAACTTACAAATTACTACATGTGACAAACTTCTGCTTTTACAGATTTGAATAAAAAATTCCAAAATTTTTTTCTTTGCATTTTCTGATCTAGGTAGGAAGTGTAAAAAAAAAGACAAAACCAAAGCAAAACAAAACAAACTAAAACAAAAACAAGCCCCAGAGGCCTGGTGTAATACCAGGTTCTAACAAGAAAGATCTGAAATATGAAGTTTCCACCATAACCTCTATTTTCTGCTTGCAACTTGGTACATCTTACAAGGATGCAAAGGGAGATGTTTTAATTGGATGTATTTTTAAAACCTTAACCACAAAGCTCAAAAAGATACAAAGCTTATTTTATTATTTAATGCAAAGTTGGATTGATTCTAAAATAGAATTACAGAAAAACACTGAATCCACAGTTATATTGTTTAGAGTTCTTCTGCAGAAGTTTGACTATTTGGTTCAGGTTTCCTCTTACATGTGCAAAAGAAAAATGAAACACGGAGCATACCCCATAGAGGGAGAGAAGTAATCTTTATGGTAGAGTGGCACAAAGCTGACACAAAAAATCCTCTTCAAAACTTAAGACATTCTCAGCAGAACCCTTTAATGGAAAGATTTGCTTTTGAAGACTAACAAGGCTAAAGGTACAGATCATCTGCAGGATATCTCAAAGTGTCTAAGGTGGATGCTCTGAACTGCACATCCTCTGGATGTGTCTGCTGGTCCTTATTGACATAGGAAAAGTCATGGGAGGACTATGATAGGTGTCCAGAGAAAAGGAATAGTTTCAAAATTTTTAAAGAAAATAATGATTTTTTGATTTCTGAAGTAGTCAGTAATAATTTGTCATCTGCTGCACTGCCATACTTTCTCACTGTGGTTCTGAGTAACTTTGATACACCACTGAATTTCTGTTCCTCTCAAGGAGCATTTTAGAAGCACAACATATATGAGGTGTTTCAGTACACAGGAGCTTAGACCTGCCATACCCTCTGTGGAAAGCTCATTCAGACCTTTGTCATTACACTGTGCCTAAGAAAAATGGGCAGCTTTTCTGGGAAACATGCATGGAACCAAATCATAAAATCACTAAAGTAACTAATAGTTATTAAGATTATATTTCAGAATAAAGATTTCTTTTCCTCATCTTCTTAGCTACCCTCTATATCTTCTTTTCCTAGTTTAGCTGAAATTAAAATGAGGTTTCTTGCCCAAGATGAGTGCTGCTCATGGAGGAGGAAAGGAACCAAGAAAGAACCAAGACTCTCCTCTGCAGCCTTGCAGGCCTCAGAATTGCTTAATTCTTTGGCACTTGGACACAATATTATGAGTGAAGACTATTTAGTGAGAATTGACAGGAGAAATACTAAATGCACAAACTGCTTATTTCATTCATAACTATTCTTTTCTATGAATACCACACAAAGACTGATCACAGCATTAGAAGCCATAAAATTCAGAATGAGAAAGTTCAACACAGCAGTGCATCTTTTCTGCCCGCTTTTGGTGCTTCAGAGTGCACTGAGGGACGCTGTCACACAGGTTCCTGTTCCTCTGAACCTATAATAAACACCAGCAGAAGCATGTATATCATGTCAGCTTGGGCTTCCTAAGTCTGCACACAAGCTGAAACCATGACTCAGTGACTCATCTCAGTTCTCCTTCTGAAGTGTCACACAGGCACAGCCTGTAATACTTTCACAAGCTAATCCAGAAAAAGGGTGTAGAAACAACACCAAAGGTGTGCAAAATGGGAGTCTTAGTGCAAAGCAAGCAAAAGTCAGGAAGACTGGCAAGATGTAGAGAGTCCAGGTGACAATACATACAAATAAATTTAGGGACAAATTCTTTATTCTCTCCATGACCTCCACATGAGTCCCCCTGACACTACAGAGAACTGTGGAGGTGGGCCTCAGCTTGTACTCCATCTGACAGGCTAAATAAATGCAGAATCTCACCTTTTCCTCTTCATGAATTTGCCATGCCAGATCAAAGATGTGGGAATCTGGGACTAGTGCAGTACTGATGTAGCTGGCAGAGTTGTTTATTTGAGAGGCTAAATTCAACCTTCGCTTGGTCGAATAGCTTAATTGTGCTTACTGGGAGTCCGCTTTTTAAAAGGTTCAATTCTTTCTGCTGCCAAGAATCAGAGTTTGCTTTCAGCATGAAATTATCTCAGGGGAAGGCTTTTCTGACCCAAACCAGTTCAAAAATATTCTTAATTGCTTTCCATACTCTCGTGAAACATGAGATCATGCAGTAAATCCACATTCTAAACCAGAAAAATTAAGGAGAGAGAAAGGTGAAAAAACAACCTGACAGAGAAAAAATAATAATCTTAAACACATACCCTAAATAACAAAATTCAACCTCAGATGTTAAGAGTTTTTAACAATCACTGTGCCCCTCATGGAAAACTACAATCAGGTTACATTAACAATGGAACACAGACTGTGCAGACCTATTTTAAATAAGAACACTGTTTGAAAACACTTTGACTGGTCTATACAGATGTGTATTTTATTTTATTTGTAAATTGTCTCATAAATTTAACTGAACTTATAAGATAGAGAGAGCCTTTTGAAGGGTAAATAAATTTTCCTTTGTCTTGATTTGCTTTCATTAATACATGAGAAGTTTCAGGAAAAATGAGATTATCTTTCTTGCTAGAATAGAAATGCTGACACAGCAATCTTGTAGAGGCCCATGGGTCTGCCATGGCCCTGCCCATGGCCTTGCCCTGGAGGGATGTCCCTTGAATGGGCTGTGATTTATCTCAACCCTCCTGGAAGGATGCTCCTTAGGTTGGCACATCTTCTCTTATCATGGTGAGCTATCCTCAAAGGCTTCAGTGATTCCATCATGCCCTAGTACCCGTGTTAATCCTTTATAACCCATTGGTCTATCCCCCTTGGTACCACCCTTGCTTTCCCCTATAAAAACCCCACTTTTTCCCCCAGTTCTTTAGGGAAGCTGTCGTTCCTGGCTCCCTTCACAGAGCTGCTGGATAATAAAGGAATCTCTGTGGAATCACCATACGATGCTCCTGTCTCTCTGTCCCTGAGTCAGCCTGGGATAGCCTTACAAGCAGAACTGGAATTGCTGAGCTGAAATCACTGATCAAAGCTGATCACCTGTGGCCACAGGCCACGTTTTCTGAGGTTTATCCAGCGTCCAGACACCAGCCAGAAGACCCCCTAGAAGGCAGTCCCTCAGCAGGACCCTCTCTCTGGGAAGGTTGGTGGCTTTCTGGGTCTGGAGCATTGGATCTCCATGGACCCCCTAGCAGTCAACACAATATCATAACTGTCATAGAAAAACATTAGTCTACAGATAGTTTTCATCTATTGTACTGAACTACAAACACATTTATTCAGGGTTTGGTAGCAATGCCTCAACATGAAGGTAGACAAAAGGAGCAGTGGAATAGAGCTTCTGTAATGAACAGCTTTAGACTCTTCCAAATGCCTAGGATTATGTCAGGAAAATTCAGAGAATTTCTCAAGTTTAGGTAACAAGGAACTAGAAAGTTTTGAAGACAGATTAGTTAGAAACAGAATGCCTATATGTATTATGAATCATTTAATACAGATATGAGTGCAGATGGGTCAAATAGATATCAGTCTAAATCATGCAGGATGTGATAAGTTTTTTCTCTTCAGTGACCGTTCTGTCAGCTTGAATAATTTGCAGAGGAATGCATCTGGTTTCCCCTCTCATCTACTGGGCCATCTCATTCTGTCATTCAGTATATATAAGTATCCAATTGGAAGCCTTTTCTAAATCTACTCACAAATACACTCATGAGTATGTCAGAAAATAAATGCACAGGAAGCTCTAAGCCCTGAGGTGACTTAAATACTTACTTTAAAAGAGGTATAATTTATAAGTGTTCCCTGATCATCTTCTCTGTAAACAGAATACAAGAGCAAACCATAATTAGTGCGAGATCAGTTTAAAGCCAGGGGATGTCAATATACTAAGAAATTAGAAGTGTGACATAAAATTTTCCAGGCTCAAAGCAATCTTAGGTGAGACACTTGCTAAAACAGGCAGATGACAGCAACATGCAACACAGGTTGGCCAATGCACACCATATGAAATACTCCCGCCTACAGCCATGTTTAAAATTAGCACGCCACTCACCAAAAATAATAACGGTTTTTCAGTACATTATGCCATTTCATACTAAGCTGGAATGAGTTGGGCTGAAGCAATGCACATAGAAGAGTAAAAGATCTGTAATCTCTCCACTATTCTGTATAAAGTACATGATATCTACAGGACTCATAAGCTTCCATGGTAAGGTGTGTCTGCTTGGAAGTGATTTAGAGATATTTGACCAAGTTTTCAATTGATAAGTAGATTTTATTAGTTTCAATCACATTAAATAATACTAAATTTCTTCTAGATTTGACATATATTCTCAGAAGCTGGATTCAAATTCAGGTGATGTAGCACCCTGCAAGTAAGTTACACATCCAACATCTATCTGCACTGAACCTGTCTGAGCTCAGTAAGTGTTTCCACAATGCCCTCAAGCACATGGTGTGATTCTTGGGGTGTCCTTCGCAAAGCCAGAAGTTGGACTTGATCATCCTGATGGGTCCCTTCCAACTCAACATGATCTGTGAGGCCTTACACGAAGCATTGTCTGAAACACTAATGAAAATACGTTAGACAAAATCAGTTTAGCACCTCTTAAATGATTTTTAAAATCATTTTGGTGGTGCTGTTTCTAATGGAATCACAGATAGCACTGATCACAGAAAAAATATTACTATATAAAATTATTTTTCATAAGATTTTCAGAGCATGTCTTAATCCAAAACAATGTTAAGAAAAATCTAGATTCTACAAAGTGACTTGATTTGGTGAATCTGGTTTACTTGAATTAGGGGCATTTTTAACAGAACTCTGTGTATCAGGGTTGAACTATTCACATTACTCTTACAGTATGAGAAACTTTACAGAATTTAGAAGGTAAGATGATTGATTGATTGATTGATCATAGTTGTGCAGCATGGTACAGTGTTATGACATATTTACTTTTAATAACCGTTGAATGGGACATTGATGGAAATGCTGTACTGTGCATTGTAAGGTACTACATGTTACAAACCCATCTGCAGAGTGAATGAAAAGGAGCAAGGAGAGAAGTTCCCCAAACCTCTTTTTTCACCCCTCAGTTCTTTGGGAAGAGAATTCATATAGAAAGCAACACCAGAGTATATAAGCTAGATTCCAAGCAACTGTATCACTACCAACAAGTACAAAAAAATAATTTTTTCACTATTTTCACACATGTGGAAAAAGAACCTGATTGTATTCGATTAAATTACTATAAAAACTCCAAGCCCCACATAATTTACCTTCAGCAGATCTGTACAAACATTGGAGTTTGTAGTTGAGGCAATAAAGAGAGGAAAAAGTAGAATAAAACAAATAAAGGGTTTCTCTTCAGCAAACAAGAATTACAATTCTATTTAAACTTTTAAGTTTTGTCTGACTCAAAAGGGTGTTTTTTATGGTTTTGGTGTCACGCTTTTCAATCACTTTAGAATTCAGGCCACTTCAAAAGAAAAATGCCATTTCAAAGTAAAATTCAAGTAATTTCATTTCTATGAAAACATTAGAACATTGGGTAGGCTTGAATACATGGTTATTTCCCTTAAATCCTAAAAATATTTTTATATTTTCAAAAATCCCTTTTTATTCCCAACCAAATCTGTTTCCCAGACTACAACCCATTTCACATTTCATCTCTCCCTACCACATCACTGAACCTGTAAATCAAGTAAAAATGTATCTCAGAATATATAAAATATAAAGGTTACCCTGTGTAAATTACAATCTCCAAATGTTGATGCTGCATTATTTCATACTGTTGTTCAGTGACCTTTTCTATCATTCCCTTTCCAAAGGACTGTGTGTAAAGGCTGTGGAAGAAGTGATGTAAACCCTACACTCAATAGTATTTTTCTCTTTTGCAATAATTTTACAGAGAGAAAGTCAAAACAAGTGTAATGATCAATGAAAGATTAGCAAAATGCTCTCATGTAAGTAGAACTCTTGTGATGACATCAATAGAGGAACCTCACTGGTAATCTTATGAGAGAAGATATTAGAGGACTGGACAGAACTCTCAGCCTAATGCAGCTCTGAAGGGAACTCACAGTTGGCCTACTGAGATGGGAAAAAGTTGTTCCACCCCAGTAAGACTGTCATAGTATGCATAAATAAAAAATGCATATAGGTACACATTTGTGCTCTGGTCATTCTTGAGGTATTGATTTCCAAAGTCCCTTGGAAGATTTTCATAAGAGATGTATGGTTAAATCCCAGAGACAGCAATAAAAATCTCATGCATCCTTTCAAAGTATTTAAAAACTGCTTACTTTTGAATCTTATTAAGTATAATGAAATCTTAGATCTGTACTTAGACAAACTATATGCAATGCAAAAGTAAGAGCTTTTCACACAGTGAAAAAAAAAAGAACAAAACTTAACCCAAAGTTTTACTTAGTAAGAGTAAGCATTTTGAAAATTTGCCCAATCAATGTTTGACTGAGCAGAACAGAAGCTTAAGTGTAAGTTTGTGAGGTCGTTTTTGAGATTGATAACTTTTTATTATCTATTCTATCTGTTGAAAATTGGTTTTTCTTGTCTTTTCAAGTGGGACTGCTGTCTAGAGTGTGAGATTTTCCCACCATTGTCACTGATACTTTTTTATTTCAGTTGGTTTTCATCTCAGCTACAAAGCCATGAAAAATGGATCAATGCAAAGACTTGAAAAATTTCTAAATAACATCAATCACATTTACAGTTAAGAAACAGCAAGGTTTTTTCAGTCTAAATGAGCATCTTAAACTGTGATTAAAATTCAGCATTTTATAGAAACATTTGTTATGATTCTTTTAAAATAATTCAAGATTAACTTCTAGTAGAAGAGAAAATCATCAACTGAAAAACCAGTACAGCAGTATAACTCTTTTTATCCTAGTATTTTCCCAAATAGCAAGCTTACAACTCCTTTAAGAAGAGCTACTACAGAATTCAAATCTTTTCTGAGGACTTTTACTTTACTTCATGATCCACAGAAAGCAGACACAAGAGAGTCCGTCTCCTTACCAGAGGGGGCAGTCTGCTCTCCACAGGTGTCTCACTCTCGAAATCCAGTCTGCCTGCTCATGAGAACAGTTGTACAGGATGAGACTGAAAGTACGTCTCCCCCCTTAAATAGTTTCTAACAGTCATCAAAAGCACGAGCCTTGTAAAAAGTTTATACAGAGCTTGTAAGAGGGTAAACATGCAATGGTCATTTCCCCATGTTCACAACTTCTAACAATTTGCATCTCAATTCTTGAGTCAGAGATGGCATTTTTTTATTTTTTGTAAGAACTTTGTGGAATTTTCTTCATGGGAGTGGCCATTCCTGGAGCCAAGTACACTTTCAGAGCCCACAGCAATCTGCAGCAAGCAGTTCTGTGCCTTCACCACAAACCATGTTAAGAATACCCTCTGCCTCTCTACAAGACCCATCATTGTTCTCCTCTTTCTCCTCCAGCATACATACTCTGGGATTTCTTTCATATTCTTCCATCACTCTGTCCAACTTAGGGCACTTCAAAATTTCCTGATTCCCAGCTGATCACTCCTGCATGGAAGATCTACTACAAAGCCTGAACCCTCCAAAATTACATAAGCCTGTCATACTCATCTTGAGATCAAGAAAATTTCAGGGCTCTTCCCAAGAGAGACCTCCATCTTTGTAATTAATATTCTTGTTGTCTAGTTTTGTTATGTGAGGAAACACTAGGTCACAGTACCACCCCTAATTTGGATGGTAAAAAATATTTACAGCCTGGTGCACTTGTCATCTTACTGGTTTCCTAGATAGCTAAGATACAAGCCCAGATAAACAGAGATCAATAGCACCATCTTGAATAAAAATCTGTTATCAATTACACTCAAAAAGATCTAAAGAATCCTGGAAGCATGTTGTAATATATTCCCTTCAACCTACATTGCTATGTGTGTAAGACAAACACCTAGGAGTCATGATATAATTTTCAATTATCAGAGTTTGAGTGAGATCCCCAGCTAAGAGAACATGCTCTGCCAAGCGCCTGAAGAAAACCATAACCTCCATAGGACATCACCTTGGAAGGCACACGATCTGTTGAGAGCCTGAAGGAATAATTAACTAGAGATGGTCACAACACTGCAGACAGATGGTAAGGAGCTAGACAGGGAATATAGAAGTTCTCCTACAAGGCCTTTTTGACAATATTATACAGCCTCCCATTCCAGTGTAACTGTATACACTGAACTCAAAATTAAGTACTTTCCACAACCAAAAGGCCGTCTTAGTCACCATACCTGTTCTCTCAAAAACCTCAGGTTGAACTCCAAAACAGATTTCTGACTTTGGACAAAAACTTAAAGGAAAAGGTTTCTATTCAGTTCCCTATCAGAATAATAACATTTTCCAAAAGCATGAAAATGAAGTAGAGTTGATACTCTCTGGTAGTGGTTAATTTATTTTTTCTACTTTCAACTTTCATTGGGAAACTTAGTCAATTTATATTACAGAGGAATGTCTCCTAATTACAATGGACAATTTGTCTTTTTCTGTTTGAAAAATACTCTCAAGAATGTGTTGCTATACAGGAGAAACAAGATTGGATTAGAAGCCTGAGAACAGGTAATTCCTTCACCCAGATATCTTCTGGTATACACTGAATGAGATACACAAAATGCCCATCAAAATCATATGCTCATTCAAAAAAAAAAACCAGTTAGCTCTACTGTCCTTTTAAAAATACTTTTTCCTCAGAATAATGCAAGTATTCAGAGAAAGACATTCACGTGAGGTTTTTTCAAGATCTTTGCTAACTTTAAAAATATTAAGCAAAATTTTTATTTGAAAATAAAAACAGGTATAAAAAACATTGTCTCAGCTTTGTATTTGCACAAAGCTCTCCAAGTTTTGTCACTTCTGCAAGCAACACATTTAGAAAAACTTTTATGGAGGCTTTGAGCCCTGAGTATTCAAACATAGGTCTGAGGTCTTTTAGAATGTCGCAAGTTTCCTGAAAGCAGTTTTAAAATCTGAGCTGTGAAAAATATAAATCTCTGCAGATATTACTGTTTTCCCTGAGACATCACAAGGTGTTTACCAGCCTTTTTCAGAGGCTGAACAGCCATGTGTATTTCTGCTCACTCACTGACACAAGCCACTGTCCTAAAAGAGGTCTCAGCACCTGGTTTGGTGCAAATTGAGCCCACCTTCAGCTAAAGCAGCAAGAATTCTCATGCAATAGCAAGTGTAGCAAGTATATATTCTTAAACATTTTTACCAAAGCTGGTAGAGATAAAGACATTGTTTGCTGCACCCCTTTGACCATGCTATTATTTGACTTCTCAGCATGTCTTGTGAGTGATACCATCTCCCAAACCTTACTTCAGTCTCCCTTACACATTGAACAAACATTATCCTTCTCACAGTTATAATCTTGTTATAAACCGTGTGAAAACTATAAAGTTATGCTGCTGGAAAGCAGCCTAACTTATCTAGTTTTCAGGAGAAAACCTTCTTGTAGAATGCAGCAGGACAGATTCTGGTTCAAAAATAAAAGGCTACAATGTCTTACGTAAATCTGTGGGTTGAGTGAAGAAAGGGCAGCATTCAGGAGGTCATAAATATTCTGGCTATGCTCACTCCATATGCTCTGAAGTTCAGCTATAAATAGCCTTCAAATTGCTACACACTTCAAGAAAGTTGAGTAACCCAGCTTTCACTTTGTAATGTGAGGGTATAAGTCTAATAAAACCATAGAAGGGCAGAGGAGAAGAGCTGCAGAATCCATGTAGACATCTGCTAAAAGGGTCCTGGCTGTGAATTTCCATAGAGAGAACCAGCTGGCTCTAACACAGACAAAGAAATGAGAAAGTACAAGGCCAGCCAGAACAAGGTCAGCTCTGTGTGGGGAGCAAGCAAAGCAGATAACACTGACGTGAGTGGTCTATAGGAGGGAAAAAGGAACAGGCACAGACACCTCTGCCTCCACACATCTAATTCCCACCAAATTGTACAGCCAGTTATTACTTCAGACTATTTTCTTTCTATATATCAGTAAAAGCTTTGCATATTTATATGTTTGGGATCAAAAGCACTGACAACAGAAGCTGGGTCATCTGCCACCCTTTTCTGGCCAATTTATTGGTAAATTTTATTGTCTTTGAAACACATTTCCAAGCAAAAACTACTGGTTTGCTGGACCCTACCTGTAGCCTTCTGGTTCCCTCTTTTGAAAATGTTTGTGTTCCTTCCAGCTGCTGGCACTACTTACACAAACCATTAGTCCTGGGCATCCCAGGTAGCAGCAGCTGAATTTAGACACAACCAGCAGCCCTTACTGTGCCAGAGCTGCTTCTGTCATACTGCCCTTGCAACAGCTCTCACTGAGTTCTCAATGTGGCAATGAAAAGGACTTCGTCATCGGTTTGGCTTCGTGTACAAATGCCATCCATCACTTCAGAAATCACTCTCCCACACCTTAAAATTGCAATTTTGGATAGAGACTGAATTGTAAATAAATATCCCAAGAACGCTCAAAAGAGATGCTGAGTTTTTTTCCTCTTCCATAACATTAAAGCAGGTGAGCCACAGTAATAAGCAAGAAAAAAATCTAATCAACATTAGCTTCGTATTGATCATTCATATTAGCATGCTACTTTTATTTTGATAGTTACATTTAAAAGTCCTCAAAATAGCCCCAAAAAAAGAAAAAAAATACCACCCCACAATATCTTGCTTCCTCTTAAAGGACATTACCAAAAACATCTCAATTCCAATAATCTCCCTAGTAATCACAGCCCATTTATTTTGAAAATATTTTTTTTAAAAAAAGGTTTTAAAAATTTTTAAAAAGGTTTCTTTAATGAACAGTCTTCTATTCCAGACAATGAAAGCAGAGCAGATTATGAAATCTAGTACTTGATACATTTTGCACAGGCATGGTTCAGAAAACATCCGTGCTTAGGCCACAGATCCATACATATACCACTTCCTCTCAGAAGTCTGGATGAGGTAAACTCATTGATCTAGGATTTTGTGGATTTAAAGTTTTTGAAGGCGAGCTAAAACTTTCACATTATTTTTCTGCTCTTTCCAGAAGATGAAGCCTTGCTTCTTTTTCCTAAAATACTTAAACACATTTACATTGTAAACAACATTATGCTGAGAAGTGGGAAAGGTCAAAAAATGAAACATTTTTTAAACATCCTTAACATTTTCACAGAATCACAAGGCTGGATGAGACCTTCAAGATCATAGAGTCCAACCCATGCCCTAACACCTCAACTAAACCATGGCACCAAGTGCCACATCCAGTCTTTTTTTAAACTCTACCACTTCCCCAGGCAGACCATTCCAGTACTTGATCACTCTTTCCACAAAAAAGTTTTCCCCAGCTCCCTCAGCCTTTCCTCACAGGGCTTGTGTTCCAAGCCCCTCATCAGCCTCATTGCCTCCTCTGGACACCCTCAAGCATCTCAACATCCTTCCTAAACTGAGGGGCCCAGAACTGGACACGGCACTCAAGGTGTGACCTCACCAGTGCCAAGTACAGGGGAAGAATGACCTCCCTGCTCCTGCTGGCCACACTATTCCTGATACAGGCCAGGTGCCATTGGCCCTCTTGGCCACCAGGGCACACTGCTGGCTCATGTTCTGTCAGCTGTCAATCAGTACCCCCAGGTCCCTTTCTGCCTGGACACTGTCCAGCCATACATCCCCAGCCTAGAGCAGTGCAGGGGTTTATTGTGGCCAAAATGCAGGACTCGGCACTTGGACTTATTAAACTTCATCCTATTGGACTCTGCCCATCCATCCAACTGGTCTAGGTCTCTCTGCAGAGCCCTCCTACTTTCCAACAGCTCGACACACTCTCCCAGCTTAGTGTCATCTGCAAATTTACTAATGTAGGACTCAATACCCTCATCCATGTCATCAATAAAATATTGAACAGGACTGGCCCCAGCACAGACTCCTGAGGGACACCACCAGTGACTGATCCCCACTGGATGCAGCACCGTTCACCACCACTCTCTGGGCCTGGCCATCCAGCCAGTTCTTAACCCAGGAAAGAGTGCTCCTGTCCAAGCTGTGGACAGCCAGCTTTTCCAGGAGTGTGCTGTGGGAGACACTGTCAAAGGCCTTGCTGAAGTCCAAATAGACAACATCCACAGTCTTTCCCACATCCACCAGGCAGGTCACCTGGTCATAAAAGGAGACCAGGTTGGTCAAACACAACCTACCCGTCCTAAACACATGCTGGCTGGGTCTGATCCCCCAGCCACCCTGCAAGTGCTGCATGATGACACTCAGTATAAACTGTTCCATTACCTTACCAGGTACTGAGGTCAGGCTAACTGGCCTATAATTATCAGGACTTTGTTTTGTTTTTCAAGTTAACAATTGAGGGCAGATTTTTTTCTAAAAATAAATCTTGAGCTCTTTACTGCAAAACAATGTGGGTTCACTATGTTTGTTTGTACGATTTTTAAATGTTGTCACATTGCTCTCTCTGGCACCCTTCGAAGATGCACAAGTTCAATTGCTTGGCCCCTATGTTTACTATGTTTACTTTCTGATAATATGGGGATGACCTTTCTCCACAGAACTGCCATCTCACGAACACCATCCTTTCCTAAGCCCTTCGAAAGTCACATCATAACTGAAGTGGGTCATTTAATTGACTACATAAAGATTCTGAAAGCATTTACTCGGCTTCAAGCAGAGCACAAGAACTGCACACTGTGCTGGACTACTCATCAGTGTTAGGTGTTTACTAAGACTTCAAAGCCTTTTTCCAAGACCTGGCTACCCCCAAGCATCCCCATCCAAATGGGGGATGTTATCTCCCATGGAGTATGTTTATTTTCAGCCTTAATTAGCAACTATGTCAAAGAACACATTTCATACCCAATTTCTCTGTTTCTGGACAAATTTCAGTGCTCCAAACTGAAGGGCTGAAAATCAGTACCTTCAGTCCAGACCTAAAAAAAATACAAAACCTGACTTGTAAATCATCTGCCTACATGATGAGGGGTTCCAATTCGCATAAGTCATCACTGGCACTCAATAATGCTCTAGTGCACCTGCTTTGAGAAACACAGTATATATCCCCAAAAGAGGGATACTGCAAATTTCCAGTATACAGAGGCATCAACAATACACAAATGTCATGAGATCAAACAGAATGTATAAAAGGTACAGATTCAGGTACAGAAAAGATTTATAAAAGGATATACTTTTTCCTTTAAAATTAAAACAGGTCAGTACAAATTGTCCAGATCACCACAGATAACTGTGCTGGTATGCAAGTTCTCATTTTCCATAACTTTGAAAATTGCTCTCCAAATTATGATGTCAAAATATAGCATTTTCAATAATTACAAGCAAAGTCACAAAAGCATTCCTCTGCAGAATTTTTAAAAATTCAACACATATGAAGGATCAAAATCACTCAGTCCTGAACCACAGAAAAATCCCAAAGTTTGATGACCTGGTTCCAGGACTGGGCAAATTTTTGATATAGCCAGGAAGGGGCGTAGCTAGGACCCAGAGATTATTTCATACTACCTCACATCATTCTTGGGAAGGAGTGGGAGGAAGGGGCAGGGAAGTACTACCTTCAGGGTTGGCGCAGCTTGGCAAAGGCAGTAGCCAGGTATTGCTTATTGTCAGGGGGTTTCTACGTGAATCATTCATTACTTGTACCACCCCATCCCCCCTTTCTATTAACATTGTTTATGTTGCTGCTTGTTTTATCTCACTGCTGTTTCCAGTAAATGGTCTTAGCTCAACCTGTAATCTTCACCTTTTGTGCCTCCAATTCTTCTCTCCATCCCACCACTGGAGCAGGAGAGAGAAGCAAATGAGCAGCACACGGTTTGGAGAGTCCCAGTGGGAGCACTAAACTGGGGAGTACCACTTCTAAGTTGAGAAATTTGATCAGCTGATTTTTTTCCTGTTTGCAGCCCAAGTTCAGATACATTTATGGACCAAAAAAACACCTGCAGAAAACTCAAATTTTGTCCTCAGGGTAACATGCAGCTATCCTGATAGCCTTGTCTCCCTTGACCAGGAAAAGTGATTCAGACTCTGTTTGGATTAGCAAAAGTGAATATTGCTTCAAGGTTGTTTCACTAGGGATTGAAACAGTGAATGTCACAACTCAAAATGCATTGAATTTCAGTCCTTACAGTTAAGAGCCACATTTTTTTATCTCAAGGCTGTAACAGCTCTCTTAAGCATCAGAAGTCCACAGTGATTCTAACCTTGTAGCTGACACAACAGCATCCCCTGGCTAACTAAGCTTTCTAATGCACAAAGGCAAAGGACCTTCTTGTCACCTGTACTACATAACAGCTACAGTCACTGAACTAAATAAGCTGAACTAGGAATGCCATCTTCTATGCAATGAGGATGCAGTTCTTATAACAATTTGTTTAGTGGTCGAGGCCTAAAAGTGTTTTAAATCACATTTGGCTAGAAGCCAAATATTTCAATTAAATGAAATGGGAAAAAAAAGAAATTCAACCCACTACTTGCAAACAGCACATTTCCCTCTTGGGAATGTTTTGCACAAGTCTTTGGAAAAAAAGCCCACTTCAGGTATCATTACAGTAAAGGCATGCAAAAATTTTATTTAGGCAAAAATTGTTTGAAGATGGCAATTAGCTTCTCTGAGTAGACTGCTTGATTATAAAACTTACTAATGTTCATCTCCTTTTTCCAGGATTTCATGACAGCCTTTTAAGTAAGCTGCATGGCTAGAAAACTTTTGAAACTTTAACCAGCTTAGTGTAGAGAAGAATTTCATACAGATCTGAGACAGGACTCTTCTGGGCAGATAGATCAGCAAGTAGTTTAAATTTGATTTAACTAAGGAACTTGATTAAAATACAATGTTTTTTCAGCATATGGGCTGAATTGCATGCACATAATCTTTTTACATGAGCAAATGACAGTAAGTTATGCAGGCCGTCTCACAATTTGCACATGTGATCTTAATTTGTGTTCACAGAAAGCTCCCACATAGGGCTGCAGAACTGCAAATTATAACTGAGGTTAAGGGAAGCTCTAAGAACTTTATATCCCTAACATAAAATACCATGGACAGGCATAAGCTGAAGAAGCTGGACCTGCTGTCCAGAAAGTGCTTTGACTGGGGATGATTTGGCTTATTAGCTCTGAGAAAGACATCTGCATCACTCAAGGTAAAATCTGCTATCTCCTCATGTTGAAGTTTTATTCCCATGAACTCTAAGCAGTGCTGCTGAGGCAGCCCAGCATGTCAGATGGGCACTACAAAAAAGAAAAAAGCGAGTTCCCCAGAAAGCAGACCTCCTGGTCCACATTTAGCATAAAAGTAGGATGAAAGTCAAGATTTTAGTGAGTTTTTCTGATGCTCTCTTCTGTGCTGCTGTGAAAAGGAAATAAAAGTGTATGTAGAATTAAGTAAGAGTAGCAGAATTTCTTCTGGGAAGTGATGCTGCTGTACTCATTTGGGGAGACTTGTGAAGAAATGAAAGGTGAAAGTATTCAGAAGAACTTGCAAAGTCCTGTTATCTCCCTCCTATTTTATTATAGGAATGGATACTGACTATAAATACTCCTATATAACAATCAAAAAAAAAACCTGCCCAAAGCTAACAATGGTAAAGATTATAATTTAATGTAAATAATGACCCCAACTTAATAATGCAATCTACTTCTTATGGAGAAAGAACTTACTGACTCTTGACAGTTATTCACTACAAACACAACATATATGTATCCTGATTAAGATGGCTCCTACAAAAGCCACCACACAAATAGCCACCACACAAATAGCCTAAAAATAGGCTAACCATCAGATATCTTGTTTCAAAGCTGTTCTCACACAGCTCTTGGGAATTCTAGCCATATGCAGGTTCATGGCTCAGTCAAAACCTGGTCCAATATGTAATGGTGCTTTGAACCAGGGCCAAACAAAGTTCATCCCTCTCTCATTTTTACCTACATAGCACTCACCATCAGTTCAGCTGTACAAAATGCTGATGTTAATTCTTTCTATTATAGACAGGCCCTAGAGTTTTAAACTGCATCCATCAATATATGTATATCTATCCACTCTAACGTTTTAAGACAGATTAAGTCATTGGGTTTGAAGCTTGGAATTACAGTTGTCATAGGATACCACAAATAATGTACCACAATTTTTTAATTTGTATAAGCATTCTAAAGGATAATGTAAAAAAACTTTTTATTTTTGAAGGGGACATTTATAAAGGAGGACAGCTGAGTACATAAGAAAGATAATGTTTATTCACTGAGAGAATTCTAATCCTCAAATTCCTGCAGGAGCATACAATTTTACCTACTATTGAACATTTTATGCCTGTATTACAAGTAGCATGAGAAACTTTTTTTTTTTAATGTTATATATTTGGTTATTTGCATAATTTCTTGCAATTAAATGATAAAAAATGGTAAAATGGTATTTAGGATCTTTCCAACCATAATTAACATTTTCTCCTGTTTTGCAATCAGGAAGTTCGAAAGCTGCATTAATAAATACTGCTTGGACATTTAGTCTCTAATTAATCAGATATTGATGTTCTGCTAATAGAAATGTCCTGCAAAAAAATACTTCACAAATATAACTATTGGAGGAATCAAGGCAGGTTCTTCATAAGAGCCTTGAAGAATCTCAGCAAATAAAAATGCAGTCAAAAATTACTTTGCATTTACTGAGAAAAGAGTAGTTCTGGGGAAGACAAACAAAAGGGCAATATGGGGAGAAAGGGTACATTGCCTAGTCATGTCAGAATTGGGGCCCAAGCATTTTATTTACTAAGTGAATTTAAATGTTGCTGTGTACACTAAGAATCACTTCACCATACAAACGATAAGCAAAAGCATTTCTTCTATATAAAATTGTCTGTAATTCTGTAATAAAAAGTTTAAGAATCTAAGAAGTAGCAAAGCAGGTGTATTTCTTATATTACTCACTCCCATTAGACAAAGGAAGGAGAGTTGCTTTGTTTTACATTGATCGCTTTTTCCAGTTCCATAGATTGATACTATCCAATGTGGGAGTTTGGGGACTGATGCCAGTAGACCTATATTCTACAAAGAGCCAGAACTAGAGGAGCTTAATGAATCACAGTCAAGTTACTCATTAGAAAATCAAAACTCTGGAAGAAAAGCTTGTAAGATTCACAGTAGCTTGATAAAACACTAGTAGATGTCAGAAATTATATATTTTCCACTCTTCACAGGCCAAGACACATGGACCACTGCCTCACTACAACAATATTTGGCTTAGAGCTGTACATTTAATGACAGGCAGATGCAGTGAGGACTGAGGATTAAAAGATTTTCTTACAGGCATCAGTCTTGGAAGTGAACCAAAGTAAAAGACAGAAAAATATTTTATCATTGTTCAGAACCTCAGTCCTGAAAGGTCATACTAAGTGTCAGTGTCACAAAAATACTTAATACAGAATATGCCTTTTTCATGACTTTGCATCTGGTTATTGTTCTGAAACTCTGTAAGTAGATTTCTACCACATTCAGTATATGGTAATTCATTCTTGTGGAAACTTCTTCTCTCATTTCCCTGTTACATCACAGTCCAATAAATGCTTGTTCTGAAATTAACTCTCCTTCTGGATGACGGTCTCAGCAACAAAACCTAATCTGAGAAATAAAATTTAGTTGATGCCATGCTCCTTGTAAACCAGAAGGAAAGCTGGAATCACCCTTTCCAGACCTACTTTTAAAAGCTGATTATTTCTTTCTTATTAATACATATATTAGACGTAAAATATGTGTAACTTATTATATATTAATTTATTATTTAATTCCTCTGTTATTTATTTATCTTAGAATTATCAGAAACATTAAATCTAGCTTAAAGAGTTTGACTAACAGGCTCATAACTTCTGAGATATTTCAGATCTCAGCTTAATATCCAGACTTCCAAGGGGTAGTGGAGGGTTTTTTTCACACATTAGGATTTTGTATTAGACTACATCATTAAACAACAGATGAAAATGAAATGAAAATAAAAGTTTTAGCAGAAATTGCCTCCAATGTTAATTAGTTTCATTATTGTTGTATATGATGCTACTATTCTTTCTGCTATCTATCGGTAACATAGGTACCAATATGTTCAGGATTATGGCACCTACATTTAGGGATTGAAATACAAGTATTCAGTTCACTTAACTAAATCATAGGTTTGAAAAGACCTCCAAGATCAAGTCCAACCTTTGCCTGATCACCACTTTGTCCACTAAATCACAGCACTGTCACGTCCAGTCATTTCTTGAACACCTCCAGAGATGGTGATTCCACCACTTTACTGGGCAGACCCTCCATATGCTTAACCACCCTTTCTATGAACAATTTTTTCCCAATTTCCAAGCTGAACCTCCCCTGGCACAGCTTAAGGCTCTGTCTTCTCATCCTGTCACAAGTTGCCTGCCCACCTGTACCCCACCAAGGTACAGGCTCCTGTCAGGCAGTTGTAAAGAGTTCTAAGGTCTCCCCTGAACCTCCTCATCTCCAGGTTAAACACCTCAAGCTCCCTCAGCTTCTCCTTATATGACCTGTGCTCCAGACCTGCACCAGTTTCATTGCCCATCACGCTATATAATTCTTGTTGTGAGGGACCCAGAACTGAACACAGTCCTCAAGGTGTAGCTTCACCAGTAGTGAGTACAGAGGGAAACATGATGTTTGACATGTTATTGATCTGCTATATTGTGGAGGCCAAAAGCCTTTCAGCAAATGAGTCTGCCTCTCTCCCCTGGAGGCAATGCCCTTAGGCACTCCCTGCTCATAATGGTTACAAAAAAGTTTCTCCTGGCATGCCTCCCTGTTTCATGTAAATTGTTTACATCCTATTGGTCCTTCCCCCTTCGTAACACCCCTGTGATGATTCGTTAGATGCCCACCCTCTGATGGGGACTGGAAGGAAGCCATCTTGGCCTCCACTGCCACCCACCACCTGGCATCTTCGGTACACCCAAAAAAGTCTCACCCCACCATCCAGCGTCCTCCATGCTCTTCAGAGGATGAAAGTAGCGATTCCTCCAATTCAGACTCACACCCTGAGGTGAAGGATTGCTGGGCAAAGACCCAAAAGGAGGCCACCCGGGAGGGAGACTGGGAACTAGCTGATAAGATCACAGCCTTCCCAGTCATCTGCAAGAAGGGGAGAAGGGCAACATCATATGCCCTGTAGGAGCCTCTCCCCTATGGGGAGCTTAAAGATCTCTCTCTGTAAGGTGGCCAAGAAGCATGGCCGGAACTCATATTACTTTAAAAACCTTTTGGAAGCCACCTTCTCGGTTCACATTCTTGTTCCACACAACATAAAAAATATAGTGCACTGTCTCCTTACATTGGCTGAGTACATGTTATGGGACAGGCACTGGAAAAAACATGTAATAACATTATCTGACACATATTCTAAACATGCCAATAGGCCAAATTTCTCTGTAGAACAACTAGCCAGAGAGGGGAACTTCCAAAAGCCCACTGACCAAGCTCAGTTACTACCTGAAACGACACTACAAGATATTGCCACTGAGGCAAAAACAGCCTTACTCCTCACCCTTGACAATTCCCTCCCTACACAAAACTTTGCTAATATTAAACAAGGGGCAAAAGAGTCTTTCACAGAATTTGTTGATAGATTGAAAATTGCACTCAAAAACAAATCGAAAGTTCAGAGGGACAAAAAGAAGTGTTAAACAAAATTGCCATGGCAAACGCCAACCCCGAGTGCAGAGAAATCTTAAGGTCTCTACCCCTAAACTCAGAGCCCACCATCGAACAGGTGGTTGAAGCCTGCACAAAACATGCCTCCACTGAAAACACCGTGGCACAGGCAGTTGCAAAGGGAATTGCAGATGGAGTGGCAGGAGCTTTTGTAGTGGTAGCCACAAAGGACAATCAAAAATGTTTTTACTGTCTTTTAAAAGGCTGTCCTGAAAGAGTGACCATTCAGGACCATCATCTGAAACCCAAAAGTCCATCAAGAAAGTCCAGGAAGCCCTATCATCGCAACAAGCACATTGCTTTGAACCAAGCCTGCCCTTCCAGATGGTGGTCTTGGTCTAACAAAGCAGGACTACAAGACCAAAAGTGGGCTGCTTGGAGGAGAAGACGCTGCAGAACAACAAACCAGCAGCAACCGAATTGCCCCACCACAAGATCCCAGGCAAAAGACACAAAACTAGACATGACTATACAATCCAGTAGATCGGGTGTCCCCGCTGCATAAAGTGATTCTGCTGGCAATATCTACCTCAAAGCTCCATCCCAACCCAACTGTGAAGACCACCTACCTCGTTGCCGTTTTTGTGACTGTGTGGAATATTCACCGATGGCTTTAACAATTTTCTTGGACAATTAAGACTCAAGGGATGAGGGCTTTCCTTAGTTAAAGGCATTCTTTGGATTTTTGTTATTGTTTTTGTTGTGTTGTTTATATTTTCTTGTCTTATACATTGTTTTAAAACAGGCTGTCGGACAAGCTTTTTTAATAAATAAAGAAAGGGGAGTTGTGGAGGCTGAAAGCCTTTCACCATAAGAATGTGCCTCTCTCTCCTAGAGGTAATGCTCTTAGGCACTCCCTGCTCATAATGGTTACAAAAAAGTTTCTCCCGGCATGCCTCCCTGTTTCATGTAAATTGTTTACATCTTATTGGCCCTTCCCCCCTTGTACCACCCCTGTGCCCTCAGATGATTCGTTAGATGCTCTACCCCGCCCCTTGGCTTTCCTATATCAACCCTGCTCCCTCAGAACCCCCTCAAGCCTTTTCATCCCTGGACCCCTTCAAGGAAGAAGAACAAACCTTCACCTTGGATCACCACACGCGGCTCCCGTCTCCTCCTCCTGCACTGGCCGAAGTGGAGAGCTCCTAAAGGAGCTGAAACCACTCTGTGCCCGGGAGCGAGCACGGAGGATGTGCCTGTGCCTGGAGGATGTCCTCCCCAGCACGCTTCTCCAGAAGGTCACAGCACTCCACCACCACCCCAGGGCCCACTGCGACACTACATTGCTATAAATCCATCCAGATATCTTAAATATTCTCCACATTTAAAATATTCGCTACAAATAGTTAAAATGCTACCTTTACGGCAAGTTTTTCAACTTAACCAATTTGCTGTGATTTGAAGTACAATTTAGTTGATCCAAAGTGGATAGGCATTTTAAAGCAAGAAGAATCACTGTCTAGGTCTATTGATAAGCAACAGGATTCAAGTGCCCAAACACAACCACCCAGAGCCATCTGAAATGCCCAGGAGAAGGGATCAGCAGATGTGATGCAAGCAGATGTGATGTATCTGATTCGGATAGGGTTCTGCAACCATCTGAAGTAGCACTTGGAGGCCAGAGAAGATGCTTTAGAGAGCTTTAAATTATGTTGTACATCTGAATCCTATCCTGGATCTCACTTGACTGTGAAGCTAAAGCACCTACCTCCAATTGCAATTGGACACCTATTTTATGTTTCAATCTCAGGCTGAATCCTGACTTTAATGCCCTTTTTGGTAGGTTATGACCAATTTTCCAGCACCTAAAGCCAAGCAGTACTGGACTCTTCTTTATACTTCACAAAGCAGTAACAAGGTGTCGTATAAAATGTTTTATTTTTTTGCAGAACACTGAAGTCTCTAAAGGAGTTTCTTTTACCATTAAAATAAGATACTGTCATTTCAAATGTAGTATTGCAAAGGTTCATTGTCTGAAAACAAAATAAATCACAATTATAAGTATATTTACTTTTAATCTTGTGTAGCTTGTGGGTTTTGGAGGTCATTGAAAAAGAGATGGAGATGTCTAAAAAGGTGCTCTTTTCAGGTCCTGTATGCTGGCTTAGGAATTTTATCTGATGATGCATCATTATTATTACTCTTCTCCAAATATCAGGAGGTTTTTGACCAGAGGCTTCAAGATTAAAAGGAATAACTTCACAGTATAAAATTACTACCATATGTTTGAACAGGCAAGGAAGCATAATACTGTGAGACCTCTGAGACTGCTACATCTAGCTGTATCATTCCAAATCACAAAATTTAATTGCTGGAAAAAGATATTCAGGCCAATCAACTAACACAAGAGGGTGGTAAAACACAATTGTAGCTGTTATCCAGTTTTGAGATATGATAATATCAGTGAAAAGGTAAATTCCAACCATGAGTTTCATTAGTGCTGAAAATGCTGAGAAGTGGCTCTATCTTTACCCTTTCAGTCAAAATCAGCCACCCAAAGAGCTTTTATTATATGATATTCTCAGAGCGAATTTCAGAGTACCTGCAATGGTTATGTGAAGGGTTCGACTCTTTTCTCTGACAGATCTAGGCCATCTGAGCAGGTTTTAAACCTCCTTCATCACCTCTGAGACTGAAATTTAACAGGAGGTATGAAGTACTCAGTTTGAAAGCTTTATAGTATTGTATGCTAGAAGAGAAACTGAACGCATGAAGAAATTCGATGCTGTTTTAAAAAACAGTTTTAATGATTGTAGTGTCTGTTGCTGAAGTCCTCTAGCTTTTTCTGAAAAAGCTACTATGTAACACAGATCTTTGAGCAACTACAGAAGTCAAACATAGGGTACCAAACGGAAGAGGTAAGCTGAAGCATAAGACAGAAAGAGCAGAATGTATTTTAAAATCCATTTTATGTTTGATTCTTAATATTAAAAATAACTTTGGATTTAAAATGTTTCTGTCTGTTTTATTCAACCCTGACCACTAATCAGTTAGACTCACCAAGGAAGCCTGGTGTTGAAAGTCAGCGAAATGGCAAAGTTTTAGTTATGCTCAAAGACAGATAAAGGACTAGAGGCTTGAAAGTGCTCACAGGTATGAGGAAGTGTCCTCAAATTGCAAAGAAAGGGGAAAAAAATTAGACCTAGATCATGAACCATTACAAGTTAACTGGATATTATACTGGAAAATAAAAATTCTCACAGAAAATTACTACTATAACTTATTATGCTGATAAAAAGAAAATGAGGGAGTTGTGCTCCTTTATTCCACCACTACTTAATGTAATTGGCATTCATTCATTGGAGTGAGGGGTATTTAATTTAGAGATTGAATTTTTGTAGAAGAATGTATTTATAGATACAGAGAAGTTCCTATTTGATTCAATAACAATTCTTAGAAAAACAAAAAATAAAACCTACCAAAAAATCTAGCAGAATAATAGGTTTGGTTTCATTTTTCAAAGGAAGTGTTTCTTGGGCAGAAACCTAAGTTAAAGATTGTTTAAGTTAAAAAAAGGAAGGACATGGACATTCTCCTGTTCCCCACTTATAGATTTGTTTTCTTCAATGCTAGAAAACATTTATAATAGTTAAAAACACCTTAAAAACTAGGCTTCCATAGAAAGTCATAGGGAGACAGGTTTTTCTACAATGCATGATTAGACATTTCTGGGAAACATTAAGGGAATGTCTTCCGAAAATATGAAAAGAGCATAAAATAAAAATAGAAGAGAAGGCGGAGGCCAGGTACAGTTTTTTTCTTCCAAAGTGGAGACAACTACTCAGCTCCTGGACAAATTTACATTTGTCCTGTAACACTGTTATGTGAAACAGTGTCTGCCACTAACCAGCAGAAAGAATACAACAAGGCATTCATCAAAGTACAAAGAAGTACTTTTCTTACATTCTCAGTTCCTTCTTTTGTTGGACTGTAATCCCACTTGTTCTCCAACTCTGGCCATTACTGAAGTACCTGAAGAGAGAAACTTCTCTGCTTCACAAAAAAGTTCTAATGGATAAAAACTGAATGTCTTTACTAAGATCAGACTCACTGGAGAACCTCAGCAACAGCTGATAAAAACAAAACAGAGAAACTTTTTGTCCACTATACTATTTCATTTTCCAGTGGACGCCAATCACTTCTTTCATGACAATGAATTAAATTCAAGAATTCTCCTGATCTTAGGGGAAAGGAGAAACTAAAGCAAACAATGATTTTCAAACAATCACTACCACTTTCTGGTAAAACTTCTACCAGAAACAATCATATTGTGGGAACTAACTTATCATTATATAGAGACTTCCATCATCTATTTCCCTCTACCTCCAAAACTACTTTTAGTCCAATACCTAAAAACATTACAGTACATCTGATTCACTCTTTGGCAAAGCAGAATTTTAAAAATGTTAATTGGCCAACAAATAACAACCCCAAAAGTAGAAGAACAGAGAAAGATGTACCTTGAAACCTTTCTAATGTCTCATTGCTATTATGATCATCACTGTGGGTCTGAACTCCACAGCCCACTGCTGATCTAGGAATATATTCTATATACAGCAAACTATGCATGTTTATGTCATGGTTTCAGTTTATAATGTTGACTGTCACATAGCTATTCATATACAGTCAGTACGTAATGTTTTAATGATTGTTATACTTACACAGATGTAAATGTATTTTACATGCAAAGGTAAGTAGTAGCTGTAAATAAAAAGAATAATTGTATCTACGGAGGGAGAGTAATTTTAAGTTATAATGGCTTGGTCAGTAAATGGAAAAATGTTCCTTTCAGGTGTTAGATAAAAGTTATACAAGTTATACAGTATTCTGGTCAAGACCAAAATACACACAGAAATTAGAAGAACCAGACAACTACAAATTGTCTCTCCAGGAAGGAGGCCATGAATTACCAACAATTGCTGAGGATACTAAAAAGACACAGAGACTGAAATGTGCAGCTCATAGAATAGCTGCAGACAAAGCATGAAATTATAGCTTCTTACTTTTTCCAGTAAACGAGTAAAGCTTAGGAAGGATTTGGTAAATGCGGACTATTTTATCTCTTTGTTTAATGGGTAGGAAGTTTGGGAGACTAAAAAATATTTTGCTTTAAAAATCTGGCTTTGAATCATCTGAATCATTCACTAGTGAGAAATATTTTATTATTTCAGCTGACAGAACTAGGCCTGTCATGTTACTATGATAAGAAACCTGAAAAGATTGCAACTGAACTGAGGCACTGCTGAACCAAAAAGTTCCAGAGAAATGAGGGGAAAAGTAAAGCTACTGCTTGACTAATTACTCACCTGTATACTTAGCTATTTTCTTAAACATGGGTGCAAAGGTGTATAAGGCACAGGTAAATTGTGATCCTACAGTATCCAAGACAGGAGGGAATACACAACATAGCCTTCAGCTACAAAAGCAACAAGGATTCTACATAATACCGAACTTCTCAGCATATTTTTCAATCATATATATATCTTGTATTCATTTTGGATCTGCTCTGAATCTATGGATTCCGAGAAAGGAAATTTTCTCACAGGACCATTTCCAACATTGTTCCCACAAAGTAATTCTGAGAATGAGCTATGAGCTCCGATATGCAGCCAAGGAAGGGAGTCTATCAGGGACTTAGTTTTACAGCATCTGGGACATTTCTACCAAGTTCCATGGCAGAGTCATGGATAAGTTTTCCTTCCATTAATCATTTCCGTATTTTGCTTAAGTGGAACTCTAAGTAGAAAAAAAACGAAAGCATTAGAATTCATGTAAAGATTATTAAGATTTACCACAAGGTGATCCTTTGGCAGGTTGCATATACATTTGGTTTGTATCTATTAACTAGATATAATTAATCACAATAGCAAAAACAGGATTATATAGCCTGCATTAGTACATATCATTAGATTTAATAAATACACGGATGTAAGGGAACCTGTGAGCCACAAGTGTTGAATTCACTCCTTCATTGTAACTGAGTCAGCTGCAATTTTTATCAGCTTATTATTAGACAACCACTTAATCTGAAGAATTATCCTAACAAACAATGTCATCATTAGCAAAAGAATATATGAGAATAACATACCAATTCAAAAATATACAAATCTTTGCAATACATATGGAATATAATTTGTTTGTGCTCAGGTTTACTCAAAGCATTCTCCTGGGTGAAGAAAATATATAATTTTTTTTTTCATTTAGACAAAGCAAAAACTAACTATTCAACCAGCCATGTATCTACTTTCATGTTGTGTTTTTTTTAAGTAGCATATGCAGTAGACTTGTCTATGTTATTGATGACACCATGGTGAATATTGGACTGATATAGTGGTCTCCAGGAGTTTCCAAATATAAATTAATCCTAATGAGATAATCCTTAGTGCATGGAGATGGAGGAATGCTATCTAAATAATGCCACTTCTGTTGCAGAATTGGTTTCAAATTAATTGTTTCTTTCTAAAGCTATAATTATCAGGAGGAATTCAGTTAGTGAGAAAAAATTAAGTTTAAAAGTGCATAATGTCCAATAGCTCATTAAATAGAAAATACATTGTAAATTTGAGAATCAGAATGACTTGCAGCTAACTTTGAGATGATGGGTCATGCACATGAAAAGAGACTTTTCTGGCAGGAAAGCAATTTGGTAATGCTGACTGCAGTCTGCATTTACTTGACATTCGGGAAAGATCATATGACACCAATGCAGATGAGGTGAAGAGTAAAGAGAAAAGGAAGGGCAAGGAGAACCAGAGGAGAAAAAGTTAGGTTATGAGCAGCTGAGGCATGATGAGGAAAGAGAGAATATGAATGTCATTATTGGGTGTTCAATTTTTAAAGTGGAAATGGGAACAAGGTGTCATATTAAAGAGACTTGGAGTATTCAAGCAGCTATAGCAATAGCTGGGTCAACATTTTTCTCACAGAGGGGTTCATTTGATGAATATTACCAATTTTTAAATTTCTCTTCCAATGAAAAGACATAGTAAGCATGTATTTACTCAGTGTCAAATATATCTTTGTAATAATGCAACAAAACAAAGGAAGTCCAAAGGCTATTTGAAATACTTAAGAATAATTAAGCTGTTAAAAAATCCTCAAACCTAAAACATTATACCACAGCCTCAAAGGGAAAGAAGCTCAGAATGGCTGATTTAGGCTTACACTTTCTTCTAGTACATTTTCCATAAGCAGTGGTGCCAACAGTTACCCAAGGGGGCACAGATATGATCAGAATGGGAGAAAGCAGCTATGCATTGCATGTACACAAACAGGTGCATACCACATCAGCCTGCACAAACAGGAGGGCTCAAGCTGCCTAAAACCTCACAGAGTCATCTAAAGGCCAAAGGTAGTGTAAAGAACTGCAAGCTGCGGGCTCAGAACCACATCTGATGCAAAAGCAGTATACAAGGGAAAGAAATTTACCCAGAGTTACATTCTCTTATGTTGTTAGGCTTTGGTCACAAGCTGATCTATGTGGTAAAACAAAATCTGGAATACAGTCGCCAAAAATACTTCTATCAATGTACTGGCTTTAGCTGGAATAGAGTTACCTTTCTTAATAGTAGCTCATTGTGTTTCACATTTTTGACCCTGAAGAGACAGGGGCCATTGATAAGGCCACAACACAGCAGGTACACCCCTGAAAGGGCTGTGGTCCAAGGATAAGACCACACCAGAGCAGTTGGAGCACACTTCAGAGTGATCACAACTGTGCATTAATCCACACTGCAGCACATATATCCCTGAAGAGGCTGTGGTCTATGAATAGACCCATACTGGAGCAGCAGCAAGCAAAGAAGTTCGCTGCAATGTAAAGCCCTATGGCCTGGTCAAAAGGGACCAGGGATGGAGATTGCAATAGATTTAATTGCCATAACCCATAGTTTGAGTTACATGTTACAGTAAGCACTACAACAAGAACCACCCATACCAGTTCAGGACAAGCCTTACAACTACTAGTGCAAATGCAGCACTGAGCTGGCTTTTGTGCCCAGTAACTCCACACAACAACCACCTCTCCTCTCCTGAGTGACCACCATAACAAACAGAATCCAAGTCAAGGACTAGATGAACTCAATTGGCATTTTATGAACACTATACACTGGCCATAGACTAAAGGAATAATACTTGCATATATTAGAGAGTGAGAAGGGAAAAGAGGTGGTTAATGAGAGGTTAATGTTATGGACAACATGTGTCCAATGTCTGTATGAACAATATGTGAGGGGCAAATTTTAAGAATAAGTGGTAGAGATTTTACTGGGTTTGGGTGGAGTTAATATTCTTCATAGTAGCTTCTAAGTTGCTGTGTTTTACATTTGTGACCAAAACAATGTTGATAACAGAGATGTGTTTAGTTACTGAGAATAAACAGCATCAGCATCAAACAGCATTAAACAGCATCAAGGCCTTTTTACTGTTCCTCACATTGCTCCACCAGTTAAAAGATTGAAGCTGCAGGACTGCTGACCCCAAATAGTCAAAGAGATATTTCATATCACATGAGTCATGCTCAGCATATAAAGCTACAGGGAAGAAGCAGGAATTGGCATAAGTTTCACAAGTCACAGCTACGTGTGATGGAGCCCCGCTTTTCTGGAGATGCCTGCACCCCTGCTGCCAATGCGAAGTGCTGAATGAATTCCTTGTTTTGCTTTGCTTGTGTGTGCAGCTTTTGCCTTACCTATTAAACTGTCTTAATCCACAAGTTTTCTCACTGCTACTGCTCCGATTCTCTTCCCCATTTCACTGTGAGGGAGGGAGTAAGTGGTTGAGTGGACTGAGCTGCCTACTGGGGTTAAACCAGAACAATTACAATGACAATGGCCATAAACAGAATAATAAAATCTCATTGTCATAAAGGAAAAATTAATCTGCATTAGGGAAAAACTCCAACACTTCCTAAATCAGAAGCTCGCCCAGGATTTATGGCCACTTCTTTATTTGAACATCCATTGCACAAATACCAACGTAATGTCTTCCTTATGAAGGTTTGAACACTTTGGAAGTAATGCATTTTAAATATTACCTTAATTCCAACACAAGGTTTATCCCTCGTGAATCTAGATTGAACAGAAAAAAGCAGGATCATAATAATGAGAAATGTCAGTGTACTGGCTGATAATACCATATCTAAATTTATGGCATGTTATGTTAACATATAAATACAATATTTCTTGTGTCTTGATTCCAGTAAGCCCATAGAACTGAACTTATCTCTCTGTATTTGCTGCTGTTACCAGATCGTAAGATAAAACTTCCCATCTTGTTTAATAATATCCTATTTGTTGCAATGCATAGACTGAAATTTTTTTACACTAAATTCACACAAGTAACAGAGTCTGAAGAGAGGATGTACACTAGAGAGGGAATTCTGCTATTGCAGTGGTTCTGAAACAGATCTTTTTTCTGCAATTAGGCTCTAAACATGACCTAATTTTCTGCACAAATGCCAGAGCCTGATATACTTAGTCAGGAAGTGATATTTTACTTTGGTCCCACACCAACAACACCATATTTGAAAATTTACATTATTGTAAAGGTAGCCCCTAACTCTATAATAAGGAGTACCCATATACCTGTAGAATGTTTCTGAAATTTGCTTGCTGTTATATAGTCTGTTTTCTAAATATAATGGGATTGAAGCTTCATAAAAGGTGTAGAAGTCATAAACCACTGAAATAAAGTCTTAAATTCATACCCAGAATACAGACACAAACATAGTTATCAAAACAGCACTCCATCAACATGCCTTCAGCACAGATCACTCTAAGCAGTTAGCAATGTTTATTCAGGCTCACTTCAGAAAAGACTTAAATCACATAATAAATTTGATTGGTCCCATTGAAGCCACACCAGCTGAAATGTCTCACATGATCAGATCTCAAGATTTGCCTCTCTGCACACAGCAGGCACATATCCTATTTTTTCCCAGTGATGATTTTTGTGACTTGGACACTTCTACAGTTCAAACTGAACTAAGACTGCTAATTCATCTTAGATAAACCATGAGACAAGCTTGAGACGGTACCCATTTTCATCTCTTACTGGAAAAGATCCACATTTCAAACTGTTTATAACATACAAATAGCACAGAAACACATTGACTTTCCTCAGAGACATCCAGCCATTCTCCGTGATTTTGCAGTAGCCAGTGACAAATCATGGTTGAGCCTAGAACTCAAAAGGCCAAATAGATATCTTAAGTGGGAACAAACACTGAAAGTCTCAACTGAAAGGGGATCTAGAGTACATAGTTTGGATGCATTGCTCAGAGTTCTCCCAAATGCACAGTCACAAGGCCAAAGGCAGCACGTATCCTAAGACTGCATGACTACACATCAAAGGCTTTGGTACAGGTTCTCTCATACACAGTTTCACATGGTGAGGGGGAAGACAGAGACAACCTGTAACCAGGAAGACTGTTCTGTATAAAGATGCTCAGTTGAGCATGAAAATCCACTGAATGACCCAAGGGCTGAGCCACACCCTCCACCCCGTCCATAACAGAACCTGTCAGACAGATATGAGGGAGAATACCTGCTACATAACTGACTGCTTTGTGGCAAGATGGATCAGAGGCCACAGCTCTGCCTTACCAATATGTGATGCAAAAAATGCAGTGAGGGAGTAGAAGAAATCCAATATGAAAGTATCACTGCAAATGTGAGAGACTAGTCAGGTCTGTGCTCCTGTCTCTAAAAGAGCTGGTGTGAGACTACATGTTACTGACAGATTTATTTTAGAAATGTTTTTATATCCTGCTTTAAAAAGTGTTTTAAAAATTGCAGTTTGGTTAAATATGCAGTACTGCAATACTGCGTCCTTGCGTTTCAAGAAAGAATTTTCTTTATTGGATGAAGACAGTGGTCTGTCTAGTCTGGTACCTCATCTTCAAATACTGGACCTTAATATAGTAACAAAGAAAGCAAGAAATATTCCACAGACAGAGAGGCCAGCATACAGCCAAGACTTAAAATGTATCTATTTTAAAAGTGTTTGATATTTACTGACTAATTTATTAGTATTGTGCTATTAATACTACCATATAGGTTTGTTGAACTGTGATTGCTTATTATTTACTTGTGAAGTTTGCCAATGTAAAGCACCTTCTGCAGCATTAGCTTTGATTTGTGATATAGGCATAGAAGATCACCAAATCCTCAGAAGCCAAAAACAACTATGTGTGCTTTCACCTGAGTGCTACCCTGTACCGTGGCTTTCCCCTTGGCGTTGTTAAAGAGATGGTCACAGCTGAGGCGGCTGCATATGACACTGTCCTGGTGCCAAGAGACCTCTGTTCAAGTTTCATATTACAAGATCAGCAAGATGTGAAATGAGGCAACTAGAAGATGCAAGCTATGAAGATAGTAGAGATTAGGAGGTTTGATAAGTTTCAAAAATGAGGAAAAAAATTCTAACTTTTTACACATGCAGTTATATAAACAATTCTTCCATACCACAAAACATATAGGAGCTTCTCCTATAAGTGTTTGCTAAAGGACTAAGGATCAAATCCATACAAAGCATTTTCCGGTGCTACTTCAAGCAACAGCTACAGCTGCATTGCATTCTACAAATCACTGTACTGAGGTATTCAGACAGAAGAAAAAGCTAAGAAAGCTTTTTTCAGGACTTCATCCCATCTGATCTAACTATGTAGTGTCATGTCATACCTGGTAGCTATGCTAACTACTATAACTAGTAAAGCATAAGGTCTTTGCTTTCTCTTTTCCATCTCCAAAGTGTTTTTCAAAACACATGACATGAAAGAAGCTATATGAAGATGCCTTGAATTGTTTATCTTAAAAATGTGACTGTTCTGCACTAGTAGTATGAAAAGGTACGTTAAGTAGCCATTATTATTTTGTTATCTCTTTTGATAAAAAACTCACTACATATGGCAAATGAGTGGCTGGCTTGGGCATATAAAGAAAGAAAGCATAAACCCCACTATCTTCCCAGGTTCTACTAAGAGCAAAAGGAGATAGCTCTGTAGCTGTCACCAGGAAAAGTGAATAACATTACTGTTGATGTTTCCACATTCATTCCTACGTCTGATAAATGTTATATATCTGAACTTAGTCATGAGGAGAAGTGTTTCAAAATAAAATTAACAGTTTTAAAACCAAATCACTGAGCCAAATTTCCTATTGAAAAAGCCCTAAGAGTGAACTTGTGTTTTTAAAAAATATTTCAAATGTGAAAGTGCGTGCTTACAATGGACTCTGTGAAGCTGAGTATACTATGCAATTGTTTTCTCATGCTTTAAAAAAAAAAAAAAAAGCACAAGCAAAAATCCTTTTAAGTACACTCTTAAATTTAGTGATCCAAGGATAGTGGAGCAAATACTCCAGCTGGTTTAAAATGTCAGAGCTGCAACTAGTCCTAGGGAGGAATGAAAGCATATATCAGTTGGGAATATCCCTCAACAGAAAAATGATCGTGAATAGGGACAGGTCAGTATTCAGTTCCGCTGGTATAGAACCCTCCTGTTATATTTATCCTTACAAAACTTTTGCCTCAATCCCTTCAAAATTCACCATTTCTAAAGGTAAATGAAAAATGTATTTTCCAATAAAAAGCTATTGCTACCTGAGTTACTTGGACATGCAATAGAAAAATGATGAAAGACATTTAAATGAGATGTTTAAATACAGACTGGAAATATGAAACCGAACATTAATTAATTAGATTGTAGGGTCTTCTGTTGCTTTAGCTTCTGTATTACCATGCAGTCTTTGTTTACTGCCATTTATCTTCTTTGTTTGATGGGATTTGACTAATAAATACATTGATTAATTGCGTCTGTAAATGTCATTCATACATCACAAAAATAGGTTGTACTCAGTGCTTCTGGCACACAGTTGCTAAAGGATTTTGTTTTATTTGAACTTTCAATACTTAACAAAGGAAATATTACTGCTTTGCTGGAAAAATTTCCTGATTTTTATTTAATTTTCAGTGAGCAAACAGCTGCAGAATAATGTGACTTAAGGAAGCATTTCTAATAAAATCCTGCAGAAGATAAAACAGAGGCATATAACTTCTTGCTCACTGATAGTTGTATCATTCAGAATAATTTTTCAAGATGGTGATCACATTTCTGTGTAGATGAGTATTAGGTATTGTGATTTTCTGTCTTCCAAGTCAGTGATTTCCTTTAGTGAGATAACTAGTTAGCACTGTTGCATTATTTATTTATAGTAAGCAAAGCATACAACATAATAAATGCAACATCTTCCTAGTACATTATTTAGGCTTTACACTGGTTGGTAAGTAGCAACACAGACAGCAATAAATTTTGATGTGAAGATGCTCAGATGTGGAAAAACTTCATGATTATATTTTGTTTACCAAAAACATACTGCCTGTATTTGTAAAGATGTCCCTTATCAAGTCTGTCATCACCTGTGATGAAATAATGAAACTTCTTTGCTGCTATATTTTTCTCTGCCACAACAATTCAGTGTAAAGCAAAGTATTATTTGCTTTACGTAAATGTAGATAGGGCTCAATGAATCATTTGCAACCTGCCAGTAAAACAATCTCCAATATCCATCTGTACACACATCTATTTACTTTCATTCGGAAGAAGTTTTTCATGTATTCCCCACCAGAAAAATCAAGTGCACTAGAGGCATCTACACATAAAGCTGAGATCCCTCAGACCACAAGAGACGGGTAAGTTACCCTGCACGTCCAGTAAGATTAAAGATACTGGCAAGTTAGTCATCATTCTCTGATTAAAACAGCAAGACAGAATCAAGATTTTATCTCAGTCACCCACTACCATCAGTGTATCTGAAATTAATACCATATTTTTTAAGGACCTTCTATGAAAAAATATGCAGAACCACTGAGTAGTAAATCTGATTTGCTATATCAACTGAGCAAAGCTTTCCACTGAAATTATGGTACTTAGGTAGTTTACATTTATAAGAATAACTACTGGAAATTTGAGCTATATGAAACAAAACCCACACGGTTTTCAATACTGCTTGAACAGCATCAGATCTGTGAAATGAAATATTAGTAATGAAATTTACAGTAATTATTTTAATACTGTTAATTATATACTCACAAAACAATTTAGGCATCAGTATGAGATGACAGCCCATGACTGTGGAAAAGTGTAATGAAACTTGTAACCTTTGCCACTCTGATAAAAATATCATAGTATGCTCTTTCCCAACTTCAGCTAAGCTATCCTCCTAGTATGACTGAACTACTGTGTTTCGAGTATGTACCCAACACTACAAGAAGGAATCTTAATTTCTCAATTTGACTTAAATTAGCCCATAAACTAGCTTTAAAGCATTAAACAGGCTGAATGCTAAAGTCTGAAACTAGTTGGTAAGACAGAGAAACCGGATAACAATCATCATTTAGTCAATAGTAATTTAAATGTATCCACTGCGGTGCAAAGACCCTACAACCTGGAATCCTTTATGGCTTTTTCAGAGATAGGAGTTCAGTATGTTTATTATTTAAATTGACAGTTCTGCAGGAGTCAAAGCACGGCTCTTTAAATACTGAGCCAGTGTCTACTGAGGGTAGGGTGGTAGAACTGAGGTACTTTAAAAAAAATACTGTGAAGCTCCAAGCAAAAGCTGGAAAGAGAGAACTGTAACTACACATATAATTTAAAATGCTTTAAGCAATGATTTTAACTTCCGTAGGAATGAAGAACCATGCGCGGCAACTCGTAACAGGGCAGCACAAGCTCTTGCTATTTATTGTTTGCATTGATAACCTGGTGTCCGATCCCACAGCTCCACAGGAATAAAGCAGGTTATTTTAAAACTTTCTCTTGCTAAACTATACATGAGATGGAATAAGGGAAAAGTCCTCTCACTGTGGCATACAGAACCTGCAATATATTTAGCAGGTAAATAAGCTCACTGAGATGCCAAGTAAGCAATGTGGATAGACAAGGTATGTTTCATACTATATATCCGCAACTTAGAGAGCACACATAGAAAGAAACGGAGCCGCGAATCTTCCCTTTATCGTTTTGTTTTGTTTTGTTTTTAGAGGACGCATAAAACGACTACCCGCTCTTTCAGCTGTCCTCTTGAAGACGGCCGATAAAATGTCCGGGCAGAGTAACCCCCAAGTGCCCGAAGGTCCTGAGAGTTAGCGGCCACCCTTTCCATAGAAGTTGAAAACCGGATGGGTTCCCCTGCTCCCCCCGCCTCCCTCTTGGCTTTGTTGAACTATTATTTTAAGTAAAATCAAAGAAAATTAAAAGGGAAAACAAAAGCCTTGAGGATCGCCCGGCGAAAGGCTGTAGCCGGCTGCTCCAGGTGCCCAGCAGAAGGACGGCAAAGCAGCTCTTCTTCACATCCGGCTTCGTCCAGCTCTAGGGCAACGGGAGGGCTCAACCCGCGGCAACCGCTCCACACATGTCACATCTGGCCCCGCCGCGACAGCTTGCGCCCGCCGCCCGCAGGGTCTCCGCCAACCGCGAAGGGTATCTCCCAGCGGCCCCACCAGAGCCAGGACAGACGCACAGACAGACACAAGACCCTGGAGCGCTCCGCTCACCTACCTGCAGTCACGATTCTTGCTAGAAATGCCTAGCGATCGGCCGTCTCCCATCCGGGGGGAGCTCCAGCCTCACCGCCCGGGCATCGCCGGCACACGCCCCGCGCCCCGCCAGCGCTCGGGGGCATGGAGCGGCGCCGTGCCGCGCTCCTCTCGGCTCCCCTCGGCTCGGCCGGGCTGGGGCAGCAGCCGTCCGCGGGGCCCGGCTCTCTCCCCCGGTCTCTGCGAATACACCAGGAATTCAGCTAAGAGATGCTAGAAGAAAGAGTGAAGTAACTGCGAATAAAGGGAAGACTTGAAGTGTTTCTTGTGCAGGATTTCAGAGAATTAAAAAAATAATAATAAAGAGGATAAAGGAGCTATTGGAAAAGCGGAGATGAGGAAGTCCTGCAGCCTTGTACGGTTCCGGCCCCTATGCCAGCTGCGCGTAGTCGCGATTCAGCGCCGCCGGCAGAGGAAGGAGGAGAATCCAGCGTGTCCTGCAGCAAGCAGTCCCTCCGTTAGAGCATCTCTGATTGGTGTGCCTTCCACACACAGCACGACTTCCCCCTCCTGCTGCCTTCTTCGCTCTCTTGGGAAAAGTAATTGGAGAGCGAGAGCTTCACCTTCAGCACCAGCAGCCTCCCGCGCCCAGCCTGCGCGCACCGCACCGCGGAAGGGAGCGAAGACGCCCCGGGCGCCCGGGCAGCCAGAGGCAGTTCCAAGCGCGCCCTCCGCGGCACAGGGGAGGGAGGAGGTGGAGGGAGGTGGAGAGAGGGAGAGACCCCCTTCTCCTCCCCTGTGTTTATCCAGCCACTCGCGGCTCTCCTCCCCAGCCCTTAAGAGAGAGCAGGTCCCAGCGGCCGCCGTTCTGTCTGACGGAGGAGGGGGGCTCAGCCAGCAGCGCACACTGGGGCTTGGACCGCCTCCCTCCGCCGCCCGCTCCGCAGCGCAGCACTCCCTTCTCTTCTCCGAGCGGCGGGGCGGGGGTGCGAAGTTTACGCACAGGCGCATGTGGCCGAGGAGATCCCCGCGTACCCCCGGCGGCCCCACCGCCGCTCCCCTGGGACCCCTGTGCTGCTGAGGCGGGAGGCTGGGGCGCCGGGCGGGGAGGAATCGGCCGGAAAGGGCAGGACAGGGCAGCTGCCCCAGGGAAAGGGGGCCGCGGCTGTCGGAGCAGGGGCAGAAGGGCCGCGGCGGCGCCGGTGGCAGCCAAACACTGGACTGTGTCTCCCTCCAGAGGGAGAAGAGAGTCACGCACGGCAGCCCCGGCGGCCAGGCCCTTCTTCCCTAGGCGGTAGGGTGGCGAGCTTGGTCCATGTACCTGCGCTCGAGAAGCAGTGAGGAAAGGCAGTACGGGTCAGGTCCTGAAGGCCTCCTGTTTGTCATAAGACAGTTTTAAAGACGGGTGGCAAGTTGCGGTCGTCTGCCATGACTACTGATTAATAAGAGGAAATGTTGCTGAGTGAGGAAATTAAAAGCAGAGTTTTGTAATTTATTTTGCTGTGTTCTGTGCTGTTCAAAAGGTGGTGCAGAGAAGTGACGGGAGAGAACTAAAAAAGGTGAGAAAGAAACCTTGTTTGTTACAATGATATCAGAGCCAAGTTCTCACTTTTGTCCTGTAATTCTGGTCCACTCCTAGATTAAATGGTCATGAATGCATGCAACATTGAAAAGTTCTGATATACCTGATCATCTGTTGGGGTTTTATTCAATTCTACAAGCTAGTATAATGGCTAGTTTTAAGAAAAGAACCTTTTGCTCAGTCATCAACTGTTAGCATATCTTACATGATGTTCATAATCAACTCTGTCAGAAACAGAAGAGGGAAATGAAACAGTTCACTTCTTGTTATTGTTCGTGCTAGAGTTCTTCCATGCAACCAAGCATCTGTAGAATGTTTGAATTTTTTTTTTCTCAAAGCAGACCTAGAGATCCATGCAGTCAAAAAAAAAAAAAGGTCAAATGAAGGCTTAATATTGACTACTCTGCATGCAGTGATGCAGCTGTAGAATGAAATACAAAGAGGTTGGTATTGAAAGGGCACTTTAAAAGTAGCCTGCCTGGTATGTGACTGTCACAAGCACTGTTGCAGAAAGCACTGCAGTACACATACATGCCAGATGCTGACTGCAGCTAAATTAAAACGCTGCTCTTTGTAAAGACAAATATGGTCTTGTCTCATTCATTGGAAGCTGATATAATAACTTCAGGATTTCCCTGTTCAGTAGCCATGTTTCTTGATTTGCAGACAGCTAAAAAATAATTTAGAGGGAACTGGAAAAAGCCAAGATTGTGTTGCTATCGGCACCACAATTTCAGGGAAAAAGATAGATCCAGACTAAAGTGAATCCACAGGGATTGAATACTCCTGCCCCACCAATTCCAAATGACATGGGGTCCTGAATACATAGTGGAAAGGGTAATCTTTCCAGCTCCCTGCTTCAGTGTAGGACCACAGGTATTGCCACTCTGTTAAAAGCAGTGAAAGCACACCAAAAATACAACTAGAGCAGTTAAATGCAACTACAGTGGCTGTTGCACTTTAGATGTGGCAAACACCTTGTTACTATAGGAGCACATATGTCTATTTTACCTGTATGTACCATTACACTCAAGTTGACTGCATGTTGTAAGACCAGAGGATACTTGGTAGTTTCATGTTGGTGTCCTGCTGTGTCAGAAATCTGGTAAACACATCTGAAGAGACAGAACTCTTATTACCATGTTGAAACAAACAAGTCCTACGCAAACAACCAAAGAAAAAGTAGTAGACAAAGTAGTAAGCTGACGTGTTTTGAAACCTAAGAATTTTATCAGTGAAAATATTGAAAAATATAGTCTCTGTTTATGTCATGATGCTGCTGCACATGAGCAGTTCCAAATCTCTTTGTACAACATCTGAAAATCTGAACAAATCTGCAGTATTCACACACAGCTTGTGTGACACCATGCATATGAAAGCTTCTCTGCTTGTTTTCACAGTATGGTCAACACTCCTGGGAAGAAATGAAATGATCTGTTGCACCTATAGTGTGCAGTTGGTTGTACAGATGCTTACTTAGTAAGTCTGACTCATCTCCAAAGGTGCCTTTGTACATGCTACACATGTACAATATGATAAATGTACCATTTTCTGGGAACATCAGATTGGCAGTCTTTGTCTTACGCAGCCTGTATTTATATCCTTCTGGCTGGAAAATCCCCAGCTGAATACTGTGGCCTTATAAAACAGTGCAGTTATGAACCACAATTATTACATGAATGTTCTCTATTTATTCCTTCAGCTGGTTTCATTTTTGAGTTAGTGTCACTATTTCTTACTTTTCATCACTTTGTAGGCTAAAAGACAAGCACGAAACATTAAAATGGACATTAGCATTTGCAACAGGTGTAGTATTTGGAACAACAGCATTTCCAATTCAAGGTGAATAGCACAGCATAAAAATCAGGAAAGTCAAAACTTGTTTATGATTAGTTATGTCTGGATCTGGTGTGTCTATCTTTTAAACACTAATTTTAGTCAGAAGCATGCATGTTCTGAGCTGCTAAACAGAAAAAAGGAACATTTATATTTTGATAGCCACACATAGATTTCATCTCTAAGAATTGATACCAATGTCAGTACTGTTCATTAACACCTACCAACAGTTTTGCTCCTTTATCTTTTGGAAGGGACTCCTCCCCTCCCACCACTCACCATGCTACTAATCTAAACTAGCTAAAAGTTTTGGCACTGCTTTTCATTTTAGGAGTTAGGCTCTTGGTTTCTCATTCTGTACCTAAAGATTAGGATTTTGGTTAGGTTTTCCAACTATATTAATATTGAGCTTCACATATTAAAATAAGCAGCAGCTCAGACTACAGCGCTCGCCAGGAATATGTCGGTGTAAGGAGATACATAGTGACGTAGAGCCTGATGAACACCAGCATCCTACAGCATTCCTTTATTGCCATCCCATAAAACTGGGGAAGAAGAAGCAAGGATTTCAAATGTCAGCTGCTGTAAAGTATTTGTGGTTATCATCCTGACACTATGTGAGCTGAGGCAGTCCAACAGTGCCTACAAGTCCCCTTTACAGTGTGTGTACAGATACATAAACACAATCATGTTTTTATCACAGGTGACAACCTGGCCCAAATTTAAGATCTTTAAAAGCTCTGCTACATTCCAGATGTTCACATAACAAAATAAAAGTAATTGATTCCTTAAAAGCTGATGGAAATAAAAAGGTCATGGAGCAAAGTTATTCTGGGGTTCCTTAATAAGTCTCCCACAGGCATTTACTAACATCATGCTGGTTATTGCATTTTGAAGGAAAAAAGGTTTTTAACTAGCCTGTTGGAATCATCATTGATCTTTCAAAGCTTCCACATAAAATGGAAAAACTGACTGCAAAGCAATAACAGAAATAACCAATCTTTCTTTTCTACAAGATGCAAGTTATACAGATAAACACTATGATTTAGGGTTTTTTTACAATTTTAAACCATTCTCCTAAGACATAAATCATATGTATGCTTATGCATGCTAACATAAATCCTGTTTAGAGGGTAATGACATCTTCCAGGATGGGGAAAAACAAAAACAATAACAACAAAAACAAAGAAAAAGGCAAAAAAACAACCTACAGAAACATGTATATTCAAGGTAATTTGGGGAGCAAGATTTTTATTGCATTCATTCAATAGGAGAGAAGGATGTGAAACAGGGAGAAAATGGGTTGAAAGGGATTTCTGGAAGTCTGGTTGGGCTGAAGATCCCAATCTCAGTCATGCATGGGCTGACTTCAAAGTTAAATCAAAGTTGCTTAGAGCTGTGACCACTGATTTCAGAAACCTCCAGGGACAAAGATTGTGCTTACCACTCTTTTTGTCCCTTTTCTAGCCTTTCCCTCACTGGAAAGATTTTCCTTCCTTACATTCAAACAAATTTCTCTGAATTTCTTTTTCTGCCTTTTGTGTCAGTTGCCTCAACTCTTTGCTATGTACTTCCAAGAAGCCTCTGGCTCCATTTTCCGTGTAAGCATCCATTTGCAGTTGCGTACATCAGTAATTTCTCTCCTTTCTCTTCTTTAAAGGGCCTAAACAAACACAGCTATCACTTTTCTCATATGTCATGCCTTCACCAATGCTAGGACACATGGTTGACTCCTGTTAGACTTGCTCACCAGCATCTCCAGGAATTTTTCTGCAAGAATGTTTGCTAGATAGCTAGTGGTGTTGTATGGGGTTATTCTGTCCCAGGTGCTGTACTTGCATTTTGTCTTTGAACATCATGAGATTTCTGTGAACTCAATTCTCCAGCCTGTTTTCAGCCTTCTGAGCAGCAGCCTCTCCCTCCAGTGTATTGGCAGCTCCTGGCATTTTGGTATCACCTGCTGGGAGAGTTTGCCACTGTCATCCAGGTTGTTGGTGAGAACTGTCAGCAGTTCAGCTCCAGTACTGAACATGGGGAAATGCCACTAGTGACCAGCCACTACTCTTCCAGCCTTGCAGTTCAATAAATCTGCACCCATTTTTTAAACTACCCATCCAGCCCAGGTCTGCTCAGTTTGACTATAAGGATGTTGCAGTACACCTTGCCAAAAGCCTAACTAGTCAAGATAAACACCCACTGTTCTTCCCCAGACAGACAGCCATTTCATTGTAGAAGGCAATTATGTTGGTCAGGTAGAATTTGCCTCGACTAAATCCATATTGGCTATTCCAAATCACCTCCTTGCCCTACATGAGTGTGGAAATGACTTCTAGGAGAACTTTCTCCATAATCTTCCTGCAAAATGACCTGTAGTTCCCCACATCCTCCTTCTTGACTCATTGAAATTGAACATATTTACAATTTTCCAATTATTTGGGACCTTCTTCTGTCACCGTGATCATTTGCAGATGTTAGAGAGTGGTCTCATAATGATGTTATTAGCCCACTCCCTCAGGGCATTTGGATGCACCTGGTCCCACAGACTATTGTATGTCCACTTTGCTTAGATGGTTCCTATTGATTGTCTCCTAGCAGGGGTGATACTTCACTCCCCCAAACTTACAAAGAAACCCTCAGATGAATGCTGTTTGTCTGATTTACTCAATGAAATATCATATGATCAGGTCTTATGCTATTTCATCAAAAAGAGTAAAAATCCCCCAGACTGTGAGAACTGTAGCTGTTTTGAAATATAAAGATGCTTCTTCCTTATACTCTGTAAAGCACCTAAGCTTCCTAAAGGGGAAATATTTAAAAACCTGCACTCCTCATTTCTCATTTGCTACCTTCTGGCAAGTCACTACTGAATTTTTAGATCTTTTATGTATCATCATAAGGCACCTTACTTTCTCTATGCATTTGAGACCCTACACTGCCAGGCATAGCTTCTGAATCTTGCTCTGGGTGAAGCACGTACAAAAATGTTAGGAGTTGCACTATTTTATTTTATGCCTTCTACATTTCTTTTTGAATCTAGACTGTAATCCCTGTGAAAAGCAGGAAAAAAAACCAAACACCAGAAGAATTCAGATCAAAACTAGAACAATATTTGCACCTTTTGCATTTAGTCTTAAAATTTCTTTTTAACCAATTATTGACTCACCTATATTACATATTTCATAAGTAACAGGTCTGAGCTTTTTTATACCAAAAGGAAGAGTCCATGGGCCAAATATTTGGGGGTCCCTACGGGGCTTTATTGCACAGCATTTTTGGAAATGAAAAGAATATTAAGTCTAGCACCATCTTCTTATTTGAGATAGAGTAAGTATTATTCACGTGTTTGGGAAAAGACTCAAAATATTCCAGAGGGAAATATCAGCCATTTTCCCTTCTTTTTTCTTTGTAAAAAACCAACAAGTTTTCTTCTAAAACATCCCTCCACCTGCATCTGTGGGACTTGAAACAGGAAATAGAAACAACTACTAAATCAGGAATCCAGAGAAAGGAAAACAAGCAAACAAATAAAATCAAAAGTGTTTACAAACATCTGGCCTAAATTTGGATTACTATATTACAGAGGTCATTAGTGCATGCATTTTTCTTAATCTGATACTATATGATAGTTCCTATTTTCCTGTGTATCAAAAAGCACCAACTCTTGCAGTTATGCTACAAAGAAATCCAAAATGAAACAATGTTTTATCCTTGGTTATAAGTATGTTTTGTTACAATTTTACATTAAAGATTACATTATAGACAACACAGGAAACAAAGCAGACCTTCTTACCTAATGACATTTTAAATTCAATTTTAAAATAAATACAATTATTTTCAAAAAAAATTTATTGAATTATTTTCATTAGTTATGTTTACATAATTAAATTATACAAAAGGACACCTTGTGAAAACAGGAGGCTAGGCAGACCAGTAGTAGTTAAGTAGGTAAGTATGATCAATGTGATTTAACAAAACAAATCATACTTATTTTTGTCTGAAACCTCTTTACCAAGGGCAACGTGTGTTGACAGACTTGTGAACTCATCTACAAAAAGGATTAGACTTCAGTGCAGACATTCATGGTGCCTTAATTATCTCATGATGCAGCATTTTCTAATCTGTGCAATGTTGTTTTAAAAACAAGCGTTACACTTTCTGGTAAAAAAAGGTGTCAAAACTTAACTAGCCCAGTAACTCAGTTCTATCCAGGCTGGAGAGAAACTAAGGCATTGTCAGATATGTTTTTTGCTGAAAAATAAAGGGTCATACGGGTTATTTTTCCTCTATTTAATAGTTTCAAATCACTTTTTAACAGTATCATCCAAATTTCAGAAAGTAAGCTTAGTGAAAGGTAAAGTGTATTAAATAATTAAATTGGAATAAGTTGTTCTGTTCCCCAGTATTTCTCTCTGATTTTAAATCTTTCTTCCTCTCAGTTTTAACCATCTGTTTTAATAAAGTGAGGAAAAAGAATTGCATTCAAGCTTGTGTATGTGCATTAAAAAACATTACAAGGTGGCCTAAAGGTTGTTGAAGTCTTTGCATTTTATGATGTTTTAATAGCAAGGCAAGATGTATTTTTGTATCATCTTTCTGTGTACTGAGTATGGGCAAAGTAGAGCTTTTCAAGAGTCAAGAGCAAAAGAAGTAGTATTATGTAGAATATTACCATATTTATTCCAAAATATACTTAATCTGAGGGAGGGAAGTGGACAGTGGAGAACAGGATGGGACCAAAATATGAATAGAATATAATAATTTTTAAATGTTGTGAATTGCAGATTTCAAGATATTTTCAAATGCATGACCAAAAGGAAATACCGTTCTTTTTTTTTTTTCAGAGAAGAGAACTAAAGAACATTTCAGCTCAGCTGAAGAAAATCAGCTATCAATTCAGCACAAAAAAATGCCTCTGATTAATGCAGAATCCAGAAAAACCCAGTCCATATATATTATATAAAGGATTACATTATCTATTGAGAGTTGCTATACCTTTCAATAAGATTACAAATGTGGAGCTAATGGATTACATAGTTAATAGTCCAAATAGAAGTAATTTCTCTTGTGTAAATACAGCAGAAAATTATATAAACCTACAGAGAATTACAGCTCTTTAGATCTTATTATGTACAAGGCTAGGAAGTCAGACTGAGCTTTGCCTTCTGGCTCAAGCCTTTCCTCCTTCATCACACACATGGCAGGAAAACTAAAATATGTATGCCTTTGACTTTTTCTGCTTTTATGGCTCTCATTGACAGATTCCTTTGAAGGTAGCAGTAGACAGCCCCTTCAGTGTTTGCATTGCATGAGGGCAGAGCACTATGATCCTGTGGTGGTGCTCAGAAGTCTTCATGTGTTCCTCTCTCCAATGTCAGAACTAAGTCCACCCTCACGTGACCAAAGTGAAATAAGTTTCTTGTTACTCATGCTAAACAGTCACTTGTGGATGGACATAAATGACACCACTTGACTCCTGCACATGCATGCCCTGCCTGGCATTCATCATCCTGCCAAAACATCTACCCTGAGAGACTTAGTGCCTCACTTCTGGCCAAGTTGCAGAACTCCACCACCTGCCAGATTGTCTCACACAGCAAGTCAGTTCAAATTTCCATTTCTTTCTCACCCACAGGGCATGGTAAACATAGCATAAGCATCTTGGATTGATCTTGGATGTGTGTAATTCTCATTTTCTGAAACACAGCCCAAATATAATGTAAGGATGATAAGCAGTGAAGGAGTTCTAGATCCTTGGGCAAATATCTTGTATGGTCATGAGAATAACTTTGACATTTTCGTTCTGACCAATGATTAATCATGTATAGTTTTCTTCTAAAAATAAATTTTCAAACCAGTCCTTTCTGTTTGCACTGTGGTCCTGAAATTCAGTATTCACAATGAGCAAAATTAGCGTTTTTACTTGTGGTTGGGAGACACATGTCCATAGTAGCTGCAGTGTCAGGCAGGCATGCTGGAAGCAAGTTCAGTGCTTAGAGCTTGGTGTGGAAACATTTGCTTTTCCAAGCAGTTCAGAGGTATTTCAGATGCCTCTGCTGTACACAGAAGGCACAGCCCGAGATGCAGAGAGATGCTGCTGCTAACGTGATAAACCTATGATATAAATATTCTTTGCTTTCCTCCCACTTTAAGCTTCATGGCATATCTGTTGCTCCTGACAGCCACCAGAATTACCTCCTTATCCACAAGCACCCTGGTTTTCACTGCCATCAAACATCCATAAATGTCAGAGAAGGCCACAGAGTTCTGGGGGAGGGATTTCCGAAAAATTCAGAGCAAGCATTGCAATGGAGAGGTTTTGCCAGCAGATGTCAGAAGGCAGAACGCAGATAGCACACCACCTCACCAAATCCTAAAAATTATATTTTGGTCCTTACATGCTTCCCCTGTCTGCCTTCTCCACTCCTTCTCTCCTGGCACATATGTGCATAACCATACAGAAAGAAAATCATTAGGGGAACACTGGCTTGGGATTTTTTTGTTTTCATTGGAGCCTTACACAGATACAGAAGATCCAATACCCTGTTAAGCTTCACGCCATATATGCAAGAAAAAAAGTAATCCAAAATTTGAAGTTGCTAAAAAAGCTGAATGATAACAAGTTCTGTGAGCTCTGGAACTAATGAAGTCTCGGTTTTTTATGGATTTTATCTCATAGTTTATTGAAGCTTTTCCTATGCTGTGAAACTTCAAATCTTTGCTTTTTTGTGTAATGGTGATCCCAAGAGACAGATTTGCAGAGAGATGCTGAAACGTCTTTCTGTGGCTTTTTTTCTTTTCTTCCCAAGCATCCATCCTTAATGGAACTGCATAAATTTAAGACTACTACCGATCTCTCAAATTCTGTTGAAATCGCATGGGGCTCCAAAATGCACAAGGCTTTCATCTATGGAAAACCTAGCAAAAGAAAATGCAAGGACAGCTTAATCTACTATAGACTCAGATTAATGAGGTCATTTATTTCATAGTATAACTCTGCTAGAATTACTTAAACACCTGAAATTTTACTGGCAATTTAAATGTTCCATTAAGTATTCTGATGATTCTTAATTTTCCTGCCATATTATGAATTTATGGAATATACATAAATGTGTCTGATTGACCATCAATCTTTGCTTTAAAACCCTGTTCCTGTGACCATATATTAGTAGTTACTTCTTCTCCCTTGTTTTCCCCTTCTTTCCAGAACAGGGAGTAGGTAGCATGAAATGCCATCCTGTATATCATTTCCATATCCCTCCAGCACATCCAAGCAGGCATCATTGATAATAGTAAGAGAAAGTAGATTTGCCTTCTGCTGGTGTCTTGTGACTTCCAGCTGAAGTTACTCTGAATTTCTACAATGATCTCAGCAAGAATAAGACTAAACACCTAGCACTTTTCTCTTAGTGTAAGCTTGTGCTTATTCCAGTTCTTTTGATTATATGTTATATTTATATTTATTTATATTTTATAGTAATTTATATTTATTATATATATTATATTTTACTATGCCAAATTAATGGGCTTTGTTTTATTAATCTACCATATTTTTAAGCTTTGACTAGTCTAGCTCTTAACATGTACATAAAATTAGTTTGATTTTATTAGGTATTGTTTAAATTAAGACCCTTAAATTAATACTTTTATATTGTGAAGCTGTTTCTTGTTGCATTATAATGGTTACTTATCTTTTCTGAACTGAGATTATATTGCATTATAAACATATAGCAATAGATTTTAAAAATTAAATAGAATTTTTATGAAGCATGAGTAATAGTCATGTGGACTCAGCTATGTTCATCTATAATAATGATGTCTTTTGAGCTATTTTTACAGAGATGGTTCAGTTCTGTGGAAATTTAGGATGTAGCTAAACAAGAAACTAAACTTTGACAAGAGTGAAACGTTAAATTTTATCACTTTCACATTTAAAATATCATCCTCAGCAGATAGATTAAGAGCCATTTCAGTGTCTGGCAACATAACTGTACAATTACTAATGCAATTGTCGTAGTCATAGCAAGCAAATTATCTTAATGATACCTGGAAATTGCACATACAGGTAAGTGCAAACCAATTTACTCTGAGTGTAAACAAGTTTGAGAATGATAATGACAATTGCTCAAAACCGAAGTCCATACACCTCATTAATTTTCTGGAGTTAGTTTTGGGTGTGTTGGTTATGGGTTATGGATTTTGGTGACTTTTTAAAAATAATGTGATATCAACACAAGCCAATAAAAGTCTTCTCTTCACCCCTCTGCATGCTATCACGGCTTATGCTTACTCAACTCACCTCCACTCTGACATCCCTGTCACAATGCAAGTTCTGTCTGTGATGGCAAGCTTGTTCTTCATTTTTACTCCTCTCCTGTATTATCAAGGGCAACACAAACTCTCATTACACCTTTTTAGGCCAATGAGTCCATTTATGGAGACATCTGAATCAAGAGAACCACTGATAGAATATATGAAATTTTAATGTCATAGTTTTATCATGAGACAATATTTTTAAAGTATTTGCACTAGTCCTCAAATGCACATCCTGCTTATTATAAAGAAAAGTCAAACCGGCTTACTTGAATTGTCTCTGGAGTGTAAAAGCAGCTTTCCCACTTGCCCTCAAAGAGGCCCTCAAAGAGAGAAACTGGTGGACAAGAAATGATGGAAAGGCTTTCCAGCACAAACTGAAACTATAGACTCTTGGGCTGTCACAGGTCAGGAGGGAAGAACAAATGGTCAAGAAAAATGGTTCTGCTTCTAGGAATGTAAAAAGTCAAGCTATGTCATCTAGTCCAAACTGAAAGCACACAAGTTACAGTGGTTTTCTAGTGTATGGAAATCCAGACCTTCAGATGTTTTCTTTAATATAAACAACACTGAGTTATGCCAAGCAAATGACTGGAATTCTGTAGGCTGCTGGATCCAGGTAAATCTAATTGAAGTCTGTCTGTGTGTCCTGGGCAGATCATGGAGGATCCAGTATTTCTGCTTGAATCAATAAAAGGTAGACATAGCTGGGGAGATGGAAATTAACCATTTTCTCAGAAAAAAATAATGCCATACAGGATCCTACCGAAAGGACCAGGATGCAGAAGTGTGGATGACAAAACGTTGAACACACATTTAGTTTAAAGAAACCTCAGCCTCATCCTCACTTTTATTGCTTCTAGCCTCAAGCACCTTTTTAAACCAGATATATTCCTAATATATTCACACAGACCACCCCACATAAAAAGGGTGAGAATTTTGTGAGGCCTACAAGGTTATGCACTGAAAATGACATTTCTAGAGATAAAAATGTATCCAGCAAAACTTCCCTGTAGTGTTCTCTCTCATATCTCCCTGGTGGGTCCTGTGGCCTGCAAGAACAGCACATTCTCCTTGTGCACAGCCAACCCCTTCAGCCAAAGTACTCTCTTGCACTGCAATACAATCAAGGGAACTTCTCTAAAATGTAGAAAACTGTGTCCCTTCATATGCAAATATTAAATGTAAAATAAAAAACGTAAGTATGAGCACAAAAGCTGCAGGACAGTGATAACAGTGTGTTGTGACTCTGACTTTCATCCACTTCAAAAAAACAGGTCCCTCTGTTGGTGCAAAGGCCAGGCCTCTCCACCAACTGTCCTGCTCCAGCATACTTGTATTTAGATGCAGAGAAAAGGAGTGAGAAAGACAAGGAGACGTGGGGTAGATAGGGGCAACACCAGAGCCTGGGGGATGTGGCAGCTCTGACCTAGAGGTCTTTGAAACCACTTCTGCTTCATCATCACCTCAGGAAAAAAGAGAAAAAGGAAAAAAACTACAAGATGTTTTATGTATTTGTTTGGAGATCTTTGCAAATTCAAAAGGAAATAAATTTTACAGGATTGACTGTCAATCAGTGATTTTTTTATTACATTATAGGTTGAAGGTCATTCCAAATGTCAACAGTAAAATAATTTTGTCAATATCTGAACAAGGCATGAGTCTGACCTATAATTACTGGCCATCCCCTGAAGTACTTAAGTGGAAATCACATTCCCATGTACTATTACCAGAGGCAGTTTGATCCCATTGCAGAAGGTAAAAGAAGCTTTCTGTGCAACAGAAATGATGACTGGATGTATGGATGTCTGGACTGTATGTAGGTACCACAATTTGCCATTGTTTCCCCTCACTATACTCCTTCATGCACACAGCAAGGGACAACACTGCCATTCATAAAAACAAATGTACTTTTTCACTTACTCTGTGAAAAATTCTCCAATCACCAAAAGCTCCTGCAGTTTCTTCTGGAATGCCAGAGCAGCAACTCTAGAATTTTTCAACTTCTAAAACTTCTCTGTGTCTGAGATATTTTTATCAAAATATTTATTTCTCAGTCAAAATGTTTTATTTCTTTCCTTTTACAAATGCACTGACACTCTACTTTGAAAGTTCTTTGCTTTACAAGATTATGTTCATATAATATCAGGTTACAATAAGTCTAGCCAAATTCCACAGAAACAGTAATGTTTTATTATAAAAGAGGTTTAGAAAATGAAAGAAGAAACCACATATCTAAAATGTACAATATTAAAATATGTATTTATGTAATTTTATGTGCCGTGTCTTAAAAAAATATGCCTTCAATGAGATATTTCCCTAACGTTTGTCATTCATACACATACATATTTGTGCATGTAAAATATGAAGTTGTTCTTATGTGTTTGGTATATTGCTGCATTTTCTGCTAGATTTCAGTGATACTTAGTTAATGAATTGAATGTCAATTTATTCATACTTTAGATAGCCAAACAGCAAAAATATGCTGAAACAATTTTATTTGTGCCAGAAACATTTAGTTCTGTAACTTCTCTGTTGGCTGCATTAGGTCCTGCAATAAATCTCATTATCTCCTTCCACTTAAGCACCAATTATTTGTCTTGAATAGCAGTCTATTTTTAGCATGCACTGTGCAAATCTTACAAAACCTAACTTCTACATTGTATTTAGATTTCATGTATCTCCAACACCTAGTGCTTAAAGCCTACATTATGAATCATCTTTTTAAAACCATGGCTCTTGAATTATAATGTCAACAAGCTTTGGGCACAATTAATGCATTTAGTTTTATCTTTTGCCTTCAAAACCAAACAGTTCATTTAGCAACCACATAGGAGAAAATTTGGATTCATTCTGATGTGCAAATCAAATACAGGAATTAATAACAGTTTTGACATATAGACAATCATAGCTAAAACCATCATACCTTTGAAATTAGTTTCTATGCTTAAAATTCCTAAAGGAAAAACATTTTTGAAGACATACAAATGCTAACTAATCCATAGCAATCTAAAATAAGACGTGGTTTTGTGTAGAAAAAACATTGAATTAAGGAAATGGAAAGTAATTTTATCTTGTGGAAAATGGATAATTATTGCTAACATTAATATCTGATCAGATCATTAAAAGCTTATTTTTCAGACATTCTTATTTCAAGTCCTAGGCCGTTAGAATTTAACATATATTTAAGTGTATGTTAAACACATGATTAATCAATAGGAATACAATTTATTAACTACATTTGTTAATGTAAAACATAATTTTAATATTTCTATATACCATATTTAAAATATATTTATTTTCATTCTCTTCATAGTGTTATTAGAAGTCATTTCTCAGAAAATTAAAAAGGAATCGTCTCTAATATTTAAAAAATTCAAAATTGGAGAAAATGGAAGACACTGGCTTTTCTTCCATTGTCATTAAATTAGAAATATTCTTGGGACACCCTTTGTTAATCTCACTGAACTTTTTCTACCATCATTCCTCTATATATACATCTGATCTTTCTGACTTAATCTGTCCAGGATGCCTGATCCTAGACTTAGTACATGAAGGCAAGAAGGTAAAAGAAAAACTATGCATGTAGCTTTATACACATTTAAAAATTATCTATTCCTTTTTCAAGAGTCTTTTTCTCTCATATGAAAGATAATTTTGGTAATACTAATTACTAAAGATGTAGAAAAAATGTAACAGTCTGATTGAATCAGCTGAATAGAAAACCAACACATTTTAAAATTTCTTTTTTCTTATCCCAACAAAAGTGTGCTATTGCAATAATAGCTAGTTATTTCAATTCCATCTAGATGAAACAAGAGTTTAACATGGCTACGTTCAGCCTCAGTGAATGATGTAGATGATGCACAGACTGGATTAGGAATAGGATTCAAACCTACAGTGCAGTCATACTTTTATGTCTTGGACAGAAATTAGTATCTTAATTACATGCTATTTCCCTGTCTCTCAGCCTGTCAAATTTAACCTGCATTTATTTTCTCTCTTTAAAAAAAATGTATATGCTTATCTGTTTCTGTCCATCATTCAACTCCTACTTTCTTGTGTTCCCCCAGTTTTGTTACATACTGAATTTCTGTTCCTGTATCTTCCCTTCATGTTTACCTTACAGAAGCCCTGCTTTGTCTTGGTCAACTTTGTCTACAGTTATTTTTCTTTCTCGGGTTTTTAAGTGAACTGTTTAAAAGAGGCTTGCAATTCCATGACTATTTAAGAATTACCAACTTCCATACAGTAAAAAAAAGGATAGGGAACAAAACCAGCAGTAGTGGCAGTAGTAATCGACTTTTTGCTCCAATTTGAATTCACAAAAACATATTCAGCTAATAAAAATAGTTCTACAAGGGTTTCCATCAGCTTCCTCAACCAAAAGTAAAATTATTTGTTTTCCTCACTGTATGTATGAACACTACATAGAAAATACACTCATCGTATCTATTCTAATATGTCAAACTCTGTGTTGGATGCAGCTTCAAACTGAAAAGGAAATTCACACAGCCACCAGTAGCTGTAAGCTCACCATAGACCACTGGGGAGGGGCATCTGAAGCCCTCTTTTCCCCCTCCACACATTCATAAATGTGCTGTAGGTGGTTGTCCCGGTTCTGACCAGGACTAGGTTCCTCTTACAGTGGCTGGGAGGAGGCATGGCCAAGACCCAGGGCTTACCCTGTGCCACCTCACATTCTTATCAGTGGTGGGGGAAAGGGAGCCTCTTCCTGGGACAAGGTGTACCTTCTGGCCAGCTAAGAGAGGCAGAGGGAGCGGTGGTGTGCTGCTGGTTCTTGGCTGGAGGGACTGGTTAGGGTGATGCGGCTGTGGTCAGGTCCAGCTCTTCAGTGAGCAGTTTTAGATGTGAATCATTCTTTCTCTTTTGAACACTTTCGTTATTAACATTGTTGCCGTTACTGTCCATTTTCTTAGCTCAATTGCTGTTTCAAATAAATTGTTCTTATATCAACCATGATCTTCACCTTTTGGGCTTCCAGTTCTTCTCTCCAGCCATGCTGCAGGAGAGATGGGGGAGTGGAAGGAAGAGCAAGCAAGCAGGATGTGGTTTGGAGTCTCAGTGAGAGCACTAAATTTAGAAGTACCACTCTTAAAGCATGGCAATGGTCTTGAAAGAAAACAAAAAGTTGTGAATTGATTAATTATTCTGTATTACCTGTGAGACTTGCAGTTGTCAGTTATTTCTACAGAATTAACTGCGCACAGAAGTTTCTACTACTGAGATGCAGAGTCTCTCATATCCCCAAAAGGCAAGCAATATTTTAAGCTTCGTTAGCCAAGTCTACTAATTGGCTTGAAAACAAGAACTGAGAGCTTAAACTTTTTGCTGTATTGGGAATCAGTAGAATCATCAGTTTACACAGTTTATCTGCAGCCCACTTGCTGACTGTCTGTGCTGCTAGACACTGTATTAATTGCATCCTTTTTTAAGATTAAGGTTTAGAACCACAAAAAACATGTTTACAAAATTCATCCATTAGGAATTAAGTCAGGCAAGGATGAAGGTCCAGTGATAGCTGGAAGGCCTGCCACCTCAGCTAGCTTTACAATACCCTACATTAACTTTTACCACAAGCAGTAAGTTATAAATCTTTATACAAAAGCCTGGGTTTTATTAGATAAGGTAGGTCATTCATCTCTATCTTCAGTGCTGTTTCTGTTTACCAGGTCGTTTGGGTTGAATTGCTCCCTTTTCTTTCTGTGGAATTTTTCCCATTGTTATGCTAAGTATTTGTGGCTACACCTTAGTAGCAATAGTTTTCTCTCGAAGAGGCTGGGGGATAGGGGGACACCGGAAAATGAAAGGTGGGACAGGGGCCTGGGGCGGGCTCTCGCTCTCGCTCAGCTCGTGGAGTGAAAGGAGGACGGCTCATGCTCCGATCCAGCATCTTCCCCACCATCCCAGCACTGGGAGCCACGTTCCCTGCCTCCGAACACCGCTCTGCTGCCTTCCCGCTTCACCCTCCTACCTCCGGGCACTGTGCCGAGCACCACGACCGACACCGTGAGGGGGGAGCGGCTCCTCCATCCCTCTCAGCCCTGGGCCGCTGCCGCCATCCCCCAGCCCCTTCAGCTGCGCGGGCCCTGCCCTGCCCACAGCACCGGGAACTGAGCGCAGGGAGAGGCCTTGGCCAAAGGGACTGGGACTGAGCTACGCTGTTCTGTTTCGTTGTCAATTTTTACAGCTGTTTTTGTTTCTGCTGTTTTGCCTTGTTAGATATCAGTAAAGAACTGTTATTCCTATCCCCGTATCTTCTGCCTGAAAGCCTCTGATTTGAAACTATAATAATTAGAAGGGAGGCGGTTGCACTCTGCATCTCAGGAAAGGGGTTCTCGTCTTTCCTTAGCAAAATACCTGTCTTTCAAACCGAGACACAGGTGGCTTAAAATTTAAAGATCCTCAGGCACTGTCTAGGACAGAGTTATTTGGAAATAATCCCTTGCCCACTGATAAAGCTTCAAAAAACACACAGATTTAACACTAAAATGTATTTTCCATGAATGCGAATTAAGTTTAGGATACAGTTCCATTTTGAAAAACAATTGTTTCATGTGAAGCACTGGTAGCCCCAGAGAGAGTCTTACTCTTGTCTCTCCTTGGCAATTCTTAAAGCTCTGCTTCAAACGGCAGATTGTGTGCTTTGCTGTCTCTATTTGTAGTACCTAATATCTGTCTAGTGTCTGTTTCTGTACCACAAATAGACTGAACTCAGGAATAGAGCTTTCATTGAGTAACTTTAGTTATACAACACAAAGCACAGAGACATGAGTGGCTCCAAGTGATCCTTCTGGCAAAGTAAGCTGTTGATGGTCCTGCTACAGCCTGAAGAACAATGAAACTGTTTTCCAGCACAATGGATTGAGAAGTATTTTCAAAAAAAAATTGAATGAAATTATAATTTCTGCATGTTATAAATGAGAGGCGAAAGTCTCGATATTCAACAAAATTTAGATTGCTTTATTTGATATAGAAAGAGCAAGCAGCGCGCTGGGGAACGTGAGGGGTCACCGCCCACTCCACACTCCACCGAACCTTGGTTTGCAGCCTCTTCTTATACTGTGGGTTCTCACTGTGCACAAATTTACAAAGCCTTTGGGTGATAATTAGTCACAGATAGCCATCCGGTCCTTGTAGATGACCACCAGGGAAGTTCTGGAGGTCTGGTCTTTGTAGATAACCACCAGAGATGTTCTGGGAGTCTGGTTTTTGGGACAGGCAGTACTGATTAGACAAAGGCAGGAAGGGCTTTTTGGGAAGTCTGATTTTGCAAGCTGGTAGCCAATACAACTTATTTGGAAAACATAACATAACATATTATAATGTAAGATAATACAACATAATAGAACATAACAAGGTCATTTTAAACAGAATTATTTAATCATATAATTTCCTTTATCTAGTGTCCATGCTTCACTTCAGAGCTTAGTATTCTGGTTTATACAAACCCCAATGCTTTTGTGATTAACATGAATCTTTTATCAATTGTCACAATTTCCCCACTTCTCTTTTTTTATCCCATTGATTCGTGTTCTGGTTTCAAAATTTGTCAGTACCTCTTGTGCTAGGTTTAATACATTTACTGCATTTAATTTTGTTGCCTTCTCAGGGTCTATTGGTATTGTAGCAACTTGCATTCTTTGAACCACTGACTGGATTAATCGAATGAAACATGGAACAAGACAAGGGATAAACAGTAGTCTTAATAATGCACATGTTAACATAAACCTTATTTTTTTCCACCAAGCTTCCCCCAACAGGTTATTCCACCAATTATCATTAAGCATAGAGTTCCAGGTTTGTACAGGTACATGGGCAACTAGTTTTATTTTCTTCTGCAGTTTTAGTAATTACTTCACCACTATCATCAATTTCTAAGCAGCATTCAGAATTATTAAACTTCCCCTTCGATATTTTTGTTTGATTCCACTGTAACTGTTTTGGCCTTAATTCTTCCCCCCACCTCCTTGGCCATTGTTCAGTCATTTGCATTCCTCTACAGATCTAACAGTGAGTTAAGTTCAGTAGTAATTTCTTTTATTAATTTTACAAATAAATTTTTTCCCAAGGTGGGTAAGTCCCATTCGCTGAGTTTTATTTTTGCTGAGTTTGTTTTATTTTCTCATACAAGTTAAAATTTTCCCCACAGTTTGCCCTTGTTCCTTTGAATATTTCAGTTATATTTTTTTTTTTAATTAATTCCTCCTTGTAGTGATCTTGCACTCCTCTCTGGTCTGATGTCTTGGTTTGAAAAGACAGGTATGGTCTAAGGAAAGGCAAGAGCCCCTTTTCTGCGATGCAGAGTGCAACCCCCCCTCCCTTTTAATTATTTTAGGTCCAATTCAGACGCCTTCAGGCAGGAGATATGGGGATAAGAATAACAGTTCTTTACTGGTATCTAACAAGGCAGAAAACAACAACAGCTATAAAAAATTGGCAACAGAACAGAACAGTCTAGCTCCGCTCCAGTCCCTTTTGGCCTCAGGCCGTCTCCCTGCGCTCAGTTACCGGTGCTGTGGGGGCAGGGCGGGTCCCGCGCAGTTGAGGAGGGCTGGAGTGATGGCGGCGGAGGCCCAGGGGTGAGAGGGGATGGGAAGGTGACTCCCCCTCAAGGTGTCGGTCGTGGTACTCAGCAGAGTGTCCGGAGATAGTAGGGTGAGATGGGAGAGCAGCAGAGCGATGTCCAAAGGCAGGGAGCGTGGATCTCAGTGCTGGGATGGCAGGGGGAGATGCCAGAGCGAAGCACGGGGTGTCCTCTCTGTCCACGAGCCCAGCGAGAGAGAGTCCCCTCCCCAGCCCCCTCTCCCACCTTTCCTTTTCCGGTTCCCCCCCCCCTCCTCCTCCTCCACCCACCCCCCTGCGAGAGAACATTATCTGTCGTTTCAAGGTGTAGCCACAATTACTCAGCATAACAATGGGAGGAATTCCACAGAAAGAAAAGGGGAACAATCCAACCCCCAACATCTGAATATCCCCACATACCTTCTTTTGTGAAGCAGAGGTATGTCTCTCCTACTGGACAACCTTGGTATGCCGATGGAGCCCACCCTCCTTTTTTTCAAATTGGTGGATACCCAGTAACTTTTTCTCATCATAGTGCAAGTTTCTAAGTTGTGTTTATTATAGCAGATCGAATTGACATGTGTATGGAAGGCAAGGGTGGATACCGTGCATCTGCCGTACCTAATTGTCTGGTAACACTTGGAACAAGCATCAGCACTATTTCCTTTTATCATCATTAGCAATAGGATGACTCCCATGACCATTTTCATCCCTCTGCCTCCCTCAAGGCCCACGGGGTTGCTGCCAGTAGCTGAGGTTCGTTTAATCTTCTCGGCAGCAGGGAATATGTCCTGGGGTCTCCCACTGTGTCTTTTTCTTTTGGTAGTGTTTCTTAATTTTGTTCCAGCTTTTAGCTTTAACATTCCAGTATGAGGTACAGCAGGAACAGCACGGTATACGCAACCCTTTCCAGTACTTTCTTGCCAATACTTCTGCTCTGGCTCTCTTCTTTTTCCTCATTCCATTCTCAAATAACTCTCACCAGTTATGATCATCAATTTCAATTTCTCCTTGTGCTGATAGGGTATTAAGTACCTTAATAGTTTCTTTACATCAACTTCTTTTACACTGGACACATAATGCGAATGGGGGATACCCACCATAGGAATGACACCACTACAACTTAGTACAATATGGACTCCTTTTTTTTTTTTTTTTTTATGAACAGGCTACAATCACACCCCTTCTGGTGACTCAAAATACTGCATTAATTCTTCTAGGGCTTGTCCAAAGAGATTAGGGGATTCTGTAAAGCCCTGAGGCAATACTGTCCAAGGCAGTTGTTGTTTTCTGCCCTTATCAGGATCTTTCCATTTAAAGGCAAAGTAATCTCTACTTTTTTCCTCTAATGGGCATGCCCAGAAGGCATCTTTTAGATCTACACTATACTAAGTGTAGTCAGGGGACAACTGGTTTAAAAGAGTATAAGGGTTTGCTACTACAGGAAATTTGGTAACAGTTCGCTGATTTATAGCTCTCAAATCCTGTACCAATCTGTAATTCCTGTCTGTGTTTTTGTCAGGCATAATAGGAGTATTATGTGGGGACATACATGGTTCTAAAGCCCCCTGTTGCAAAAGGTTTTCTATGAGAGGCTTAAGGCCCCATCTCCCTTCCAGTGATATTGGATATTGATGAACTCGGATAGGCAAATTGGGATCAGTGATTTTCACCTTGATAGGTTTCATTTTTAACTTCCCTATTGCTCCAGGGGTGTACCACACCTCAGGACATATTTGCTCCTTGTCCTTTTGGGTTAAAGCAGAAATTTTAAGCTGCTTTTGGAATACTTCAATTTTCAAATCCAATGTTATTATTAAATCCCTCCTCAATAAATTATTTTCTGCCTCTGGCAGTAACAGCAGATCTTTTAATTCAATTTTGGTTTGGGTCTCAATTTGCACATTTTTAATAATAGAGACCCGAAATGGTTCGCCTTTTGCTCCAACCACGAGTGCTGGTTTTCTACTAGGTTTACACCCTTTTGGTAGGTGTTTAATTATGGACTTTTCGGCTCCTGTATGTACTAAAAATTCCACCTCTTTTCCCTGGAGACCAATCCTTAATTTTATTAAGGGCTCTTTGGATGGTATGGTCCCTAATCCATACAGCCCCCGACACCCCTATTCATCCTCCTGAAACATTTTTTCATCCTGTATCTATTCTTTACAATTTTTCTTTATATGACCTTTCTTGTTACAATAAAAACAGGTTTCCTGCTTCATTTCCTTGTTTTGCTGGGGGTTTTCGTGGTTTCCCTCCTCTCTGGTGATACTATCTCTCCTGGTATTTCTTTGACTGGAGCGAGTTCTTAGAGCTATGGGAGTACCAGGAGGAGAAGTGGGTGTGTGTGGGGGGGGGGGTCTCCTGTGTTTTCTGTATTATACGGAGGTGGGAGATTATCGAGGGGTTCCCAGGTAACCTTTTTTTTATCTTCATCCTCTTTTTCTTTTAAAGTATATATCAAGGATAGCTTGGACTGTTTTGCCCACAGGGCAGCATACTCATGCTGCCCGAAACTCCAAGTAAAACACAAACTAACAGAATGTCAGTTTATGCGGTGCTTTATTCAGGGCCCGGGGACCTGCGGACTCGCGTCCAAAGTCAGGATCCCACTGGTTTCCTTTTTCAGAGGGTTTTTATACCCTTTTTACAAACGGTTTTTGTGCAGAGGTACATATTCGTCTAAACAATATAGATACATTCACTTTGTAGATAACACTTTACGTCATAAATCCTTCAAGGTTGCTTATCTTAGGACTATAGTGTTCTCCCCCTTAATCTCTCTCTTTCGCCACTACTCACCACCAGTACTTTATTTATGATTATACCTTAACCTTATCACTAGCAGTTCTGCATTCCCTGCTAATTGTTTTCTCAGCACAGCACATTCCTAAGTTGGTTTCCCAGGGCCTACTCTGCAGTCTCCAAGCCTTAGCATTACTACTACTATTATGGTTTATACACTTTATATTTTAATATTCAGGATTTCTAGTCCATACGGTAACAACTCCCCCCTTTTGAGCATTTTTCAGAATCTTCTGCAAGGATGCTCAATTCTTCTAAGTGATAGTCTCTAGATATGATGGTGGAGGGTTGTCTCGAGAAGTTGGTTGAATTACTTCTTTTCGAGTTAGGGCTTTCATGATTTGCCGTGTGTGTGTTCCTTTTTTAGCAATCATTCTTAAAAGACATCTATACATAATCATGATTACTACAATGATTATTACAATCATTATTCCATTTTGAATAATTGAGGATAACCAACCAGAGACCTGGATTCCCAAAGAGCTGAATAATGCTCCAACCCAATTATGTTCTGCATTCTTTTGTACTTCATGTACTTTTGATTCAATTTGTTCTAATTGGCTTATATCTTTTTCTACTTTTTCGTGACATTTGGGATATGTACACAACAGTGATCATCTCTTCCTTGTAAATATCCACAAACTTCGTGTTCCTTTAATAAGAGCAGATCTAATGCCATTCTATTTTGGATTGTCATTCTGGTTGTAGCTTGTAATTGTAGATTAAGATCTCTAAATCCCCTTTTTGTTACTGCCGCCAATCTCTCTGTCTGCCCTAGTAATTCATATAACATTTCCCGGTTTCTATATGTAGATACGGGTGCAAATAAAGATTCAAGCATCCAACCGAATTTTACACTTCCCCCTGGCTCGTGCCATTCATTCTCCAGATTTACTGCCTCATCTGTCTCAGGGCTTAATTCCCTTTTCGTCCTTTTCTCTTGGTCTTCCTTGGTTAGTTTGGACTGTTTCCAAAATGGACATAAGGTTGGTATCCCTAACGTTATTTGAGTAATTGGACCACCTATCGGTAAATGTGTAGTCCATTGGCCATGTCCCATTACCCAGACTGAATTTCCGGGGCTTCGTACTGTGGTTGATTGACAATCTTTTCGAGCCCCTTTTAATTCTCCCGTTATTGTATGGTTGTATCTCTGACATTCACATCCCCATTTTAACAACACCCGGACGGGTACTAATCCAATTTGGGATTCTGGGGTATCACAGGTTATAACTTTATTACAATTCCAACCTGATGTTTGGGCTAGTTTGTTGTGGTGCACTGTTTTAGTTTCGAGGACCCCTGGATGTTCCTGTTTTCTTGACCCAATCCATTTGATACACCAGTGTATTGATCCGATATAACTATAGGGTTCTAGTAGGCTAGGACCCCAAATTGATTTCCATTGTTTCCACTCTTCTTTTTCTTCTTGACACACTATTTCATAATAATAATCTATTACAGGTTTTCTCCTTTTCTGATTTACTTCAAATGTGCACCACCCAATATTTTCGTGTCGACCTATTTTAGTGAATGTAGGATTTGGTAATTTTAAACATTCCGATCTTTGCCCCGGGGTTGACCACCGTCTTCCATAGGTATAAACCTCTTCTATTATTCTAGTACGATTTCGTAGCTCTTTGTTGCATTTTCTTGTTTCATTTGCTATTTTTGGGGGCATTTCTCCTAATGGGATGATTCCCCATGGTATAGGGTCACCTGCTGCCTTTGGCAAGGGCAAACACGCTGTTATTGCTGTTACATTTTGCATCTTCCCAAAATCCCTAACTAATCCCACTACCAAATTTTCTTGCCCCAATTCCTGTTGTACATTTTCCGTTTCTTTTGTTTGTTGGACCGTTCTAGTTTTTCTTATTTTGCAAAAATTCCCTAATTTGAGAGTGCAGTTGATTCTCAATGAAGGACCATCCCACATGTCAACTCCCATACTTGTGGGTATTACTTGTATTGGATAAGAATGCCTTTCTGTTTTAAAACCCTCTGCTAAAATTTTTACATCTAAGTTCCCATAATCGAAGCTTTCCTTGACCCATACTATGCATGAAAATTGACCAACCTGAGCTTTTTGCAGGTGTGAGATCATTAGGGTAGTATTACCTTTCTGTTGTTTCATATCCCAAATGGTCACAATCCCTTCTGAAAATACCTCATCTGTAGTAATCAATTTCCATCTCGCCTTTACTTCATCGAATCCAGCTCCCTGGTCATCAGAAAACAAACAGGTTAGATTTACATTTGCCCCTTGTGGTACAATTACTGTTGGTTCAGGAACAGTAACTTTAACAAAAGCATCTCCGATACGAGCAATGCTTAACATTAACATCGCAATCAAGGCCTTGCCCTGAACACCAGTTTTGTGTCGGTTAAAGGTTGGACTTCCCATCGTGACGGGGCTTTCTTGATTCGGGTGTAGTGTATCCAATTGTCGATCCCCTGGACCTTTACGGCTGTGTATGTAGTCATAATCACTTGTCGGGGACCGTCCCATGTTTTTTAGTGGTTCCACATTACAGTTCTTTATGTAGACTTGGTCTCCAGGCTGTATATCATGGACGGGATTCTCCAGAGGCAAAGGTCGATTCCACTGCAACGCCCCCCATAGTGCTGTAAGAGTCTTATTAAGAGACAAAATGTAATTTAACAGTACCTGATCTTTCACCACATTAGGGTCCCCTTTGTAAGTTGCAGCATGATAGGGTTTGCCGTATAAAATTTCATACGGACTTACTCCTACTTTGTCCCTAGGTTTGATCCTGACCCTTAACAGAGCTAAAGGTAATGCTTGAGGCCATTGTATCTTTGCTTCTTGGCAGATTTTCTTAATCTGGCTTTTTAGTGTTTGATTCATCTTTTCTACTTGTCCACTAGACTGAGGTCTCCAAGGTGTATGGAGATTCCATGTTATCCCAAGTACTTTAGCCACTTCTTGCACTATTCCTGCCACAAAATGAGGTCCCCTATTTGAGGACATCCCAGTGGGATTCCAAACTTAGGGATGATCTCTCGAAGTAAAGTTTTAATCACTTCTTTTGCTTGGTTTGTTCTACATGGGAATGTCTCTGGCCAGCCTGAAAAGGTACATACATAGACTAAAACATACCCCTGTGCTTTTGGTAATTCTGAAAAATCTATCTGCCAATAATCTCCTGGTTGTGGGCCTATTTGCAATTTTCCCATTTGCACTTGCCTACGTGTCACTGGGTTGTTCTTAATACAAACTGGACACATTGCATTGATTCTTTTGGCCATTGTTAACATCTGATTGGGGATTATTTTTCGTTTTAGAAATTGCACTAAGCTTCTGCTCCCCAATGGCATTTGTTATGTTCAATTTCTAATGTCATTTTCATTATTTTTGTCGGCAATATCACTTGTCCTACAGCAGTTACATACCATCCGGCCGCATTCTTCTTAGCTTGTACTAGCCGTGCTAATTTTTCGTCTTCCAGTAGGTATACTGGTACTTGGTCCATAAAAGCTCCTGCAGGGTTGGTACGTGCTGGTAGCAACACCATTTGGGTCCATACTTCGCGAGCAGCCTGGCTGGCTGCTCTGTCAGCCAGACGATTTCCCTGGAATGCTTTTTCTTCTCCCTGCTGGTGTCCTTTTACATGTATCACTGCCACCGCCTGGGGCTTATGTACTGCTTCTAGTAGTTGCACAATTTGCTCTCGGTGTTTAATTGACGAACCCTGTGAATTTAATAGTCCTTTCTCCTTCCATAATGCCCCATGTACATGTATTACCCCAAATGCATATTTAGAATCAGTCCAAATATTTACTCTTTTCCCTTGACTCAATTTCAAGGCTCGAATGAGGGCCTGGATTTCAGCTTTTTGTGCTGATGTTCCAGGAGCCAAGGCTCTGGCTTCTATAACCTGTCTTAGAGTTACCACTGCATACCCAGCGTACCTGGTTCCATTTTCCACGAAACTAGATCCATCAGTATACAGCTCCCATTCAGGTTCGTCTAAGGGCTCATCCTTTAGATCTTTGCGGGTAGCGTATACCTGTTCGATGGTCTCTACACAGTCGTGTACCAGGTTGCCTTCTTCTTGGGTGGCTCTAAGAAATTCGGCTGGATTGAGATGGTTAGTTACCTTCATTTCAACATCATCATGTTCCCTAAGGATTGCCTGGTATTGCAGCATACGGCTAGAGGAGAGCCAATGCCCCCCTTTTTGTTCTAAAACTGCTATTACCATATGTGGGACAAACACTTCCATTTTCTGCCCCATAGTCAGTTTTCTAGCTTCTTGTATCAGAAGCACTGTTGCAGCAACAGCTTTAAGGCAGCCAGGCCATCCAGCGCTTACTGAATCCAGTTGTCTCGAGAAGTATCCCACCGGGCGCTTCCATGTTCCCAATTTTTGTGTCAACACCCAATCCCCAGTCTTTGCCTCTCATTTACATATAGTTGAAAGGGTTTTGTGAGATCTGGCAACCCTAATGCAGGTGCCTCTTTTAGAGCTTGCTTCAAGCTCTGAAATGCCTTTTCTTGTATTTTATTCCATTTAAATTCAGGATTTTTGACTGCCTCATACAGAGGTTTTGCTTTTAGTCCAAATTCTGGAATCCACAACCGACACCACCCTGCCATTCCTAAAAAGGACCTTAACTCTTGTGGATTTCGAGGTGTTGGTATAGCACATATTGCCTGAACCCGATTCACCCCTAATTTCCGAACTCCTTGTGATATCTCGCATCCCAAATAAATAACTTGTGTTCTTACCAACTGGGCCTTTTCTTTTGACACTCGGTATCCAGCTTGTCCAAGCATGTTGAGGAGTTCAATGCTGAGTCTTCGACAGATGTCTTCTTCTGTTGAGGCTAGGAAAATATCATCTATGTACTGTAGAAGAATAAATGAAAAAGGTGACTCCTTTACCTGGGTTAGTTTCCATTCTTCTAGTTCCCGGGCTAGTTGGTTTCCGAAGATGGTTGGAGAATTCTTGAATCCTTGTGGTAAACGTGTCCAGGTGAGCTGTCTTTTCCATCCTGTAGCAGGGTTTTCCCATTCAAAAGCAAAAATTTTCCTACTCTCAAATGCCAAAGGGATACAGAAGAATGCATCTTTTAAGTCAATTACTGTGAACCATTTAAATTTCTCCGAGACAGCTGTTAGCAATGTATATGGATTTGCTACTACTGGATGAATATCCTTTGTTATACTATTGATTGCCCTCAGATCTTGAACTAACCTGTACTTACCATTGGACTTCTTTACCAGAAATATGGGGGTATTAAATTCTGATTCACATTCCTGTAATACCCCTAAACTAACAAACTGGTCTATTAAGGGTGCTACTCCTTTTCGAGCCTCTAGTTTCAAAGGATACTGCCTTATCCGTACGGGTTGTGCTGCTTTTGATTTTCTAGGGATCCTTGTTTCCCATACTCATGGCACCACAGCCTGTTCTATTTTTGTGGGGATTTCTGTTACCTCCACTTTTTTTACCGTAAATAATTTGGCTATATTATTTTTTGGAATTTCTAATTTTACCTTTTTTTTCTTTTTTTTCTTTTCTTTTTTTCTTTTTTTTTCTTTTTTTTTCCTTTTTTTTTCCTTTTTTTTTTTTTTTTCCCCAGTGTCCTTTGTTTTTGCACAAGGCACACTGATCCAATTCCAATCTTATTTTTCCTTGTCCCATTTGTAATTGGTTTGGGAATCCCCTTCCACCCGTCGAAATTCCTCCCCTAGCCATTCCTCGTCCCCATCCGTGACCTCGGCCACCCCCCCGCGTACCATTCCCTGTTATCTGCTGTAGTACTGCCAACATACTAGCTTGTTGTTTCTTAGCAGTCTCTTTTTCCCTATTATTATACACCTTCCACGCAACTTCTAAAAGTTTATCCAAATTCCGTGTATCTTCCCCTTCTAATTTCTGCAATTTTTTCTGAATATCCTCTTGGGATTGTCCCAGAAAAATTAAAGCTAGCTGCAATTTCCCTGATTCCCCTTCAATTTCTAAACTGGTATATTTTCGAGCAGTTTCCTTAAGCCTTTCTAAGAAAGCTGACGGGGACTCATTTTTCTCCTGCCTTACCGAATACAACTTGGACCAATTTAATGTCTTAGGTATCCTGCTTCGTATTCCTTCTACCAACAATTCTTGATAAGCCTTAAGTCTACGGTAACCCCCCGTTGAATTAACATCCCACTCTGGATCCTCCCGCGGCACTAAATCATTTAATGTACCGTCTGCTCTTTGCAACCTAATCATTTCTCGTGCCTTTTCCCTCATAGCTTTAAACACCATCTCTTTCTCAGTAGAGTCCATTATTGTATCCAGTAAGACCTGTAAATCATTCCAGTCTGGATTTTGTGTTTTAATCACCATTTTCACTACCCTTGCCGCCCATTCAGGATCCTCCCGATAAGCCCCCGCAGACTGCTTCCAAATTAACAAGTCATTAGGAGAAAAAGGAACTTTCACTATTACTCGCTCCCCGTGGGGTCCAACCGCTTCCCGCAACGGAGCCATCAGCTGTGCACCCCTTTTTCCTTTCTTCTCCTGCCCGCTACGGGTCCTTTCACATAGAGGAGTACACGGCTTATCAGCAACCTTTTTCTTTGAATTCTTTCCCTCTTCTTCCCCAACTACCTCGTCTGACTCACTCGATTCACTCTCCTCCAGGGGAGGGGCACTAGGTGCTACCAACAGAGAAACATCCTCCTCAGGGTCTGAAAATTTAACAGAATACTCCTTTCCCTTTTTGCCACCCTTTGCAGCCTGCACAACCATCTGTTGCTGTTTTTAAGACCATAATGCCACACTCCTTCTGCCATTCTGGCTTATTTTTCAGACAATAAAACAAATCAAGATACGGAATTTCTTCCCACTTCTCATTATTTTGTAAGAAGTGCATAAAAGGAGTTATAATATCAGGATTTAGAGTACCATTTCGGGGCCATTGCATACCCTCAGGTTCGTATTGAGGCCACACACGATTACAAAAATCAATCAATTTCCTTTTACTCAGTTCTTGACCAAAATTCCCCACCTTCCAGTGTTGCAACAAACAGCCCAAGGGTGAATCATCCGGAATTTCCATTCCTGAACTAGCCAGAGCTTTAAAGGTTTTAAAAGGCATCATAACACTCACACTCACACTCACACTCACACACTTTACTATTATTTCCACACTCACACACCCTTTACCACAATTCTTGCCTTTCTCGTCGCCGCGAGTGGCAAGTGCTGGATCTGCGCAATCACTGTTGCGTCTGACGACCAGCGCCTAGGCTTCCCTTTTCCACAACCTTTAAGACGTCTTTTGCCCCCACAGTGCGGGATCACCGTCCCGTCTTGTTCGGCGGGCTTTCCCTTTCAATAAAGAATAAAGCACCTTGCGGGCTTACCTCACAGTCGTCCGTCAGGCGCGGGGTCGGGCACGGGTTGATGTCTCCCCAGAAATCACCTGGTGCCGGCGTGGAGTAGATCAGCTCGCGAACCGCCCCTGCCGCCTCCGGAGTCCTGCCGTGGTCGCCAGAAAACTGCTGCCCGAAACTCCAAGTAAAACACAAACTAACAGAATGTCAGTCGGTGCTTTATTCAGGGCCTGGGGACCTGCGGACTCGCGTCCAAAGTCAGGATCCCACTGGTTTCCTTTTTCAGAGGGTTTTTATACCCTTTTTACAAACGGTTTTTGTGCAGAGGTACATATTCGTCTAAACAATATAGATACATTCACTTTGTAGATAACATTTTACGTCATAAATCCTTCAAGGTTGCTTATCTTAGGACTATAGTGTTCTTCCCCTTAATCTCTCTCTTTCGCCACTACTCACCACCAGTACTTTATTTATGATTATACCTTAACCTTATCACTAGCAGTTCTGCATTCCCTGCTAATTGTTTTCTCAGCACAGCACATTCCTAAGTTGGTTTCCCAGGGCCTACTCTGCAGTCTCCAAGCCTTAGCATTACTACTACTATTATGGTTTATACACTTTATATTTTAATATTCAGGATTTCTAGTCCATACGGTAACACTCATATTCCTTTTTGTTAAATGGTTCTTTACGAGCCACATATGTGTTTAATGCCCGACAAATCCAACCCTCAAATGATCCGAACATGGGCCAGTATAGGTTATCTTTACGGATCATTTCTCTGGTCCATTCCACCATGCAATAGTGAATCAATTTTTCTTTACTTTTTCCTCTGTATACCATCCCTGTGTCCCAACATCTTAATATTACTCCCAAAGGGCTGCCTGGTGGTATTTCTGGCAACCTACTTGTTTTGTCTTTATTTTCCCGGTCTCCTTGTGGACCAAATGAACTTGAACCTCTTCGTGGGTCCCTGGGACTCAGAATCTTACTCCCTCTTTGTCCCATTTTTACCTCAAGGGACTGTCTTGAGGTGTTTGTACTTCCCGATGTGTTCTGCCCGAACCCCTGCCTCTCCTTGGGTCAGGATGGACTGGAACTCGCCTCTACCTGGGCTGGGATGGGGAAAGCAGCTTTTCCCTTCTCCCTCCGTGACTGGTGTGTTGCAATCTGCTTTTCTTTTCCTCCCCCTTCTCCCCCCGCTCCTTCCCGGGTCCTGCCTTTGCCTGGGCTAGGATGGGAAGGACCTAGCCTCTGCCTGGGCTAGGACAAGAAAAGCAGTCTCTCCCTTTGTGCTCACTCGCTTTGTCCGGTCACCGGCCAGGTCCCTCGCGGGATGCTGGAAACGCGGATAGAAGGACTCCACTCTCGCTTCGCAGCAAAGGCCACGTCTCATTCAGGCAAGCACACAGTCATCCCCACCAAACCAGACAGATACTCACAGTCCGATGCTCCTGTCTGGGTCTTCGTGCACAAGAATTACAGGTGATTTTGCCGCGGTCTTCCGGGGAGATTTTCCTTGCTCAGTCTATATGGTGCGGGACGTCGATGGGTCCTGAGAATCACTGACGAACCGGGGTCACAGCAGTGGGGCGCCTCCCCGAAATTGCAGTGCCTCTCAGGGCTCCAAGGACGTCCCGGGTTTCGGCGCCAAATTGTTATAAATGAGAGACAAAAGTCTCGATATTCAGCAAAATTTAGATTGCTTTATTTGATATAGAAAGAGCAAGCAGCGCGCTGGGGAGCGTGGAGTGGGCGGTGACCCATCATGTTCCCCAGCATGCTGCTTGCTCTTTCTATATCAAATAAAACAATCTAAATTTTGTTGAATATCGAGACTTTTGTCTTTCATTTATAACATGCATAAATTCAATTTTGGCACAGAGCTAACTTTCAGAGTGTAAAACACTGTTCTTATCTGTCAAGCTCTAGTGTGTGTGGGGTGAGAACTTGTCAAAGGTCTTTCTAACTTGGCGATTCTAACTCAGAAATTTACTCCTGAAGTGGCAAGAAACCTTCTTCTTGTTGCCCAGTTAAGTTTTCTCTCATTAAATGTAGTCATTAAATCCACATCTCTCCCTAACATTTATCTTTTACTTCCTTGTCCGCCCTCCTGGAATTTCACATTCCAGCTCTTAGAGAAGCCATGAATGTCACCACCAGTCGCTCTGAGCTCCTGGAGTTCTTACATATTTGATATGATTTTCCTATTATATTTTTGCCTTTACTTAAATATCATCATCCTCCTGACAAAAGACTTAGTTAGCTTTGTACTACCACGTCTACATAACAGCCTTGCTTCCATGTTTTTTTGCAGTGCACATATCTAGACAGCACCTTTCAGTGCTGTTTGTAACAGCTACATTCTACCAGATTCTATGGGTTAATTAGCTAACAATGCCTAATAGCTTAAAATACTTATCTGGCAGCCTAAGATACATTGCTAGTGTTAGTCACACAATGCGGCTGGGTGTAATGACTCGGGCAGAGGAAGAGGGCTAGGTATACAGTTGCAGGTATTCCACATAAACCAGCCAGATCTACCAGAACAAACGCGTTTTCAAATGTTTGTAACCAGGCCCCAACCCTAAATGCACACACCAATTGGATTCTTTGAAATCTTTATACAAGCGTGAAGACAGAGAGAACCTAGTTATGTAACGTAGTACGTGGCCCTTTTTTGTGTATGTGTGTGTGCGTGTCTGTGTGTCTGACTGTGTCTGTCTGTGTGTGAAATGCCAAGTAACAGGTTGCACTGTTCGTAGAATGTTCAGGCAAGAGCGACTGAAACAAACACAACAAATTACCGTTGGTTGCAAAGGTTTGGAAAAGCTAATGCGAGCCACATTTGCACAACACGTAAGTTATCGCGATCCAAACCACTCATCCCGTAGCGAGGCATAACGGATCTAATTACGCACGCGCTACAATCCAGGTACTGAGGGAAACGTCGCCTGCCCGTCCCTCCCCGAAAGACCTCCCGACCGCGAGGGGGCTCTGCACCGCCCGGGCCAGCTCCGCTCCCCGGCCTCTGGGAAGGGCGGGGCCGCGGCTGCCCCCCGCAGGCGTCACTCCCAGCATGCAGCGCGGCGTGCTGCTGCCGCCGCTGCCGGGCGGAGAAGATGGCGGAGGGAGGTGCCGCGGATCTGGAGACCCAGCGCACGGACGTCGCGGTGCTGCTCAAAACCGCCCTCCGCAAGGGCGACACCTGGTGAGGGAGGAGCAGGGGGTAGTCGGCCGGACCGGCCTGGTCGGCGCCTCCGTCCCCGGAGCCGCTTGGCTGCCAGAGGCACCGACCTCCTTTTCTTCGCCCCCCACCCGCTCCCGGGGACGGCTCGACGTCCCTCCCGCTGCCAGGAAGGTGGAGGCGGGTGACAAGGGCAGGGAGGCAGTGCTATTTCCCGCGTTTCCCATCGCTCGGTTTCCGCAGCTCCTGCCGGGCAGGGAGCGGCCGCCTGGGTGCGGCGGGGCCTCGGCCTAGGCCGGGCTGCGGGAGGACGGCGGGGAGGCCCCGAGGTCAGCGCCCCGCGGGGGAGGGCAAGGAGGGAACGGCGCGGCTGCGGGGACTCGCTGCCGGGTTGGGAGCCCCGGATGGCGGGCCCGGAAGCCGCAGGGGGCTTGTTTTGGCTGCGCGAAGAGTATTGAGGTGGGGGAGAAGGGCCTTGCTACTAGGCGTTTCTTCCATTATCCGGGCGGAAATGGTCCCGGCTTCACCTTCACGTTATCAGAAATGATATCTATACCTTGGTCTAGCTTGCCCTGATTCCCGTCGGTGGCTGTGACAAGCCTTGAGTTTTAATTTTATTGCGACTGTAAACGTGTTAGCTTCCTAAGAAAGAGTCCCTGAAGGTGCGAACGGACCCTTATGATACCTTTTCGACAGTGAACATTTGAAAAATAGGTTTTTCTGGTCAGTCGTAAAATATTTCTTAGTATGTCAACATAATAAGCCATGGTTGAAAAGAATTAGGTTAAATAAACACCTCTTTTTGGCGTATATTTTGTAACTGAGCTTCTGTAGTTGTAGTTCTGTGAGGCTAGGAAATGGGACTTTTTTTTAGGAGGGGAAAAAATAAGGAACTGACACTTCTTCCGCGACTCAGCCTCTTCGTCTCTTCATGTATGAAACTGTCACCCAAAGACGAAGACTGAAGCATTAACTTACAGAGAATTAACTATGAATTCACAGAAGTAGAACTAGCCCACCTCATTTCAGCTGTCATCACTCACTGTTCCAGTTCTATAGAAGACTATATTTAACTGTGTTGGTACTGCAGCATGTGTCAGAAGCATACATTCTGATGCATTATTCAAATACTGCTGAGTATATGTTCAGTTTTGTCATATGAACAGACTGCTCTTGAAACTGGAAAAGTGTAAGAAACTAGAAAAAGGAGATTAATTCACATGGTAATGTTGAAAATGACCAGCGGTAGTAAAAGCGTCCTCAGGCTTGATGTCTTTCAAGACTATTTTTTAATGGTTCTGTTGGGTAGTTCCCAGCTACTAAAACAATGTTTCAGGCAGTTAATATTGTTCAGAGTGATAGTACTTTTATGACTAGTTGACAGCATGACCGAAACAGTAAGTTTACTGTGCTTTTTAGTACATTCAGTATTTTAATACGAAGAATCAGTTATGTGGGAAAAGCTTCTAAATATTCTGTGAAAATATAACCAGCTGTGATTGGCACTGATGTCAGTGAAGTGTTTTAAAACTGAATAAGCTACAGCAAAGTCCCATTAAGTTTTACTTGTGAACTGTTAGATCGAGCTACATAAAGGTGTATGCTTGTGCATTCATAGGATTTATGCTTCGACTGTGCAACTATCTTCACAAATTAAAAGGTACATTTAGTCCAAATGGTTTTTTTAAAGGCATTTTGTCAATGGCTTTTTGGTCTTTTGGGACATCAGTGAGGAAGCAACAGTTAAAGTGCTATGAGCCATGATTCAGAATTGCGTTGATTCAGTAGTGAATACTGCTGAACAAAATTCAGCAGAGCCATACCAACTTGTTCTGTTTGAGCTTTAAAACACTCAAATGCAGTCCTTTTAAAAATGCTGGCTTATACATGGTAAGTCTTTTCCATGCTCTTCAAAATTTTGAGTCGAGAGAACAAGAAACTATATATGGAAAGTATAAAGCTTTGGGGGTTTTCTCTACGAAAAAAGCAACTAAACAGTGAGGCAAATCTTAGAAGCATCTATGAAGTGGCTGATTAATTTCTTCATTTGTTCTTCGTGTACACTGCAGAGAGAAAGAAATAAAATTTACTTGAAACACAACATTTTTAGAGTTAGGTATTGGAAGAAGAGTTGCTAGAATTAGAAACCAGTTGAATAAGTGGTTTTGTGAGCTGCAGAGTTTGTTACCTTAGATGTTTTTAAGGGTAGCTTGGGAATAGTATGCATTAAGCTGTATTGCTCCAATGGACAGGCAAAGTTAGTGTCTTTAACTGCTTCAGCTGCAGGGACAAGATTTTGGGCTAGTTTGTCCCAGTGGTCTTTTTTGCATTCTTTATGGTCAGTTAATAAATGATTAAACTCTGAGAGATTGAGGATTCTTCCATCTCTCCATTTATCTTATTTTTCCAAATATACATAAATATCAAATTTTTCCGGGAACTTCCTTTGTTTATCAGTTCTTCTGAATAATGTTGTCTACTTTCATTAATAAAGTCAGTGTAAAAACTACACTTTTGTTCCACAGAACCTGAATTAATGTAAGTTTTACTTCCTGCAGTATTGTCCAAAGGATCTTCAGTTTCTGTGGTTGACCTAGACTTCTACTTAGGAAAAAAAATGCTGCATTTCGTTGTATGTCTCACAGTTTTAGTATCTGATATGATTACATCTCAGTATTTTGATACTCTTTCTACTGGTGCTAGACAAGTGAGGAGAATTTATTGCTTGAGGCGATTTTGCCCTCTCATTCAGAAAGACAAAAATTATTGGTTATTACAGCCGCAGGCAAATCTGAACTCACTCAGTGTCTTCTACTCTCAGAAACTGAAGAACTATTGATGTTCATCAGATTTTTAGGCACAGTATAATTTGTGTGACCAACTGATCTTGATGATGTCATCTGATGCCTTTGTAGCTGCAGTGATACTCTTGGGAACCATGCCAAGTTTTTCTGTTTTTACAGTCGCAGTGATACTCTTGAAAACCTTGCCAAGTTTTTCTGTTTTTACAGTATCACAGAAATACAGCTTTCAATACTGGCAATTATTTATCTTGGAACAACTTTGTTATAGAAGAGAAGACCATCGGTTTTTCTGTGTGACTTCTTGGGGAATTTCTCTGTAATTTCTTCCCCCTCTTAAAGTGTGATTTCTTGATTTTACCTTTAAAACCACCTTCTGCCCTGACTTCCCTGTAGTTCCTGTTCTTTTGTGGCTGTCTTAGTCAAATGTTGTCTCAGTAGCTCAGATAAGACATTACAAATGCTTTCATACTCTTGGCTACCTCTTGCACACATTGTCACTCCTTGGTCTAGGATATGTAACCACATTTCTCACCTTTAGGTATCACCTGCCAATAAATTTTTTACTTTAAGTGCGTGATAGTGACTTAAAAATAACTAACAGCTCAGCAATCAGTTTTACCACTTTTTCTCTCTCTTCCTCCTAGAGTTTCCCCACTGTGCTTCTTTCATCTATTGCTTGCCATAACAATTTATGAGCTGATGAGAATATAGAAGTCACTTAGATAAGAATTAAGCAGTTACAGTGTACAAAAACTATCACAGTTTATTTAGTGGCTAAGGGAACAAATGCAATCATTAGATGTTTGAATAGGGAATACCAAGTAGCAATACAAATATGTACTGGTTACAAAATATATTAGTGAAACCATTCTACTGCCCAGTTCTGGTGTCCACATGTGACAGGTGGTGTTCGTTTAGAATGAGTTCAGACATCTCAAAATCTAATAGGGAAAGCAGAAGCCTTATCTTCCAGAGAAGAGCTTGGAGAACCTTAGTCTGTTTTGCTGAATTTTGAGTTGTCTGCTGAAATAGTTACGTAAGAGGAAGATGTCTTCTAGGATAAGGATTTTTAGATCAGCAGATAAAGATTTAAGACACTATGTAAACTGAAGCAAGTCAGGTTTAGGCCAGAAGGAAGATGGATTTTCAGCCCTGTTAGCTGATGAATTTCGGTGCTAGTCATCACTTCACAAGAGTGATGAGAGAGATTCTTAATCTCTTTTTGGTTTTTAAGGCTTGCAAATTAGTAAAACAGGAGTATAGTATTTTTAGTTTTCAGAAATACCTGATACATACCACTTCTGAAGTTCTGCTGAGTCTAGGTAGAGTACTGTTGTTATTCATACAGTACATTTCTTGGACAGTGAAAAAAAAATATTATTTTCTTAACCCGTGGGAATTTCATTGCCTTTTCAATTGTAATACTTGGTCACTGAAGAGAGTAAGTAAAAATGAAGTGGGATGAAAATCCTTCTGAGTGAGTGATCAATAGATCTGATAAGTTCAACCTTAAAGGACTTTTCTCCAGAAGTGAATTTCCCCACTGAACATATAAGCATTTTAATTCTGGCTGCAGTGAAAAGTCATGAATCTTGATGAACAGACATCTGTAGCCTTGCTTAAAAACTCTGCAGTGCCCATCATTGATGACAGCCTTGATGCTGAAGTGCTTAGCTTTTATGGCATTTTACAATGTGGTCTTCAAATAGCATGCTGAGTTGGAAGGGGCCTACAAAGATCATCAAGTCCAACTCAGCCTTGCACAGGACATCCCCAAGAGTCAAGCCATGTACCTTTTTCTCTGTACTTTCGTCTCAGTGTTTGCCACATTACATCATCCATCATTGTGTTGTACATGAGCAGAACCTAGATTGAATGTTAATGGAAGATTTTACTTGATTTCACTGGGGGCATGATGAGATGTTACAGACCTGCACTTCAATAATATTTGGTATGATATTCTAAATTATTTTGATAACTTCATAAAATGAGAAACAAGGAATGCTATGTGTTTCCGGGATAGATTAAGAGTTGGATGGGTTTGTTTTGGTTTTTTTTTTTCAGATGAGGTTCAAGTTGCTGATTTTGATTTATAAACCTTGTGGTTGAAGTTTGGTGTTAGGTTTCTCTCACTGCATAAAGAATGGTGCTGCGTGTGACCAGTGGTCTACAAAGATTTAAATTCTTCTGGACAATACTTAGAGTGGAAATGAGTAGATGCATTTTTCTTCTGTTAATTGATTTGTTGAGGTGAAAGCATGTTAAAATCATATTTGTTCCAAGCTTTTGCCTGAAAATTGATTTGTTAGATTATGTTTTAATAAAAAGTCTTTACTTAAATGGAAAATTTCTAAGGTTATGCAAAACACTTACATGGTTGTTAATATAATGTTCACCCTGAAATTTTAACATAAAGTTGTGCTCCACTAATTTTGGCTGAATCATACTTTTCGGTAGGCCTCGTGGTAGTATGGATGAAGAATGTGCTGCTTAGGCTACTGCAGCACATTATGGGACTGGAGCATATCGCAAGCTGTTGTCAGAATTTGATTAGTTGATTTGAAATCTTGGTGCATTTTGTTGAACTAAACACTAATTTCTGTAGAGGAATCTGAAATACTTAGACAGATTTCTTAAAAATGGGAGGTTAGCTACTTTTTTTTTTGTCTTCGACCCCTGCATATTTTTCTTGTGATTTTACCTATATTTTTAATAAAAAGATGGTATGGTTTGTGTGATAGAGTAGAATAATTACCAGCATTTTGATCTTGAAGATCTTGTTAATTCTGAAAGAAAATTGAATTTGAAGGCATCTGTTAATTATGAGTGTAATTGGTCAAGCAGTTTTCATCACCTTAGTCAAAGCAGAAATACAGATACAAACCCATTCTTACATTCTTATTTTTATTGTTGCAGTTGTGCAAGAACAAAAATCAGATGCTGTACCTTTAAGCAGGAGTCCTAATTTGCTTTCTGCAAAACAGTTGTTCTACTTTGTCCTCTGTATTGCTTCATCTGTTCTGATGCACAGTGAGGAGAATAAAAAAAAATCCTCACTTATCTCTCTGGACCGTTCACACAGTTTTACTGTTAAAAGTAAAATAGTTTCTGTTCAGAAGATATCCCAGCAGTACACAGTGCACAGTGTCTCTCTGTGAAGTGTCTTTATATCATATTAAAGTTTTCTGGTTTGATTTTGAATCCAAAGACCTAATATATCAGTCAAAATAAATAAATCTAAGTTACATGTTGTTTAATTCCATCTGTATATAATGGCCACAAGAATTCAGAATGCATTTGACAGCAGTGGGAAATACCAAGATCTTAGTCATACTATTCAGATCTTTTTCTGTCAACTTGGATGTTGAGGTAAGGAATAAATGCTGTTGTACTTGTGTAATGTTTCTGTTATGTTACTTAGGTATATTAAGACAAAATAAGCAGTAAATTACAGGTGAACCTGAATTACATTTAAAAGTCACAAACCATGGGAGAATTTTAGAAATCAGTTAGTAAGTTTCCTGGTAATACTTTCTTTTTTTCAGTGAGCAATATCCATGTAGTCATGCAGCTGCAAAATTTTAAAACTTCTTTAAAATGGATTTCTATTATTTGCTGAGTTTTTATTTAAAAAATGAAAGTGTATTTACAAGTGTTGTAATAGCTTCAAGTTTTTGTTCTAATTTTGTTTCAAATTAATGTGCAAAGGCTGTAAGTAATCCTATTTTGGGCTGCCTTGAGTCTCTACAGTTGATCATTTGGTCATACATAAGGATATAGTCATTTCTGGTGAATTTAATCGGGTGACCCCATTTTATTGGGTTTGCATGGCAAAGTGTTGGTAGCAGGGTTGCTTTTAGGAGAAGGTGCCAGAAGCTTCTCCTATGTCTTACAGAGCCAATTCCAGCTGGCTCCAGATGAACTGACCACTGGCCAAGGCCAAATAGCCCAAATTGAAAGCGACCCATAAGGGACATTGAATCCAACTTCCTGCTCTTTGCAGGACTGCCTAAAGCTAAACCATATGGCTAAGAGTGTCTTCTAGAAGATCCTTGAACTGACTGGCTTGGTGCTGTGACCACTTCCCTAGGGAGCCTGTTCCAGTGACCATCCACCCTCTCAGGCTTCTCATGATGTTGAGTATGAACTTCTCCTGTTGCAGCGTCATTCCATTTCCTCATGTTTTATTCCATTATTTGGCATTCCAGAGGTCTCTAGCATATAAATTGTCCCTTGTATATGGTAATCCACTTCAGACAGGCAAGAAACATTTTACAGAAGGGTGCAGATATATCTTATGAAGCAATCTGAAGCTCTACTCAGAAGTAAATACTGGGTAATGAAGTAGGCCAGACTTGAACTGAGAACATATTCACATATTCTGTAGTTTTTGATTCTACTTGCACGAAGAAAATTTTAAGTATGCATAATATAACCAAGAAAAAGTTCCTAAAGCTAATTAAACTGTACAAATACTTCCAGTGTTGTTAATACTGGAAATTCCATATTTGAGTGTAATTTTCAGCATATGGTACATGCATGTTTTTGCTTACTTTTAGGTAAAGGTTTGGGACTATTTCAGTGTTCAGTGTTATCGACCAGTTGGCTCTAATAACTTGGTTGTACTACTTTTTTCAAACAACTTGAGGTTACTGATTTATTTGAAATATCTATAAATGTCAGGTATCTGTTGTTTTAGAGTTAATCAGTTCATTTGGCTGTGCAGTTGTCTTAGTTTTTAAGGTTTGCCCCTCAAAGCAGAGTATTTAGCAATTTAAGACTGTTCTTGACTTTAATCTTTATTCAAATCCTGCAGATATGTTTTACCTCAGAGATGAGTTGGTTATCCTGCTCACTAGCTAAACTGATGACATGCCAGAGAGCAAAATTTATGTTTCCTGGTTGAAGGAAATCTTTATTCCATCAGATAACAAACGTTTCTTAATCATAATTCTAAAAAATGGATAGGCCATACATTTTAACTTTGATGGGGAGTTCTGGGGTAGCCTTCTTGGTCAGTTCCACAGTTCAAAAAACTTCTGTAGCATTAGACTCATTTAGAACTCCTTCCTGTATTAGGTAATAGTAACAAAAATAAAGGCAAAACATTGTACAAGCTTAATATACATGTATTTTGGTCTCTGTTTTACTAATGCATGGTATGCTATTTTTGTATCTGGGACAAAACACATTACAGGGAGGTGTATCTGGTCCAAGTGCGTACCCCAAGTTTTTAACGTTTTTTCCTTAAAAAGGGATCAAATATCATTTAAGAAATGAGAGTTTAGTAGATGTAGTTCTGTTTACCTGAGCTTCCTCTTAAATTACTGGATGTCCCTCATAGGTAATACTTAGTTTTCAGGTGGTTGATTGTATCATAGATATTATAACACTCATGAAAAGATAAATTGTCTTCCATTGGTTTGCATTCTCTTGTGCAGATGAATAGTCTTGTTGATCTTGGTGAGAATCTATATTGAATGTGTTTTTAAAGTCGAAAGCTTTAAGTTATAAATCTCTGATTATTATTTTTCCCATTAATACTAAGAAGTCTGCATTTTAGGTACAGAAATGCTTTAGCAGGTTGATTGATTGGTCTTAAACTGAACATGTAACTATGCTCCTTTTTTTTTCCCTTCCCCAGCATAATCTTTAATGTGGTATATCCTTCTTGCATAAAATGAGGACAGTGTATGGCATTTGAATGCAAATTTCTGGTTTCCCTAATATTACTGGAAAAGTAGTATTTCATGTCTTGATTAAGAGCAACTTCTTGTAGTGGGGTGTTCTGGTTTTGGTCAGGATAGTTATTTTTTCCACGGTGAGGGAATGGAGCCTGGAGCTCAGCCCTGGGCATGTCTAGATTATTATGCTCTACCACCCCCAGGGGTGGGAGTGAAGGACTCCTGCTTGGGAAAATAGCCCTGTGTCTTCAGGATGAGAAAAGGCATGTTGGGAGTTCATTGTCAGGATGAGCATTTTGCATGTAAATCACTCTCTTTTTTAAACTTCTGTTATTAATATTGTTGCTGTTACTGTTTCTTTTTTTATCTAGTTTCTGTTTCCAGTAAATTGGTATTATCTCAGCCTGTAAGCTCTGATTTTTGTGGGGTGGGGGAATGGGAGCAGTTTATGAGTTTTTTTATTCAGAGTACTAAATTGGGGAATACCATTCTTAAATCAGGATAAGAGAGATTACAGCTATTTTGGCTGTGTCCAATATAAACTCAAAATAGCTTTTCTCACCTGTAGATTTCTATTGAAGCAAAAGTAGGAGAATGTTCATTAGAACGCCTAATATGTATAAAACATAGACATGCATGTACATGCACATACATGCCTGTAGCCAGTAATTTGCTATAAGAATTCACTTCTATGGTGTCTGCTAGCATTTTTCAAAATCTCTACGTGCAAATTTATTTTCTAGGCTAAATAAATTCAATAGACCTTTCTTTTCCATGTAATGCATGTTACCTCTGCTTTGTGGTAAAGGAACTTGACTGTGCTGTTTAGTTCTTATCATACATACATACTTGCATGATTTCTAAGTGGCCTTTCAGCTTTCTTTATGCAAGAAATATTAAGCCCTTATTTGAGCCTGGAAAGATTTCTAAATTCAGAATTCCTAAATGTGAAGGGAAGTGATGAAAGATTTTTTGCACTTCATGTTAGGAAACAGCAATGTTACGACATTTCTGTTAGGAAGGACCCTAAAGAGACTGCACAGCAAATTTTGGTTGATGGCAAAATTAATCAGATATGGAAGAAGAAAGCTGATGAAGTGTTGAAATCGATGGCGGTGAATATTTAAAACTGGAACAGTGGACCCCAAGTTTTCTCACACTGTTAAATTTTATTATCAAAAATTTGTATTAATCACTCTTTTACTGGGGTGTGATAAGACATTTACCACAAAGCATTTGAAAAGTAAAATGATTCTTCAGGAGTAGTAATTTCTTAAGCATTAATTAAAATAAATTTAGTCTCTCTTCTGTTTAAAATGATATCTTAAGATTCATAATTCATTCAAATTTAGGTCAAGAAAGTAGAGGCTAATGAACAAGGTTACAAGGTTTGATGGTGACTGCATTCATAACCATGCACAGTTACAGCTCTTATGGAATAGAGACATGGAGTAGGATGGCCGCAGCAGAAGAGAAAGGGAAGAATGCTGTTGGCCTTAAGTATGTTCATGAGAATGAAAACTTAGTATAAAGCAGATGGTATGGGCATGTCAGATTAATCAAATTCAGTTTCATCCTAATATAGTAGCAAAAGATTTGGGACAGACCAGGCAGAAGAAGATGAATACTTTTAGGAAAGAGAAATAAGGAATATAGTATTTTTTAAAAATGGATAAAAATCTGAGCATCACTGAACAAATTTCATATCTTGATCTTAAAGAAATTCTGGACAAAAAGGTGTAAAATGTTGGTATCACTGGACTTCATAAAAGACTGTGACAAGAGTTTAATCTAGATTAAAAAACTGCAGAGCTGAGATTAGAGATATAATCGCTTTATATGGAAGTGTGATGTTGATAATTATTTGTAGGAGCAACATCTAGTCATCTATCAAAAGCAGAGTATTTATTCTTTGTGTTGATGTTTACTCAGAGGAAGAAAACATTCTCTCTGGTTGTTGACAAGGCATTAGAGTTCTGACGTTCAAGTTGCATGTGTTATAAATAAAACTCCAGAGGTAGACAATTCTTTACTGAAAGTTCTCTCTCACTTTTTTAAATGGCTGTCTAATAATAGAGATTAACTTGAATCTCCTAAATTCCAAAATAAAGAACAGGAATCAAAGGTGACAATCATTTGTGCTAAAAAGGGAATTTTTTTTTTCCAAGTTACCATTTTTCAGCCTCTGCTACATTGTATTGGCAGTTTTGCAAAACTGTACCTGGCACTGTTCGTGAGATCTTTAATTGACCACAGTTAAAGTCCTCGCTGGTAGGAGATGCTGATAATGGTTAGCAGAAGAGAGAGAAAAGCACTGTCATTTCACAAGGTTGATGAATGCTGGTGCGTTATCATGATTAAGGTAGGAAGTAATAGCATGCCAGTAACTAATATGTATGTCTTCTCCCTTTTAAGGTATCTAGTGGATAGTCGCTGGTTCAAACAATGGAAAAAATATGTTGGTTTTGACAGCTGGGACAAATACCAGATGGGAGATCAGAATGTGTACCCGGGTCCTATTGATAACTCTGGACTTCTCAAAGGTAACTGCCTCTCACTGTGAAATAAGCCAATAGTACATTAAGTGCAAAATTGCCACAGGTAGTTCATCTTTTGAAGTTGGCAGTGTAAATATATGAACCTCAGCATATATAAAGGTAAAAATTTTGGTTTCTTTTTGGACTGTGACAAGGGAACTGAAATAGATTTCCCTAATAAATCACGATTTTATAAATACAACTATTGGAACTTCTTTGTAATGGTAGCAAAATAGGTAATAGTGTACAAATTCCTGATTTATAATGAGATTTTTGGTTATCTTGAGAATGAAAATTAGTCGATAAAAAGGTAGCTTGAGTTCACTATGATTTCCTGTTTTTTGGTAGTTTAACCAAATTGGTTGGTTTAGAATAAGACTTTTATGTTGAACTCTAAAACTTAGTACTGTAAATGAACCCTAAGCCCTTACTTTAGCTCTGAAACAATTGAAGAAGTGGTATTATTCAGTTCAGTCATTTAAGTTGTGTGAAATGATAGAGGACAATTTCCTATTTTCTTTATGGTCCTGTAAGGATGTTAAAGTCTTATCACTGCTATAATTACTCGGGCCTGACTGACTTTTGCTGAACTGTAGCCAAATTTGTGAACACAGATCTCAGAATACTTTCCCACATATTTTAATCTTCACATCAAATTGTGTATTTAATGTCCAGTATCAAAATACCATTAAAGCTGTTAATATTTAGTCTGCAAAATCTAGCAAATACAAAATTGAGCAGATAATTGGTTTTCTTTGCAGCTACAGGTAATGTAATAATACTGCTTATTCTATTGGCATGTAGTAATACCAGTTTTTCCAACTTCACGGGGTTTATGATGAACTCTTGACTTTCTTAATTTAAAACTTATGTAATTAGTATCTCATTATTTTACAAATTAAATGTTAAAGATGATTGCGTCTTTCATAAAACTTCTTGAACCATGTTGTAATTGTTAGTGTGTATATCTGACACTGACCAGTGCCTTTATAGAAGGTGCTGTATTGTCATATACATCTGTATGTTCTGATCCATCCAGAAACTTTAAGGTCTTTTTGCTCCAGGTGAGTGTTGTGTTTTGTTTTCTGAAATGTGAGGGTTAGATCTTTTGTACGTTCTTCTAGGGAGGCAGGGGTGTCCAGGTGATGCATCTCAGCTGATGTCAGATGTAGCAACGTCTTTTTATCCTCAGTGACGTAGTATCAGCTTGTTCTCTCTTTTGTGTCTTCCCTTTCAGAAATAGATGATTTTTAGTTGAGCCAAACATTGTTAGTTTATCTGTACCATTTATAACTTAATCTACATACATGTTTGGATTATATTTAAAGTTACTGTTATGAAGCCTGCTTTAGGGATAGCTGTCCAAATTTGAAGTGATGTTAGCCATTTTCCTAAAAGCTTCTGAAAACTTGTGTTCTGTTGTTTTGACACTACCAGTGCCCCTTTCAAAATAAACAGCATCAGGGGTTGTGAACTTCTCTTTTTGCTATTCATGGTTCTAAACTATGGCTCCACACTGGCAGTGGTTCCATGCATCCAGTTGCCCTCCAACATCAACTGTTATTGTGTAAAGGTAGTTTTAAAATTATGGGCATTAGTGCTCAGCAAATAATAGGTTTCTCTTTCACCCACTGCAAAGCAACAATCCTCTGTACTAGGTTTCCTATGTAGCATAAACTGACCCTGAAAATTGTTGGATTTTAGTCTTGTCTTTGGCACATAGTATGATTTAGTTGCTCTCATGCTGCTCTCCTTAAAAATGTGCATCTGATAACAAGAGTAAAATAATCTAAAATGGGCATGCTTTTGAAGATACTCTGCAGTGTAATGCAGTGATAAGGACAACTGTAATTGAATTCATGAAAGATTGATTCCAGGAAACTGAAGCAGTATGTTGTGCTTATATTACTTAAATGCTTCTCCCTTGTTTCCAGAACATTTGGATGAAGTGAGAGCAATGAAAAGTAACAGGTAGAGATTTCAGTTAATCTCAACATGTGCAAAAAATGTCGAATGTGATGTAATGCACGTGTCATGTTCAAAAGAAGAAATACATCGTCAAAGCGGGCACAAAGTAGGTATTTAGAGTAGCTGATTGTTCATCATAGAAAACATTGTTGTATATGAGGGACTGAATTGTTAGAATCAGGGTACCTGTTTGATGGTTCTGAAAAAAATTACACTGGGAGAAATGTTGGTATTTTTAAAAGGAGATGATAGAATCCAAATTACACCTTCTCACAATAGAAGATCAGTGCAGAAATCCTGTATGAATCTTGTGAAGAGTTTTGTAGACCTGAATAAGTGCTTTTCTTTGCCTTTTTTTTTTCTGTGTGGATTTCTCCCCACACTGTGCTCCCAGTTACAATATGATGCTTCCAGACAGAAAGACAGCTGCCCTAAATGTTTGAAGCCCACAGTGGCTCACATCTGGAATCACCTCTTAGACCTAAAAGATAGCTGCTAGTAATAAAGGATTGAATGAAAGCTAAAAGCATGCTGCTTACCTTGAAAGAGACATCAAGTTTTGCTTCATTCAAGTGCAGCATCTCCCTTTCTCTACAAGAAATTTTGTAGTGACTGTTTCCAGAACACATAGGATCCTTTAAATAGGAGGTTGTACTATGCTACTTTCCTAGTCTGACATAAGGTGAATGACTTCGTCTTGAATCTACAGTTACATACTCATTCTCGTTTTCAGCTGTGAAAGTATCCATAATGATGTGGGAATATGTGTGAAGTGAGTGGGAGAAATGAATTGATTTCTCTGAACGCTAGGATAGTGTATGATAACAAACTAGGTGCTTATAATTTCATGGGGATATAAAGTTGTCTCTCACACAGTAAAGGAATACCACCTGTAATAGGTGTGCTAAGCACGAACTGAGTAGTTTGCCTACATTGTTTCAGAAGACCTGTTTTGAACGCCGTAATACTGGTTACATTATTGTGACTCAATTTTTTGTCTGGTATTTATGTGGAAAATGTTACCTTAAAAACTCCAGTAGAGAATTACAGTATTCAAGTGAAAATAATTTTTCTCTTATAGATGGTGATTCTCAGTCTCTCAAGGAACATCTCATTGATGAGCTGGACTACATCCTTTTGCCAACTGAAGGCTGGAATAGGCTAGTGAGCTGGTACACACTGATGGAAGGTCAAGAGCCAATTGCACGCAAGGTACTCTTTAGCTACCTGCAGGAATGAATATGATTTAGATGTAGTCCTGCAAATATGCAGGAGTTGCACAGGAATTTATTAGCAGACTTTTAAATTCTGACTTAGGATAATCATATAGTGAGCTCCTGCTTCAGCTGCTTAGTGATACCTAATTTTATTCAAATTTTTGAGGCTTAAATGTGTAATACTGAGGCAGAGGGATGCAAAGGATATAATACTTTTTCTGGAAATAAGTTCTCTTAATAACTATCTCAAGAAGAATTTGCTTTAGAAGCTAGTATGGCTATTAGCGCAAGTGATTTTGTAATCAGGTAAATAACTCTAAAAATGTATTGCCTATGTTAGTGAAAAGCCTAGCCCTAATAATGTTAACATTGGTGGGGCAATTGGCAGTTTCAGAGTTCAGAGTTTCTGAACACTCTGTGATCAGCTACTTGCTAAGGGAGTTATTTCTTTAAGCAAAAAGCTTATCTCTACGCAAGAAGTAGTCCATGGTATGGTGGATAGTGTGGCCATCAATATGAGACACTGAAAAATTAGCATCTTTAAATTTGTTTTTGTTTGCTCCATCACATAAGACCCTTATTATTAAGGTGATAGGACATTTCACCAGTTCATTGATCATATAATCTTTTTTTGTTTGTGTTGTTTCTTGAGATTTTCAAGTGATTGTAGTTGCATCCTCACGAGACTGAATTGCTTAGTTTTTAAAATACATTTTGGTATATTTACATTTCTTTATTGACCACTAGGGTGTGTTATTCCAGTTACATGGATCTTTATTTTTATTCTTTTAAAATTGCTGAAAAAAATATTAAGCTTAGAATTTAGTTTTTTCATTTCTGGTGTTATATATCTTTTGTTTCCTTCTTATGACATAAATATGGTCTAACTACATGTATGCTGGATGCTTACTTGAAGTCCACTCTTCAAATAAATGGTAGATACGGCTGTAGAAGAAATTTCAGGTCTTCAAAATTAATTTGGCCAAACAGAAGTTTGTTTAAGGATTTTATAATATTTTCTCTAATGTGATAAAATAGTTGCTTGGTTTTTGATTTTGTTTTAAAGAGACATCCCTGAAATGTCTGTCTTTTTGTCTAGTTCTGTTAGAGCTGAAATCCGTTAAAATAACTCTCCTTCATTAAAGATATATCTGTGATCAACTTGTTATGTGTTTTCTGAAGATGGATTTCAGTAAACTGCATACTTTCCCATCATCGTGGTAAAGTAAAAAGTCTGTAATATTTTTCGGTTTGGGAGAAAGATGGAAGGAGAGAGCAGGAAATGAGAGTAACTTCCATTCCACTTGGAATTTAGCTAATTGGAAAAATACATGGAGTATAATGAGTGGCCAGGTAAACTGGCATAGCTTTGTTATTTTCTGAGAAGAGTATTCCAGTTCAGGAGTTTTGTTTCTAATGCTTTTGTCATTCATTATTATTTTTCCTGTCTGCCTTTATGGGTTGCTTTTTTTTCATAAACACAGTATTAAACTTTTCTTTCATCCCCTTTGTTACATCAGGTGTTTTTGAAATGTAGATCCTAATTTTGAATTGATAAAATTCTGCATTTTATCTACGTCAAATAATGCTAAGACTTGTAGAAGGTTGTACTACCACTAGAGTGTTAATTTTTATTCTTAGAAATGTTGTAGCCATACTGCATGGTTTTGTTTACTGCCACTATTTTGTTGCGAATCTAGTAGCTAAAAACTGAGCTGCTCAAATTAAGATGAATTTTTGTTCAAATGCCATGATTGACAGTCATTAAAGCCAAGGCAAACAATGAAATAATTCAGTCATTTCTTCCTTTTTTTCCTGTGGCACATACATATGAGGTATATTTGTACAGCAGATAGCAGATCTCTCCTAGCAATTAGCTGGTGGCTGTATTTTAACCGTATTTGTCAGATGTATCACATATCAGGCTGATGGTTATTTTTGGAGCAGTCTACATGACTTAGAGTACTGCAGTTACACTTTGGAAGATCAAAGGGAAAAACATTTGAGAGGTGACCCTGATTATTTTTTTCTACATTTTACTTTTGTTAAAAATCAAAAAAATCCTGTATATTTAACTATTCTGTAATCTGTGTTTTAAAAATGAACATATAATAAATAACTGTAATGAGTAGGTAAAATTTCAAATGAATGTATGCATAATCAAAATGTAAGTGGAGAATTTGTAGGCTTTGTTCAAGAATACGATATCCAAATTTTATTAGTGTGTATTATATTTTTGATAAGTATTGCTCAACTGTGAAAACTAGTTCTTGATGTTCTGAGGAAGTAGTATACAATGAATGTATTTAGAAATAAAAGTAGCTTTGGGCGTTTTTAAATTTTGAATCAAGTACCTTTGGATTAAGGTTACATATTTGTGGTTTCTACTATACGTACTACTTTGTGAGTCATTGTGTAATACACAGATATGACATCATCATGGAAAAATTACTTTCTAATTTACTGTATTTCTAAAAATTATAGGAGAATTTTAAGTTCTAATTTTTTATATTTATTGTCTTATGTGAATTTCAGTTTTTTGAAGAGTTCTCAAAAATATTGTGAAACGTGTGTATATGAAGACATAGACTAATATATGATCCCATTCTATTTTTCAGGTCGTTGAACAGGGTATGTTTGTTAAGCACTGCAAAGTAGAAGTATATCTAACAGAATTAAAACTGTGTGAAAATGGAAATATGAACAATGTTGTCACACGAAGATTTAGTAAAGCTGATACAATAGGTATGCACGACTATTTTCTAAAGATATGTGATTGGTACTCATACGTGGTAGCAAGTTCTGAATAAATATCTAGATAAAATGATAGATGGGTGTTTTGACCGTTAAAAACAATGAGAGTAGTTTTGTTTGGGTCAAATTTGAAAGTTAACAAATGGGAGTATTGAGAAGCTTTAATACAATTTTAACGATATAATTGTCTGTTTTATTATTTAAGCATCTGTATTAACTTTAGAGGTTTGAGCTTTTAAGGAAGTAAATAGTGTGATGTTGTTTATTGGATTTCATAGTACTTTTTCTTGGCTTTTGATGTGTAAGAAATATATTTTTATGTGTTCCATTAACCAACACATTCTAGCCATACATACGAAAAGAAGGATATATTAAAAAACACAAGAAAGAATTATTAATGGGTAAAGGTGACCTACAAAGGCAGTAGTCTTCACGTTATGAAGTGGCAGCCAGATACAATCTTCTACAGTATTTGAATCCTCTATTAAAACTCTTAACGTACCTTTATTTTTATTTATTTTGACTGCTCATTGAGCATTCTGTCATTGTTTGAAACAGTATTTTGATAATTGACTTTGAAAATAACAATCAGAATATTTTCAGAGATATTGCTTCTGGTGTATTTGTGCATGTGCATCTGAGATAAGAGTCTTTCAGTCGTCTGTATTTCTGCAGTTTTGTACCTTATGGCGAATTGTACTTTATGCCCTTGGCACCGTACACCCAGCCATCACTTTGTTTACATTTGTTGACAGCAGTGTATGTTTTTTTGCTTTTGCTTCTCTTCACATTATGTGTAGTGACTTAGACTTATACCAGCCTTTAATTATTTGTGGATTGCTTGCTTTAGAACCAGTCATTTTACTTTGTTTAATGGCAATATTTAAGTTAGAAAAAGAATCACCTCTTGTATTAGAACAAAAACTTCAAAATTGTGAAAATTCTTCCCAAAACAGAGTTGTTTGTTGTATGTTAATTTGCTTTTTTGAGATCTGGCTTAACTTGGGAAGTTATACTTCGTTATTTCCTGGGGAAACCAGAAACTTGGAAAAAGCACTTTAACATTATCCTTCCCTTAGGACCAAATGCAGGCTATTTTGCGGCTATACTGAATTTGATTGTATCACTGAAATTATAGGTAATGGATGAATTTTGTTTCTTAATTAGAAGCAGGACGTTTTGGAATGATTGTTACTTGAAGGTATATTCATTTTTTCTTAGCAAAGAGAGAATTACAGTTATGAATAAGTTGCTGTAAAGGGTAACGAGAAGCAGTTAGAGTTCACTGGCAATCCCTTTCCAGACACTGGCCTTGTTTGCTTTCCTGAAATGTGGATTATATGTTCCTGGAAGCCTTTAAAAACATGCCCTTCCTTAAACTGAAGCTTCTTTTCCAAAGTACAAAGCAAAGCCATCTTAGTTAAGGCATCCAAAAGTGTTTGTATCTTAGAGCTAGAAAAATTCAACCCACTTTAAGATGAAATAATAACTGAATCCTCTTACCCATTACTAAGATTGTGATATTTTTTCCCCCAGCTTCTTACCTCGATATATTTTAGGTAGTTCTGAAATTCATCAAATACACAGAAGAAATGCTAATTATATCAATAAATAATATGCAGGAGGGATCTTACACAATCTTGATTATTTTTCAGTCTTCTTTGTATATTGCAATAAGGGATGCATTTTTGTTATAGTTGCAGAAGGCTTGTAGTACAAAAGAGTCAGTAGCAGCCCCATGGAAGTGAGTAGACACAGGGTACTATGGTCTTTTCAAGAAATTTTAATTTTTTTATCCACCATCATTGGTTATATTATTTATTGCACTCAAAAAATAAGTACAAAAAAAAATAAGTACAAGACCTTCCTTAATTCACAAAACCGGAGAAATATCCTTAGTATAATATAATACTCACCTATCAGTCTTCAAATATGTGTTATTCTTGGAATACCTTTGCTTTTCCACTCAAATAGAAGCTAAGCTGTATTGATAAATTAGTACAAAGTCAAAGGCAGACCTAATAATACCAGTCATTCTCTTGCAGTAGTACTAGCCGCATCTGACATGTTCTTTGGACCTTCTTGGGAACCTCCTATGACTGAGGACCCTTGCCTTGGAGACAGTGCATACTGACTTTGAGAATGGTTGATGATTAACTCTCTTGTGGGAGAGGGGATTAAGTCTAAAAGGAAAATTAGTTAGACAATAGATGTAATTGAGACAGCTTTCCAGCTGAGATGCTGATCCCAGAGAGCATTGGGGCTTCAGATTGAAAATGAGTTAATGATCTATTCAAGAATTCTAATCATGTGAAAGTATGATAGAACTAAGTAATCAGCTTAATACGTAAGAATTTTACAAAACATAAACGTCATAAAGACTGTCTGGAGCCTCGGTTATGGACACATAGGAGTCAGATTGTGTCTACAATGCCATAAAACAATTCCAAAACTGAGCTGATAAACTTCACAGAAGATTATACTAGTAGCTCTGCATCTAATGGACTTTTGCTGGTAAATTGTCTTAGCAAATGGCATTGATTTATCTCTCCCTTTAATCTGCTGCAGAATACAAGAATGTAATGCTTGCCACTCTTAAGGACTATTTCTTCTGGAATCAGTGACTAACCTTTTCCTTCTTTATGAAGGAAGGATTACTGCTTCCTAGTTCAGACTGACATCTTAACGTTAACACCTAAGAGTTTCATTTAGCCAGCATTTGTGATAGCACTAGCTTTTAGGAGCCAGGATGTATTTGTATTAGAATTCACTGAACTTCAGCATCTCATCAAGACTGTTCCAGGTTGTATTTCAAAATAGTACTTAAAGCATGCAATTGTTTTTATGAATAAGGTGTATGATTTTTAACAATATAGGGTATGATCTGTATGGGAGTTTTTAACTCTCAAACTGATCTATCTCAGATTGTGAGTATACAGCTGGTAGAGTGAGAGGCATCTTCAAATGACAGTTCTTCCTGTCTCTCGTACTAATCATGTCATACATTGGATGTATGTAAGTAAAATACCCCGGGGAAGTGTTGGAGTCACCATCCCTGGAAGTAAGTGTTTGAGAACTGACTGCATGTGACACTTAGTGCTATGGATTAGTTGATACGCTGATGTTTGGGGAAGGTTGGACTCGATCTTGGATGCTTTTTCCATCTTTAATGAATCTATGATTCTTCTAGAGGACAAACCCATACACAATGTGACTCAGACAGTACCTATTTGATCCATTTTCACTTATGCCAGAGCAGGCACTTTAGTTCATCAGCTAGCACTCCAGTAATACTTGATGGGGAAGGGAAGAAGAACTAAAAAGTGTGCGTTGGTTATATGTTCAATGAAGTACATAAAAGAATCTTATTTTCACAGTCTTAAAATTGTCATAATAGTCAAGTGGAGCATGCTCTTGCCAGAGTCTTGGACATAATGTGTAGTCATCTAATAGGATTGATTCTTCCTGTCTTGTAATAATTCTGTTAGTGAAGCTGGAATATGTTAAAAATGAACATAATAAATGTTAGCTTAGTACTTGTGAAGAAAACTACCTGCAATGCTCAGATAATTAATTGTCATGGTATTAATAGAATGAAAAATTATATTTTGTAAATTCTTTTAGTGAAAGCCATTGATAATTCTAGATTTTTTACTTTATTTTACAAGGTTGTTGCTGACTAGATTTGTTGTTATATTCAGATATAATTATTTGAATTCATTAGTTGAGAATTGATTCAGACAGTACATGATTTTTTTTTTTAAAGCCAGCAAATCAGTCTGTTGCCTTGTTGATATCACCTGCCTTGCTATATATCATCTCTCTTACAAAAACAGATGATCCAATCTAACACTTGCTTTCAGACTAAAATACATGATAACTAGTATAGAAACAAATGATATTCAGTTGCCTACAATAGCTACAAATATTATATTAGCCCATTGTCATACATTTCACAAGCCACTGTCTGGACTTTCGCAAGGTACTTTTAAGTTTTGGGTCTCAATTTGGCTTTTCCTGTTTAACCTAGTGGAAGAGAAAATAATCTTGAGCAAAACGGAGCAAGAGAAGCTGACATGCAAGTGTTTTGTCCTTAGACATTGAAGGAATGTCTTTCAAAGAGCTTACAGGGCCCATTTTTATAATTGTGTTTTCAGTGATCATCAGGGATAAAGTGTGTATTTCTTGACTGCTGCTTTGTATTCTGTATTAGCTGTTATGAGACATAGCTTCCACAGGCCTTTGTGAGTCTGCCAGTTAAAAAAAGCAGCTAAGTGGGATTGCTGTGAAACAGCACTGTACATATATATTTCAAAAACCTAACTCGTTAATAAACTCTACTTTTGTGTAAAGACAAGAGTGTTAATTAAAAACTTCTTAAATTTCAGTAGTAGATAATTTATGCCACCTTAAAATTATGTAATACTGGTTACATTTCTGTCAGGTAGCATAGGAGCTGGTAGACCTTTTTTCTTTGGATCTTTCACCTTCCTTTCAGAATAAATTTATGCACTTCACTTTTACAGAGTAGTTGGTGTTTTTCTGTGGACACGTGAATTAAACTTCACAGATATATATTGTGGTTAGTGCTGATTGCACTCGGATATGGGTAGAAGCGTAAAAACAAAAAAGGGTTGATTTAGGGAACAGAATGACTTCCTGCATCTGATTTTGCTACCAGTCTCACTGCTGATAATTTCCTACCTCCCCACACCACTGTTAGCACACTCAGAAATGAATAGATGGCTTCTGTCCTGTTATTTATCAATTTCTCTTTATTAGGTCTGCCTTGCTAAGGGATTCAGTCCTCTGTTTCTATTTTAGAGGCAAGCTGAGTGGCAGCTTCCTGCTTGTCCCACAAAATGATGTAGTTGCATGGCAATTTCTACAGTTTTATTCATATTTGAATATGAGGAGATGAATTCTGATGCTTTATTTCACCTTACACTGTTTTGTACTGAAATGCTAAACTTGTGTTCTTTCCTTCACAAAACAGACACAATTGAAAAGGAGATAAGAAAAATCTTCAATATTCCAGGTGAAAAAGAGACCAGATTGTGGAACAAATACATGAGTAATACTTTTGAACCTTTGAATAAACCAGACAGTACCATACAGGATGCTGGTTTATACCAGGGACAGGTACAGTGAAACATTATTTCTTTTCTTGAATACATTTATCTTTTTGCTCATGAAAATGTAGCTGTACCCAATGATTTTTGCTTATTTTTAAATGAAAGTTGCTTTTTAATAGATTATGTTAGGGATAGAGGATTTTGTGAACAAATTTATTGAAATTAAAGTAGTCTTTGTGTGTTATTTATAGGATTAAAGACTGAAAAGAGAGATTAAGGAGAGGATGTAACTCCTGGTGAATGAAAATTAAAATTTTTAATATATGTCTAAATTTTAAATTTTACGTTTACCAAATTTTATGAAATTGCTGCCATGAATTTGGTAAAATCTGAAATAATTATTCCTAGGATGTCGGATATGTTCCTATAATGAAACTCAAAATTTGAAGAATAGGTATTCTAAAATAATAATGTCTTCTACTCAGATTCCACTGTCTAGATTTCACAAACAAAACAGCAAAAAAAATGAAAGCATTTTGATAAGAACAACAGAGACAGAGGTTTGTAAACCTGCTTTAACATGAGACAGTGTCATCACTTTAAAATCATCCCTTTATAGGGGAATTCCTCACAAGGTAGAAAGTTACCTTTCTAGATGAATATGAAGAACAAACATTGAATGTTAAGCTACAAAATATAAACAGATTGAGCAATTGCATTGATAGAATAACTTTTCAGATTATTACACTGATTCTTTAGTCTTTCCTCTTGCCTTGTAATGTTTGACTCTAGCCTACTTACTAGCTGTATTTGTGCTGTGTTTCAGTTTTCTTTTATGGCATCAAAGGTAGGTAATCAGTGCGCCAAAATTGCTGCTTGAACTATTGTGTCTCTTAGCTTCATGCTGCATGCACTTAAATTCTCACACAGGTAATTTTGACGATGCAGAAGTCCTACTGGAAGAGCCCACGTCTCCTATGAAAGATTCACATCAAAGATGTAACTTTCAAATTACCTCTCTCCCAGTGAAACATTAATCATGAAGCGAGCATGGTCTGATAAAGCCATGACAAGATCTTTAGGTGACATCTGTACTTAGAGCAAAATAAATACTGTTTAAAACAGATTTTTACCATTGTTTCTGAAAACATTGAATGTCCTGGTAGGCCATATATGTTCGATCAGTTGCACTTGCTGACACACACGTGTATTTTTCTTGCTGAGCCTCCTAATCTAATAATAGTTATTTTGGGTATTACAGTCTGTCTAACCAAATAGTTACAATAGTGTATGCAATTGAGTAAATTAATGCTTTGAATTTATCAGTTGATTTCTGAAGCAAGCCTTTAGAGATTCCATTGAACTCTTCAGTCTAAATCGATTTTTTTATGTAGTTAGCTCTGAGAGCCAGTCAGGGAAGTATGAGAATCAGTCTTTTCAGCATCAATGTCGGAGGATAGCTGACTACTCTTCCTAAGAGAAAGCTGGTCATGATAGAAGGCTTGTTTTTAATCTTATGCTCAAGTGCGTTCAAACTGAAAATGTGATTACATCTTCAAGTGGTTTATACACAAGGTTTTGAGCATTAGTACTTAGCTGAATTTATGTCATGGTGTGGACATACACAGGCACAGCATGGCAGTTAATTAGTGTCCTGAAACATCAGTCTCCAGTTGTGCAGTGGGGAATTTAAGTATTGGAGTCTAGTTGCCATTTCAAAGGATCCGGCTATCTCAGCTGTCAATCCAGAAAAAGGCATGAGCTGTTTGTAGGTACTGTGTCATATCTGCCAGCATAGGGCAGATATCTCAGATAGCCAAAGGAGTTTCAAATGACACCTGATGCCTATGTTTGGGACCAAGTGTTTTGTATTCCTTTCCATACCAATAACAAATTGAATTACATTAATTTCATTAGCCAACTGTCTTGTTGAGAAAACAATACTAAATAAATGCTTTGATAAAATATACAGGAGTAACCATACAGGTATGATTTTAAAGCTATCGAGGCAGAAAATAGTTTTGTTTGGGTTATTTGGGTGTTTTTTCTTACCCGTGTGAGGCAAAATTCTTAACAGGGGTGTTGTATAGACATGATTTCTGTAGATTCTCAGGTGCTGTTTAAACACTGCAGGTCATCTTTTGACCTCTTTGAGAGATAAGTGGCTTGCCATCCATGGATTGTAGAGGAATAGAAATATTAAATGTCTTGCCCAAATTAAGATGAGGGGTAAAAAAAATAGAGAAGAAGGTACAGTGTAATGGATGTAATATGGAATGTAATGGAATATTCTTGAATCTCAGTGAACAGTAATTTAAATATCAGTCTTTTCTCAATCACATGTCAGCAAATCCATTAAAAAGATGGAACAGAAAGCATTCTCTGATATTTTTATTTCAGTTTTCTTATTACACTTTTTGTGGTAGGTCCTGGTAATAGAACAGAAGAATGAGGATGGAACATGGCCAAGAGGTCCTTCAACTCCTAAGTAAGTTATGAATTCCAGTCACGTGCTCAGTTTGCATATTATTTTGCTTTATGAAAAGGTTTTTTAAAGTGGCATTTTATTTTGAAAATCAGTCTTCAGATATTTTAGTTGAAAATACACTTGAACATATTCGTTGGTGCACATTTTTCTTGCCTCTTTGTTACAGAAGCATAAAAGCAATTTTTGTATTGCTTCTTTTGGCAATTTTTCTGTATTCCTACTACAGGTGATGAATGTTTTTCATGAGAAATATGTTAAAGGTGCGAGCATCTTTGCTTTTGCAAGAAAGAAAAACATACTTACCTTGAAAGTGGCCAGATTGGGACCTCAATTCAGTACAGGAAGGAACACTTTTGAAAATGATAATTCCGTTTTTCTTAAGAGTATAATGAATTCATACAAGGAAAAAAGATTGATTATTATCATAACTGTCTCTCCTTCTGAAATTAGAAAGAAGTGGTTTTAAGTTTGGGATCCTTTTCATGTAGGATCAGAGACCATGCTGTGCAACTTAATTTCTGCTCTGTGTTCAAGCTTGTCAGTGTTTGCATTTGTTTTATGTGTACTGTTCTTCTAACTTCAGGATATACTTAATTTTAGAAGTAATTGCAACATCTGCTGTAAAAACCCTGCATGATTTAATGGTATCTGCTATTGTGTCATATTTTAATGCTGTTTAAAATGTTTGTGGGTCTTGGGTTTTTTGTCTGAAAGTGTCTGAATGGGGTATACATTCTTAAACTGTCCACAGGGTTAGTCAGATTTAGGAATAACTGGATTTTTTGCTTTTTGAGAGGTTGTTTATATCAGCTACTGGGATGTTTTTGTTCTGGGAAGTTGACTTCTATGAAACTTTCTCTTTCGTCTGGAATGTCTTAAATGTCTCCCACTCCCAAAAGAAGTATTACTTAGTAATGATCATTTTTGCAGAAAATCGTGTTATACTAACATGTCTGTGAGTAGCTGTCTCCTCCGTTGCATACACATGACAAACTTACACAGACATACAGATCTCAGTTGTTTTTGTAGCTTAGTTGCTGCTGATCCCAGTGTTTGATGAAGACTTGAGATGTCTGTGCAGACTTTTTATTTTTAATCTGTGTCCTTATATGGGAAATTATTCCACAGGCAGAAAAAGCAACTAATCTTGTTTGAATGGTTTATTGTTGTCAAGATGGTGTTTTAAACTAAAAAATGAGTATAAATTTTAAAAATCTAAGATTGTAGTTCAAGTTGCTTAAGGAACTGTACTACAAAATCAAGGTACTTATGTTCAGGAAAAACCGTACATCACTTAAAAACCTTTTAGCCAATCTGTGATTATAAAACATGGAGAAGCAAGGAACTCAAGTTTTGACATTCCATGGATGACCAACTGAATAGCCAGTCCAGGGTTTCTGTTAGTTTTCTGTTAAGAAGTCCTTACCTGTTCATATGCAAATATAACAGCAAATTAGGGAAGCATACAAAGGAGCTATAAACTAGTAGATTATTTCCTTCTAATTTTAAAGAAGTGTTGTAGCTGGGTTTTTTTAGAAAATTTAAAAACAAGTTTTAAATCTACTGATCCATCCTCTTCTTTAAAAATGCTTTCTATGTGGTAAAAAACTAAGAAACTAACTTACCTGTCAATCTATATTTTTTTGTGTGTATTACAAGTAATGGATTTCATTCTGATACTTCTTGTATTTACATATCACTGTGGAATAAGTAATCCTAATCAAATACCTGGCTACTTGGCATAACTTACAGATGGTCTGCTGTTAACTTTAAAACTATTTTAATGTGTGAAAGGGAATATATTATTGGTTGGGGTGGTATTTGACCGTACAAAAAGGTGAGACTGTACACATTCATAGTTTAGTTCTTTTTCTCCATGCAGTAATGAACATTTTCTTACAATTTTTTTCAGATTTTTTTTCTGGTTCAAACTGTACGCCTTTTTATCTTGGAAAAGCATTAAAGACCCTTTCTCCATTCTTCTCTTGTCCTGGGTTGGACACCATAATGTTTGTTAAGAGGAGGGAACAAATGGATAAAAGATGTTTAGCAGTCCTTATTAAAATAATATAATGCCCATTTATCCAAGTTTTTTAGGTAAATATATTCCTGAATCTTCAAAGGAAAAAGTGTGTTTGGTTTTTTTTTCCTTGAGCAGTTGTTCTGCAGACAGGTATGCCTTTCTCCTGACTTTTCTGTAAGAAAGAATTGTGGTGTACAGAGTTAACTGAAGACTTACTTTGATATCTAAATGGTATAAGCAGGAGATGTGAGCTTGTTTGTCATCCAAGAGCTGGACTGCCATTTGCTGATAAATAATAATTAAGATAACCATGTGTCTGAGCTCCTGTGGGTAAGCACCAAACATTGGTAATGTTCAAGCTAGTTTAACAAACATTTTCAAGCTAGTTTAATGAACGTGTTCATTAATACGAATTAATGTAGGGTTGAAAAACTCTTAACAAATGTATGTCCCAAACATTAATTTTTTTGATTGATGAATGTTAAAATATCAACTTTCTTTACTGCAAATTCCTCAAAGAAGTGTGATTAGCTGTATTAGGGTTTGTAAGAAGAGAATAGTCTAGCTAAAGCTTGCTTTAAAATTGTATGCTAGCCCAATCATAGCTACAGCTTCAAGGAAAAGAGTCCTTGATAATGGAAAGACCTCTTGAGATACTCACCTAGTTCCCCTACTCAAAGCATGGGGAAGCTGTAGCAGATTGCCTAGGACCATATCCAGGCATATTCCCTGCTCGGATGGAATTTTTTTGTTGTTGTTTTATACTCATAGACTTTTGTCCTTGCAGTGGGCACCGAGAAGGTTCTTGCTCTATCTCCTTCATTCCTTCCCATTAGGTGTTTATACAAGTGATATGATCGTTCTGGAGCCTTCTTTTCTCCAGGCTGAATGGTCCCCACTCTCTCACCTTTTTCACATAGGTCAAATGCTGCACCTTTGTGGTATCTCACAAGTCTTGCTCCAGAATGTCCCTGTCTCTCTGGTACTAGAGAGCCCAGATGTGAACCCAACCTAGCGTTCTGGGTATCTGTAGCCAGTTTTGAATGAAGGAGAAAGATCATCTCCATTGACTTGCAGGCAGTGCTTTTCTGCGTGTAGCACGCTTGAGCCAAGGACACACTACTGGCTTATATCCATCTTTTTGTCCAGCAGGACCCCGGGTAGTTCCCTGCCAAGCTGCTTTCCATTTGTCACCTGCCCCTCCAGAGGTAGGATTGAATGGTTTTCAGTCCATCTCACTTTACACTTCTGTAATCCGTGTTTCATCTGCTTGTTCATGAGGGTGTTGCAGGAGACACTGTCAAAAGACTTAAGGAATTTGAGATAAACCACACCCGTTGCTTCCCTCTCTGCGAAGATAGCCTTCTATGAAGAGATTACTATCAGGCTGGTTAAGCAAGAGATCTACCTCTGCTTTCACTCAGACACTTTCTCTTCACATCTGACTTGAGTCAGAAGCTCCTTGTTCATCTATTCAGGCTTCCTGCTGCTGCCGCTTGATTTTTTTACTGCTCTGGATGGACCATTATTGAACATAGAGAACTTAGTGATCTTAGAGGTCTTTTCCAACCTAAATGGTTCTGGGAATATCAGCTGGCTCTCTTGGCATCCCCTCCTCTTACCAGGGCTGTATCCCACAGCACTTTTCCAAGCAGATCCCTATAAAGACTAAAGTCTGATCTGCAGTAATCCAGGTGTGTTCCTGTTTTCTGCCATGCTCTCCCTCAGGATCTCAATTTCACCATCCTAAGGTCATTTTGGCCAAGGCCCCAGCCTTCACATTCCCAACTAGTTGTTCCTCCTTGGTTTTAAGTATCAGATGCAGCTGAGAAACTCTCATCCATAGCCTGCATCAGATAGTTGTCATCATTTCATCCCAGAACCTTCCTGCATTTTTTGTGCCCTGCCATGTTGTCCCACCAGCAGGTCCCCTGTAATGACTTGGGCCTGTGAATGTTAGGCTTCTTCCAGTTGTTAGGAAAAAGTCTTATCTGCCTTTATTTATCCTGATCCAGTCAGTCTGGATGCCCGCAGAGGTAAAAAGACTGTTCTAGCTGCAGTTTTTTTGCTGATGTCCATATTTATCTCCTTGCTGTTGGTCACTAGGGGAGTTCTTGTGCAGTTTAACCAGTGTTTGTGAAGTACGTGGGCAAGTCAGTATCGAATGTGAGTTGCCGTTTATTTTGTCATATTACAGTAAAGTGGGTTTTATTAACCTGTGTTTTGCTGTTAAAAGGCTAAATTATAATAATTTTGTGGGGGTTGTTTGTTACATCATTAAAAAGTTACTTTTCAAAATTACCTGTTAGCTTCTGCTGCTGTTGGCGCTATGTTGAGAAATTGTTTTACTATTCTCCTGCATTTGAGAAGCAAGCCTGTCTTGGTTTGAAAGACAGGTATCTTCTAAGGAAAGACGAGAACTCCTTTCCTGAGATGCGGAGTGCAACCCCCTCCCTTTTAGTTATTTTAGTTTCAAATCAGAGGCCTTCAGGCAGGAGATACGGGGATAGGAATAACAGTTCTTTACTGATATCTAACAAGGCAAAACAGCAGAAATAACAACAGCTATAAAAATTGACAACAAAACAGAACAGCATAGCTCAGTCCCAGTCCCTTTGGCCAAGGCCTCTCCCTGCGCTCAGTTCCCGGTGCTGTGGGCAGGGCAGGGCCCGCGCAGCTGAAGGGGCTGGGGGATGGCGGCAGCGGCCCAGGGCTGAGAGGGATGGAGGAGCCGCTCCCCCCTCACGGTGTCGGTCGTGGTGCTCGGCACAGTGCCCGGAGGTAGGAGGATGAGGTGGGAGAGCAGCAGAGCGGTGTCTGATGGCAGGGAGCGTGGATCTCGGCACTGGGATGGCGGGGAAGATGCTGGATCGGAGCACGGGCCGTCCTCCCACTCCACGAGCCAAGCGAGAGAGTCCCAGCTCACCCAGACCCCTCTCCCACCTTTCCTTTTCCAGTCTCCACCCCCCTGCGAGAGGACGTCATCGTTCCTAAGGTGTAGCCACAACTACTTAGCATAACAATGGGAGAAATTCCACAGAAAGAAAAGGGAGCAATTCAACCCCCAACAACGCCATTTACTGATTTAGTAGACCTTAATTGACTTACTCTGGTTTCTTTTAGCTTTTATAGACAGCAATTATACATTGAGTTTTAAAATTTAAAACTGTATTGCATTTGAGTTTGGTTTAAATTATATAAAAGCTTTAAATTTTTTTTGAGAACGTCAATTAAGTTTCAAATTTTTCAAATCAAATAGCTGCTTCTATAAATATATGTATGAATGTCATAATTTAACTATTGTTCTGGATTGAAATGGGTTTAAACTGCCTTCAGTTAGGTATCTTTTGTGCAAAGTCCATCTCTTACTTCTTTGAAGACGATATTCAAAGAGAAGGATTTATATTGATAAAGGAAATTACAGGAAAGTTTTGTGAATGTTGATCAGAATACTTGAAAAATTAACTAACATGTTCTTCATGTCGTGATACATAGAATGGTTTAGGTTGGAAGGGACCTTAAAAGATCATCTAATTCCTTAATCCTGCCATGGGCAGGGCCACCTTCAACTGGACCGAGTTGCTTAGAGCCCCATCCAACCTGACCTCAAACACTTACAGTGATGGGCCATCCAGTTTCTCTGTGTAGCCTGTTCCAGTGCTTTATCACTCTCACAGAGAAGGATCTCTTCCCAATATCTAATTTTAACATACTCTCTTTCAGTTTGAAGTCATTCCCCCTTAGTCTAATGACCACGTGCCATTGTAAAAACTCCCTCTCCAGCTTTTTGTAGCCCACTTTAAGAACTGAAAGGCTGCTCTAAAGTTTCCCCAGAGCTTTCTCTTACTCAGGCTAAACAGCCCCAGCTCTCTCAATCCATCCTCACAGAAGTGCTCCAGACCGCTGATCATCTTGTGGCCCTGCCCTGGACTCATTTCATAAAGTTCATGTCCTCATGCTGGTGGCCCTGGAGATGAACACTGCACTCCAGGGGTGTGTCACAAGAGCAAAGGAGAATCACCTCCCTTGCCCTGCAGGTCCTGCTGCTTTTGATGCAGCCCAGGATATAGTTGGCTTTCTGTGCTGGGAGCTCACATTTCTGGGTTATGTTGGGCTTCTCATCAACCAACACCCCCAGTTATTTCTCTTCTGGGCTGCTCTCAATTAATTCTTTGCGCAGCCTGTACTTGTGGTTGGGATTGCCCTGACCCAAGTGCAGGACCTTGCATTTGTCATTTTTGAACTCATGAAATTTGCATCAGCACATCTCTCAACCTGGTTCCCTCTGGATGGCATCCATTCCCTCCAGCATGTCAACCACACAGTGCAGTTTGGTGTCAACAGCAAACTTGGTGAGCATGCACTAATCCCTCTGTCCATGTTACTGCTAAGCAGGACTGGACCCAGTACCGATCCTTGAGGAGCACTGCTGGTTCCACTTGGACACTGAGTCGTTGACCACAACTCCTTGAGTGCAACCCTCCAGCCAGTTCCTTATCTATCAAATGGTCCATCTGTCAAATCCATGTCTCTCCAGCTTAGAGACAGTGTTGAATGCTTTGCAGAAGTCCAGACTGATCATGTCAGTCTTCCCTCATCCACCTCTTTAACCCTGTTTTAAAAGGCCACCTAATTTGTCTGACAAGATTTGTCCTTAGTTGACAGCATGTTGGCTGTCACCAATCACCTCCTCAGTCTTCCTGGTTGGATGGCCCATAGCAGACCCCCAGTATAACACTTGCCTGTCCCTGCCCTCCCTTTAATTCTTACATTTAAGGGATCATGGATCCCTAAGAGGAGCTCCTGAGATGTTCCCCTGCCTGTCCTTCCTAAGGAGCTTATATTCTTTCATTCCAGCACTCCAGGCTTAATAGTCATCCCACCATTTATTTCCCAGTGATGGCAATAGGATAGGCATATGCACATCTCCAGCTCCTGTTGTGTTTTCCTATGCTTGTGCGTTTGCATGGAGGCATTTTAAGTGGGGCCCTCAACAAAGCTCAGGTGCTGGCTGCCATGGCTGGAATTCTTATATGCTGTACTTCAGATTCATTACTCCTGACCTCCGAACCCTTTCCAGGCTCTGGGCAGCAACTCTTGCTAGTTCTGGCATCAAATTGGTGTGAGTGGTGTAGACTGACATTCCCCTTCCCCTGCAACTTTCTTTTGGAAAACATTTATTAATAGAAAGTTGAAAGTAAATGTGAAAATATACTTGGGAAAATTCACAGTGTAAAAATGTTTATTTCCTTACGGAGTTTAGTTATTGCAAGGTGCTTTAAAAGTCCTGAGCATGGAGAAGTTCTTCTCTTAATACAGCAAAGTATTTCAAAGCTTTTCAATGACAGCCAGAACTCCAATTTGATTTGAGTTGGCATAGGGCCCCCAAAACCAGGAAGTTACGTGAGCTCCTTTGAGTATGTGGTCTTTTCCTTGCGCACCTGTAAGATTTGCTCTAGAAAAACACGCTGCAAGATAGTTGTAATATTGTATTTATTTGTTACATTCAGAGGTCTTTTTGATGAAAATAATCAGTACTCTTGTATTTTAAAGTAGTATTAAACCATGGGGATAAGTGATAATGCTTCTACTTTTGGCAAGAAAAGGTTTTTAAAAATTTAGTGTTGTGCATAATATCATGAAATTTTCTAACAATATTACTGAGACGATTTTAACTAAATGAGTCCATGCTGCTGTTAAATTAACCTTGAAGTATTTATCTTACTCACTTTTGTATCTCATCTCAACATCCATTTAGTTTGAAATGAAAAATTAATAAAATTCTCACATTAGAAACATTACGTTTTAAGTTTTAGAATGGCAAAAATACCTACAGTCATACTATAAGCTGAAAACAATCTTTTTAGCACAGTGCCCTGTGCTTTCTTTTGGTTTTTAAAAGCTCTGTTTCTTAAGTTATGAAAGCTTAAGTACTGTGGAGTATTTCAAGTTTTAAAAGATTCTGAGGGCTGCCTGTCCTGGGTATTTTTGGTGCTTTGCCCACTTTTAAAAAAGTATTTCTTTTCCGTACTTGTTTATGTGCTTTGTTCGTTTGTTATCTTTCTTTTATAGTTTTTAGTACCTCAGCATTTTTGTCTAATTTATCATTTTCATATTTTAAAGGTCCCCAGGTGCATCCAATTTTTCAACTTTACCAAAGATCTCTCCATCTCTATCAAATAATTATAACAACATGAACAACAGAAAGTAAGCAATATACCTTAAAACATTATTTAATTTATCACCCCAGTGTGACATAAATAAAGTTCAATGTTTTATAATTCCTAGTTTAAGGATTTTGAATTGCTTTGCAGTATTTGGCTTGTGAATTGTTACTGGTTACTATTTCACAGCATAGGTGACACGGACATCAAGAAATGAAACAACATTAGAGATGTATGTAACTTTTCAGCAGGGAAGACACTAAAAAGAATTTGGGTGTTGTAAGGAAAGGCATAGAATTCATTTAGAGTTCATCATTCTTAAAATACATTTTTGCTATTATTATCCTGCCTGAATTTAAATAGACAACGAGAAAAGTGTGAAGTACTTACCCTTATGGTGATCAGATTTGCCCTAGTTCATTGCTCCTAAGGTGTTAGAGCAACATATGTAACATCACGCTTTGATTTCAAATTGTGACAGCTGAATTGTGTTAGCAGTAATGTAGCCAGCAGCTTAACTTCTGTTTCTTAGTGCTAGAAGACTTGAGAGAGATCAGGCTGTGTGCTTGACTATTACAGTGAACAATGGCTTAGTAAGAGACTTAGTACTTTTACATGCTTTCTCCTTTATATTCCGAATTAGTAGGGTTTTTAAATAAATAATGTGGTAAAACTCTAAAAGAAGAGCTTTCATATTGCATTGGCCAACTTTTTGTGTAATTTTTTTGTTGTTATTGTACACAACTGTAAAAAAAGTTGATGAATATAGAAAAACATGGAATTATTTCACTTTAATGGATAATGGAGCATCTTTCAAATGCTTGAAACCAGAGAGCACTCATCTTTAGTGCAAGCTGGGGGAAGTTGAAGAGCCTTATTCTTACAATTCATTAAAATTTTTAGTATTTTTCTAAACATGCATTTTGTGGTCACATTTGAAGATGTTAAATATTTAAAAGGCGACATAAATATTAAATATACAATATCTTCCAGTTAAATGCTACACTTATCAGAAGTGATATTTTCGTAAGGGGTGAAGTGTCACTTCTGCTTCTACCAATTGTGAGCCCAAACTCACTGTTCAACAGTTGAAATCTGTGTGATTGCAGTCTATTGTACTCTGTGTGTGAATGTGTAGTAAATAAGAAGAGCATAGTATATATGATTGTGTGGAAAGTTACATGATCAGAGCTGAACCTCCAGCTGAGAACCAATTTCTTCTTCTCCTAGTGCTTAAGCAGAAGGCAGTGATATTGCCTAACCCAACACTTAATGGTAACTTTTTTTTAGGGAGCTTAAATCAAGTTATCAAGGCTTTCTTGTTTTCTTTTTTTTTTTTTTTTTTAACGTTAGCTTCTTGCTAGTGGTGTAGTTATTTTTAGGAGACACTTATAAAACCTGTTGCCAGCTCTTGCAGCTTTTAAAGATAGTTTGTTCACGTGATTTACCTGATTTTAATTTTATTTCTTGGTTTATTTTGGAGCTTTAAATGTGAGCTTTTAGAACTTAAGGAAAAATTCTGGGTTTTGGAGGTGTGCATTTGTTTGTTGTTATTTTACGATTTCTGATTGTCAACAGAAATGGGTGTTTAAAAGGAAGTCATAAATTTCAGATTTGGTAAGGAATTGATCTTTTTATGTGATTTAACTATAACTTAAGCATTTGTTAATAGGTACATGTACTGTGTAGCTACAAAATAGTAGTAATTTTTCTCTTTGTAAATCAAAACACAGTACATTTGGATGTTGTGTAAGACATTCAGTGCAGAAGTATATGGTTTTCCTTACAGTGCAATAATCCAATTATGTTGGCTTCAAAATATTTTATAAATCACAAATTAGTAATTTAATACAGGATGTAATGCAGATGAATTTTTAGGAGCACTTATCTCAGAGTCTGTGTTCAGTGATTAAGTCATATTGATTAATACACTCTGTACTTTAAAAGTACATACTTTTGCATTGAGAATTTTTGGTTTCAAATAGTAGATGGAAAGATACATCTCTGTATTTAATTCTGTTATATAATTGTGCATTAAGAATGTTCCACTCTTCTTGCAAATATTTCCTTGTCTAAGAAAGTACATCTTTTTCATTAATTAATACTATCTTTGTTATTTTCTTAATTAACTACTTAATATCACCTTTGTCTGGAATTTATTTCCTTGCTTATGCTTCTGCGTTATTGCCTCTCATATTGCACCCGTCCTTAGTACATTGGTGAAAATACACATTTGTGGCTTTCTAGGATCTGTCAGCATCTCCATATGGGCATGATATTCTGTGACTCTAAAGGAAATACCAGCATTTGTTTTGAAGATAATTTTATCTGACAAATGCAATGTATAAGGCAGAAAAATCAAACAGGTTCTGTGTATTAATGGTCATAAATACTAGTCATTGCAAGCCTGCTTTTGCGATTACTAGAGCTCACCTACAGAGTACAAATTATGTTAAAAATCTGAAAGAATCAGGTTTCTTTGCATGGTACACATTTCTTTAATGTTTTTCTAATCCAGAAGGTGTTCTGTCTAAGAGTAAGCCTCAAATTGATAGGTACTTAATTTTGTGTGGAAGTAGTAATACATTAGATATCAGAAATAGCATGTGCAAATTTTATCCAGTCTGAAACCTTCATTTCTGTAAATGTGAGTTTGCATTTGATGGAATGGAGGGTTCCAAATAATTGGTCATTGATGTTCTTTTGCCTTTACAGGTGATCTTGTTGAAAGAATAACATAGAATTAGCATAATATGTGTTAGTGGGTTCAGAAGAGCAGGGAAGAGACAAGTTCAGAAGAGACAAGCATCATTTAGGTCTTACTGGAATTTCTTGTTACTGATTTTAGTAAAGCAATACATTTAATATCCCATACAGTATTTTTTAAATTATGTGAGATGCGGATTAAAAACACCTGAACAGGGACTGTGCTTGTGGAATTAAGTGAAAAGTTGTTCTATTTCCTTCATTTGTAACCATTGCTTTAGGCTCCTAAAATGTCTTGTTTGCATCATTTGTAGTGTCCTCCTGTCAAGACGGATAGCTGGTAGCTTTGTTCATATGCTTGGTATATTTCAATATGCTTTTTCTAAGAAATACAAGTATTAATTGCATTACATTGCCTCTAGAAACAGTTTCTTCATGTTGTACCTGACACATAAGCAAATATTATGACAAAGGCAATTTAAATAGATCGTCTTGTTATCTTTTGTTGTCCAGACAATGATAATGAACAAAAATAAAGATAATAATCTTTATGTAGTGACATGGCCCTCTCCTGCTCCTTCAGGTATCTCTGAAATCTGATGAAGCCTGATAATAGGTTTCTTAAAGGGCCTGGTCGCAAAAATAAATTGGCAGTGCATTAAAATGGTAGAAATATTACAGACCTCAGTAAGTCTTCCAAACTTTTAATTTTCTGGGCTCATTCTTGCAACTCAAATTCCTTTATATATGTACCTGCTGGTACATGGCATTCCATTATCAAATTAATGTCTTTTCTAAAACTAGTGGTGCTTTTCTAGTCTTCTCTGTTCAAAATCCATGCTTTGCAAAACTCTTAACTGTACAATGAGTGCTCTGGGTTCATCATCACCATTTGAAAGCCAGTTTGATGTTTAAAGGCACATACACACAGTACAAACAAGTAATTTCAGATCTAGCACATGCAGTTCAAAATTTGTATATTTACAAATAATAAAATCTCATTTGCAAACTTCCTTTTACCATTTTTGTCATTTCAAGAGTCAAGTTCAAGGGTCTGAAGATGGTTTCATGTTTTCAAATCTTGCCTTACTTTTGTGAAGCCATTTTTTTCTAAGAACTATTAGTGTTTTCTTTCTGTTACTGCTCTTATTTGACTGGTTTATCCTAATACTACCATTTTACTTCATTAAAGGTATGAAAGTTTTGTAGAAAAAGTGACTGGAGGTTTGGGGACATGCAATTATCACAAGATACATTTTCTAGGATATTTCTGTTTGAATTAAATTAATATAGACTTACCTTGCATCTTTACTTGCTTCCCATTGTTAGCTACTTAGTATTGACTGTTAATAATAACTTCTTTTTCATCCAACTAAAAAGCATAAAAAGCAAAGCAACAATATAATTTATATAAAAATAATTTTTCCACCATAAAACAGTTTGCAGACCGATAGAACTGTAGGAACATCTCCTAGTATCGTGCAAACAGTAGGCAGTGTTTTGTAGGATATGTTTTCATAAAATATCGTAGAACCATGAAAGAAAAATGTATTAATAGACCTGACTCACAGGATGAGTGGTAACCTTAATCTCTAAATCCCTCGAATATATTTCTGTGGGCCAGTACAGAAGCTTAAAGAGCTTAGAAATGTCTTTCCCTTTTGAGAAGTAAACTGACAGTTTGTCCCTTAGAGCAAACATACACTGAATCTATCTGCACTGCAATTATCTTGAACTAAATTATCATCATGATACTCAGCTAATTTGAAAAAATCTTTCACATGAATATGCTACAGCCACAAAATACCAGTTGCATTTCTTTAGCTGCCTAGTGTCCCTCCAAAGTTGGCAATTTGTGAAGAGGGGAAAGATGCAGAGAGGGAAATAAACATGAAAATCCCCCGAAGAATTAAATTCAAATTGTTCGTTATCCCTACATCTCCTAAATTTCGAAGGGATTTCTTTTTTGTAAAGCATGTGAAAAGTTTTCTCTGTAAGTCAGGTAAGGACGGTAGTAGGAAGGAAGCAAGGCTGAAAGTAAAAGATTATAGTGTACCCTGTGCATGTGCATTTCTGTTACTGCTGTGTACTGTTGGGTTGCTTATATTGTGGGGGTTGCATTAGCACCAGTGGCAAGCTTGTGGTTTTGATTCCTGGGGGAGCTAAGGCTTGCCATCTTAAGGGAATTGGAGTTCACTGCAGTAACTGGGCTGCAGCTGCAAAGGAAGATTGAAGGTAATTTTTTCCTGGGGATCTCTCATACATGGTGATCTCTAACTTTGTAGGGTTTTTTTCATTGAGAATGACCAGTGAACACAATACCTCTTAGTTTGGGGGCAAGCCAGAGAGCAGAGAAAATGCATATGTATAGAAAAGGGAAGGGCTAATGGGAAAGTCAACTACTAAAAAGAAACGCAGATGTAAAAGTTTGATAACAGCAGCTTTATGGAGAGTGAAGCTATAAACTACACAAATTTCTAAGACCATTGAAAGGGAGAAATTTTCATCCCCTTCTGCTAGAAATTTGTGATAACTTGGTAAAAAAACAACAGTTATTTATGAAAAGTGAATAATTGTGCACCAAGGAGACAGCTGGAATTCAGTAAAGAGCATGATAGTGTTCAGGAGTAATGGCTGGTGTGTAGCCATTGAGCACTTGCATCCTCAGACTTTCGCAATTACAAATCTCAGATATTTATCAGGATTGATTCTTTGCGCTGCATAATTTTCCTTATCGTTCTTGGCATCTGACTTTCAGATTCTTGTTCATGTTCCTTCTGATGTGAATGATACTTAGTAGCTGCAGAAATACTCCTGAACTTTAGCCAAAGCTGCTGTCACATAGATTTCATTATGATCAGTGCCTGAAATGGTTAAAGTGGTTGTGGTTGCTTGGTTTTTTCTAACATATTACAAAACATTCTCTTATAAGGTTTCTTTGCCTTTCTAGTGTTCTCAGATATGCTCACTTTACTGTTTTGAGGGTTAATCTATATTTGATATTTTTGTATTTCATCTGGAAACAAGTTGTTTTAAATATCATTTTACCTATTTCAGCCTTCTACACTTTCTCCAAACAGATAGATTTATATTGAAGTTGCTGCAAGGCATTTTGCACATTCCTTTACCTCTCAAGGCTTTTCTGCATTTTCATGCTGGATTGTGTTGTCCTAGCAGGGAAGCTGTAAATAGACTGTCTGATACAGTGAGGCAGCTATGCCACAGTGGCCTTGGAAATTTCAGCTTTCACCTGTAACTCTGCATTCCCATTCCCAGCAACCTCACTCTTGCAGTAGCAGGATGCAAAAGGAACGCAAACGATTGATTGCTGCTGATGGTGTCTAAAGTCTGAGTGTTTTAAATACGATGGAGCAATGAAGAATAGAGTAAGCTGTGAAGCTACTCGTAGAAAAAGGGGTAACAATGTAATAATTACAGTTACTGCAGTATGTTTGATTTTGGTTGTTTGCACAGGTGACTTTTAAATTGACACTAATGTTATTACAGAAGTATTTTAAATCTTTACTTGTTTGCAGAAGTTAGTTTAACATTTTTAATCATTTAAGTTTATAAAGCTCTTGAATGCTTTAAAGTATTATAGAGTACATGTTTACATTGTGAAAGGTGTATTATTTTCTTACAGTGTGAAAAACTCAAACTATTGTCTCCCATCATATACTGCTTATAAGAATTATGATTATTCAGAGCCAGGAAGACACAATGAGCAGCCAGGCCTGTGTGGCCTGAGTAACTTGGGGAATACATGTTTCATGAATTCAGCAATTCAGGTATGTACTTCAAAATAAAATCAGCTAGTGTTATTACTTGGAAATGGTATTGTGTTTTATTTTATCATGTTTCAAAACTAACTTAACAGGATAGGATTAAAAGTGAGGAAATAATATTTATTGTTATACTTTAAAAGTTGATTTACATAGCTGCATTCAGAATGGTCAGCGTCAGAAAGAGGTTTGACCAATTTTCTACATGAGTGAACTCTTGAAGTGGGATTCTTTGCTTTTTATAATTGCCATGCCCATATGTCACAAAAACTGCCTTTTTCTTTTGAAATGCACTTGAGTACCAATTGTAGTACTGAAAAGAGTGTCAAAAAGTAGATGACTGATAGATTACTGGGCCTTTATTTCTGACTCATTACGTACTTTTAGTTCACAGGTTAATATGCAGGAACCTTGGAAAATATTTTCCTTTGACCTTTCCTCTCGGAATAGCTATTTCATGGATGAGGTATTTTACAGGAATATGTTAGCTTGTTTCTTCGCTACGAATGCAAGAGAAATACTAGTATATCTACTACTAGTCTACTAAGATGAACAAACCTTAGTGTTTTAATTTTAAATGGAAGCTGCAGTTGTAGAATAATTAACAGTCAGAACCAGGAGTTTTGTTTGTTTAGTTCTGGAACTCACCTTTTGTCATTGGAGCATTCTTTTGTCAAAAAACTGTTATGTGTATTTAAATTCTTGTTCACATAGTTTACCGCTGAGTATGAAAATACTAGCTCTTAACCAAGCATGCTGCAGAGTTGTTATTCTTCTTTCCTCCTTGATCATACAAGGGTTCCCGGTTTATGTTTGTGATTTCTTTGGGTAAAATTTAAAAAATAAAAAACCCAAAAACACAACCCAAATGTTGGATTCTTTACTTAGCCTGTTGGAGTAAAAAAGGAATTTCAGGTACGTTTGTAAGCTAAGTTTATGAAGTTGTTGACATTTGTTCAAAAGAAAAAATGTTTCAGTGTCATAGTGTGTGTAGATACTTCTGTCCCTTCTTTGTGTTGACAGTCAGTGAATAATTTGGCCTTACTTTTCTGTAACCTCCTGTTAGATAGCTGCAGAGACCCACAAGCTCTCCCCTTAGTCTTGTCTTCTCCGGGTCAAACTAATGCATGCAGCTCTGCCTTTCCTTGTATATTGTTGTTCAACCCCTTGACCATGTTGGTGTTCTTTCTCTGCTCTTCATTACACTGGGGAGCCCTGAACAGGACAGTGCTCCTGCAGCAGTCTCACAAGTTCCAAATGGAGGGGAAGATTTGCTCCCTTTTGCTTCTGACTGCAGTTGCTAATACAGCCCAGTTTGCAACTGCATACCTTTCCCATGGGGATGAACGGCAAGATCACATTTCCACAGAACAGGACCGCTGGGTCATATAATGCAAATCTGCTCTCTAGCCAGTCAGCCCCCACCTGTTAGTGGTATATAGGGTTATTCCATGCTTATTCCTTACTTGTTGATATAAGGCATCCATTAAATTAAATTTGTTTCTAAATATTTGTTTCTAAAAAAAAAATAAATTTGTTTCATGTTTCCATGAGGATATTTGAAGAGAAATTGAACAGTGCAGACAGTAATTAATTTTTTTTTAGCATGCTACGCAAAAGACGGCTAAACTGAAAGGAGGAAGGACACACATTTTGCAGTGTCCATTCTAACTAAAATGCTACACATAACCTCTCTTAATTACTGAATTGCATCATTATGCTGCTGGAAAGCATGCGTTTTTGTCTAGTGCGTCAACCAGAATTATGTTTTATAAATTGAATTCAAAACATTCTTGCTACGTAATGAAAGGGTTTTTTATGATTCTACCTTGTTCATCAAGCTATACTGATTAAATAACGATAATTTTAATTATTTATTCAAACCATAATTGAACTGGTATACATGATTTGTACATATGTAATTCAAAAGTAACCTTTAAGGTTAGAATTCTAAGCATGGGTTGTGCCTTTAGAAGTCTTACACAGTGTAACAAACTTACTACACCTCACATCATTATCCCATTGTGTTAAACTGATTTAACTCTGAGGTCTGCATTAGAAATTATACCAGCTTTAACTTTCTTGCTTTTCAGTTACATCTAGCGAATTAAGTTTTCAAATAAGTTCTGAGAAACTGTAGTGTAAATTTATAAATACAGGTTTGCTGATTACTTACCAGTGCTCTGGGTAAGAAAATGAGGTGTTTATTGAGCAGTGGAGCTTTTAGTTTGGCACGGTACCTTTAATATGTCCTTGAAAGTGTGTTTTTTCAAATCCATTATTTAGCGGCCTTCTTAGCAAGGAAATGTAAAGTATCTTTCAGTTTCACCTACTGTATATCTCAAAGAAATTACTGTTATCTAAGAAATCCATGGAAGTGCTTTTAGTGTAAGTATGATGTGTTCTTAACACACTAAGGTCTCACAGATTGCAGTCTTCCTCTTGATACCACTTGCATCTTTTTTCAGTTACACAGAAAGCATGCCTTTCACTGTGCTAATTTGCTATTAATTTCATGTCCTACTTTTATTGAAGTAACATTGGATTAATTTGGCTGTAATGCCTGTAGCCAGAGCACTGTGAACATGTTTTGATCTGTCGTGGCCTTGAAAGCAACAGAAAGATGGGCTTAAATAGCCTGTGAATGGCAAAATAGGGAATTCTGCTTGGGAATGTTGGGTACTCTAGGCATTTACCTGGATGATGGGGCAGAGTGCACCCTCATTAAGACTAGCACACAAATCTGCAGCGAGGAACTGCTGTATCAGATGGCTTTGCTGCCATTCGGAAGGACCTCAGTGGACTGGAACCTCATGAAGGTTCAGAGGAAATGCAAAGCCCTGTGCCGGGGAGGGGATCAACCCCAGGAACCAGTCAGTACACACTGCGATAGGGGATAAGCAACTGGATGGAAAGCAGCTTGGCAGAGAAGCACCCAGGATCCTGCTGAACAAAACAAACAGCATCCTGAGCTAAACTAAGAGGAGTATTGCCAGTAGGCTGAAAGAGGTGATCTTTTCCTTCCACTCAGCACTGGAGAGATACCTCCAGAGTTCTGAGTTCACTTCTGGGCTCCCCAGAGAGTTTAGGGATATCCTGGAGCAAGTCTGGTTAGAGACCACACAAGTGATGAAGGATTGCAGCATCTGACTTGTGTGGAGAGGCAGAGAGCTGGGGCTGTTCAGCCTGGAGGAGGGAAGACTCCAGAGTGATTTTACCATTGTTTGGAAGTATCTGGTGGAGGAAAGAAAACTAAGCCAAACTCTCCTCAGTGGTGCCCACTGAAAGAAAAAGAGGCAATGGGCACAAACTGAATCACATGCAATTCTGAAGTATAGGAAACTTTGTTCTAAAATGGGGTTTATCTAACAGTGGAATAGGGTTTTCAGGGAAACTGTGAAGCCTCCATCCTTGAAGGTGCTTAAAACCTAACTGAATGAAGTCCCAAGCAACCTGCTCTAGGTGACCTGTGTTTGAGTGAGTGGGTCGGACCAGAGAATCTGCAGAGATGCCTTCTAATCTCAGCTATTCTGTGATTCTTTGATCTGCTCTGGTCACCTGCTTTATCTTTCTTATCCTCTTCAAGTGTATTCTTTCACAATTGTGCTAACATAGGATTGTTTATCAGGATAAATCTCTTTTCTTTAAACAAAACAGTTCACTTTAGAGTATTGGACTCTGAAATGTACTGAAAGCTCTGCTTTGATCCCTTCCATTCAGTTTATGCTGGGTGTATCAGTGTAGCTTCATTCAACAGAAGCAGAGTTTAGCTTATCCATTTTCCAGCTGATTGCCACTTTTCTCAGCTCTCTGTGTTTTTCAGGGAGCATTGAGGCCCCCTGAGTGTTCACATAGGAGCCATTTCTGCTTCAGAAACCACTGCATTTCTCACAATGCTTCTCTTTGGTCTTGTCTCATGCACAGTGAAGATGGTTTGCATCAGAGCTGTTATCAATGTTCCTTGACAAAGAGGACAAATTCCTTCACACAGCTTCGTCTCTTGAGTCTGACAAACTTGTGTGAAGGTTCTTGCCCTGTAAACATACTAGGCAGAAATGTGAAAATCCTGGCAATGTCTTAAATTTGGTTGCAAGTTCTTTAGTAGTTCTTCAATATATAGATAATGTTAGGCTTACCCCTTTATTCTAAGTGATTATTGTGAAGAGACTTTTGCCCTTTCAAGCAGGAGTTTTCAGTGTTAAGAAGCTCAGGACAACTGGAGCATAGATGATGAAGAGATCGGTAAGATCCTGTGTGGGATTACAGGCAGCTGCAAGCTGAATGAGAGTAAGGCCAAGAAGGTTAAAATACCACTGTATATCTCCCAAGTGCTGTTCTATTACCACTGTTCCATAATTAAAAAGGAACAGTAATTCAGTATTCTTTATTTGGTTGTATTGGAACTTTTGTTTAGTTTTTTTCAGATTCTTTTGAAGGGAGTATTCCATGTATTTAATTTATTTCAATGTAAACACCTAAGTTTTCTAATTGGGCCTAAATGTCTGCTTTTGCAGATCCAAGCATGAGATAAAAAAGGAAAGACAAAAGGGAGTGTATAGACTTTATGAAACAGATATTATTATGAATACTTGAACCCATATTAAAAAAACGTATTTGGCAAGCAGATGTTTCATTCACATTCACTTAGGTACAGCTATATTCTAAGCTGAAAATAAATTATAAAAAATGAGTCTCATGAAGCATTGCTGTGGTGCCTGTGGATGTGTCCCAAGTATTGCTTTCCTATTTCAATGGGGTATTAGAGCTCTGTGGAATTTTTTTTTTTTTTTTTCAGTGAAAACTTGAGAGTTCCAAAATTTTCGTTTTGTGATTAAAAGATAGGAGAAGGAAAAAAAGTAAATGTTTTCATTAAAAACATTTTTTTCCAAGATCTTTATTTTTATGGGTTTTTTCCATCAGTGTGATTATATATACCTGACTTCTGTACAAACTTTGCAATGGGTATTTCAGAAGCTTTCTTTCTTCAGAAAGCTGAATAATATTCCCTCTAATCTTACTTAGGACTGTCAGTTTATCTAGACAAAAGATGGCATATTTCACCAATACCTGAAATTATTACGATTTTATTGCTCTGTTTCAGTTGCGATAGGCATGTGGAGTTTGGATTAAGGAGTGTATTAACTAAGTGCTTTTTGCTGTGTCAGTGAACAAACAAAAACTGGGATAGACACATGTAAAATAAATCACTTTTTCTCCTATGACTTGGATCATCTTTTCAGTCTGGAAGCTCTTGGTCTTTTATTATTAGATGGCTGAAATATGAAATTCCAATGTCCTTTGCTTAAAATTCTTATCCTTTCAGTAACATCTGAAGTTTAAGAACCAGGACTTAGAGGAATATTCAATTTTCAGTATCTTAATTCATGATCCTACTGTCTCCTCATTTCCCCAGTTCACCGGCATGATAGGTATACAGTATTGCACTGAGATATGTATATATATGTATGTGCATGTGTACGTAAGACAAAAAACAATTATTTTTTCTTTTTCATTTTCTTATGCATCTTAACTTCTTTCCAGGTTATTAATGCCTAGCATGGAAGTACGATTTCAGTGTTAACCATTGTCATGCTGAAGTTTAAGCAAACCTTCTCTCCTGTGGTTTGTCTCTTGGAGTTTCTGCCTTCTATTCCATACTTCCCATGAACTTTTCACTAAATGACCAGTTCAGGTTCAGAGAACTTTACAGAAATTTTGTTGGTTAAAGAAACTTGTAGAGATAGCAGTACCTGAAATGAAGTGCGATTGTGTTATCTCTTCGGTTCACAAACAGTTTTCCAGAGTTTTTCTGTATTTGTTTGGCTTATTATTCTTCACCTGTTGGTATACTTTTAGTTTACTTATTGTCTGTATTTCAAAACAAACAGAACACCCTTAGTCATTGAGGGTGAACAGGACACATAAATCTGGTAACTTTGCTGCCCAGTAGATTGTCTTGGTTCTAATAGGCACTTTCCATAAGGCTTTCTTGATAACTTATGACATATCACATGAGAAAATAAGAATGTAGGATTCTCTTCAAAACTGGCTTCTGGGTGCTTTTTTCCCCTCTGGCTTTAATCATGATCTTAAATAATTCTCCATTGTCAGCCTTTTCAAAGAGTAAGTGTGTTTGTAATCATTCAGCTTTGTCAGTTACATTGAAAAGATCTGTATATGTGGCCAACTTTATTAGCTCCTTTAGTAGCTAGTCTTAAAAATTTTGGTATCTGATATTTTAGAAAAATTTTGAGCTCTGTACCTCAAAATTTGCTGTGTTGAGATAGACATTTACTACCATCAGTGTCATCTCATGTTGTAATGTGGACATTGTTAAAGGGAAAATGAAAATTATCTGTAGTAATCTTCCTGATTTATACTCCAAATATTAATTAATACTCTGAGAAAGTGGCAAAACCAGTTTGTCAGGTGAAAACTAGAAACTGATGAATTTTTTTTTTTTTTTTTGTGGAACCCAGATTGTCAGGACATTGTACGATGCCTGACTAACAGAAAGACCTGTAGAAAAATATACTGGTTTTGTCCTTGTGTTGGACATTCCTGACACTAAACTGAACAGTTGAACTGTTTTCATCTCCTAAACCAGCTCAAAAATAATACAGAAGACAACACAGATCTGTGAGGTAGGGAGAGTTGGGGTCACCACTACTGGAAGTAAAAGCCGTATAGCAGGAAAAAAAATGAGATTTCTTCAACCCTGAATGTCCAAAAGGGTCTGTAATACCAGGCTTTTTTTTTGCAGTGTTGACAGATCCTGAAAGCTTTAGGTGAGGAGGAAGAGAAAGGAAGGGGTTTGATATAGGCATGAAACTCAGCTCTCTACGGCATGTGACTGGTTTTGCTTTGTAATATTGCACAGGTATGATAGACAGATACAGGAATAACTTTTTTTTTGCTTTGCTCAATAAAATTGCAATTCTTCCAGTCTGGTTCTTATGCAGTAGCCTAAGTGGAGCTCTTGCCCGTGTTTATGGAGAGGCAGACGAGACTGGTGAAAGTCTTGACCTTTCCTCGAATTTTTTAATAAAGGAAAGAATGCAGAAAAGCTTACAATACTTAATGAACAAACTCTTAAGAATATATGCTAAGGCATGGCATGGAGATTATTCCTGAGTGATGGATATATTTATGTTTAAAGTAGTATGAAGAGTAGCACATAAAAATCATACTTCAGTGAGTACATCCTGCTGTCTCCAAATGCTGAGAGAGGAGACAAACTGGTACAGAGGATAAGTGGTTATTTCAATCTGAAACAAGGTCCTTGCTTTCCTTGGACTAATTTCAGCTCTAAACTGTATCATAAGATTTCAAAGAACATAGGAAGAGCTGTAGCACTGTGATTGGCAGTCTAGTCCCTCTAACGTAGATTGCTGTCTCCAAGGTCATCCATAAGCTGATATTAACAAAGGGAAGGAAAAGGCCAAGCATCCTCACCTTCCCTCACCTGCCAGAATAAATCTTTTTTCAAATGTTCCTCTGAATATGGTATAATTTGAACTAATAAGCCCTGTTGGTTCTCTCTTCCAAGCACGTACGCACTCTCCACTTTGCGCATCTATTACAACTTCCAGAAACAAGTTTCATAAGCCATTCATGTCTCGAGAAACACCTTGTTTTGTTTGTCTTAACTCTTGATACAAATTATGTTGTCATGCTGTGGTTGGTTGGACTACTTTGTTTTATAAATTTTGAGGTAAAGCTCTTGACAGATATTATCTGTGCATAACTTGCAATGACAGCTGTAGCCAGTCTTGATTTAAGCCATTATTTGTTTCTGGGAAAAATTGTTTAGGGTTTTTTTTCTCTCTTCCTTCCAGGCACTAGACATTACAGTTCATGGCTGTTGTAACAAAATTCAAACATTCTTTGTTTAGAACTTACTCAAATCACTGTTCTAAAAAGTCTGTTTTATTTTTTGCAGTGTCTGAGCAACACACCTCCTCTTACAGAGTACTTTCTTAATGATAAATACCAAGAAGAGCTGAATTTTGACAATCCTTTAGGAATGCGAGGTGAAATAGCGAAATCTTATGCTGAGCTTATCAAGCAAATGTGGTCAGGAAAATACAGCTATGTTACCCCAAGAGCATTTAAGGTCAGTAGGGAAATTACATTGCATGTACATTGTCAGTTTCGGTTTTGTGCTTTTAAGTATATAAAACTTAGAGAAATACGCAAAAAAAAGAATTTGAAGTACTGTTTATCAGTATGCAGTCCATTCATTGAACTGGTAAAACACTTGGATGTATATTTCAGTAGGTGTCACCTGTCCTTGTGCTTTGGTCTTCGAGAATGAGTTTTGACTTCCTGTCTTCATTAAAAAGCTTACCTTTTATAACTACACATTTTACCTTTTCAATGTGCTGCTATAGCATCTCAGAAGTATCTACTCTTTCTAACAATTAAGGTACCAGAAGTGTTTTGCATTTATTTTTTTAGACACAAGTGGGACGATTTGCACCACAGTTTTCTGGTTATCAGCAACAAGATTGCCAAGAGCTACTGGCTTTTCTCTTAGATGGCTTACATGAGGATTTGAATAGAATTAGGAAAAAGCCTTATATTCAGTTAAAGGATGCGGATGGGAGACCAGACAAGGTAGGAGTTTTGGAGCTGTTCATTTTAGCAAAGTTTATACTGTAAGATACTTCTGCATGATTATGCACTGGAAGGTTGGTAAACTGATTATATGGGGCTTTTTCTGGAAGACATTTCAGAAAATAGGACAAAAACTTTAAAATTGAGATCTTGAGAAACCTTAAATTTCTGTTTATTTTTAAGGTAATGAGGGGGGATGAGGGCATGGTAAGGCCTTTTTAAAGACTTCATTAAGACTGTCTTGTTCAGTTGGACAAACAATTCCCATTCTATTGTTCTTTTATTTTTATATCTATAGCATGCAGCGTTCTGTCTATCTCCAGTACTCTTACTTTAGGGAAATTCTTCTTTTGTTATAGGTTAATTCAGATGGAATTTTTAAGAGTATCTGCTTTTGTCTTTCCCCAAGCTACTTGAAAGTTATTCTCAGACTATGTAATACCACTGACAGGATCTCTATCCTAGGAAAAGCATACATCTTTTAACCTGCAAACCTGAGAGTAGTAAATTCCTTACACGTCCTTTGGAGTGAGATGTCTGTGTTTAGGTGGTTACCGAAAATGTTCTGTCAAGGACTTTTACTAATAATTCTCACTATTCATTTCCTACTACTTTGTCATAACCCAGATCATGCTTTGTTTATAGGTGGTTGCTGAAGAAGCCTGGGAAAACCATTTAAAGAGAAATGACTCCATCATTGTAGATATATTTCATGGCCTTTTTAAATCTACCCTAGTTTGTCCTGAATGTGCTAAGATATCTGTAACCTTTGATCCCTTTTGTTACTTGACACTTCCATTACCCATGAAAAAAGAACGCACTTTGGAAGTTTATTTAGTTAGAATGGATCCACTTGCAAAGCCTGTGCAGGTAAGCAGCTTAATTTATGTACAAACACTTTGATTCATGATGCATTAACAGTGAACCCAAGTTCCTTTACACAGTGCAAATTTATAAGCAAATCCAGCAAGCTTTATTTTTCTGGTGTGTATTCTGGAATCTCACTCAGGAAAGTGGGGAAGACTTATACATACCTGAGGAAGACTGTACATACCTTGTACAGTTTCAAGAAAGAATTGGTAATTTCTTTATGGTTGTGTTAATAAGGCTTCTTAATCTTTAAAATGTATGCTGACATAATTTTTTAAGAGCTGCTGTGATGAATTTTTGTTTATAAAAATATTTTTACATTTAATCCATAAGACTTAATTTCTTGGTTTCTTAGTCACAAAGGCAAATATTTTGTAATAAGCAGTGCAAAAAAACCCCATGACTAAATATATTAGGTAGTCTCAAATTCTGTGCTCTCACTCATAGTCAGAAGTAAAAATTCAGATGAGATTTCTTTGTGAAGAGTATCTTTTTTTGCCGTTTTTCAGGAAGAGGATGATACTACACACCTTAGAATGTAATGAAAAAATGTACATAAGATTATCAAGGTTTTAACTAAGGTTACATAAGGTTATAACCAAGTCATGATTAAATGCTTCTAACTGTACTTTATATGGTAAGTGAGGATACGTGAAATAAATATAACACAGTAATGCAGGCATTCAAATAATACTTGAAATCAGTACCATAAGAAGGAAAGTGGGAGAAAAGAGTGTTCTCAAAGGCAGTATGAGTTGGGGAATTTAAAGGTGAAGGGAGATGTATTAACTAATGGGAGATAAGTCTGCTAAAAGTTTAAGTGTGAAAATAGGGGACACACAGTAGTTGCAATGGGGACACAAAGTAGTTGAATGTGACTCGTGATGTGAGATGGTTGTACTGGAATAAATAGTTTGGGAAGAGTACCAGTTCAGTAGGATTTTTGTGAGTCTGAACGATTATAAAACTTAAGGGCATAGCATGCAATACTTGGCAATTAATTATAGAGTTAATAATACCTTATTTGTAATTAATCCTGTCTTTATTATGCAAATAACAGGTAAGAGGTTTGTGTGGAGTTTCATTAGAAACTGCATATGCACTGCATAAGGGAAGCCACAGAGAGGTTTTCTTTGACTTTAATCATCAAATTCTTTCTCTGCATGCGAAATGAGAATCTGTTACCTGCCATTGCTTTTTTTTCCTGGTAATACTTTATAAACAACACGTGTTGTATTCCAGATGTAATAATCTTTTCAATAGCGCGTATACTATTTAAATGCTTAAATAAGGTACTGTTGAAATGCAAATCTTAAGTAATTTGTACTGTTAGTCTTCTTACAGAAAAAGTAAAAAAAATCATTAAAACAAGCATTGTATAAACTAATAAATGGAGTATTCAGTGTGTGTGTTTGTTAAGTTGTGCAGATTACTACATTTTAAGCAGCTTTTAGAATTTGTGTTAGTTGATCTACATACTTTACACATTAAGTTTCAAAAATACGAAAGAAATACATGAAATATGTTGAACTTGTGTTGTTTGGCTTTGTCCTAATGTATATTTGTTCTCTTAAGAAATTAAAATTCTATTTTTCTTTTCAGTACAAAGTAATTGTTCCCAAAATTGGAAATATATTGGATCTTTGCACAGCATTGTCTGCTTTGTCTGGTGTCGCTGCAGATAAGGTAAGAGTGTTCTCTTATATAAAGCACAACAAATAACATTTTAATGTGTATTAACCTGATTTAACAATGTATACTCCATTTTCTTTTTAGATGATTGTTACTGATATATACAATCACAGGTTCCACAGGATATTTGGCATGGATGAAAATCTAAGTAGCATTATGGAACGTGATGACATTTATGTGTAAGTGTAAATAATGTGCTTCGTGTCTTTTTGCAGTTTGTTTAGTTATTTGTATAAGATTAAAACCTAGACACCAGATAAACTGGAAGGGGATTTTTTTTTCCCCCTTGTAGCCTTTTCCATGACTGTTGTTCTTTGTATTTCTGATGGTTTTTCTTCTAGGTTTGAAATTGCTATCAATAGAACAGAAGATACAGAACAAGTCATAATTCCTGTTTGTTTAAGGGAAAAGTGCAGGCACACTAGCTACAGCCATAGTGGTTCTTTACTATTTGGTCAACCTTTTCTTATAGCAGTGCCTAGAAACAATACTGAAGATAAACTGTATAATCTGCTGCTGCTAAGAATGTGGTAAGTTTATTGTTAAAAGAATACTTCATTTGTTAAGAATAATGCTAATTGTTGGAGTCAGTAGGCATGTACTTTCATCTGCATTTTAACATACTGATTATATTTCAGTACTTTTATTTGCTTTCTGTTGAATATTAAATATAAAATTTAGCCACTGATGTGGATTTTAATTTGATTTTTTGTTAGCATGACCTCATCCAGAAATATTTGAGAAGACAGTTGAGAGTCAATCTGTATTCTTAAATAATTATCTTGTATCCTTAGCTGTTTGTTAGGTCTTGGTGAAGTGGAAATATCTTCCACTTGTTACTCTTCTGTGGTTATACTTTCTATATCTACTGTTCAAGTGTATATACTAATTTGTGTTGGAAAAGTACATGGTACTTCTTTTTCTGTTGATGTAACTTTCTCTGTAATATGGTTAATGAGCAGTTTAAAAAATGAATTCTGGACAAACAGAGTGAGATCAAGAATCAAGTTTTCTTAGACCAAGTAGCTTCCAAAATACACAGACACATACGAGCAGGTTTTCCTATGTGCTTGTAACACTAGACACATTTGGCAATAAAAAGGAAAATCTGAGTAAATTAGAAAGGAGTGCAGAAATAAAGTACACTAGCAAGGACTCTGTTGCTTCTAACTGTTGCTTTTGCTTGTTACATTTAGCCGATATGTAAAAACATGTACTGAAAGTGAAGACACTGAAGGTTCCCTGCATTGCTGTAAGGATCATGGTATCAATGGTAATGGCCCAAATGGAATACATGAAGAAGGATCTCCAAGTAAGACTGAATATCTAAACTTGTTTAGTATTTGATGTTGAATTTGAAATTGAAGTTAACTCTGTAGTATTTTTCAGTTACTGACATTCTGTCTCGTTTCTTCCTCTTTATTCTTCCAATCGCTTTAGGTGAAATGGAGACAGATGAGCAAGATGATGAATCCAGCCAGGATCAGGAACTTCCCTCAGAGAATGAAAATAGCCAGTCAGAAGACTCAGTTGGGGGTGACAACGACTCTGAAAATGGATTGTGTGAGGATACTTGCAAAGGTCAACCACTCATGGGACACAAAAAGCGATTGTTTACATTCCAGTTCAATAATTTAGGCAATACGGACATAAACTACATCAAAGATGATACCAGGCATATTAGATTTGATGATAGGCAACCTAGGCTTGATGGTAAGTCGCGAGGAACAGAGTAGGCAATATTTGGTTCTGGGACTCTTTTCTGACTCTCACATGCTATTTTCTTTGTGTGCTGTTTGATATATTTTTTCTTTTAAATAGTAAATTTTATATAAATAACTGATTTTTTATTACAGTTGACTGTTTGAAATGCAGAACTTTTATGTGCTTTAATTTTTTGAATTAAATTCATTATAGCATTGTTTAATTTACTTTGAAGAGTGTTTGCCCAAAGTTAATACAATTTCATGTAAAGCAAGAAATAATACTAAGAGAAAACATTTTTTTTAATCTTAGAAAGATCTTTCCTTGCTTTGGATTGGGATCCTGAATTGAAGAAGAGATATTTTGATGATAGTGCAGCAGAGGTAAGCTGTATATGTTGCTCCCTTTTCCAGCACAAATAAAAATTAAACATAAAAAATGCAACTTAGTGTGACATACAAGATGATAAGTCTTCACAAGAAGCAGCAACTAGATCTTTTTTTTCACTTTATTCTTAGTAAATATGTTGTCGTAAATAAACTTCATATATACATCCAAGTAATTAGCAAATCTGAGGCTTATGAACTGGGAAGTAAATCTGAAGCTGTGGAAACTTTACTTGAATGGTTTCTGATCAGTTTTTCCATATATAGGAGCTTTGTAGTTACTGTTTATAGTAAGATGACATCACTAAAATGAGTTTTGTTTCATTTGTTTTCTTAACTCAAGAAATACTTCTCTTTAGGATTTTGAAAAACATGAAAGTGTGGAATATAAGCCTCCCAAAAAGCCTTTTGTGAAATTAAAAGATTGCATTGAGCTGTTCACAACAAAGGAAAAACTAGGTGCTGAAGACCCATGGTAAGCACAAAATTTTAAAATTACATTCTATGGAGTGTTTCTCAAAATTAATCAAACCCGCGCTTGAACATAGAGATAATTAGTTGATATGTTAATAGTATTTTGAATCTTGTTATTTCAAATATAGTCAGAAATTCTCAACATGCTTTCTGTTTTGATCCATTACTTAACCAAACTTTTACCATGTACAGAAGTTTATATTTGTAAGGAAGGCATTTAATGCATTCACAACTATGAGGAGGGGGCAATACATAAAGTGCTCAAGTCTGTGGACTGTGATGGACATTGAATGAATAATACTGTGACAAATTCAAAGCGGTGGTTTAAACAAATACTCCTTTCTGAGATGAGAGAGGATGTAGTTTCTTTATGCAAATACAAAACTTGCCTTGCACTGATATATGAAACAGGGATGTTTGTAAACAGCAAGTTTATGGGGTGGGGGATGTCTGTAGTCAGTAGAACCCCTCAAATTCATGTTCTAGCCATTAGGTTTTTGGCAGAGACTTTTATTCTTTTCATACTTCCTCCAATTTATTATTTGAAATCATATCTGAATATTCATAATTATAGTTCCCATAAGATCAATTTTTTTCCCAGGAGTTTTCTAGCAGATAACAATCTTTCATCAATACCTTTAAGCTCAGAATTAAGTTTGAAAAGAGCCAGTTTTTCTTCTTTGGATACCTAAAAGTTCTGAAGATCTTCAAACATTGTCACCAGAGTTTCTCCTATATTTGTGCAGGGTAGGGAGCTAACTTAGAAAATCTCCTTCTTTTTTTCTGGGTTTGCTAGGTTATACAACACTGGATAGACTGGTTGATACACCATATAATTCATGTATGGTGAAGCACTTCCATTTTGGCAACACATTTTAAGCAGAGTATTTTAACTACTAAATACAACTGCAGAAGTCAAGCAGCTGCTACTAGATGCATCTCACTGGAGGTCATTAATCACATTTTTCTTCACTTGTTAGGTCGTCACAAGTCTAATCTACAAGAGTTCATCATCCCTAATCCATCACTGTTTGTATTCTGCATATTCTAAGCCAACTGGGAAATCTTCAATTTTCAATTCCAGCCTGCCCTTACAGTTCTCCTAATTTTTTGTCCTTATCTGATGTTACTATTTAAAGACACTTGTGCACTCTTTTAATAAGGGTTCATTGCTTTTCTTTTTTTTTATTTTTCCCCCCTAGATTTTTACTTATTAGATACCAAAGTGTAGAATATACATAGACTACTTCACGGAAGAGTTGCTTACATTCGTTCTTATTTATCTTCCTCCCTGAGCATTGGTTGCTGGACGATTCAAGTATGCATTGCAGGGAGCAGAAATTTCTAAGTCACAGCTTGTTTAATACTTGCCTACTAAGAAGGGAAGTTTCTAGTAATGAGTTTTTCCAGGTTCCAGTAGTCACTGTTACGTGGTTTTAGATGGGATAGGGTGGTGGATGGATGAATTTGGAAATTGAAACTTGAAAGAACCACAGTCGTCTGTTATTTTTGGCTTTTTTTTTGTTTTTGTTAGTTTCTTAACACTTTATCTTTTTTTTATTTTTTAATAAAATACAAGAATGCTGTGTTTTAACTAAGGATACAGGGATCTGATCAGGGATGTGGGAGATGAGAATCCAATATTGGGGGATGCTCTTTCTGTGTTTTAAATGATGTTGAGCTTCACTGGGATTACACCTCCACATTTTAAACTGGAAGGAATATCTATGGCATTAGTAACAGAAGATGAAAAGTGTGTGTTTTTTGCTCATTCAGTTCCTCCTGTGAGTGTGACTTTCTCTTTGGTAATGTATTTTAACATACATACGGCCTACAGTTACATAAAATTGATGTTTTTTTTCCCTTTAGGTATTGTCCAAACTGTAAGGAACATCAGCAAGCTACTAAGAAGTTAGACTTGTGGTCACTGCCCCCCGTACTGGTAGTTCATCTGAAGCGCTTTTCCTACAGCAGATACATGAGGGACAAGTTGGATACATTGGTTGACTTTCCAATAAAGTAAGAAATTCAAATATTTTGATGCTGGAAGTGTAAAAGCATGACTAAGGCATGTGTTTAATTCAGCAATTACATAAAATAGGTTTGTTCTCAGCTTCCATGAGAGGATCCAGTAAACAAATGACAAAATGTTTCTGGGTTAAAAGTACAAACGTGGCAAAATAATAATGTAAAAATATGGAAAATTGCTGATTCCTGTTCCATTCTCACAGAGTGAAAGAGATGCACTGGCAGAGTAGTCTGGTGTATTTTTCTAGGGCATATAAAGTAAAGGGCTCCGAGATCACCAGACTGTAGTTAAAAATGCTATTAACATGACTGAGTTTTGGTTGGGTTTTGTTTGTTTTATTTTTTGTTTTGTTTTTTAACAGTGACTTGGACATGTCAGAGTTCCTTATTAATCCCAATGCAGGACCTTGCCGCTACAACTTGATTGCTGTCTCCAACCACTATGGAGGAATGGGAGGAGGGCATTGTAAGTTGATTTCAAGTGTCATCATTCTAGATGTCAGCTTTCTTTCCATGTTGATTTTGACTGAAGTACTGATCACTTGAATCAATGGTGCTTTTTAATGGTTGAAGGGCAATTTCTTTTTTGCTACCTTGAAATGCTTTCACAGGTATTTTAACACAAAAATCTTTATGCAATGAGCTTTCAACGGTAATTGTAGGTTCTTTTATACTTCTAGCTATGCATATTGTGAAAAGAGAAAATATAAGAGCTACTGTACTCATATAACTTATTTTGTCTTACTTGTCTGTATTTTTGTTCATTATGCTTCTCCTTGAAAGCAGAGAGAAAAAATGACTGAAGGATTGTATTTTGACTGTCCTTTTCAGTATACATTGTCTTTAGAAGGGAAATGTTAGTGATTAAACTCTCTTTGCTAAAAATAGAGTGTTAAAGATGCTTAATAGTGATAACGAGGTTTAGTTAGTTAAATATGAAGTGTTTGACAGTAACACACTCTGGTAACTAATTGTATGTATTACATCTGTGAAGATACAATGTCCTGAGACATTGTACTTTTTTGTCCTAGATACTGCTTTTGCAAAAAATAAGGATGATGGAAAATGGTACTACTTTGATGACAGTAGTGTGTCCACTGCAAGTGAGGACCAGATAGTGGCAAGTATCTTTTATGTTTCTAGATTTGTGACTGTTGATGTTTTCTTGTCAGAGCAGGAAAAATGAAGAGTAAACCATGAAACTTGTGTTAAATTTGTAGGCAGTAGTTTGTGTTCTTTCAAAGGACAGTACAAACCACAAATGTTTTGCTACAACATGCAAACATAGCTTACATAAACATTCTGATTTTTTTGTAATTTTACCTTGTATACTTGGCAACAAAGAAAAAGAGTTAGCAACCTGGATTGTAAACGTTTTGTTTGAAAGCTCATGAACATACTGTACTATCCTCTTTTACAGTCCAAAGCAGCGTATGTGCTCTTCTACCAGAGACAGGACACAATCAGTGGAACTGGCTTTTTCCCACTTGACCGGGAAACTAAACAAGGTGCTTCAGCTGCCACAGGCATCCCACTAGAAAGCGATGAAGACAGCAATGAAAATGATAATGATATAGAAAATGAAAATTGTATGCACACTAACTGATGGGAAGAACTAGAAGCCATAAAAGACTCTCTTACTGGGGATACAGATTGAAAGAGTGAAAATGCCCACCAAATTAAGAATAAAAATCTGAGATGGGGAGTTTCAGATAATAGAATGTAAATCTTTATTACATTTTAACATGTGCAGTACTTGAAGTGAAACAATAAAAACTTAAACAGAAATTCTCTAATGCATTTACAGTCTCATATTCACAAGATATATATAGGAAATCACAAATAAACCCCTTTTAAGTTTTCTGCTGCTGTTCTAATGGATTATGTTTTGTTTTGGATGTGAATTAACAATTAAAATATTAAATCTGTGGACTTCTGACACTTACTTTCCTAGTACTGCAAGAATACTACTGCCAAGTCTAGTTTCTGGATTAATATATACATGTTCCTTAGGCTGCCAACAAACTACAAGTAAAAATGTCATAAATACCTAAAGTAGTTTTCTTGAAACAGCAAATTTTTGTTTCTCCCTATTTTTCTTTTTTGTTTTTAATTGGGTTACAATAGAAGAAATAGATTGAAAAAGGTGTTTTAACCTTTTGTGACATAGTGGAACATCCAGAATATTGCATTCATCTTACTTCTGCTGTGGAACAGGTTCTGGATTTCATGCTGCATTAACAAAAAAAGATTGTCAATTAAATGTAAGTATCCATTGTTGCTTGTTGGAATCTACTCTGCAAACATAATTCCTGTTATTTTGCTTCTGAGACATGCTTAATTTTTTTATCTGATAACAGTCCAGAATTTAAATTGTGCTATAAGTTCTCTCTCCCCAGTTTTTGTGGTTTGACAGCTTGCAAACTACTCTGCATTAAGGTCAGAGTTAATAGTATTCTGTATCCATAATAATGACTATGTATCAGGCTTAGTTGAGAATTTTTTCAATATGACCTGCCTTTAAATTGTTAATTAACAAAATCACTTTAAAGGTAGGCCTGTTAATTTTCTTTGTGTATTCTGGATGGAATTCACCATAGCCTTACAGTGTGTCTGAAAAGGTAACTCATAAGAGAATTGGCATTTGCATGTTCAAGTCAGAACCTGTACGGTATGTAAGGCGTACAAATTCCAAGTTGGATTTCAGTTAACTATGTTTGGGAGTCCAGGATGCCAAAATAAGTGTGACAGTTTGAAACATTTTTTGATTTGCTGCTTTCCCATTGATCTAGTTGGAAGAATGTATTGTTGATTGCATACAATACTGCCTTTGAGAGGGGCTCTTAAATGTGGGGGCATACGTCACATATCTACTACCTGGAGAATTGCTTGGTGTCCTACTGTTTAAAATTTAAAAAAGAAAAAAGCAAAAAGTATGATGTTCCTCACTTGAACTAATCAAATACAATAGGTTATAAATTGTGTATTGTAAATAAAAGTTCACTCTGTGAGTGCACATTTTGGTAAATTATTTATTTATGTTAGCATTAAAAAGTTTAAAAAATTGCATTTGACCAGGATATAAATGAGATATGTTGGACATGGCTTTGCTTTATACCTTGATATTAAAACTGGTGTTTCATCCTGGTATTTTAAAGCTGCTTTGAGGTTTTGGTTTTTTAAAATGTAAACTAACCTCCTGCATGACAGAGGTTAAAATTTTGTCTGCACTTAAGTTAACTTGGGTTTACATTTAAAATGCGCATGTTTATTTATACAGATTTCAATAAAGCTATTCAAGGCCTTATTTAGTGTTCCATTTTGTTACAAATTCTTTGCCCACAGTGTTTGTGTCATGGGTAGTCTTTGCCTGAGACTTATATTCTCAGTGACAAACTGGTTATGTAATGACCAACATGGAAACAAGATCAATAGTCTTTCAAGTAGATAGTATATATAAAAATGTTTCTCTCCTGTCATTGGACCTAAAAATTTATAAAACTCCAGAAACAATAATGTCATGATTTTGTTTGTAAAAGTAATACTGTGACAATAATCAAATGCAAATACACTAATTGTGAGATGGCTGGGAATGAGGGAATATATTTAAGATTAGATAAACCTATGGGGCTGGTGGGGGGGAATGATACAAACTTTTGGAAGTAATCCTAGAGAAGTAATGAAGTCTTTGAATAACAGAGACACCCCCTTATATTCATGCTCCTATTTTTTCCATATCTTGTTAGCCTAGAACTTGTTTGGAAAAACCATACAGAGCAAAGGATCTCATTTGACTTAAAAATGTACTTCAGGAGTTTGTAGATTGGAGCTTTAATATCTGATATCTCAAGAGTCCTAATGCACTTCATTCTCCCTTTGAGAATGCAAATAAACACACACATATGGAAAGTTATATTTGAAGAAATGTACTTACCTACTAATAATTGGATCATCCAACTAGAATTTAAAAGGGTATTGATCAAGGTAACATTTATTTAGGAAAAAAATACATAGATTCTAACTTTTCTTTTGTTACTGTTAATTTGGTTCCCAAGATTACAAACACACAGTTTGTATAATCAGCTTCCTCATCAGAGATAAAAATCAGTAATACCTCTGTTCGAGTGTCTCAAAGGTTTCTGGGAATTCAAATTGTGAGTTTTATAAAAAATATATTCACATTAAGATACAATTCTTCCAGTGCGGACACACTAAATTTAAAGTACTTTCTGTATGTTAACTACAGTGTTTATCAAAAGTTAATTCATTATATGGAGAAGAGGATCCTAACACCTGTTCCAAATCATGTCAGATAAAAATCTAGTGTGTTTTTCTGATCAAAAAGTTTGCTGTCAATAAGTAGCAGCATAAACTCTTAAATTACAACATTCAGTTAACAAAACAGAGTAGGAAGCAGAAGACATCTTTGCAATTCCCACTTACTCCGTGGATTTTGTGGCAGCAATAAATCGTTTAAAGCCAGGCTGGGAGGGAAGAAGAGGTAAAGAAACGCTGCCCAGGACTTCTTGTTTTAGTTGGCTTCAGACAATGTTCTGAATGTTTTGATGCAGATAGTTCCCTGATCTGTCCAGCTAAACTAAAGTCCCACCTGCCTTCCTGGCACACTGAGGTGAAATTTCAGCTTACTTTAGAGCTGATGAGATGAGAAAAACTGTCCACAGTTAGATGATGTGGAAACATCTGCATCATCTACAGTTACTTGCTGATGGGAAGGCCACAACCCCTTCCAGATTTCCCAGGAAGTCAGCCCTGTGTTAGAGTGCAGTGTATTTTTTCAAGAGGTTTGCAATCTTTAGAGGGAAATCAGTATGGCAGGCAAAGAAATTAATTGGCAAACCCACTAGTTTTCTTAAAAATTTATGCTACTTTCTTTGATGTCAGAGTTGTAGTTGCAGGATATGTTTTTTTCATTGTTTCTAAGTACTAGTTACTTTGACAAAGAAAATCACCATAAATGTAGTGAAACAATAGCAAAAATCTGTTAGAATAAGCATATTCTTAGTCTGCAGGCAAATTGCTCTCTTCAGATTTTTTTAGTTTTCTCCCTGGGGGTAAACATTGTGAAAAAGTTCCAGTTCCCTAGTTCTAAGATTGCATGCTTTGCTGGCATTATGTGCTCCTGAGGCAAGCAGAGACCTGTCTTACTGAAAAGAAATTACATGTTGGAATAACATAGAAAGCCGGAATAGTCGAAATGTGATGAATTTATTTAGGGAATTAACTGAGTTGCTATATGCCAGGTAGCATTAACAGTCAGCCTGGGCCAAATTATGCAATAGTTCATACAGGAGTCTAGATATGGTTTAATGAAGAGTAAATTTTGTTATTTGTCAGGGCAGTAACCGAAAAAGACAGTTGATAAAGATGATAATATAGATGCACGTAAATTATTTCGGTACTTGGCACTTAATTGTCACTTTAAGTATCACAGTACTCTCATCAAAACGTGAATGTTATGCAGTATCATCCAACACAAAGTTTGGGAAATTACCAACAACTTCAAAATAATTTCCATTAGGAAGTCATTGTGGAATAGAGATGTTGTTGAAGAAGCTGGTGGTGTTTGGTCTTAAATTAACGTTTTTATTCAGTGTGCAAAATATACAGATCATATCTACAGAATGTGGGAAGTACTAAATACCTTTATATCCTCTGTAGCCCCGGTGGACAAACAGTTCAGCACTGAAACAGGCACAAGAACTTGTCCTTTGATACATAAATTGAAATGAGAAGTCGGCTTCATCTTGCTAGGTCTTTGGTAAGGAGCCTGTGAAAATACACTTTTTAAGTTCCTACCTTTTAAAAGTTCGGATTGTAACCTGGGACACATTATAGAAAAAAAGTTACAACCCCAGAGTAAATATATTTGCACTAACAGATGGGGAGAAGAAAAATTGCTTTCTAAGACTACTCAGAAGTGCCACAATTTGCATGTGACACCTTACGAGGGGGGACTTTATGCAGAGAGTCTTGGAGTGTAGGGAAACACTCAAAGAACTAGTGGTTCAAAACTAGAACAGGACAATCTGAAAACAGGTAAGTGTGGGAGTCTTTCATGCAATTACTTTTTTAAAAAGGAGAAGGAAGATACTGGCAGAGCAACTAGCAGAGGCAAGTGGAGTTCTATTAAGTCTGGGCTAGATGTCTTCCCTGGTCTACAGAGGGAGGCAGCTGAGAGATGCAAGGGCCCTTCCTCTTCTGGGATGGAAAATTAGTCTGAGTCATCTGAGCCCCAGCTTTGAGATCTTCGAATCCATAAACATCCTGATCTCAGAGGAATGTTCCTCCCTCTTTAGACCTGATTGTACCCATTAAAAATGACTTAGAAGTCTTGAATGGAGGCTCGAATGTGTACAGATTTGCTCCAAGCTCACCATGGTTTGAGGGAACGCCTTGCTAGTGTTATAATTCATCAACAGAGGAATAAAACCCAAGCTCTTGTTCAGCACAGTGACTTACGACTTTCCTTCCTTTCGTTCACCATGGCTTCAAACTTAAACTCCTAAAGCCACTCCAAACCCTCTCTGTTAGACTGTCCTGGTTCTGGCCAAGGACATGAGGGACAGAGCCTGGAGCCATGAGTGTGTGGCCAAGTCATTGTGCTATTCCATTTTATCTTACACCATGGCCAAGGGCAGGGAAAGCGCTCTCCCTTCCCGGGACAGGGAGGGCATTCCTTTTTCCTGGGAGCAGTGGGGTAACAATTGTCCTGACCAGAGGGTTTCTCTGCCATTGTTTTTCGTTGTTTTGGGCTTGGGGGGAAACAGGGCATGAGGAGGGGCGGGGGGACATTTTTTTCCTTGCCTTGGAGCTGCGCAGCACCAGGTCGGGTCACTTGCTTACACATTTTTTGTATGTAAATCATCCTCCTTTTTTGTATGCTTTTATTACTAATAGTGTTGCTGATATTGTTCATTTTCTCATCCCGTTGCTGTTTCCAGTAACTTGTTCTTTGCTGAGGATCTCTACCTTTTTCTCTCTCACTAGAGGGATGGGGGGGGGAGTGCCTGTGTGGGGCTTAATTTCCAGCTGGGCTGGCACGAAAAAGACCTTTGATTTATTGTAATTTCCTCCAAGTAACACTTTCTTCCAGTTACAGCCTATACCAAAACATACATCTCCCTTTTCCTTCTTTCTTTTCCATTCTGGAAGAGCATCCTTGCCTCTCCATGGCAATATCTGTTAAAACACAATGATCCATTCAGACATGCCCCTGTTGAAAAATTAGTAGTTCCTTAAAAATGAAAATTAAAACCTACATATTATGCAATTGGTAAGAGGTCTGCAACCAGCTCTGGGGGCACAAAGGCATTTTCCAGAACACAATGAATGCTGTGTGGAAAGATTCGGATGAGCTATGCTTGTTTTCAACATCTGTCAATGTTCTAAAATACATATTATGCTCTGGTATTGTGTAAATGCGTCTTTTGCCTGAGGAGAAAGTCTGCAAACACAAGAGACAGTAATTACTGACTGTATCATCAATACCTACTAAAAGCAAATACAAATAACATATTGAATTTTGGTATAGGAAATAATGCCATAGCTGATGTCTTCAGAAAATTTAACCGTAGGTATTTGTATAATATTTTTGAGATACAGTAACGCAGATTAAAAGATAAATCAAAGAAGGTTCTAGTACTACTTAATATGGGAAGTATTGGGTTATCCTCTCGATGTAATCTTTGAAATTCTGTTTGGTTAATGTCATGGTCAGTTGGAAATTGTAATTTAGGAAGTTCATTTTTATGACGCACATTGTTCCTGTAATATCAGAGAGGAAAAAATAGTGCAGAACTGTGAATGTATGTTAAAACAATTAATCACACTAAGACAAACCAAGAGTATGGAGAAGCCTATACTGCATGAATAGAAAAGATCAATGTAATAAGAAAGTAGCTGTAGGATAGTACTAAGGAGGAGGTAGAGAATTTCAAAAAGGAGCAGTGTCCTATGGTTAAAGAAAGCAACTACTGCAAAAGTCATTAACAGGCAACTAAAAATTAAAATCTTTGATAGTGATGGTTTGTCTTGCAGAAATACAACAAAAAAAGTAATTCGGGTTCTAGCAATGGATTTAACTTCTTAGTGAAAGATAATGGTTAACCAGTAGAAAGGAAACAATCTAGAGGTGATTCCAGCACATTATGAGGACTGGGAGCTGAGTTCCTAATAATTTTTAGGAACTAGTTTACAAAGGAAGGTTTGAAATCTCCTGAAGAGGGAAAAAAAATATTAACAGACTCGATTAGATTGGAAAAGACCTTTAATTGAACAGCACCATATCAACTAGATCATGGCACTAAATGCCATGTCCAGTCTTTCCCTAAACACCTCCAGGGACAGTGACTGCATCACCTCTCTGGGCAGCTCATTCCAATATCTAATCACCCTTTCTGTGAAGAAATTCCTCTTGATGTCCAACCTAAACCTCCCCTGCCACAGCTTAAGACTACGTCCTTTCATCCTGTCACAAGCTGCCTGGGAGAAGAGGCTGACCTCCATCTGGCTACAAGCTCCTTTCAGGTAGTCGGAGAGAACGAGTGACCCCTGAGCCTCCTCCAGGCTCCTCCCAGCTCCTTCAGCTGCTCATCACGGGACAATGACGAGTCAATTTCTTTGAAATTCTATGGTTGGTAGGGCTGGTTCTGGCTTTCTGTGATCTTGCCTCCAACAAACTAAGACATTCAAGCCCACCAGACATTTGTATCACCCATAATGAAATGTGCCTGAGTTGGTCAGGAGTAGAACCATTTGGTAAAGAACCTGTCAATACTTAGTACGTGTTAACTTCTAATTTTATAATTCAATTGTTTATCACATGTTCTTAGATCATGGCATGGTTTAGTTATGACTGAAGCAGACATTAGAAATAAACAGCCATAGGAATCTACTGATGACCATGCTGTCAAAAGGAAATAAGGTTTCAGCCTGGCTGAATAAGTTTTACATCCCGTTTAATAACCTGTTCAGTAGCTCCAGAGCTTGGCTCTCAGGTGGAACAGTGAGTATTCAGATCTGGAATTTCCTATTCAGGTAGCCAAGAGCGCATCCACTGGTGTGAGGAGACAGACTCATCCACTGTGCCCTGGGAGCAGGTTTCAGCAAGTGTCTGCTATGTGTGAAATACTGAATACAACTTGTAGAAATACTGCCAAAATACCAGTATTAACCAATGAAATTAACAATGTAATTGCCACACATATGCATCCTTGGTTATGGATGTCTCTGCTAGCACATGACCCAGCGTGCAGATACATACAGTGATATTGCCCAGCTTTATTGGGAATGCATATTCACATGTGGAGGTGATCTGGCTAGCCATTTTACTACAAAGGAAAGAATTTGGATCTTTATGATTGGAGACCTTTGGCCACCTTCCAAATTTCCTGAGAAGTAAGTTCATTCTGTTTAGCTGTTTGGATCCAACCTGAGTAACAAAATTTCTTTCAGATTGCTGCCTATGAACACAGCCACACATGAACCTCTACAAATATTTATTTCAAGGGCAAAGTTTTCTGAATTAGATAAGAAGTCTATAATCTTCATAAAGCAACAAAGATTACATAAGGTAAACCAAAGCCTCTAAAAGCTGCAGTTCTTCATTCAGATCTCTTCCATAAGAAATTTCTAATCCTCATAGGGTTTATAGAAAGAACTGCCTGTAAAAGAATGGAACAATCCCACTTCAATTGTTTTTGCAAACAGCTGTGCTGGAGGCTCTCAGAAGTACACGACCATACTGAGTCTTTTCTAAGCTGGTGTGAGTTAGCTACAAATTACCTTGGTCATGCCAGTAATGTAGCTGTGGCAGTGTGAGAAAAGAATACCTACACGGTGTGCTAGCCTCCATGCTACTTATATGAGTATAGTGAGTGTAGCTATTTCTATAATTATTTTTATGTGTTTTACAGATATGACTGCAGTCCCTGCTACACAGAGGCCACCCCTAACACAAAGGAATTAACATCCATTCAGCTGGTGAAAACTCTTCTGTAGTAATGGTATCATTCAGCAGCCTCAGGGCTGCAATCTGGAATGATTATCTTAGAGGATTCACCAGAGCTTGCAGAAAGCAATCAGTGACTTCTTTCTGCTGCAGCAGCCAAAAAATTTTATTTTTACGCAGGGGAACACCCTTCTCCTCTCTGGTGTTGCTCTGTGATAGTAGATTGTCTGGAGGTTACTAGGTGTCTGGCGGTACTTCCATAATTTTCATACAAGCTGAAGAAGATATAGAAAGGAAATTAATAAGATGTAGGAAGGTTTTGGCAAATAGATGAGAGAGCAGCAAATAAAGAGATTGCAGCGCAATGCAAATTACTGACCTTGATGGGCATTTTAAGCTACACATCCTGCAGTCAGCATGAGATAACCAGGAAAAAACTTCTGCCAAGGGTGCAGATGAATGCACTGTCCACTGGAAGAGCTCTAGATCAAATAACAGTGCCTAGAATGATAACTGCTTTGCTTCAACACAACTATGCCTTTATCTCTAAACCAAAATTCCTAATAAAATACTTGAAGATTGTAGTAAATTCTGATCATAAATGCAACATCACTGAAGTTTCTTAATCTGCTGACTGTGACTTGATGCTGTGCTAATTTTTAAGGTGGTAAGGATGGTCAGTGTTGGGTTCTTCTGTGTACGTGAAGTAGTATCTCCACCTCTGTTTCTCTGTTTCATATACTTGACAGAAAAAAATGTATCATGAATGGGGTGCATTACACATCATGCAGGGAAAAATCACAGATTAACAGATATTAATTCTGTTATTTGCGTAAGGGAATGAAAGATACATTCAGTTTTAAGCACAGAGTAATGTTTGTTTCCCAGGCCAGCCACATACTTTCTGTGTGAGCTGGAAAGTACGAAGAGCATGGGAGGTGCTGATAAAATTTTGTGATTATCATGTCTCTGTTGGTCTGTTGTTACATTGCCAGCTCTAACATAGCAATAAATTAATTCAAGCATTGGACACACCAGTTCTTTCTCACAAAAGGTGTTACCAGGTTCAGCTAATTAAATTACCAGCACTCAAAAGGCCAATAAAAACAAACAAAACAAAGCAAAAACAACCACCACCACCAAAAGCCACTGCTTGGAGAATCTGTTTGGACAAGATTCAAGCAGGAAAAACGGGAAATAAAACAGCTTTGCTGTCTGGTTACATGAGAGTCTTGGAAGCATCTAAACATCTGGCTGAGTGATTTGTGTGTAGGCTCTGGAGTTCTGCACTCAATAGGGAATCACTGCTGAATACCTAATATACATCATAGGTCTGACATTTTGGGCATTGCTGCTCACTGTTGTGAGTGACCTTAAACAAAACATGACATAATTACCAACAGTTTGCTAATGGCAGAGAGGATGATTCACCAATAGAGAGCAGCTGGGATTGCTTTTTTAGTTGACCAAATGAAATAAAATGTGTATTAACTGTAAGCATACAAACAAAATGGGTACTAACATGTAAACATATGCTCATACCTATGCAGAAAGGAACACAGGCTAAATTAAGGAAGAGTTCACACTGGAAAACATACTTTTCAGTCTGCTGGTAGATCTAACTTCCTTGCACAGCCACATCCTGAAGGGACGAGGACTTCACTTGTATTCCGTAAAAAAACCCCAAAGAATACCATATACTAAGGGGGGAGTTTATTACTTCTTTTAACCCATTTGTGTCACAACAAATACTCTCTTGCTCCACTTCTTTGATCTATAATTTAGGGAGTTCCTGAAGGGTTCACATAGTAAAGGGCTTATTTGTGCTTACATAGACCAATACAATGCATGGTTTTTATAAAAGGCTACAGGATTGTTGTGGGTTGAATTGTTCCCTTTTCTTTCTGTGGAATTTTTCCCATTGTTATGCTAAGTATTTGTGGCTACACCTTAGTAAGCAACAGTATTCTCTCGAAGGGGGGTGGGGGATAGGGGGACACCGGAAAAGGAAAGGTGGGACAGGGGCCTGGGCTCTCTCTCTCTCTCTCGCTTCGCTCGTGGAGTGGAAGGAGGACGGCCCGTGCTCCGATCCAGCATCTTCCCCACCATCCCAGCACTGGGAGCCACGTTCCCTGCCTCCGAACACCGCTCTGCTGCTCTCCCACTTCATCCTCCTACCTCCGGGCACTGTGCCGAGCACCACGGCCGACACCGTGAGGGGGGAGCGGCTCCTCCATCCCTCTCAGCCCTGGGCCGCTGCCGCCATCCCCCAGCCCCTTCAGCTGCGCGGGCCCTGCCCTGCCCATAGCACCGGGAACTGAGCGCAGGGAGAGGCCTTGGCCAAAGGGACTGGAACTGAGCTACGCTGTTCTGTTTTGTTGTCAATTTTTATGGCTGTTGTTGTTTCTGCTCTTTTGCCTTGTTAGATATCAGTAAAGAACTGTTATTCCTATCCCCATATCTTCTGCCTGAAGGCCTCTGATTTGAAACTATAATAATTAGAAGGGAGGCGGTTACACTCTGCATCTCAGGAAAGGGGTTCTCGCCTTTCCTTAGCAAAATACCTGTCTTTCAAACCGAGACAAGGATATATTTGGTATTAATCCATCTCTCACTGTCTTTTAATTTAAAATTTAACTTTGTCTTTTGGTATGAGTATCTATGTTCAATCTGAGACAAAATTTTCTCCATCGTGACTCTTAACTCTGCAGTACAAAAAAATCACCAGAGATGTCTGCAAACACCTTTACTTCTCCACACAATTGATTTTTCATATCCTGAAGTTAGTTTTGTAGTGTACTTACAGATTCATATCACTTACAGAAGTATACAGGAGTATAGGTAAAGTGAACTCAGAGAAAAATCAGAGCTCTTCCCATTACGATGAAACCAATTCATTGGCACAGTGAATGAAATCTGATAGTTTTGCCTTTGTATAGCATGATGACAGAACTCTGTTCTTGTATACAAAGTCTGCATCTGCACACATCTACCAGGATGGGCTATAACTAGGACTAAACACCTGAAATTAATACAGTTGAATGCTATCCCATGTTTAATCAATTAAAAGGTCTGATGTGCATCATTTGCAATGAACATAAGGTATCTTAATGAGTCACAATAGGTCTCATAAGCATTTTTGTTGGTAATTAGGGCCATAAAGCTACAGGGTATTATTTCAATCACCCGCTGCCCATCACAAAATAACGTATCATTTAATAACAATGCAAACCACAATGTAATAATTGCAGTGCAATACAAAGTTAGCCTAAAAGCTGAGAGATGCACCTGAGATGCAGGCATGTGTACCGTTCCCAATTAAGTCAGTCTAACAGTTAAGCAGCATTCTTAGCCTGCTGCTCAAAAATGTGCTCTCAGAGATGTCCACATATGCTGCACCACCATCTGAATCAAAAGTGACTTGAATTGTAACCGGGGTATTTAAGTCTACAAAAGACTGGCAAGCATTTCTGCTGAGGGTTAGGACTATATGCAGTAGAATCTATTGCAATGAAAAGCAACTGCAGAAGTCACATTCACAATCAAAAGAGCATCACTCAAAAGGATCCTGGCTAGTTTAAACAGTTTAACTGCACTGATTTAGATTAACTGACAAATCTCTGATAAATTTACAAAAGGCATACATCAAACTGGTGAGAAAGATGACCTTGTTGTTGAAGAGACATGTCTGACATTCAGGCACATGTTCCCAGTTCTTGTATTCAGTGGATCCAGGAGAGTTTTCAATTCTACAACTGTAAGAATTCTACAAACTCTTAAGATTCATTTCCAAACTCATGAACAATCTTGCAGCATTTGGCTAGCAACGCTGAGCATATATAAGCAAGATATGTATGATCAATGTAAATTATACCTGTATACAAACAGGCAGACAAGTAGATTCAGGGAATATCAATGTGTCCATGGCTTACTATGTACAGTAAATCCGTGGAAAAATCCAAATAACAAAAAGGAAGTAAATCATTAAAGCTTACCTAAGAAATATATGTGCACAGTCAAAAATGAATTAATTATTTGTTCTCCTAGCTAATCATCCATGTTTCATATTAAGGTATTTGGACTGGTCTGTGAATTGCGTCAGGCCTGAAGCCCAGAACAGATGCACTCAGATGAGAAAATCCTTAGGAAAATGCTTATTGGTTAAGCATTAAATCGTTCCACTGAAGACAAGTCTTTTTCTTTTGTTGTTTTTTGGGGTTTTTTTAAGTAAGCATAGAAAAATCAAAGCTTTTGAGAATGCACAGACCAAGGTACTTTGAAAGTATAACAATGTTATAGAATCATGTCTGCTTTTACTGGACACAGGGGTGAAATCCTAATTCCTTGTCTGAGGGCACATAAAGCTTGACCACCTAATTGAATTGAGGCAGCATTACACAGTTTTAAAAAACTCACTTCCATTTATCCAGTTCTGCCAAGCTAACAGTCAGTACGTTGAAAACAATATAAAAATAAAGATATTAAAATAACAAATTACTTAGTAAACAATCCTGTGCTCTTTACATAGCACCCCTGAAGACTTATATATACAAGTACAGTCAGTGCTGTGCCAGTGGGAGCCTGTTTACTGTATAATTTTGTGGGACACATATTGAGAAAGTAAGAAAATTACAGCCTGAAAAATATTTCAGGCTGGAGTTTTTCAGCTCTGTTCCCAGCCAATAAGCTGGTCCAGCTCAAGGCTAGGGAGAATTTCTCCCAGGGTGATAATTTGGTCAAAATAAAAAGGAATTAATAACAAAAAATAGAACACCTGTTGTGGTACGTGACCAGGCCCTAGGAATGGGGTGTCTTCTCTCTGAACCAATCACCTCCTCTCTACTCTTGGAGTTGCGAGTCATGCTATAAAATCAAGTGTGTTTCTGAATAAACTTGTCTCTTTCCTCCTTTCATGAAAGACGACCATGTAGCTGTGCATCTTATTTCCACCGCATTTAAAGGGTTAAAACCCCTTTCCACAGCTACATCATTTGCAATGGTTTTCACAGTAAATGAACTCAACATACAAGTAGAGATGCTCAAATTTGTGAAAAGTTTTTACTTTTTCATTACAAGCCAGAAAACCTAAAATATTAGAACGTTGTCTGAGTAAGACTGAAGACTTTCAGGAAAGTCCAAAGAAAAGCTGTCACTTAAAATTTTTAAAATTATATAGCAGTAAAAATTTGTCCTTCATTTGTCTTCTTCATAATTTTTTTTCCAAGACTCCCAGGTTTGAAAACTACAGCATGTCAAAACTCAAGGACGTTTTCCAACTCACTGGGTTTATAGACAAGGAACAGCACCACGCTGCATTACAGGTAGGCAGTCAGCACAGTGCAGGAATTTGCAGTACCAAGAATATGGAAAAATTATTATTGCAAAGACCAAAATCTTTGTGAAATATTAATTGTTAATGGTGAATGATGAATGATATCCTTCAGAAGGAAGCTCCCAGGCAACCATTAGGTCCAAGCTCCCTGCATTGCTACAAGTAACAGATACTGAAAAGCTCGTGCTGGTTGTTCAGGAGCCAGCTTTAGAAATGGGTTAGAAGTTGCTGGTATGGAATTCTGAGTGATACTGCTGGTGACATGGAAGGTACCCGGGACTCAACCATTCCACGCGACCTTGTTTTTTCCCTGCCTGTGTTTATCTTAAAGGCTCTCAAGGAAGGATTCACGCTCGCTTCGCTTAGAGACCACGGAGCACTGCGCACGCGGGCGGGGGGAGAAGGGCACAAAGTTTCACTCCTGCGGAAGAACCGCAGAATGGGCAAAGCTAGAAGGGACCACTTTGGGTCACCTCGTCCAACCTCCCTGCTCAAGCAGGGTCACCCCAGGGCACACTGCATAGAATTGTATCCAGACGGTTCTTCAGTCTCCAGCGAGGGAGACTCCACAAACTCTCTTGGCAATCTGTTTCAGTACACAATCATTCGCATTGGAAAGAAAGCAAGAACTTCAGGATTCAAAAGAAAAACAGTATACCTCGCTTTTTGCTTTTTTTAAATCAAACACTCCAGAGAGCCGGACTTGGCCAGAGGGGACCGACCCCAACACCTCCGTAGCCGCTCGGCGGGGTTGGCGGCTGCTGAAGCCCAAAGAACTTCACCACCTCCTTCCTGAGTGACCCTTCGCGAACGCCACGGTTTGTCCCCTCCCCATGGCAGCTCCCCAGCGCCGACAGCTCCGCCCCGGCCCTGGTCCCAACACCTCTCCTGCCCCTTTACGCCGACCCAGTGACACTGCGGGGAAAGATCCCCGGGGAAAAAGCCCCGCGGGCCACCCGGCCCAGTCCGGCAGGAAGAGTCCGGGCGCCGCCTCCCTCCCTGCCGTCGGCCGCCGCTCTCCCCGCCCCGGCCGTGTGTGCGGAAGCTGCCGGCGCCCGGGATTGTGGGAGCGGAGGGGACGCGGCAGGGGGAGGGGACGTGGCCGGGACTGGAGGGTTCCGGTGTGGGGCGCAGACGTATCGGTCGGGGCCGCGGAGTGGCAGGCGCTGCCTCTGCCCACTCAGAAGAGTGCCCGGCCCGGGGCCGGCCCGGCGGCGCCATGGCCGGGACCAGCAGCCCCGAAGCCGTGAAGAAGCTGCTGGAAAACATGCAGGGGGACCTGCGGGGCCTGAGCCTGGAGTGCCGGAAAAAATTCCCCCCTGTCAAGGAGGTGAGTGGCGTCGAGTCAAGCCGGGCCGTGCTGGGCTGAGCCGGGCGGCGGACGCCGTGCCGGAGGGGCCTCCCTGGCCCCAGAGCGCGGCCAGAGTGGAGCTTCCGGTGTGCGCGTACTCTGGTACCCAGCCCGGTGCCGTTCCCAGTGAGCTCCGACCTCCACGGCCGCGGGCTGTGCCCAGACGTGGCTGTTGTTTCCAGTGCGCTGCCGAGGCGGGGACTATGGGCCGGGCTGTGCCCCTCGGGGAGCAGGGGCAGGCGGACAGACCGTCTGTTGGTGGGCGAAGTCGGGGCGGCCCCGCTGCGCCCTGGGCGCCCTCCGGGGAAAACACGAAGTTCGTCTTGGCTGTCTCGGCACCACCAAACGAGCGAAACTCGCCGGAGGCGAGCTCGGCACTGGGGCTTGGCCGACCCGGCGTGCGGGCACTGAGCGAGCGGGGAGCCCGACGGGCTGGCTGCGGCCGAGCAGGGCCGTGCTCAGCCACGGCCGGCCCTGCGGCTGCGGTGGGAGCCCGGGGCCCCGCAGGTCTCTCGGGTCTGTGCCTTGCCCCTCTCTCGAAGGCTGTGGTTCTCGGGCCGGCGTGCCTTATTCCTCGCCATTGCGCACCCGTGGCTGCCGGTGTGAGCTGTGCGGATTGCTCGTCATCACTACCGCGTCGTTTTGGGGTTGTGTGGCTTTCCGGCGGTGTGGGCACAACCGAGGAAGCTTGGGAGACGCAGAAGTTTGGGTTACTTTTTTTTTTCCCTTCTTAAAAACCCCTTTAATAAACTCATTCCAGTAGGATTGTATGTTTTATTTTTGAAAACTGAGTTTATGCTGTGCAGCCTAAAACCTCAGTAATCTCGGTGAGCAGGATTACTTTAATTGAAGAGCAGTCGAAATTTTTCTTGCTAACTTAAAATATACTTTTTAACCATATGTTTTTCTGTTTAATATTGCTCAGATCAGCACTGACTACAGAAGTGTACTAGGCATAAATACTATACACAATGACCAAGAAGTGATTTGGTGATTATGTCTCTGATATGCCGAACTTGTTTATACTGGCAGACATACAAATAATGACAATGATGAAAAATGTGTTTGTATTTTCATGATATATTTCTGTTGCTCAGTTAGAAAAGTAGGTGCTAGCCGTGGATGGGATAGAAGCTCTCAGGGAAGTGTAAATAAAACACTGTCTTTTGGAGTTTGAGATTACAGAGGATGAAACAGTCTTTGGTACAGGTATCAATTCTGTTGATGTTATCTAAAGTAATCTGGTGTTTCTCCTAGAAAACAATACAACTTGATCATTAATATGTAATTTTTAATACAGTGGGCTCTGAGATTTGCTCTGTACTAGAGAGTATTGTAATGCTGCTAATGCTGCACTGAATTCTATGCTGCACACATAGAGCTTTATAAACTATTTTAATCTGCTAGTGACTGGAGTTTTGGTATTGTGTGCTGCATTTGTGGAAAGCTGGTCGTGCTCTCCTTAGTGAACTGGAGTAAGAATTTTCTCTTATCACAGAATTGAAAATGGTTTATTGTCCTAAATAGGTTACTTGCTGTTTCTTATTACAGAATGAAAATACTGTCCGATAAAATGCATCTGATTTGGTTGGATAACTCCACTGCATAAAAAAACTTGGAAATGCAAGGACAAAATATTTAGAGTTGGCAGAAATAATGGAGCTAAAATGAGAAATAAGTATACCCAAAATTTCTCGCAGCCTGAATTCCAGTTGTATGTAAATCCTTGTTGTTTAAACAGATCCAGTCAAGCAGTTGAAGCTTTCTAGTGGGTGTGTAGTCTCTGTGTTGTCTCAGGTTTTTTCTGGGCTTTTAAATAGCAGTAAAAGCAAAGTGAGTTTAAAAATAATATCACAAAAATTAACTCTTATCCAGCTCCCTGCACAGTTTCAGGCACATCTGTGCTGGTAGGAGAGGGGAAGAGAGAGGGAAGGCGGTGTTGGGGCAGACAGGAACTCTACTGCACCATTCCATGACAGGATCAGCTTGGCCTGGGCCAGGGTGTGCCCTTTTCTTGGCAGTTGCATAATGGGTTGCAGGTGCCTACGTGTTTTAGGATGTTTGTTGCTATAACAGGGCTGGAAAAGAAGTGGTGTTCAACTTGCCTCCACTGGAAGACCAGCACAGAATTAGCTTTGAATACTTTGGTTAGTAGAAATGCTCTCTTGAGTATCTTGGAAGAAAGCTTTTGATAGCCTCACTGTGCTGTTTCTTTACCAGATCCTTGTTTGAAAGAGCAGCATTGCTTTTTCTTAGCTACTTTTTGAGTTGTGTGCACCTTTGGTACATAGGCATATTTTTGAAACTCTATTGTAGTTTGGTGTATCTAGGAAAAATAATAGAATCCAATTTTGCAATCTTATTTTTTCTTCTTTTATAAGCAAGTCTTCTTGCAGGCAAATAGCCTTACAAAGCTCATAAGGTATAAGTTTAAAAGGTAGGATTTGAATGACTTCTGGACAAAGCAAACTTTAAATTATTTAATTACAGTGGATGTGGTGTGGGCTAGCCTGAGGCAAGAGATAGGATTTGCCCTTTCTGAGAGGCTGTGTATTGTGTTGTGTGAAGACAAGCATTATTCTACATTTCTTCCTTTGGAGTCCAGTCTTGTTTGCATTGAATAGTTTGTGAGTGCTCTGCATTCATGCTACTTTAGTGGTAAAAGGATGAGCCAAATGAACCTAGGAAAGAAGAAAACTTTATACATAGACCATTTTCTGTAGGAGTAGCCAAGTTTTTGAGCTTTCGGTTTTGCTTTTTTTAGAAATTATTATAATTATTATAAAATTATTTAATTAATTCTGACACTACTGCCTACAGGGAATTCAACCTACACCGAACTTTCCAAGTTGGTTTATTTTCAGGTCTTCACAACATTAAAAGGATGAAAACTAGAGGTTTTTGTGTTTTGTTTTTTTGTAACGGGTATTCACTTAACTAATATTTTAAAGGTTCTGTTGATATAGAGGAACAATACTCTGTAGAATGTATGTTGTCATAGTCAGCTCGCACTAAAGCATATATTTGTGCATGTGACTGGAGATTACTCTGTAGCATTCTTGAGTTACCAGTCCATAGCTGAGCTGGTAACTTGAAACCAGTAATTCCTAATATCTCTTTTAGTTTCTTTTATAATTTCTGATCTTTACCACTTGCTCTGTCTGCTAGCTTTATGTTTGGAGTCCATTAATTTTGCAGTGATTTTTATTCAATATTGACCTTTATACAGTAGTATTTTTTCATAATTATATTTTTTAAAGTGAATTTTTGCGTTTCTAAGGGAAAACATCTATTCAGATGTGTTCTAAACTTAATAGTTCATTGTAAGTCATAAGTTTCATGTGATCATTTTAGTATTTGAGAAGAAATGTCATGTGTTCTGAAGTGATTCACATAAGGCACGCAGGTCAAATTTCTTCATCATGTAATACCCTGCAATTTAGTGAATGAAGAAAATAATTAAAAGTTTCAGTTTCTGTCTTTATGCTTTCCAAGTTACATTTTGTGCAGTATTAAGATGCCTAATGTTGAGTGTCTAAGCTTTGTTGATTGTGCAGGCTTGGCTTGTGATGGAAATCCAGTCAATAGAGCCAAAGAACTATTCAGAGTATCTTGTAGCCAGGGGATTGATTCCCTGTGTCACCTACACACTAGGTGTTCTGCATTGCCACTTGAGATACAATCATGTTTCTTCCTTGGCTTCTAGCCTCTGGTCCAGAAGAGCACGGGTCTTCTGCTTTCTGTGTGTTGTTATCTTGGATACAGAGGTCTAAGCTTAGACCTCTGCATTGAGCCCCTGCTAGTGGGTCAGCTGAATTAGTTTAAAGAGAAGCTTTAACAATTAGGGAGCATTCAGGAGAGACAATCTTCATTGTAATGGGAGTCTAAATATTTCAATTTGTGCATCTTAATCTCTGATTTAATTCCCATCTGCCTCCCATGGGTTCTTGAAGATTATACAGGAAACTTGTAGCAGAAGTTGGAAATCCTTAGTGACTCCAATTCTCAACTAGTGCCTAAACTGTCGACTATTGTTTCTCTTCACCAGGTGTCTGGCAAATGGACGTTGCTGGTTGAATATAGTACTTGTGGCACGTCTTCAAAAGTTGCCCGATCCCATCTGTTGTGATCTGAAGCTGAAGGCAACATTAGTTTGAACTTCAAGTGTATGTCTCCTAAAGCTCTGAAACAGGGTGTTGTTTTATTTTTAACATAGAATGATAATTCTTGGGTCAAAAGTATGTAACCAAAATTCAAGTGCAAGTGCTCAGTTTCAGTGGTTTAAAATCAGTTGTGTGGTACTTGAACAGATCACTCAGAAATCTCTTATGGTAGACACAGGCTCTCAGGATATCCTTACACCACATAGGTATCTAATGTATTATATCCCATATATAATATTTAGGTATCCCTATAATTTATATAGAATACAATACAAAATATGAGGTACATCCTTGTTCTGTCTGTTGAGGAGAGAAGAAGAACTTAAAGATTTGTTGCTAAGTGGCTTGTGTTTCTTCTCTTTTAGGTGTTATCTTTTTTGCCTTTTCTGTCTACATTAGGACTGTTCAGTAATTAGTTGTTTTATGTTATGCATTGAGATTTGATCTGATAATTTATATGTGATGTTTTTTCCAGTTGAGGTGTAGTATTTTGACTGTCAAATGAAAACTTGTGGTATTAAGTATTTGTATTTGAGTATCTTATGTTCACGTCAAGTGAGGCAGCTCCAGAGGCAGCAGCTCTGAAGCATTTTAGATAACTCTGGCAATTCTTCTGGCATTAGTGATGGTTAGCCTTCAGGATTCTGAATTGGCTGCTGGTACTACAAACTGACAATTTCAGAAATTTGTGGACCAAAGGAGTAGTCACTCCTGTCAAGTGTGAAAGAGCATTCTAAATATGAGAGCAACTAATACAGTTGCACTAAAGCTGGAAATGAACAAGGTTGTGTGTTTTTGATAAACAGAGAAACATAAACTGCAATATGTTAAATCTTCAGCTGGAGAAGAAACTATATGATAGAATCTGCTAATGCTTTTTTCTTCCTAATTTATGATAATCTTTGAACAAAATGATAAATTATTCAGTGTAATAAACCCAGCACAGCAATGTCAGATCATTTGCCAGTTTAAATTACATGTGAAGTGAGTATATATAAAAGAGAAGGGTCAGAGTAGATATTGTACTCAGGAGGAGGAAGATAAAAATACAGAAAGCAAGTACAATGGTTTTTCACACAAATGTGGTACACTTGAGTGCTTTCATGAAACTGATTGAGTAAGGAGTTTTTTGTGTGTCCTTTTCTAAATAATAGTTTAGCAGTACAGTAATGGTCCAGAATGTGCTTTTGCACAGCAAGCTAGAATAACAATGAAGTGAAACTGTACTTTAGACAGAAGGACCTCTTACCTAAACTGTTGGCTACAGGGTTAGTATTCCAGTTGGGAAGACAGACAATCCTGTGGATAGAAAAAAATGGCACTTTTTATTTCATATAATAGATACGGAAATGACTAGAGATAATATATTACTTTTATCCAGTCTTAATAGAAGGTTGGCAAACAATGTAATGTAAATACTAATAAAAACCATCATTCCTGAAAGCTTTGCTTTTTAGGATACAGAAATCAATAACTTGTCTGGTAAGGACTGCAAACATTATAACAATTTTAGTGTCTTTGGAGATAGCAGTTTGCTCTAATGTGCAGTGAAAACACAAATGGTCATTCAAAAGCACTAGCATTGAAAATTCTTGATTTTATTAACTTTTGGGAATAATGCTATCACATTTAGAAGTTCATACAAAAGTATCCTTAATGTCAGATCAATCCTTAGTAGAAATCAGCGCATGCTTGGTTGTTACATTAAATATCCTTATGGGAATATATATTTTTTTCTGGTTAATAAAGTCAAAAAGGTGCTACTTTCTGTTCCTAATTGTTAGATACAAATTCCTTTGAAGATCAGCATATTTATCCTTTTTAAAGCTTTTTTTAAAGAACAGGTTTGAAACATTAAAAAAACCGATTGCTATGGCAGAGACAACAATTGCTTTTTCTCACTTTAGATTCGAATTTTGTGTCATCTTTGCCTTAGGAAAAGTTGTTAACTATGTAATTATTTTTCAGTAAGAGAAGGGTAACGCTTTCATTTTTACCCCAGAATAAAGACAAATCCATAGAGATTACTGCAGAGCACCTGATGTACTGTTGGATCACATCCCAGGTGACCTGTCTGGTCCCTTACTTGTCTGTCTGTATGCATTGCAGTAGAGGTCCAAGATGTCTTGGCCTCTGAGAGTTAAATGTTCAAGCATATACCGTGCCATTATTCTTTGTACTTCCAAGACAACTCCCGTTCTTGGGCTGCCAGGGAACATTATGATGGTCATGGAGTTAGCTCTAGTGATATCCTAATAATGTAGATTACTGCTGCAGCTGGACTTAAGGGCTTCCACAGTGTCCCAGAAGACAGATTTGAAGAACTGGTGCTTTCTAGATGCACTTATTATTCGTGGTGCACGTGGCTTGCCATTACATCATGCTGAATTCATGTAGAATTGAATATCCCAGTTATCCTAATACCTTCATATGGTATTTATGAGTTACAGATCTTTAAATATGTGTACACAGACTACAAAGTGGAGAAAATTAGTTTGTTTGGAATGCTACCTGGATGTTGGTAAATGTTAAATATGAGGATATGTTAAATCTGTCCTTCTTGATTGCCCGAGTAGATATTACCTGCCTCTGTTTAGGGTCTAAAGCACTTATCAGGTAACAAAGTAAAAATTTCCGAAAATTGGAAAGATGCTCACAGCACTTCTAATGATAGGAAGGCTGAAATTCTTCCCTGTTTCAACTAAAGACTGAGAAGTCAATTAGGAGGGGAAGAGTTTTGGATCTGAGAAACTCCTGAAGCTGAGTTTGGAAGTCTCTATGCATTTCCACATCGTGGTCTCTCATGTGCAGAGAAACTCACAGGTGCCTTACAGGCAGAGGTTGCTGTTGTCAGATTGTACATTCAGAGAGGGATTTTGAGGCCAGGAGGTAGATATTATGAGCAGACTTCGGTCTACTTGAAACTGCACTGTTGTGATTTTTTATTTTTTATTTTTATTTCATTTTATTTTATTTTTTGGTACATAGATTATCTATTTGCCTTACTTTGATTTCTCTGAAGGGTGATTTCCACACAGTCAGAAGATACATAGTAATTTCAAAGGAAGCAGAAAGATGATGGGGCAAGTGTTTGAGCCCAGGGGGTCCTACTGAATTTTGCTGTGGGATTATTGATTGATTGATTAAAACTAGATCAAAGTACTAGAAGACATTGATTTGAATATCTGCTATCACTGAGTCACCTCCTCTTCTTCGTCAGTATTTCACCTTCCCAGACTGGATGCTGCAGTTGCTTCAGGAGAAATGTGAACCAAAACTCAATAATAGCAGGTGTGTGTTTGAGATATTTGATATCAGTTCCATTTCACAGTTATTAAAGCAGCAGAATTGGAAATCTTTGCTGAAGGTTTTAAGTACATTTAAGCTTTGTTGTGTTTCAGGAATTACATGTGTTTGCTTTTTTTCAAAATAAAGAGACAACTGACTTGCTCATTAGACTACTATGAGTTGTGGTGCTAAGGGAAGCTGGTACTGTTATGTCTAAAATTGGTGGTTGCTTTAAAAACATGGTGCCTTGTGTGCATGTGAAAGTAAATGATCATATTTGTACCCATAAATACACACGCTATAATGGTGTCTCTTTCCTTGATTAGTGTTTTATAAGATCCTTTTCTCATGTGACAGTGTCCTGCAAACTGCTGTAGTAATTGATGTGAATTTGTCAGCTTAAAAGCTGTGAATATATCTTTTAATTTGCCACTTAAATTGATGCAATCCAATCACACTTTTACATTCATGTATACAGATTAGAAATGGCTTATAGTTATCACGTTTTCTGTTGGCTCTTTGTGATCAACAAGGGGTTTTTTATGATGTTAATGTGTTATTTCTTTTACATATATAACAGAATATTTTTCTTTTGTAGGATGTGACTGGTGTAATTAGTTTTTAACTGTAAGCATTTTTAACTGGGATTTTGAATAGAAATCATATCATAATGCAGATGATCGTACAAATTTCTGCATCTCATGGAGAAGAATGCTTATATTCAGCAGTTGTTTTGTTTTACCTTATTTTTTAAAATAAAATGTATACTGTTTTATCTAAAGGCAGCATGAGAACAACTGAGAGCTATTATGTTGGAGAATTTTTGTGCAAAGTGCATGGAATTTATGAATTCCACTAATATGAGCAGGCTTAATATTTCTTTGAATCAGAGTGAGTTTGTCACTCCTGGCAAGACAGAAATCGATTGCCAGTAGATGTGATTAGTTTTAGTTTAAAGATAATTGGGGTTGGACTGTGACAAATCCTTCAGATTAATTGATAAGAACAATGTGTTGTGACAAGAACCCCTCCAATTAGCTGACAATTTATAACTGAAGAAGAACAGGGTATGACTTAAATCTCAAGAACTTCAACACATTAGAGCTGCATTTGGCACACCTTATTTTAGTTATGCAAAATATTTATGTTCATGTTGCTTTGTGCTCATTTGAACATGTTGTATTGTTAATCAGGCTGTGGATATTATTTATATTATTTTTAAAGTGGAAAACTGTGTTCAGGAAAACCTAAATAAATCTCCAGGATTTTAAGTCAGTGTTTAGACTTCCTATATTGTTTTGGGAAATAAATTGTTTTTTTAAAAACCAACCAAACAAGCCTCAGTTTTGCATTTCTCATTTAGCTGTTTTGAGAAATGTGTATTTCAACTCTTAATTAAAATATTTAATTGTGAATTTATACAGTCACCTTAGCCTGACTTTCCTTGAAACCTTGTTGGAATAGTGTTCTGATAGAGAGGGAATATTAATACTTGGTAAAATTTCATGCACTATCGTTTTCATATTTCTGCTGTCACTGCTTTTCTGCTTCTCTAATCTGTTTTATGTGGTGACAGCACACATCTTTAAATATTAGTATCAGAGGAAAAATAGAAATGTGTAGTGTGGAAAGTGCACAGAAATACAAAGCTGAAATAAAAGAGGAAGTGTGTTGTCAAATTTTCAGAACAGTATTTTCCAGCGATAGGAATCCAGTCATTTGGGAAAACCTGTTGCATTTATTTTGATTTATTTTATTCTTTCCAGAGGCTTATAGTGTATTAATGAAATTTAAAAATGGAAAGGCACAATGTAGACTATATCTTTTTTATTTTGTACACAGAGCTTTCGGAAGTCAGTCTTGAAATGCAAAGCTTCAACGTTACGTTTCCAGTTTGGCTTGATTTCCAGTAGAGAATATGACTTGAGTGATTTCTGTGAGGAGGTGTTTGTGGGCATTGAAGAGGGAGTTGCTGTTCCCTAGGAGGCATGTGTGATGTCCTGGCTGGGCTGGGCAGCCCTGGTTGTCACCTGACTGCGCTGTGCCCATGCCGCCCCTGGCCCGCAGTCCTGGCCCTGCTGAAGGAGTGTGCGAGGAAGAGGACAATGCTCTGCCAACTCAGACTTGTGGGGAAAGGGGAGGAACTAGTGATGTGCACTGTATGGCATGCTGGAAAGAGCAGAGAGTATTGTTAGAAAGTCACCTTCGTGGCATTGCCCTGGGATAGTTTGCATTGGACATTTGGGAGTCAAAAAACAGGGGAAGATGGGTTTCATTGTTATACTCAGAGTTTGAAACTGTATAGAGGCTATATAACAGTGCTAGTTATGCTTGCTAGTTCATGCTTGCTAGATTTTTTTTGCATTCATAAGACTGGAAAGTAATACAATGAGAATAATGATTTCTAAAAATTCTGAATATAACCCTTCCTTTGGAATTCTAGAAATTAATTCCAGCAGCTACAAAAATTTCACATCTGCATTAGCCCTGCTAGCAGAAACCACTGCGAACACATTTCTTGCTCTGAGACTGTACTTTTTAATGTATCTACAATAATTTTTTTCTTTGCAGATATTGATGTATGATATAGCACCTAAACTACTTGCTTTCTTTTCTTCCAGGCCGCTGAATCAGGAATAATAAAAGTGAAAACAATAGCTGCACAAAACACAGATATTTTGACAGGTAATTATTTGCTGTGCAATAGGAAAAATAAAGCTGAGCTTCAGATCAAAAAGTTAAGAAGATGTCTTGGATATGGCTAATAGTACTACATGTCTTCTAGCATGTGCTGTATTGGTCGATGCTTTACATTTGGGCACCTAGCAAAAAAATCCAGTAGCATAGAAGTTTTTTAACACTACTTGTCTCTTGTTAGTGCTATTAGGATGCTGAGGGAGGGCTCCATTTTCAGTTGATGCTCTACAAAAGTAATCATCCACTTAGAAAAATAACATGAAATACTTAGGCCCTACATTCTCAGTGTTTTAGTTGCTGTGGTTGAGTGCTCTGTGTGGAGTTCTGCAGAATGATCCACATCTCTATATTAGTCCAGCCTTTGGGGACTTGTTACTGGCAGGCAAAAATCCATCTTTATCTGAGACAAGGTCATTCAATTTAAGACGTTCCAATGTCTTGAGGGATGGGATGTATCTTGTGAGCTGCAGCTTTGTAAGTGCTTAAAACCGTATCTCTTGACTGGCTTCAGCTTTACAAAGTTGGCTTCTTGCCAGTTGCTGGTAAAGCCGCTGGCCAGGTTTGAATGCCCCTGCATTAATATTTGAGTGTCTATCCCAGATGCAGTCAAAATCCTTGAAATGCTAGATTGTTTGGAAGGCCCAGTGGAATAGCTGCAAAACCATATCTTGTTTTGACATGTGTAAATCAGATATTGTTAAGGAGGCATTTTCTAGGATTATTTGAATTAACAGACCCACTCCTCAGTATTTCACTTTAATGCCTCTTTTTATTTTTTTTTATTTTCTTTGTTTTTACTGCTGTCATGAATGCTGACATAAGTGGGAAAAGTATGCCAGGTAATGTCAGCTATATCAAAATGCGCAAATGAAAAAGGGAAAGCAGTAGTTAGCCATCTGGGAAGCTATCAACATATTACTGCATAAAGAAGTTAGTATTTTAGAAAGCTAGTTTCTAATCCTGCAAAATTCTCTGTTTTTTTGGTTTTCAAAAGGAAGAGATAGGAAAGATCATTAAATTTAGTCGTGGATGGGAAAGTCTTCATTTTCATCTTTTTGAGGGAGCACTTTCTCGTAGTTGGTAAATTTTTAAAAATAATTTTCTCTTGGAAAGTTTAAACTAGAATGTACTTTGTATTTATTTCATTCAAAAAACGTGCACAGATTTGTTGCTAAGAGGTTTGGGAAACCAGCAGGTCCTCAGAGTTATTTTGATTAGTTAATCTTTGCTAATAGGATAATAACTTTTTCCTCCTCTGTACCACAGTTTTGTACTGGGAAAATGTACTTTGCTTGTGCATTATCCTAACATTCCACTGTTAAAGCATAATGTCGTTAAACAGACTCAATTATTTATGAACTTTTGTATTTTTTGAGGTAGCAATTTAAGCTAATCTTATACATAAGTTAGTGTCAAGAAATTGCCTATCTAGTATTTAAAATCTTCTGAAGAAAAATAATATATATACTTTAGTAATAATAAAGCTGAAAAATGCTACATTTTGCAATGTAGCATTTTGTAATTGTGAAATGTAATGGATACTTTTTGACTGCTAGATGATTTAGAAACATCTACAAGACATTCTAGTAATACAAATAAATATTTTGATCAGGGTATAATTTTATTAATATTTTGATGTAAACTGTCGTTTCACTAACATAGAACAACTGTATCAGATTAGTTTTGAATAAGCTGATCTGATGCTTTCTTGAAGCATTTCATTGTGTAGGATTATAATTTTTGGGAAAAAAGATTCAGGCTTATAGTCTTTATTAAAATTGTAAAAATCTTTGTTATTTTTGGTGGGATATATTTAACCTGCTAGAATTTAGAGGTCATTGATCTAACTTCTTTCTTTCTCTTCAAAAAGTTAAGTTGAGCTGTTTCAAAGTCTTCATTCTTGGCAGTGTGTACATGCTTTATTATTTATTTATAAAAATGTGAGAAATTCCAGAGGAGGAGAAAGCCTTAAATCACAGGAGCTAAATTTGAAAAATTATTTCCATGTGGCTTTGAGATGTGCAAAAACGTATGGTTTAGGAATTCTTCTAAAAAATCAGAATTACAGTCTTGCTGATGAAATGAACAGGAAAGTTTATACTTTCCAAAAACTTCTCATTTGTTATAGTTCAGTAAGATAGATTTCTTTTTAATATATTCTGCCATAAATTGGTAGCAAAATGAAAGCAGACCTGGCAGTAATAAATTTATTGTGCATTTTAAGACTGAAGCTAATGCAGTCACAGAATCATGAGATTAGAGTACTCTGAGTTTGAAGGGATCATCAAAGTTTAGCTTCAGACCCTCTGAACAGGAAAGCCCCAAGATTCACTCCATGTGCCTGGTTGCTATAAAACTAGATGGGTACAAAAGCATATCTACAAAACATTAATTTTTCAGCTTCATAAATTAAAAATACTTGTATAGATTCTGTTGTAAGATTGTTGCTTTGAATAGATTATAGAAGAAAGTGTTGTAAAAGGCTAAATTTATTCTTTGTCTTGTTGTTTCTTAACTCATGCCTTTTTTGCCATTTAGAACTATCTTGAATCTCATGTTAAGGATAAATGTTTTGTTGTATCTTTTCTTTGTTTTTTTCTACTTGATGGTTAGAATTTAGTGGCAGTTCAGAAATGTGAACTGGACATTGAGCCTGCACTGGCTCTGAAGAGGCTGATGAAACTGGACTGTGTATCACCCTGTAAAAACTATTATTGTATAAAAAGTTGGCATCCAGAATTTATAATAGCCTATCCTTTTTGTAGAAACTTCTGAGTCAGTGTTTCAGTTGGAAAACATTATGAAAGTGTATTTTTGTAGTTTTAACTTGTTTCATTTTTTTCCAAATTAGTTGTGGTGATGCTTAGTAATATAGATCATGTTTGCATTTTTATATGAAAATTTATTTTTTTGTTTGTGGAAACTGCTGTCCTCTGAAAAGCATGTGAAACTTTTCATGAATAGATTTCTTCTACTACATGTAGACTAAGTCGCAGTATATGACTGACATTCAGTGTGAGAACGCACATTGAACTTTCAACTGTGAGGAAGTGTTTAGTATCTGAAATGGTGATGAGCGACTAAAATCTTAGAAGTTTGCATGAATCGAAAAACATACCTGCAAATGGAAAACCACTCATCAGTCAGAGCCATGCTTTCCTTTAATATATTTAGTATTTTAGTATTTTGAATTTTATTATTTCAGATTTCTTGACTTGGTTTTATGGGAAAAACTGTTTTAAATGCCAGTGTGGAATGTTGTATTCATTATGAAGCTTTTTCTCCTTAACAAAAAAAAGAAGTGGGGGGAGAGACAGTTTATGGTAACTGGTTTTCTCCTGACAAAATCCATTTTAAGAAGCTACCCTTTGTCACTAAAACACCATTTGGCAAAATCACAGCCAGGTGAATGTATCCAGGATACAAACAGTCCGGTCTCTCTCCTCTTGTTTTGTCAGTCTACTCTCTTTCTCTTCCTGTTTTGCCAGTGGCAGTTTGCTCTTCCACTTCCTGTCCTGTGCTTTGGAATGTTGCTCTGTGCCACACTGTGTTGCTCCTGCATTAGGTGTGGAGGTGAAGCAGAGCAGAAGGGCAGTGCTACCAGACTGAGACTGGTTCCTGTGGCAAGGCCAGGGAAACCTCTGGAGTTGGCAGAACCTTACACCACCTTGCTAACCACATGGGCTCTTAAGTGGATGTTTTGGATTTGGAAAGTCAATTGAGTGTGTAAGGGAGAGGGTGCTTGGAATTTGAGCCTTGGCCAGGGTGATTATGGAAGTGAGCTGTGTCAGCCCAGTGTCTGTCTTCACTTGGCTTTTCCCTGTGGTCCACATGTAAATCCCAAATTTCTAAGACTGGAGATTGCTTTTTGTTAATAGTGTGATTAACAATTTTTGTGCTGTATTTTTCAAAGTACTAAACATTGACTGCTGCCATATTTCTCTTTGAAAGCATTGAAAGAGAACAGCTCAGAGGTGGTTCAACCTTTTCTGATGGGTTGTGGAACAAAAGAACCAAAGATCACTCAGCTATGTCTAGCAGCCATACAGAGGCTTATGTCTCATGAAGTTGTTTCAGAGGTAAGATCGATCTTTATACAGAAACATAAATATTTCAGACATCAAGTGGAAGATGAATGACTTGTTTTAAGAGGCTCTTTATATTATAATGAACGTAGTCCACAAAATATTTTACTCATAGTTGTTTTTCAGTAATTTAAAAGAAAACCTTTTACACCATAAAAAAGAGGTGAGGCAGTATTAGTTTCCTCTAGAAGGAAATCCATGGAAATTGAAACCAACTCATTTAGTTCTGTCTTGGTTTTGAAAGACAGGTATCTGCTGAGAAGCCCCCCCTCCCTCCAATTTATTATAATTTTGAAATTAAGAGACTCTCAGGCAAAGATACGGGAGTAGGAACAACAGTTCTTTACTGATAGATATATATATATAACAAGGTAAATAAAAACAACAACTACAAAAGTAACAACAAACAGAGCAGGAACCCAGCAACAGTTCTTTCGGTCGTGGATACCCTTCCCCTGTGGTGCAGTTACGGTGAGCAGGGGGGAGGTACGATGATCCCACGTGGCTGGAGGAGTGCTGGGGGTGATGGCATCTGCCAGATGGGAAAGGCAGAGGAGAGATAGTGCTCACGGATCCTGGGGCATCTGTCCCGGTGCTCCAACAGGATGCATAGAGGTGGCAAGCTGAAGCGGGAGGACATCCGAGCAGGGCGGTGTGGGGTCCCACAGCCAAGGAAGGCAGCTCCCAGCGTTGGGATGGCAGGGTGAAGTTTTTCCAGCGACCGTTCTTCTCCGAGCTAAACAAGTGAGAGAGAGAGCGAGAGCGCAGCTGCCCCCACCTCTCCTTTTCCTGCCCCCACCTGATCTTGCGGTGTTCTGCCTCTCCCCCCTCCACCCCCTTCGATAGAAACTGTTACTAGCCATCCGTGCTAGTGTGTAGCCAACAAATTCTTAGCATTACAATGGAGAAAATTCCACAGAGAGAAAAAAAGAAAAAAAACCCAACCCCCAACAAGTTCACATTCTTACACTGCAAGAATTGTGCATATAATGAACCTTGTGCATCTACACAATGTACTCTGCAATAATATTATTGTGCTTTGGGTAATTTTTTTTTTAAATAATGTGTAATGGATGCACATTTTCTGCAGCAATGAATGCCATGATACATTATATACTGCATATATAGTGTTAGGAAGCTGATGCAAATAATGCTGTTAAAATACACCTTCAGTTGTGCTTGTGTAGTGTAAAATGACACTGTTTTCTCTCTGAAATGAGTGAATTCTGAGGGAAAAATATCTTTTTACTCTGTCTTCCATATTTCCAAGTAGAAAATTAAGTACAGGCTTTAATTTGTACTGTATATTAAGACATTTCTGTTGTCAGCTCTTTAAAAATACTTCAGGAAGCTTGTGACAATGAAATTTGCTTTATATTCTCAATGTAGTCCTATGATATAGACAAATAGACACATTTATTTATGATATGCCTTTATGACAGTGATATTCTTACATATGTACAGGATATACCATACATAAATATTGTAATAGATGATAAAAAATTACTTCTTTTTAGGCTGCAGCAGGAAACATTATTAATATGCTTTGGCAATTAATGGAGAACAGTCTCGAAGAACTTAAATTGCTCCAGACAGTTCTTGTACTTTTAACAACCAATACAGTTGTGCATGATGAAGCGCTGTCCAAGGTAAGAATTTGTTGGTGTCAACTATAGAATTTAAAATATCCAAGAGAGAAAATGGGGAAATTTTACATATGAAGCATGTGAAAACAATGAACGAGGAAGGGGCTTTCTTGATTCTATTGTGTCCCTATTGTCTCTATGATTAGACTCTGAGAACAGGATTTCTTTTAGCTTCCTTTTCCATATGTTTTGTAATTCCTTCACTATAATACATTTCAGACTTAATAGGAAGTTGAAATAAAAACACTGAGTTAATGCCTATCCTCATCTGTTAAATTTGTTTTGTGTTTTTGAACTGGAATCAGAACATACAGCACAGTGTAAACTCTCACTAATGGAGAAAACGTTAAAAGAAGCTGCCTTCCCCACTCACTTAAATCTCCTTTGAAAACAGTGCAGTTATAATTGCTCTTTCTGTACTAACTTTGGGTCATAGTTTTAAACATGAAGCATCTTGGATATTATGTTTCAACTAAAAAAATTTGGAGCCAGTCCATTTAATTTAAATTTTGAGATACTTCTCTTTGAAGAAGCAACGTTGTTTACTCATCTGTGAATTATGAAACTGCTTAGTAAGTTTCTCTTCTAGATTACATTGTAGAAAATTGGTTTCAGCCAGACATGCATTCCATGTTTGTGTTTCAGTCAAGCTCATGTAGGATTTTAAACTAATGTAGCAATATCATCTGTGTAGAGTCCACAAATCATAGACTTGAAAAAGAGGCAAAAGAAAATTCTGAATCTTTTATGGCTCAAAGCATGTAGCACTATGGCCGGGTGTGGTTGAGGTTCTTGAAAGTGTAGGAATGCAGTATATGAAGAAGAACAAGAAACAGAGGTTTCACTACGCATACAGATGTTAATTTTGAAAATTCATTGTAAAACAGGTAAGTACTAAACTATGAGTTAGAGTAATAATGGAAATGGGAATCCAGTGGGAAAAAGTATTCAGGTCATTGCCAGCACAATGCCACTTTGAAATGCACATCTTAGGAATAATAGCAGTCAAGGCAATATGATTGTGAAAGTATTATGATTCATTGTAGGAGAGGAATGACATTTTAGCTTTCTGTGATTAACCTTACATCCTAATGTCCTTTCAACATTAATATTCATACAAGTTGTTCTGTCTAATGATTACTGTGTATTCTGTATGATTGCATTTTTATTGGCAAATTATAATGTGTTCAGTTAATACCACTTTTTGATTGCCTTTTGGAAGGATTACTAAAGAGCTTTTTGGCTAGGGTAATCCATAAAGTGTATTCTGGTTCTTCAAATTTTAATTTTGTTTTTTTTGGACAACCTTTTGACAAACTGCAGAAGAAAGCATTCTTCCATCTATCAACCTTCTTGACTCTTAGCTAAAAGATGAAATATGTTGTTGTAAGGTAATATTTTTTCTGTTTTTTTCCCTTTCAGGCAATTGTACTTTGCTTTCGATTGCACTTCACAAAAGATAATATCACAAATAACACTGCAGCAGCTACAGTTCGGCAGGTAGTTACTGTCGTGTTTGAGAGAGTAGTTGCTGAAGATGAACGATATAAAGGTGAGCATACTGCTTAGTCAGCTTGCTTTTAATTACCTGCTTTTTTGACACATATCAGACTTCTCTTTCAGATAAAGAAGTAGTAAGATGTCTGTAGATGTTATAAAAAAGTCACAGATGTTAATTTTAACTGTCTTTTAGACACTTACTTGTATTTAAAGGAGATGAAGTCCTTTGCCATTGTGTCAGTCCAATTCAGTGCAGCAGTATATAAAACCTAGATTTTTTTTTTTCAAGCTGTGAGAACTGGTCTTCAGGTTAGTACTGTAAAGGGATTTGAGGTGAGGGTGTCATTTATGGTGCAGGTACCATAGATTACTGAGTGGGAAATACATGGCAGTAGGAGTTTTGAAGAGAATGTTGGAAAGTAGTGCTTGGTATTGATGATTTTTGGTAGTCAATCTAATGTTTGTTTCTATAGACATGATAAGTTGCAGAAGAATTACTTGGCCATTGTCATAGGATATTCTTGTAAGAACACTTAACGTGTACTTGATTTTTAACAGTTCCTTTGTTCACAAAACTTTGTTTTATGTTTTTTGCACAGATGCTGTTGACCAGCCAGCTGCAGTTCAAGGGAATAGTAATAGAAGATCTGTCAGTACACTGAAGCCATGTGCTAAAGATGCATATATGCTTTTTCAGGTAGTTGGGGAACATATATATTTGCAGTTACAATGGGGTACTTCTACATCTCTTCAAGAAATTTCAAGAATTTGCTGTTGGCATTATTTGCAATGTCCTTAACCAGAGCCTTGGGCTTTCTTATGCTGTTTATTCTAATTGGTGATGATATGCTGTATTACAGGGGAATGATGGGAAAATGGAGACAGAGTGACCTTGGAAAATGTTTCACTATAAGTCTTAAACAATAGCTAGGCATATGTGTCTGCATTAAGTTCAAGTTCTTATTTCTGTGAGCCTGTGGTAGGTTTACCATGGCTGTACTCTCACATGTCCACCAAGCTGCTCTACCAGTCCCTATATCATTGGGATGGGGAGAGAAAATAAGATAGAAAGCAATTCATAGATTGAGATAAGGCGGTTTACTAAAGGAAAAGCAAAAGTTTTCTTGTGCATGAGCAAGCAATGTTTAGCCACTTCCTGAGAAGCAGAGCTTCACAATGCATGGTGGTTGCTACCAAAGGCAAATATTGTAGATAACGAATGCATGGCTCCCTTCCTCTTCCATTTCTTAGGTTTTATAACTGAGGTATGGAATATCTCTTTGGTTAATTTGGGATGACATTTTTTGACGTTTTTTGTGTCCTCCTCCCAGGATCTTCCCCAGCCTCTTGGCGGCAATGGGGGGAAATCTTGAGAGACAGCATTGAGGCTGTGCCAGTATTATTAGCCAAATGTGCCAGTAGCCAAAACACTGATGTGCTGTCAGCACCTTTCTAGCTACCAATGCAAAACTCAGCACTGTGGCTGCTGTGGGGGAAGATTAACTCCATCTCAGCCAGACCCAATACAGCACAAAACGCTGCAACTGTAGTTCAGTCCTGTTTCTTGTGGTTGGTATTAGACGTTAAAGGCAAGTATGCAATGAAAAGGAGTAGTTGCATTCATCAGACCAATAAAAATCTTCTTGACTTAGCAAATTCACTGGTCTTGAGATATTTTTGAAGGTAGGAATGAACACACATGCTACAAGGATACCAGCAAAGTTTAAAATTTCTCTTAAACATTTGCTATGCTTTTTAATTTATGTTTGAAAAGTATTTAACGAAAAATTATATTGAAATCAGAAAATTACTCACAAAAGAGGAGAGTGTGTAGATTTCATTATATACTTGGGAAACTTTCTTGGTACTGGACTGTACAGAGAATGTCAATGTTACTGTGTTTATTTCCTAAGGATCTTTGTCAGTTAGTTAATGCTGATGCTCCTTACTGGCTCGTGGGTATGACAGAAATGACACGGACATTTGGCCTTGAACTTCTTGAGTCGGTCCTCAATGACTTTCCACAAGTGTTTTTACAAGTGAGTAGTTCTTGGACGGAAAACAGGAAGACTTTTACTCACATAGGTAGTAGAATCTACACTTCATTACATCCTCTGAAATTTAATATGAATATTGTTTTCCTGAAGGACTTGTAGCTTTTACATATTGGAGTGGAGTGGGGGGTTAACAGAAAAGTTCCCTGGGCTTTTTGAGTGTTTTTCTATTCCCAAACACTTTATATTTTATTTATGTTTATACATTTTGTAGAGCTGTTCATTTTATTCTGTTTCACTTTTGGTTTTGCTTTTTATATCTCCTCCAGAGATGCATTTTTTTTATCTTGCCTGATTTATGACAGCTCTGTAACTAAATTTGTGGAATTGTTAATTCTACAAAAATATTAACCTCACCCCACTTTGTAAAGTAAGAATCAAGACTGTGAATTGCATATAAATACACTGTGATCCTGTAGTAATGTGTTTTACTAGCGGACACTAGGTAAATTGAGGAATTTATAAATATATAAGTGATATATTAGCAGCCTATTTCAACTTGCAAAATACAAGAGTGCATGGCATGAACCTGACCATTGTATTTTCATGCTTTTTGGGAGCTTTACAATGGTGTCTGCAGTTCTGCCTTTTCATTTCCTGATTGTAATTTATACCAAGATTTACATTATTTCTGGCTTGCTACAAGTGCAAATAAGATGCATAATCAGAGCTACTGGTAGCAATTAAGGAATATCTGCATATAAATTTTCTGTTTTCTTTTTCAGCATCAGGAATTCAGTTTTCTTCTTAAAGAAAGGGTATGCCCTCTTGTTATAAAGCTCTTCTCCCCAAATATCAAATTCAGGCAAGGTTCCACCACCTCATCTTCCCCAGCACCAGTGGAAAAACCATACTTTCCCATCTGTATGCGTTTACTGCGAGTAGTTTCTGTTTTGATTAAGCAGTTTTACAGTTTGCTGGTAAGAATATGCTCAAATTTTCTTTATGCAGTTTTGTTTTTCATTGTATATGCCAGTGATGTGATCAGTAGTAATATTGATTAGTTCTTGGGAATTGTTGATGTCTACTGAGGGAAGAGAAGGCTAAATACTATTTTCCTCTTACATTTATTTCTCTTTGCATGTATTCTAAATGTGCAGTTTTGTCAAATATGGACTTGCATGAATTTCATAGTAGATTAGCTGTTGTATTTTCTCTATTTAACTGCCTTTCAGGTTTTGGGAACCTTTTGATCTTCTGTTATTTCCCTCACTTTAGATAATGATGATTACTGTGCCTTGTTTATACTTTCTAAGAGGCTTTTGACTTGAGTTGCTAAAGCTGTTGACAGATTGTGGGTAAAAAACACATGTTCAGCTGTTCTTATGTACTGAGTTTTGGGTATTTGCTAAAAGATATAATTTTCATTTGTCTTCTGTAGCCAGTGTATGACTTTTATTGCAATGTCTCTGAGGAATTTAACTCCTTCAGTACAATTGTGATATGTGATTTTAGCATATGTGATTTTGGCTTGTCAGAAATGTTATGTTTTTGCATACTTCTGAGTAAATACTCATTCCAGGGATTTTTTAAAGATTCTGTACAAAACTTGCTGTGATACGACTCCCAAGATGAATGTTTTTTGTAGGAGGTTTTTCTTTTTATTAATTATTATAAACTGTATATTTTAGGTAACAGAATGTGAAATATTTCTGTCGTTGCTGGTTAAGTTTCTGGATGCAGACAAACCACAGTGGCTACGAGCTGTTGCAGTAGAATCTATTCACAGGCTTTGTGTGCAGCCTCAACTATTAAGGTATTTAATATATTGGCTTTTGCTTTTACATAAAGTTCAAGATATATTGTTATTATTTTTCTCTAATGGAAAATGCTTCCTAAAACATTGCAAATGTATAGAAACTTAAATGCAATAAGCTCTTTGTGATAATTCTGTGTAATGCATTAGACAATGCTTATTATGCAGGAATGGCTTAATTATTGTTATTTGAGTATGTCTGTGTCTTAGCAGTGTCAAAGGAACATTTACCTAAAATTAAATATTATTGTTTACCTAGATATTTGCTGTTAAAATGTGCTTTTAGTCTACAGTTCGGAGTATGTGTGGGGGTGAAGTTGCTGTTAAAAATATTCTTTTAGTCCCAAATTCGTCAAATGCTTTTTGTTTTATAAAATACCTTCCAGGTGTTTTTGTCAGTCATATGATATGAAACAACATTCCACTAAAGTTTTCCGTGATATTGTGAATGCACTGGGGTCCTTTATCCAGTCTCTATTTCTTGTACCAAGCACAGGAAACACATCAGCAGCAGCAAACCAAACTGGTAAAGCTTTATCCTTATTATAATTTTATTTTTCCATCTTTTTTTTGTAGTAATTAATTCTGTTTTGATTCAGCTCTAGTACAGCTCTGTACTTCTGTGTTTATTTTGGTGAAAAGCTAGCTTGAGACTAACTAGTGTTCTCAGCTCTGGTGTAGCAGGGGATTGATTTTTATCTACCTGTAACGTGGGGAAGGCGTAGACCCCAGTCATCAGAGCAGTGCTCCTGCCTTGGTTTCTGTTTCTGCATTGACCAAGCTCCTTGTTTCACAACTTCTCAGAGGGAAATTCTGATTTAGTTCTTTCTAATTTCTGACTATAAAAATGTGTCTCCTTGTGCAGGGATGTCATTTATGGCAGTGCGCATTTTAAGTGGTAAGACAGCGTGTGTTTGTGGGGAGGCAGAATGAAAGATGTGTGTTTTGCAAATGATCTCTGTCTTTGTAAGCTGAAATCAGATGCATGTTGAAACTAAACTTGATTGTATTTTCTTGCAGCCAGGGTTTTGGCATTTCACTAGGTAATTTGTATTTTAATAAGAATGATCATCCTGTTAATGCCCTTGCAGGTGTTTATGTCTCAAGTTAAGGCTCTCTGCTTCTTCCTATAGTTCTGGAAGCAGAGTCCTCAGCAACAAACAACATAAAAATAATTTTTCAGGGTGTATTTTGATATGCCTTCTTAAAAGAGTTAAAAACCAAATAATAAGTGTAATTATTGTCTATCATGTGTACTATTAAATTAAGAAACATTGAAAAGTTTGGGTTGAGACTCACATCTTTCAGTGTTCACTCATTAAACTGGAATCCCATGCTGGATTTAACAGTGATAGCATGAGGAAATTTGTGTCAGTGTCTGTTGTTCAGTAGCTGTCTGTATAGCAACTGATAGAAATTTCTGTTAGTAGCATTTCTAGGTTAGCTTAATTATCTTAAAGTAAATCAGAACACTTTTCACCACGTAACATGCATATGAGAAGCCATTCTATAATACTCATTCTGAAAACCTAAGTTTTGCCTCAAGTGAAACAGTTCTGGAGTAGAGTCATACCTCTAGTGCTGTTGCTGTTTCTCTGGATAATTATTTCAGTTTGTTTTTTCCTTTTCACTTCTTCTTTCTGTCTGAGTGTTTCTCATGCCACTTTCTCATGCACTTCTTTTTCTGCCTTTTTTCCTCCTATGGCCATATTTGACATGCAAAGAGCTGATCAGTTGTCTTGGTTTGAAAAGACAGGTATGGTTTAAGGAAAGGCAAGAGCCCCTTTTCTGCAATGCAGAGTGCACCTCCCCCCCCCTTTTCATTATTTTAGGTCCAAATCAGACGCTTTCAGGCAGGAGATATGGGGATGTGAAATAACTGGTATTTAACAAGGCAGAAAACAACAACAGCTATGAAAATTGGCAACAGAACAGAACAGTCTAGCTCCGCTCCAGTCCCCTTTGGCCGCAGGCCGTCTCCCTGTGCTCAGTTACCGGTGCTGTGGGGGCAGGGC